>CM065593.1:34897994-35497994 GCA_033119425.1 Bufotes viridis
CTCCATTTAACAAAGGAAACTCTGAGACTTCTATTCTTGAGATCATTAGGGCGTCCCAACAGTAGGACCCCAGCAATTTCACACTTATAAGCTATCCTATGGATAAAGGGTGTATTCTTGGCAGGAAAACTACTTTTTGTTCCCATCTGGACAGTTACGGCATATCGATATGATACGTCATAAATGTCTGAAGGTGTGGGTCTCACCTCTGTAGAGAAAGAGACCCTGTTTCATGGCTGCTGTAAATGGAGAGGTGGCTGTGCGTGCGCATCTCTCTCCATTTACTCTCCATCCACTTCTATGGGAGGTGTGAAATGTCTTATTTGGAGGGCGGGTCCCAGAGGCGGTATCCTATCGATAAGCCACAAATATCCAGTCTTTATTCATGGCTTCCATTATTTTCAGTCACGTGGCCTATGGCAGCTCAGTCCCCTTCAACTGAATGGGTGCAGACTGCAATACCAAGCATAGCCACTATACAATGTGCGGCACTGTGCTTAGTAAGTGATAAGGGCCACAGCCTCTTCAAACAGCCGATCGAGCGGGATCAAATATCGATTAGCTATCCTGACGACAGGCTATCAATATTATACTCACGGAATGCCCCTTTAATCTAAGCAAACCTCTTTTCTTATATGAACTCCTGGCTGATAGCTACTACCTACACTTATACATTGTAACAAACTAACAGCTGTTTGTAGGTCTGATTTGAAGTGGCTTATCCTACATGTTGGACTAATATGACCCCCAACATCTTCAAAAAGAAGGATGAGGCTCAGCTCCAGCACCCGTAGCACCTTATCCTGTATCCCCCTGTGAATGACTACTGTCACATCCTATGGATTTAGACTTTGTAATAGTCTAAATCAGGCATCCTGAAACTGCGGCTCTCAGCTGTTGCAAAACTACAACTTCCAGCATGCCCGAACAGCCTACAGCTATCAGCCTACAGCAGGGCATTGTGGGAGTTGTAGTTTTACAACAGCTGGAGGGCCCCAGGTTGAGGATGCCTGGTTTAAATAATGATGAATAATTTAATACACATCCACATTTTTGTCCACTTGGTGGCGCTATACACATATCATTTTCTATACTGTGATTCTGTAAGGGTTAAAACTACACTACTATAGGGAGGAGAGCATTACTGAGAGCTGTGGTTTATTACTTTTAACCCTGTGATTGAATGTCATGGGAGGACGTATCATGGGCGCACAATCTTGGTCCTGGTCTATTGTTTGGTTACTAGGCCTTACCTAGTGCGCCCTTGTTTGCAAATGTCAGTCCTTTGTCACCTTTCTTTTCTTCTTCAGATGCAGCCCGGAGAACAGACCCTTCCTGCGGAGAGAGAAGGAGGGCGACACTTTAAGGGGGGCAGGGAGGAAACGAAGCAGAGGTGATGGTATTACAATGCGTATTTTAACCCTTTCTTGAGTCAATTAGAATTCCTCCAGTAATAGTTAAAGGGGTATTCTCATTTTGTCAATTTGGCATAGACAGATAAATGTCCAATAAGTGCAGGTCCCACCTTTGGGACCAGCACCTATCTTAGGCACGAGACCCGTCATGTGCTGCCATGCGTGTGTCGCTCTGTCCGTTTGTTGCTATGGGACCTCCGAAAAGAAGCGGAGTGTGCTTACTCGTGTGGATATGCCATAAATATCCAGATAGGAGAATGCAGCTGACTACGGTCACCATTAGGGGGAGCTTTGGAGCAAATTCTATTGTACTTTCTATTATTGAGTCCAATGAGGGGAATTTAGTCAGAATTCTGGCCCAGAATAGGGCTTCGCAAGTTTCTAGGACTAATCGTGCATGCATTTTTGTGACATTTTGCAGTTTTACACAACTCACCAGTTTTTGAAAACCGGGTGGAAAAGTGGGGGTGGTTAGCATGCCCGGCGCTAGCACCCGGGAAGGTCGGGCAGCTGTCGGGGCCCACTGCTTCTGGGAGGGCCCACAAGGCTGCTATGAGCACTTCCATCAATACAGATGGAAGAACTCATTGCTGGAGCTGCTGTCATTTCACTTACGCAGTACCCCTTCTGGAGGGCCCTCTGAGGCTGTCAAATGAGGCTGCTGCAGAGACTCAGACACGCCCCCTCTACATTCGTTGCCTGAGGACAGTGAGGAGAGAAGATCGCAGGGCTGGAGTAGAAGCGTGAACACAGTTTGTCAGTGAGTACTGAGTCTGCAGTGTGACTGCCTTTTGTCTGTAGGAGAGGGAACTCTTCCAGGTACTGCTGGATGTTGTAGTAGACAAGCAGAGTCATGCTATTTGTTTTACTGCTTCATTAAGCTGTTTGCCTCCATGACACCCCCCATATCCTGTCCTATCTCAGGAGCCCCTGCTGTCTCCTTTCCTCCCTCATGTATCCAGAGTTCATGTCTCCTATTGCTGCCTTGCACAGACCTCCTGCCACTACTTCTTATGTGAATCCCCCTCAGAGCCCCTTCCACCTACTTGCTGTGTTCACCCCTCCTGTCCATCCATGGCCCCCGACCCCTGTGTCACTCCTCTGCCTCTCATTATGGTGGAGTCTAAACCGCATGCACCATAAGAACCTTCTAACGTCACAGGGTCATGTGACTGTGCCCCCCACCCTGTACTGTGCCCCTCACCCAGTATCGTGCCCACTTATACCCTGCTCCAGCAATGATACATGGTATGTGAGGGGGCCACTGGGGGGTCATTACACTGTGAGGGTCCCTTACACAGTATAATGACCCCCAGTGAATCCATTTAGTATAATAAGCCCCAGAGCCGCCATTCAATATAATAACCCCCAGTGCCCCCTCCATACAGTATAACCCCCAGTGTGGGGGCAACTGGGGGTCATTATTCTGAATGGAGGGCCACTGTAGGGTCATTATTCTGTGCGGGGGGCACTGGGGGTCATTATACTGTGAGGGCCCCTTACACAGTATAAAGACCCTTAGAGCCCTTATTCAGTATAAGTAAAAATACCCCAGTGATCACTATACAGTATAATGACCCCCGGTGCCCCCTCCTTACAGTATATGTACCACTGGGGGTCATTTTTCTGAATTTGGGGGGGGGGGGGGGGGACGGGGGGTTATTATTCTAAATGGACGGCCACTGTGGGGTCATTATACTGTGTGGGGGGCCACTGGGGGTCATTTTACTGTGTGAAGGTTAACTAGTGGTCATTATACTGTGTGTGGGGCCACTGGGGGTCATTAAACCATGTGGGAGCCACAGGGGGACATGCAAATGTAAAAAAAAATGCCTGAAGGGGGCCCACTGGGATTTATCGCCCAAGGGCCCACATAAACCTGGAGAATACACAGAATACTTTTAACATGGATTTTGATATGAATTCTGAGCCTAAAATCCACACAGAAAACACACGCAGTCGATTTCAGTGGGAAAACCCCATGGTAATTGACATGGCGTAATTTTTTTTTTTTACAGCTCGCGGTTTAAAAACTGGCGGCATGAAAAAAAAAAAAAAAAAAGATGTGACATGTTCAAAGGATTCAGTGCCAAATCCACATCCAAACTTCTCATTGACATGGGTGGAATCAAAAACCATGTAAAAAATCACATGGAATTTTGAAGCAGATACCGTTTTGGTTTTTTTTTAGCAAAGAAAAAACTGTGTGAACATAGGCCTAACCCCTTCCCAACCAGCGTCATACATGTGCGGGAGCGGGTGCCAAAGCCGCCAGGTGCCTGCTATGTAAAATGCTGTTTCTAATCAGTGGTAATGCTGATCGCAGACTTTTAACCCTTAAAATGCCATGGTCAAATGTGACTATGGCATCTGTACAAGCAAAAAACCAGGAAGCATGTGATTCCTGGTGTGCGCCGGCTCCCCCGATCGTTGCCATGTGCATGCAGTGTGCAGCAGTCCCTGTCCTCCTGTATGACAAGAGGCTAGCCTACTACACATTATTTCCTATGAAGCAGTGGCGGCGGCAGAGCATCATAGGAATACAGTGCATTTCTCATACACTTCAATGCTAATGCATTGGAGTGTATAAGAGAAGCAATCTGATGATTGCTTGTTACAGTTCCATATGGGAAATATAAAAAAAAAAGTGTAAAAAAAAGTTTTATAAAGAATAAAAAAATAAAAAAAAATATAAAAATTCAAATCACTTCCCCAAAATGCAAAAATAACATAAACAATAAAAAAAATACATCATGGGCATATGAAAATATTTATCCCATACGCCAAATGGCAAAACAGAAAAAAAAGTCTAAACGACCAATTCGCGTTTATTGGTCACTTCCCCTCCCACTAAAAAATTGTATAAAAAGTGATCAAAACGTCATATGCACCCCAAAATAGTATTTATGAAAAGTACAGCTGACCCCACAGTATTAAAACGCAAGAAAAACTATACATAAGCATGAGTGGGCTGGCCATAGATCCTACAGGGAAATTTCCTGGTGGGCCGACGTCTAGCAGGCCACCTGAACCCTCCTCTTGGCAACTAGCCAGGTACATAAAGATCTGATACTCTAAGCCATACCTCCCAACTTTGTAAAAGAACAAAGAGGGATGCATTGTGCGGTGGCAAATTATTTCCGCACTAGGCCACGCCTCTAACTCCGCCCAACACATATTGATACACCTAATCCCACCCAGTCCCCTTAATGCCCCCACATAGTAATTATTCCCCCTTCATGCCACCGCACAGTATTTATGTACACATTGTGTCTTCACAGAATTATGCCCAGCTGTACGCCCAGTAATATGCCCACATTGTGCCCCCAGTAATATACCCAGCTGTGCCCCCAGTAATATGCCCACATTGTGCCCCCCAGTAATATGCTTACAATGTGCCTCCAGTAATATGCCCATATTGTGCCCCAGTAATATGCCCACATTGTGCCCCCCAGTAATATGCTCACAATGTGCCTCCAGTAATATGCCCATATTTTGCCCCCAGTAATATGCCCACATTGTGCCTCGAGTAATATGCCCACATTGTGCCTCCAGTAATATGCCCACATTGTGCCTCCAGTAATATGCCCACATTGTGCCTCCAGTAATATGCCCATATTGTGCCCCCCTGTAATATGCCCACATTGTGCCCCAAGTAATATGCCCACATTTTCCCCCCAGTAATATACCCACATTGTGCCACCCAGTAATATGCCCACATTGGGCCCCCAGTAATATGCCCACGTTTTCCCCCCAGTAATATACCCACATTGTGCCCCCAGTAATATGCCCACATTGAGCCCCCAGTAATATGCCCACATTGTGCCCCAAGTAATATGCCCACATTGGGCCCCCAGTAATATGCCCACGTTTTTCCCCCAGTAATATACCCACATTGGGCCCCTAGTAATATGCCCACATTGTGCCCCCCAGTAATATGCCCACATTGTGCCCCCCAGTAATATGCCCACATTGTGCCCCTCACAGAAAGTAAAAAAAAAAATAAACTCCACTTACTTACCTTGAACCTAGCAGCAGCAAAACATCGGCTGCTCTGGTCTGTGGAGGAGGCGGGGCCGAGGCTGACTGCTTGCTGGCCGGCCCCACCCCCCGCACAGACCAGAGGTGTGGAGAGCCGGTGTTCTATGAATAAACCTTAAGTTATAACCAAACCTTAAGTCAGCTGATTTAAGTGGGCTCAAACGGAGGTATGAAGAAACCTTATGAGTAAACCTTAATGAGGAAACCTTAAGAGGCACGGGGTTATGAGAGGCGCGGGAGGCACGGAGATCACACGGGCACGGGTGTATGAATAAACCTTAAGTCATTCAGCCCGATTTACTTCACGTGCACGCTCGGCATAATTTCATTAACATAATCAGTTATAGGGTGGCCGCGCAGTGCCATGCACATGTGAAGTAAATCGGGCTGAATGACTTAAGGTTTATTCATACACTCGTGCCCGTGTGATCCCCGCGCCTCTCATAACCCCGTGCCTCTTAAGGTTTCCTCATTAAGGCTTCCTCATAAGGTTTCTTCATACCTCCGTTTGTTTGCGCATGTGCTGAATACCAGTTTCGGCGTAGTGCGCTTGCGCCAAAGAACACCCCCGGCGAGCCAACTTAAATCAGCTGACTTAAGGTTTGGTTATAGCTTAAGGTTTATTCATAGAACACCGGCAGGGCGAGGGATGATGAAGCAGGGAGCTGATACCGGCGACCGCTCTCTGCTTCATTATAGCAACTGTCTCTGCTTCTTATGGAGGCAGAGATAGCTGCCAGAAAGCAGGACATACCTCCCCCGTACCGGCAGCCGCAGGAGCCCTCCTGAATTTAACTGTATTGCAGTCCTCAGGATGATAATACATCTGGTTCTTCTTGGCTTTTTTAATGCTGCACTGTGGTGTTTAGTTCTGCTGGGGCGGCATTTTTTTCTGCACTATGGTATTTCTGGCCCCACCTACTTCTATTGCCCCGCCTTCTGTCAATTTGGACCCACCAACAACATGGATTCACTTTTTTTTTTTTTTTTTCTAGGACCTCATTAAGTTCCCAGTCCGCCCCTGTACATAGGAGGTATCGCCACAATCGTACTGACCTGGAGAATGAAAGTAAGGGCTCATGCACACAGCCGTCTGCCAGCCGGGCCCGTATTGCCCGTATGGCCCCAGCCATTTTTGCACTGCATCACGGATGCAGACCCATTCACTTGAATGGATCCCCAATCCGTAAGGTGCGGTGTGGAACGGAGGCGCGGAACCCCACATAGCACTACGGAGTGCTTCCGTGGGGTTTCTCTCCGTACCTCCGCACCGCACCACAAAAAAGTAGCGCATTAACTACTTTTTAGAGGTGCGGACCGTCGGATGTGGATCGCAGACCCCATTCAAATGAATGGGTCTGCGATCCACATACGGCGGCCCTACTGTCGGTGCCTGTGCATTGTGGACTGCAATTTGCTGTCCGCAGCACGGGCCCGGCCGGCACGCGCTCTTGTGCATGAGCCCTTACAGGTCAGTTTTACCTCATAAGGCTATGTGAACGGAAAAATAAAAAAAGCTATGGCCCCGGAAAGGCAGGGAATGAAAAACGAAAGGGCAAACATGAAAAAACCTCGAGGGCTGAACGAGTTAAACATGGTCTTAGTTGCTCTTTTGCAATCACATCTGTAGACCCTGCTGTGTTGACTACATGGTTCTCTGGACACCCATTCAGGGTCTCAATGTAAAGCCTCATCAGATACGAGTGTATTACTGTACAGCGGCGGCGGCACGAAGCGCACGGCGTCATAGCAACCAATGACGCCGTGCGCTCGTGCACTCAGCAGGACGGCAGGCTGGGTTTTCACGGACCGTGAAAATCAACGTATGTGTGAGACAGGCCTAAATTGTGCGCTGTATGCAAATGACGGAGAAATGCCCGGCTGTGACCACTGCACAACACACACAAAAAAAACTATTTATGAAGTTATTTTGCGATGTCTCGCTGATTATATGGCTAGGAATAGTACGGGTTTATCCACATATGGGCACATTTATTAAGAGTTTTAGATGCCGGTCTTAATAAGCCCTATATATGGCTGTGGTTCCGCTGGAGTTATTGAAGAGGCGCCGGCCTCTACATAACTTTGGCAGATCCTCCTCCGCTTCTAAATGTAACACAGCTTCCTTGCTGTCTTATATTTAGACCTTTTTCTAAGGCTGAAACAGGCGTAGAAAATGGTAAATGAGACAGGCCTGCCCCCTCCCCGGCCCACGTCTACTTTTTTAGGACCTGGCGTGAGTGGGGAGAAGTCGCAGTCCCCTAATATAGGCGTATTTCAGCTTAATAAATGACCCCCATAGAGCAAAAAATCAGTTCCATGCATCTGAAAGGGGTTGTTTCTGCAAAATGTATTCAGAACAATAAGACAGTTGCTAGAATATCTTCAGCAAATCTGCTGGGTGTGTACAGATCCACACGGCGTGGCTATACAGGCCACAGTGGGTTCTTGTACACTAATGAAGACCACACTGTTTGGCGGGTATACATTGTAAATGGTTCAAAAAGAAGGAAAAAAGAGAGCGATACATTGTAAATGGCTGCATTGGTATTGAAGGTGCCGCGTTCAGTGCCCTAGACCTGGCGGTATCTGCAAATGTTTATTTTGTATTGTTATTAGTGATAAGCGGCAGGGGCAATATTCGAATTCGCGATATTTCGCGAATATTTGGGTGAATATTTGCCATATATTCGCAAATTCGTGAATTCCTGATCTTCAGGCATTATTTTCTTGATTGCGAAAATTCGCATAAAAAAATTCACATATAATTCACATAAAAATTCGCATAGACTGGTATTTAAAAAAAAAAGAATATTCGCGATTACGAATATATTTTGAGATATTCTAAATATTCGCAAATTCTAGAAGTGCCGATATTCGCAATTAAAATTTGCAATTCGAATATTCAACACTAATTGTTATGTATTTTCATGTTTATGCCTTTATTCCAGCAAAAGGAGTAATGGTTGGCAATGCTAACCACCCTGTTTCTCCCTGCTTCCTGCCAGGAGGGGGAGTTCCAGTCCAGACAGCAAGGAGTGAGGATGCACATGTCAGAGCCCATGAGCTATTCAGGAACCAGATCCAGTTCTCCTGTGAGACCAACACTCAAGAGAGATCATCATAATTCAGAACACAGCTTCAAGAAAGCATCAGTGTGAGAAGACAGCAGAGTGATCAGCGAAATACAGCTTTACAGACACTGCTGCAAGGTGAGGGACAACAGCTCAGACACCACCACGCCAGCTACCTAAACAACCACCAGGCCAGACAAACATTAAGCCTGTATTACAGTGAACACCTATATCCACACATGCCTGCTAGTGCTAATCAATTGTCATCCAACCAGCCATCATACCTCCTCATCTGGGGCCAGAATCTGCAGTTTGTGCTTTACCCTGGGTTCAGACCTGAGCATTCTAAAAACGCGTATTTCAGCGCGTTTTTGCAAATAGGAAACGCGCGTTCATACGTGCGTTCTTGTGATTGACTACTGTGGTGTCAATCACAAAACGCGCGACAAACGCCCCAAAAAAAAGCTCAAGTACTTGTTTATGCGTCGGGCGTTTTACAGCGCGTTCAAACGCGCTGTAAAACACTCAAGTGAGAACCAGGGCCATAGGAAAGCATTGGTTTTCATGTGTTGAGCGTTTTACAGCGCGTTTGAACGCGCTGTAAAACGCTCAGGTGTGAACTTAGGGTTATACTGCTGGATGTGCCATAAGTTATATTTTGCACTAAGTAAAGAGAGACTGTTATACGTTCACTTTTCACTGCACCAAACCCCAGGAAGCGACAGCCTGAGGGAGTACACCATCACACAACACCTCGTCAGGGCCAATACTGCTCCCATTCTCTGCACCGGCTCCTCAAGATAGGTCTTCAGTATCTGATCGGTGGGGTCGTACCCGAGAAGAGGAGTTTCAATTGAAGGTGATGTAAAGTTTTTTGTCCTGGCCTAGATGTTCTCATAAGGCCTCATGCACACGACCGTTGTTTGATTCCGTGTCCGTTGCTCCGTTTTTCGTGATTTTCTGCGGACCCATTGGTTTTCAATGGGTCCGTGGAAACCTCGGCAAATGCACCGTTTGTCCTCCGCGTCCGTGGTCTGTGATTCCAGTCCGTCAAAAAAATATAACCTGTCCTATTCTTGTCTGTGAAAAACGGTTCACGGACCCATTCAAGTCAATGGGTCCGTGAAAAATGCGGATGGCCATCCGGGTGTCATCCGTGTTCCGTGTCCGTTTTTTTTGCGGATCCCTTGGCAGGCACTTGGGAAACATTGTCAGCCTGTCTTTTGGTAAAATCTTTTGGGTCATGTCCGCTAAAAAAACGGAAGACACACGGAAACACAACGGAAGGCAAAAACGGACACGGATCACTGAACAACGTAACCCCTTTTTACGGACAGCATAAAAAAACGGTCGTGTGCATGAGGCCTAAAGCTGAAAGGGGTTAGTACAATGTGTCAGTGGAGCTAACAACAATCAGCCTGGATTACAGGACATCTCGGAAAACAAGGGATCTCCAAGATTTTTTAATGATGACCTATCATCTGGATAGTAATATTATGGGGGTGTACATACTTTCCTGTCTAAAATGCAAGGAATGCAAAAAATGCCATTAAAAAACCCATGTACTTAAACACACTATTTGGCCAAAAAGGCCACAAAGACTTAACAGACGCCTAAAAAAGCTTACAAAAACACTGCACAAGTCAAGCATTTTTGGATGTTTTTTTAGACAACAAAATGCACACGAAAAACTATTAGGGTCACTTATCAAACTGGTATAAAGTACAGCTGGTTTAGTTGCCCATAGCAACCAATCAGATTCCACCTTTCATTTTCCCAAAGAGCTGTGAAAAATTAAAGGTCGATTCTAATTGGTTGCTATGGGCAACTAAGCCAGTTCTCATTTATACCAGTTTTTGATAAATGGCCCCCCTATGTTTGGCAGCACCCCAATGATCATTGGCAGCCTAAGCACTGTACGGGTCTCCTGTGGAGTGAAGAGTAGGATTTCGACTCTCATGACAGCCAGGCTCTTGCTGTAACAGAACCTAAATAGAAAATACCAGACCGCGTATCATTGCAAAAATATCTTTATTAATCCATATTAAAAAAGTGCACATAGCACATACAATTAAAAGTTACATTGAGGGGGTGCATAGATGGGCGGCATCCAAGAGGAGAGACAAAAGGGGAGTTGTAAACAGGTTGATTAAACAAAGTGCAAGTGCATACAATCAAGGAATAACATGGCGCCATCCCGGAGAAGAGACACAATATGGGTATGTTATTCCTTGATTGTATGCACTTGCACTTTGTTTAATCAACTTGTTTACAACTTCATGTCCCATTGACGTTACTAATCTTATAGTACTGCTGGTACAGGTCATTGTAATTCTCGGCTGGGAGTAAGGTACAGCATGAAACCCTGGACTGCCTTTGGGAATGAGCATATCTTAAAGGCATGGGCGAATTTGGCATTTCTGGGGTTCACCTGCTAATCCCCACGATTAGCTTTGCAGTGCAGCCTGGGCACTACTGTTACTGCTCTACAGCTTCAAAGGGCCGTATCCCCCCCAACATCCCCACCCTGAACCGGCTACACCGGTGGTGGTACTGTATGTCTGCTCCTTTAGTCATTTTTTTAGCCATCGGCTTGTAGCCTGCAGGTGGCCCCCTGATTTCTGGGACAACAAGCATTTGCATGGTTGGACTGGTGGTTAGGATTGCCTCTGCTGAAAGGATATCATGTGCCCGATCAGTGCCCTCATTCTAGTGCCTTATGAGGTCTATCTTCTGAGTTAAAATATCCTAGTGTATTATAGTCAAGAAGTAATGAGTGTCTGCAGGACACATGCTGCCTGTAAGTCATGATAGATATGGGTATGTGCCAGCCAGTCACTATACCCTGGCATAGATGGTATCATCAACTGATTGGCGTGTACAAGCACTTATCTGACGAAGATCAATTAAACCATGCTTTATTCTTATGGGGTGCCAGATGCTTTGACAGATCCCTCCAAATGCTTCTGCTTTGGTCTCTGGGGGCAAACATAATGTTCTGGTTCTCTAATAGATCAGAATCCGGTACGTACATCGCACCATGAAATCCATCTATCGGCACTGTGAGCCAAGGAAAGAGATTGGCATTGCTTCAGGTTATCAATACTTAGAGGGACACAACTCCCAAAAACACAAAGAACAGCCTGTTGTTAAAGCGTGCCTACAGTTTTTGATAAGATTTCAGAATAGGCCACATGTATTTGAGCCGTTTACACAGTCGAGTCCCGTTATTACGAGAACTTCCTACTTTCAGCGTCGGCAGCGTGTAGCTCATGAAGGAAGTCCCGTGTGCTGAGCTGGCTCGGTGGGTATATAAGGTGTATGATATGCTCAGGGGCCAATTGGCCATAGGCCTTACAGGGAAATTTCCCAGTGGGCCGATGCCCAAGGGGTCGCCTTTTAACCCCTTCTCACGGCCGGCCAGTGGAAGTTTTTGGGGATGTATTTTGTACTGCTGGCGGCAGTATTTTGTGCTGGACTGTGGTATTTGGCTCTGTTGGGGTGGTATAATGTGCCACAATATGGTATTGCTGGCCCCGTATATTTGTGTTGGCCCTGCCTTCCATCAATTTGGACCCAACTACAAAACGGGGCCACTTTTATTTTTTCCAGGGCTACTCAAAGTTCCCAGTCCGACCCTGGATATGCTGTCTGCACACAAATCCCTTGCTGTTGGATGATTATTGGCTTTCGGGGCCGGGTGGCGGTATTTCTGACACTGCGCAGTGTGAACTATTCTTGTGCAACTGTGGTGGAAGTGTATAGCGAGTGGAAAAATGGCACCATTGTGAACACATGCTGGTTGTCTTTCCTGGGACAGATATGATCTTCCAGCAAGACTTTGTGACATGCCACAGTCAACCAGACATTGGTTGGAAGAGCACAACCAAGACGTCCAAGTACTACCCTGGCCAGACCCTGGCCAGACTTGAACCCAGTTGATCATCTGTAGAACCACCTTGATAGTTGTGTTTGCTCTATGGATCCTCTCCCAGGTCCCCTCCAGCAGCTGTGGGATGCACTGCAGTCATCATGGCTCCAGATAGGCCTCTTTCACACTAGCGTTGTTTCTTTCCGTCCTAGAGTTCCGTCCTCGGGGCTCTAGGACGGAAAGAAACTGATCAGGATTATCCCAATGCATCCTGAATGGAGAGAAATCCGTTCAGGATGCATCAGGATGTCTTCCGTTCAGTATGTGAACGTTTTTTGGACGTTGACAAAAGCGCAGCATGCTGCGGATTTGTCTCTGTTCAAAAAGCCGGAAGACATGGCGCAATGCCGGATCCAGAATTAATGCCCATTGAAGAGCATTATTCCGGATCCGGCATTAGGCTAAACGTCGATTCGGCGCATCGCCGGATCCGACGTTTAGAGCTGCGCATGCGCAGCATCCGTTCCGATCGGCGCCCCAGTGTAAGCTGGGGCTCCGATCGGTTACCATGGCAGCCAGGACGCTACTGGAGTCCTGGCTGCCATGGTAAGTACAACGCAGCAGTGTACATACCTGCGCTGCGGCCGCCGGGCGCTCCATTATGACATCACAGGTCCGGGCGGCGCATTGATCTATCTATCTACCGGCGGCCGCAGCGCAGGTAAGTACACTGCTACTGAGTACCATGGCAGCCAGGACTCCAGTAGCGTCCTGGCTGCCATGGTAACAGTGAAAGCATGTTGAAGACTGATCAGGAAACTGATCAGTCTTCAAATGCTGTCAGTCCACTTGCGTTCTGACGGATCCGGCGGGACGGAAGTGCCCGCCGGATCCTCAGAACGCAAGTGTGAAAGAGTCCATACCTGTGACAACCAACCAGGAACTTACTGAGTCACTCCCAGCCCATCTAGCTGTTGTCAGAATATTACCTGGTGGTCAGAATAACATGACTCGACTGTGTATGACTTGTATCTGCCAAGTTTTTTAGTTTTCCTCCCTGCAGGCTCCATCTTTAAGTCTTAGTTCTCTCTGAGCTTGTGGTTGGAAACTAGCTGTAATGAAGTCTCCTCACAGACTGCATATGGAGACAGCAGATTCTGCTTCCTAACTCTCTCTCTCTCTCATGCACCATGTAGGACAATAAAGAGGTGTACTGAGACGTATAGATGTCAATAAAGCACTTGGATGAGATATAACACTTATTATTAGCTGCAAAATCTGCTGAATCATGTTTGGTCTCTCTCTATCTGCTTGTCTATCTCTGCAGTTCCTCCCTTCTCCATAGACTTCTAAGGGATGATGTTATCTGATCCTAAACCTCCTAGCGACCAGCCTGTTTTGGTCCTTAGTCACCAAGTTATTTTTTATTATTCATGGTATCATTTTTGGGTACATTTTTGGTGGTATATATGCAAAAAGACATACTTTTTTGATTTTTTTTTACACGTTAATTGTGCAGGATAAATTATTAGATAATTGTATAGGGCTGGATGCAGCGATGCTAAATGTGTGGAGGGTTTGCATTTCAATTTGTCCATTTAAAAGCATTTTTTCAACTTTATTTTACACGTATTAGTCCCATGAGGAGACTTTGATATGTGATCCTCCGATGGCTTCCATAGTACACTGTACTACTTATGTAGTACATTGTATTATGCTGTCAGTAGGAAACTGACAGGCAACCTATTAGGCCATGCCTCCAACAAAACCTAATGGGCATACACTGGAGGCAGACAAGGGGGCTTTCATTGAGCCCACAACTCCCGTATACAGCTCCCTCTGAAACCACTTAGAGGGGCTAAATGGTTTGGATCTGAGATTCTTCCAATCCAGGCTGTTACAGCAAGAGGGTCACCAAAGGTTATAGCCAAAACTGGGCCACGATAGAGCCCAAGTATCACAACTCTATATCAAATGTCTGTGATATATAAATTACACAACCTAAATAGAAAATACCAGACCGCGTATCATTACAAAAATATCTTTATTAATCCATATTAAAAAAGTGCACATAGCACATACAATTAAAAGTTACATTGAGGGGGTGCATAGATGGGCGGCATCCAAGAGGAGAGACAAAAGGGGAGTTGTAAGCAGGTTAATTAAACAAAGTGCAAGTGCATACAATCAAGGAATAACATACCCATATTGTGTCTCTCCTCCGAGATGGCGCCATATGACACAATATGGGTATGTTATTCCTTGATTGTATGCACTTGCACTTTGTTTGATCAACCTGCTTACAACTCCCCTTTTGTCTCTCCTCTTGGAGAGAGGCAATCCTAACCACCAGTCCAACCATGCAAATGCTTGTTGTCCCAGAAATCAGGGGGCCACCTGCAGGCTACAAGCCGATGGCTAAAAAAATGACTAAAGGAGCAGACATACAGTACCACCACCGGTGTAGCCGGTTCAGGGTGGGGATGTTGGGGGGGGGATACGGCCCTTTGAAGCTGTAGAGCAGTAACAGTAGTGCCCAGGCTGCACTGCTAAGCTAATAGTGGGGATTAGCAGGTGAACCCCAGAAATGCTAAATCCGCCCATGCCTTTAAGATATGCTCATTCCCAAAGGCAGTCCAGGGTTTCATGCTGTACCTTACTCCCAGCCGAGAATTACAATGACCTGTACCAGCAGTACTATAAGATTAGTAACGTCAATGGGACATGAATGGGTTTACCAGAAGCCGCCAGTAGAGGGCACAAACCTATCCAAACTCCTCCTCCTCTCCGACATAAAACATATAATAATGAATGATAATGAATTGCTATGCTAGTGAATCACTCCACTGAACCATTGTAACAACACCTCAGATAAACAACATGCAAAATGAGCAAAATAAATAACATCTATACAAAAATCAGATGTGCAACAAAGATCGATGTAAATATCACTTGCTTGTAGTAAATCATTGTAAATTCCCAGTCTGTAAGACAATCCCAAAATAACCCAGAAATAAACATATTAAAGGGGTTTTCTCCTCTCAGACAATGGGGGCATATCGCTAGGATATGCCCCCATTGTCTGATAGCTGCGGGACCCGCACCTACAAGGAGAACGGAGCGGGGTAATGATCGGAGGGCGCACTGCTGCCCTCCATTCATTTCTATGGGGCCGCCAAGAATAGCCGAACACTGGCTCGGCTATTACCGTCTGCCCCATGGAAATGAATGGGAGAATGGGCCACGCATGCACGGTGCGCTCCCATTCACTTCTATAGGAGCAGTGCTTGGTCCGGGGTCCTCCAGCCACAGCTCTCCCTGCTTCGTTCACCTTGTAGGTGCGGGTCCCAGCGGTGGGACCCGCACCTATCAGACAATGGGGGCAAATCCTAGCAATATGCCCCAATTGTCTGAGATGGGAATACCCCTTTAACAGGCATAATAAACATAGATCTTATATGAGATGGGTAATTTCATATTCTCAATTCAATCCCCTGGGTATGAATCCAGAACGCCTCCCTGCGCAACAGTTGTGTTTTGATATCACCTCCTCTTCTGTCGTCTAATCTGCTCCAAAACCTAGAACCTAAGTTGAGAGATCGAGTGACGTGATTTATGAAGTGACCTGGCAATGGTAGCAGCAAGTTGCCCGTACGTATGTTTGATGTGTGTTTACATATACGATCCCTTATTGATTGTATCGTTTCCCCTATGTAAGCCAAGCCACACGGGCACTGATCATGTACACTACATTAGCTGAATCGCAGGTAGAAAAAACCTTTAATTTTGTATGTCCTTCCAGTACGGGGGCGGTGAAAAGAATCTCCCATGATCATATGCGAACATTGCGCACAGTGCAATTAATCTGCAGAAATCTTTCTAACCATTTGGGTCAGATTGGTGTCCATAAGTGGACATTGACTTTAAAAATAAAACCGTCATATAGAGCACATAATTCCCCTGTGGGTTCACAAACAAAACCAACTAAAGTACCAGTATGTCCAAGCAGAATACACATGCAAACACAGGGAAAACCTACAAACTCCATGCAGATCATTACCATGGTTGGATAAGGTCTAGGCTCCCAGTACTGGCCACCATATTGCCCATAATGCCCCATTTACTTGTATTTTGGAAATATTTTCCAAGTCCCCAACATTATAGATAAGAAATTCGATCCAATCACTTCCTCAGCTATACGGGACTTACCTATGGGAATGTGGGCTGCTCTCTGCCGACTCCATGGGACAAGGGGTAGGTTAGGAAGAAAGTGCCATTAATGCAGAACTTTCCTTACTGCTGGGTACGTCTCAGCAGGAGACTGTAGGTAGATCCTGTCAGATGTGGCTTATCAGGTACAGTAGGCAAACACTGAAACCAGGTCCTAGCAGTGTAAACAGTCCCTTCCCTTGTGGTCACTTACTGCACATCCCAGAAATAGGTGCACAGCTGCCTACGACTTCTTCCAAGGAAGACTGGGCATCACCTTCTCAAGGCCCTTCACTGCAGGTATCACAATACCCATCTATGTTTAGCTGCATGCGACATGGTTCTGGAGGACGAAGCTATAGGCACTAGGTGTGCCGCCATACGGTGCCATATCGTTACTGCATGTAGTGGAACATCCACAGAAAATCTGATTATATGTGCAACTATATTGCTAAAATAATTGTTTACCCCTTGATGCACCTTGACCTTCATGAATGTTTTAGAAATTGGGGGGCGCAGTAGTTGAGCCCATAAAATCACCCAGAGAAGGTCAGCGCTGATTGACAGCAGAACTCCAATGACTCTTTTTTTTAAAGCAGAGGGTTTCTAGATATTGATGACCTGTTCTCAAGATCAGCTGATTCTGGCAGCTTCCAGCACCAAAAACAACACAGTGGAGAGAGAGCCCCCGTCACGGTGCTAAGCTCTGGCCTATCACACTAAGCTTTGTCCCATTGCATCGCTAAGCTCCACTCTTGAAAGGCACCCCCTCCACCCGATCTAGTTTGCTTGGTTTGTGTGGTGTTAAAGTCCCCCAATTGAACAGAGCTGGAAGCAGAATCCTCCGTCCACTGTGCAGTCGCCATGCTGGGGTACTGCAGTATTCAAGTGAATGGGTACTGAGCTGCATTATCTTGGTTACTACACAGTGGACGGAGCTTTCTGCCTCCAGCTTTCTGCCTCCAGCTTTCTGCCTCCAGCTCTGTCCACTCAGTTTTTATCCAAAGCCAGCGGATGCCACGAACAGCATCTCCTGAGGATAAGTCATCAATATGAACCACTGTTATGGCAGCTCGGTGGCTGGCACAGTTTTGGAGACACTGGACATTGTAGTTGTCACTGTATAGGGGAACGTTGACTGCTACAGTTATGGGGACCCTGTAGGTAATAAAGTTACGGGTTCTTGAGAGTTGAACAGTTATGGATGCACTGTGGCTATTACTGTTAGGGCTCATGCACACGACCGTGTGCTGGTCGTGGTTGTATTGGGGCCCGCATACAGAGGATCCTCAATACATGGGCATCCCGCATCACGGATCACGGACCCATTCACTTGAATTGGCCCGCAATCCGGGAGATGCGGTGCGGAAGGACGGAGCAGAACCCCACGGAAGCACTACAGAGTTCCGTGGCGTTTCTGGCCATGCTTCCGCACCGCAAAAAAATAGTGCATGCACTACTTTTTTGCAGAACGGATGGATCATGGAACCATTCAAGAGGAATGGGTCTGGATCCGTCTGCGGAAGCCGCACGGATGTTGCCCGTGCATTAGGGACCACAATTGCGGTCCCCAATGCATAGAACGGCCAGAGCACGTTCGTGTGCATGAGCCCTTAGGATGCATTACGACTAGCACTATGGGGTCACTGGAACTATAAATGGGGTGCTGTGGTTGACATTGTTATGGGGCATTGAGGCTGGCACTGATTTGAGATGTTGTGACGGTCTCTGTTATAGAAGCTTTGTGTCTCGCACAGTTACGGGGACATTATGGTTGACGCTGTTATGGGGTATTACAGCTGGCACTATTATGGATGCATTGCAGCTGTCACTGTGTGGGGAAACTGCTTCAGTTATGGGACACTGGAAGCTTTGGGGGTACTGTGGCCATTACTGTTTTGAGGACACTGGCTGTTTAGGGAGTCACTGTGGCTTGCACAGTTATGGGGACACTTTGGTGACATTTTTATGGGGTATTGCAACTGGCACTGTTATGGGTGCAATGTGGCTGTCACTATATAAGTGAACTGTCACTGCTTCAGGTATGGGATACTGACTGTTTAGGGGGCACTGTTTCTGGCGCAGTTATGAGAGCTTTTGTGACATTGTTATGGGGCACTGAGACTGGCACTGTTATGGATGTATTATGGTTGTCACTGTTCTGGGGCACATGGGGTTAATATCATAATGGAACTGTGACCGCTACAGATATTGGGACAATATGGCTGTTTTGGGGGCACTGTGGCTGTAAGGGTTATGGGGGACTGTGGCTTTAAGGGTTATGGGGGACTGTGGCCGTAAGGGTTATAGGGGCACTGTGGCCGTAAGGGTTATGGGGGCACTGTGGCCGTAAGGGTTATAGGGGCACTGTGGCTGTAAGGGTTATGGGGGCACTGTGGCTGTAAGGGTTATGGGGGCACTGTGGCTGTAAGGGTTATGGGGGCACTGTGGCTGTAAGGGTTATGGGGGCACTGTGGCTGTAAGGGTTATGGGGGCACTGTGGCTGTAAGGGTTATGGGGGCACTGTGGCTGTAAGGGTTATGGGGGCACTGTGGCTGTAAGGGTTATGGGGGCACTGTGGCTGTAAGGGTTATGGGGGCACTGTGGCTGTAACGGTTATGGGATATAGCGGCTGGCACTACTATAAATGCATTGTGGCTGTCGCTGTTATAGGTGAACTGCGACATACACTTATGGGGACACTGTCTGTTGTGGGGGGCCCCTGTGACTGTTGCTATTGTGGGGGGCCCCTGTGACTGTTGCTGTTGATGGAGCTCTGTGGCTGGCACAGTTATGGGGGCTCTGTTTTGGATGTACTACCACTATAAGGCTACATGCCCACGACAGTTGTTTTTCTCGGCTTCAGTTTATGTTTTTTTTGCGGATAGGATAGGAACCCATTCATTTTAATGGGTCAGCAAAAAAAACGCTGACAGTTCATCCGTTTGTGTTCCGCGTCCGTTGTCTGTGTTTCCCTTCAGCAAAAAAAATAGTTCATGTCCTACATTTTTCTCATTTGCGGTCGAGGATAGGCATTTATTACAAGGGATCTGTGAAAACAGAGGAATCCTCCCAAAAAAAAATGATGGACCCGATTTGAGGACAGCAAAAAACAACTGTCTTGTGCATGTAGCCTAAATCTTGGGGTTGCAGGATATACGGTGTCTCCTCGGTAAGTAGACGCCCCGTTGTATGATCCTCCTATCACCCGGTGATCGAAGGTCATAAAAACATAATCCCCACCGAGACAATTGCTCTTAAAACCTTCTCCGGGAAAGCACACTGAGAACGTTCACTAAGCTGACGGCTCATATCACTCGGGTAATACTCAGAGTAGTTACTGTTTGTGAAATGGGTGTTCTCACTCCGCGCTGATAAATGAAGGTGGAGTGCCTTCATGTCAGAACAGTGCGGTCCCGGCAAGTGGTTTTTGGCACGGGGCTCGGGATGCTGTGTGCACAGGAACGATGTTACAGGAAGAGAAAAACGACATATATTATTAGCTGCGTATGAAGACACTGAAAGGGGTTAACTGAGGTATGGAGAAAAGGTTGGCTTTTTTTTTTATTTCATAAACAGCGCCACCCTTGTCCATGGGCTGCAAACGGTACTGCACCTCACTTTTTAAGGCCCCATTCACACATCCGCAATTCTGTTCCGCATTTTGCGGAAAGGAATTGCGGACCGATTCATTGCTATGGGGACAGACTTTGTCCACCTCGGATCCGGAATTGCGGATCCGCACTTCCGGGTCCGCACTTCCGTTCTGCAAAAATCTAGAACATGTCCTATTCTTGTCCGCAATTGCAGACAAGAAAAGGCATTTTCTATATAGTTTTGGCAATGTGCGGATCCGCAAAATGCGGAAAGCACATTGCCTGTGTCCGTTTTTTGCGGATCCGTGGATACACAAAACACATACAGACATCTGAATTTACAGAGCTGAGCTACAATACCAAACACAGCCACAGAGTGGCACTTTTTTCCCAAATTGAGCAGAATAGATCTCTTTTTTGGAATCCTATTCATCTGTCACTAAGACGTCCCCCTATTCATAAGCCTCATGCCGACATATGGAGTCTGGACATGACGGACGCGGTTCCCCTAGCTCAGGCCCGCCCTCTAGGAGCCACAGCGGAGGGCTGCCAGGTCTCACACTGGCACATAAAAATATATCTATGGCAGCTTTTCCAGGTGATGACAGGGGGTCCTGAGGCCTTTCAGTAAGAAGACCCCATTATTATAAATGGCACATGATAGGTGGGGGAGGGGAGTGTTTTTTATTGGAGCCTTAGGGATGGGTACACAGGTGTGCTGTCCACATCTTTTGTGGCCCCATTGAAATGAATGGGTCCGCACCCATTCTGCAAAATTGGGGACTGGTGCGGACCCATTCATGTGGACGTGTCAATGGACCCTTAGGCCGGATGCACACGAACGTTGTGCATCCGTTCCGTGCATTGGGGACCGCAATTTGCAGTCCGCAGCACCGGGAATGTCCGTGCAACGGCCGTGACGGATCGAGGTCCCATTCAACTTGAATGGGTCTGTGAGCCATCCACCCGCAAAAAAAAGAACTAGTTCTATTTTTTTGCGGTGCGGAGGCGTGAATAGAAATACCATGGAAGTGCTTCCGTGTGGTTCCGATCCGTGCTTCCGTTCCACATCTCCGTGATTGCGGACACATTCAAGTGAATGGGTCCACATCCGTGATGCGGAGTGCACACGGGCCAGTGCCCGTCTATTGCGGACCCGCCGTATGCAGGCCGCGATACGGCCATGGGCACACAACGTTCGTGTTAAAGAGGCCTTACTCAAAGCCTGATGCGCTGGTCTCAAAACGCTTGCTGATGGAGGGTGACGTGACTGGCACCATTCATCAGCGGCTTCTATTGGTCAGCATTGTACAGTATGATTTCTAGAGCGGTGTTAGTCCACAGAGGCCGCTGATGGATGGGACTGGTCACATGACGTGGCCATTTTGAGACCGGAGTGCGGGGCTGTGAGGAACAATCAGTGCTGTAAAGAGCAATTTAGACCGTTGGATAGTGGCACAAGCATTAAAGGCAGTGGATCAGAAATTACCTGTGTGCAGAAATAAAGGTAGTGGCCCACCCCTTTAATTCTTTTACTTTGGCAGCATTGTACTGGGCCGTACAGCTGCTTTGAAGCTTTTTGCTCCATTTTAGTGCCTTTCTTATGAATTTGGACCTTAAAGTAGAGAGAACTAGCAGAAAGGAGCAGAGAGACGACCAGTATTACCAATGTGGTGGTATTAGAAGCATTATGCAGCAGTATTACTATTAATATGTGGCAGTATTACCATTATTATTTGACGGTATTACCAGTATTGTGTGGCAGTATAACCAGTATTATGTGACAATATTACCAATATTTTGTGGTATAACCAGTGTTATTTAACGTATTACCAGTATTATATTGCAGTATTACCAGTATTGTGTGGCAGTATTACCAGTATCATGTGACAATATTACCAGTATTTTGTGGTATAACCAGTATTATTTAATGGTATTACCAGTATATTATGCGGCGAGGGCAGGCAGACAGAGCAGGATGGCTGTGGGTCATACCTCCCGTTCTTGAAACAATGCAAATTTATTAAATTGGGTTGTCCGATGAAAAATATTCTACATTTTTGAAACCAGCCCCTGGATCTGAATACTTTGGTAATTACATGTAATTAAAAATGTAGTATAGCCGCTGAGCTATTCACTGAAATCTATCTGTATAGCGCCACCTGCTGTTTATTTTTGTTTTCATTTTCTAATTTCTCTGTCCTGCTCACTGAGGTGGTTGTGCATGCTCAGTTCCATCGTTCAAATGCTACATGCTGCAGTTGAAAGGACACCCCCCTGAGAAAGTGCACAACCTCTCTAAAATAAATCTAGCAGAGCAATTGGAACAATGAATGGGGAGATCTATGGATCCATGTGAGGTGCAGGGCTGGTTCTAGCTTTGTTAAAAAGAGATTGTCATGGACTATATGATGTCTGGCTTTCATTTTTTACATTAAAGGGGTTCTCTGGGGATTAAGAAAATGAAAATACTTAAATATTTCTTTATTATAAAAATATTCTCAAATACCTTTCATTATTTATAATGGCTCGTTTTGTCTGGGCAGCAATCATCAGGGAAACAAAATGACCGCCGTCCTATTAGTTCACACAAAATCGGTGTACTCCCTACTTACTGTGCACTGCCCCAGGAAGTGCTGAGCAGGATTACCTCCACCATCTGGACTATCCTACCCATCATATCCACCTCATGCCTCTCGTATGGGCAATTGCAGATGCCCCTTGATTGACTTGCCACACAGTATTATGTACCGTATGTACCGCCAGATTATGATTTCCCATTAAAGGGGTTGTCTCATCATAGACAATGGGGGCATATCGCTAGGATATGCCCCCATTGTCTTATAGGTGTGGGTCCGACCGCTTGGACCCACACCTATATTGAGAACGAAGCCCCGCAAGGTAGTGGCTGGAGGATTCCGGTCAGGCCACCACCAAGCCGGCTCCCTATAGAAGTGAATGGGAGCGTATCGTGCATGCGCGGCCCCCGCTCTCATTCATTTCTAAGGGGCCGACGGGAATAGCCGAGACAGCGCTCGGCTATTTTTGCCAGCCCCATAAAAAATGAATGGAGGGCGGCTGCACATGCGCAGTGCGTCCTCCTTCACTTGCGGGGCTCTGTTCTCGATATAGATCACCTATAAGACAATGGGGGCATATCCTAGCGATATTCCCCCACTGTCCATGATGAGACAATCCCTTTAAGTGCCCTCACACGGTGTTAGCTGCCTCACCATTATACCCAAATGTATTTGCAACCTGAGGATACAGATACAGGTGAAATCGGGAGATGTAGCAGCCTTCATGGATCACAAGGTGAAATTCTGGCATAGTTGGGAGGCGTGCGTGTGGTGCTGCTCCAAACAAAAGCTCAGGGCAAGAATAGATGTCATCTTCTCCTGTACAACCCATTAACATCCCGACATTTCCTTATTGCAGTGACCCAGCGGATCATTGCTACAAGTTAATTGTTTTTCAAGAGGTAAATGTTGTGATTTAATGTTTAAAGCACTTGTCTCTTTATGCACTATTTATCGCAAATGGGGACAACAAACAGCTAACACTGGCAAGTGTTAGCCTACTTTCCAGGGTGATGGGCTGGTCCCGCCCCCTGGCTAGGGGAGTCTTCGTTGAGAAAGTCAAGACCTATATGTGTGAGCTCCTGCCAAGTAGACCCAAAGAGAAGCCTCATCCAGGAAACACCATTCCTAAGACTGAAAAGCTGCCAAAGAACAACTTAACTGAGAGAGTACCCCTGAGAGAAAGAGAACAGACATTCACAGAAGGTCTAGAACCATCAAGGCCGTGCTGGATTCAGACAGTAAGGTAATCGCACGTTTATGGCAATAATACTTTACTGCTTGTGGAAAGGGTATATTGCTTTGGTGCTCACCACACTTAGATTTGGAGGGCCAGTCCATCTCAAAGATCTGCACCCTGCAACTGCGAAATGCAGAAGGAGTTAATGAGAACAGAATTGCATACCTGTGGTTATTTGGGAAGATTGCAAAGACTATCTAGCGCGAGACTCTGGGAGGACTACTACCATCATTGCTGATGCCTATACACAACTATTGGGAGAAGCCTACTCTGTAACATACTCCAGAACTGTGATTATTGCTGCTGTATGAACTACAACTCTCATTATCTATTCAGTAAAGAGAGACTTTATTTATTGCAACCAAATGGACCTGGTTATTGACTCCATCATCCTTCCGCCTGCCCTTGTATCTGCCCTTCTGCCTTGTACCCATTCACCTGACATCAAGGGCACCCCACCTAACATTCGGCAGGAGCCCCAGAAGGTCCAGGGTGTACCCTGAAGAAGGAAAGGGTACAGCTCTATTCACTGCATGGCCCCAGGGAGGGTTGGAGTGAAGATGGCCACTGTGAACTACTACCACTCCTATCAGTACCATGACTACCACTCCCCTCCACCCCTGCGGGCTCGCTGGATTTTTTCCTGTGGAATGCACCACATACAGAGCAGCTAGGAAACCTGTATTTGAGGGACCAGCATAAAAGAATGAGAGGTCTATGACCATTTTACCTCTTATAAAATTTTGCCCAGAGTTTCACTTTAAGATACGCCTCATGTTGCATTTGTTTTCAGTAAGTTTGAAAAATGAAGTGCAAAACCCTGTGTACACAAAAATGACGACTGCCCAGGAGCGATAAATAGGGATGATTACCCTCAGCACACACATTGAATGGCAGTATGGTTCTCAGGACCTGGATCTCAGGGACAGTTCTGTAGGGAACTATTTGTGGTCCTTTAGGCCTTATTCACACATCCGTTGTGTTTTGCGGAGCCGCAGATCCGCAAAACACGGACACACCGGCAATGTGCATTCCGCATTTTTGCGGACCGCACATTGCCTGAACTCCATAGAAAATGCCTCTTCTTGTCCGCAATTGCGGACAAGAATAGGACATGCTCTATTTTTTTTGCGGAGCCGCGGACCGGAAAATCGGCGGCGCGCTCCGCAAAATCGGATGCGGAGAGCACAGTGTGTGCTCTCCGCATCGATCCCGGCCCCATTCACAGTCAATGGGTCCGCATGTATTCTGCAAAATTGCGGAATACATGCGGACTACATTGCGGATGTGTGAATAAGGCCTTACACATACACAGCCATACAGTGATCCCATAGATGTGCTGCATTCAGACTCTACATACAGCATATTCCCCACGGTCTTGGGTTCGGGCCGAAATTAGTGTTTTTGAAAGTTTATGCTCTCTCCTAAAACCTCCAAAAGAATACAGTAGCAAATAAAAGTACCATGCATTATCCGAATAATACTGCAATGTGGTGCAATACAGTGTTCACATTGAAGAACTATAGAGCGCTCAATAAAACTGCCGTACAGTGTCATGCTATATAGTACCTAAATAAAAGCACCATACAATGGCCATATAATATCGCACTTCACATAACCGTGTAAGACTACAATCACACGACCGTACTTTTTTTTCCTGCGTCCGATCCGCATTTTGCGGAATAAATGCGGACCCATTCATTCCTATGGGTAAATAAAATATGCGGACAACATTCACTATGTTGTCCGCATCCGTAGTTCCGCATTTATACTCCGCAAAAATATGAAGCATGTCCTATTATTGTCCGCAGAAATCGTTCCGCAGCCCCATAGAGGTGAATGGATCCGCAAATTGTGGATGACATATGGAATGGTTTCCTTATGTCATCCGCAATTTGCGGATCCGTTTCCGTGTTTTTATTATAATATTTTATTCTCTCACCTTTTTTTTTTTCCTCATCCGTTTTTTGCGGATGACATATGGAAGACACTCTTCAGTATTTTGCAGACATACGGATCCGTTTTTTGCGGATCCGCAAATGCATACGGTCGTGTGAATGCAGCCTAAGCCTCCTTATTTTTTATATGGTGCCATACTATACAGCGCCTAAATAATTGTCCATATAATACCACAAGGAAATCCCCATTTTCAAATGATAATATAGTATCTAAATAATAGTACCATAAATTACTCACAGGAGCAGATACTCTGCCTAGGAATAAGAATCACAGTCCTAATATTAGATACATTTACATCTGGCGCATGGACCTTTATACATTTGGAGAATTGTAAATCCAGTGCCAGATTAATTCTAGATTTCTGTCTGTGTACCAAAAATTTAATATGCCCCTTCCTCAAAAAGCCATGCCCACTGTCAGCCGCGGTGTAGAAAACTTAGGAAAGTGTGTACAACAGTTGGTAAATGTGGTGAAAAGCATGTACGGCAAAAAAACTGGCGCATTTTCAGTTGTAAATCTGCCCCACAAGTGTTTAAATAAAAGTGCTATATAGTAGTTATTTGTGATACAGTGCCAGGTTATATAGTGCCTAAATAATTGCACCATACAGCGGCCAAATAATACCACATTGGAACCCCAATTTGCAAATAACAGTATAGTGTCTAAATAATAGTACCATAAATTACCCAAATAATACTCCCATACATAGAAGTGCTATATAGTACATTCGGGATACAGTGCCATGCTATAGAGTGCCTAAACAATCAACCATACAGGGCTCATATAATACCACAATACCAGACTGGAAGCGCCATTACCAAACAGTATAGTATCTCAATAATAATACCATAAATTACCCAAATAATACTGATATACCCTTTTTAAATTTGTGATACAGTGCCAAGTCATATAATGTCTTAATAATCAAACATACAGTGTCCATATAATACCACAATCCCACACTGGAAGCCCTATTTGCAAATAACAGTATAGTGTCTAAATAACAGTACCATAAATTGCCCAAATAATACTGATAGACATACAAGTGCAATACTGTACAGTGCCATGCTATATAGTGTCTCAATAATCAAACATACCGTGCCCATATAAGCCCACAATACCACGGTGCAAGCCCCATTTCCAAACAGTACAGTGTCTAAATAATAGTACCATAAATTCCCCCAAAAATACTGACATACCGTGTCCAAGTACTAGTGCCATATGGTACACAAACAATACTGACAGTGTTCAAATTGCAGAGCTATAAAGAATCTAACTAAAACGGTAACACAGTGCTCATCTACATAGTACTGTACCTAAATAATAGTGCCATATAGTGCACAAATAATACCTCAGTACAGTGATAATATTCTATTATGGCTGACAACAGCGATTTGTGGCAAAATATGTTGTCTTCTGCCGCTCATTAAGAAATCAAGGACATCTATGTCAGCTGCCACATAATTCCGCAGCTGTGGCTGCGTACCGCGTGGCGCAAGTCACTGCAGAACACAGTGCGGAGTGAAAGGCTCTGTAGCCTCAGAGATATAAGATGAATATTATTTCCTTCCGTGGGAAGTGACTGAGGATCCCAGTGACACATTTCGATAACATTCCCATGGGATAAGAAATGGGCGCCTCACGTCATAGTGAACGTCAAGTATGGTGCACCTGCAAACACCCGTCACCATCTACCAACCCATCAGTGTGATCTTACTCCCTCGCAATAGGTTCTGCCCTAGCTGGGTGGTGGTGACGTCATCCGGCCGAACGGAATATGACTCAGCTCGTGTAAATGAAGGGTGGAAATCTCTAAGATTTCATTAATCAGTTACAGAATAAGGGCCGTGCACCCCGCATTACTGATACGGACCCATTCACTTGAATCCGGGAGGTGCGGTGCAGGATGGAAGCACGGATCAGAAGCCCACGGAAGCACTACGGAGTGCTTCCATAGTGTTTCTGTTCGGCCTTTACGGTGCAGACGGATCACGGACGCATTCAAGTTGAATGGGTCTCGATCCGTCCCGGCCGCCGCACGGACGTTGCCCGTGCATTGGGGACCGCAAATTGCTGTCCCGAATGCACGGAACGGCCGCACAACTTAGAGGGACTCCTACCTGAAGGTTGAAGACCTCTGTAAAAAACAGAAGTGTCCAGAGTCTGAAAAACATATATAGCTAATATATAGATATATGGCTGCTTTCTTCCAAAAACAGCACCACTCTTGTCCATGAGCTGAATGTGGTATTCAAGTGAATAGGGCTGAGCTGCAATACCATACACAGCCTGTGGACAAGAGTGGCACTGTTTATGGAAGAAAGCAGCTATATATTAGCTTTAATTGCACAACCAATTTTGCTCTTAAAGGGGTTATCCAGTTTAGAAAAAACATTTTGATACATCCTATTCTGTGTTAACAGAGGGTACAAAGAGCGCCACTCCCTCATTGGAGGACATGTCTTGTCCTGCATTTCCCCTGTGGTGGCGCTACAGGGAAATTAAACACTTAGGCCTTATTCACACGTCCGTAGTGTTTATGGATCCGCAAATTGCGGATCCATAAACACACCCGGCCGGCAGCCCCATAGAAACGTCTATTCTTGTCCGCAATTGCGGGCAAGAATAGGACATGCTCTACTTTTTTGCGGAGCTGCGGCCGTAAGATCGGCGGCGCACTCCGCAAAAACTGATGCGGAGAGCATCGTTCCATTCACAGTCACAAAATTGTGGAATACATGCGGACATATATGCGGACGTGTGAATAAGGCCTTACTGCCAAGTTTCCGCGTAGATCGCCCCATATTGCAGGGGGTTCCAAGGAAGAGGACACTTTGTGATCTGCTTATTGTCAAGGGAGCCCTCTAACAAGTAGTGATTGTACAAGGCGGAGAACCCCTTTAGTGATGCAGTCATTTTTTTGTGCATTTTAACAGCTATAACTTTTCAATTTTTTTAATTGTGGTGTATGAGGAGGAGTTGTTTTTTAGGCACTATTTTGGGGTATATATAAATAACTTGTTAAAGCAGCTCACTAACTCAGCGCCTACTCTATAGATTTGATGATGACATCATTGAACCTGGAAGTGGAGGCTCCGGTAGCGTCAGAGACATCAGCTCCTCCACTTCCAGGTTCAATGATGTCATCAGGCGCTAAGTTGGTGAGCTGCTCGTAGACACAGAAGACAGGGCAAGACGAGATGTTTTCCCTGTATACGAGTCAGGGAGGAGTGCTCTGAGGACCAGGGCATCACTGTAGCGGTGCTCCAAACTCTAACTGGCATACGGATAGAAGTCCACTTCTCTCACTAACGCTAACAGGTACAGAGCAAAGAAATATATAGTTTTAATCAGGCAGTATTCCTGGTTTAGGGTCGATCCTGCTGACAGGGTCGCTTTAAATTCTTTATGTTATTATGGTAGTGGAATACTACCAAATATGCGTATAGAGAGGTTCACATTTTTTCCTCTTAAAATAACGGACATTATGGAAACCTGACAAACCCTTATAGGGCTGAATTGTATAACAAAAGGATAATCGCAAATCCCAAACACAGCAATAAGGACCATGGAACTACAGATCCCAGAATACACAAAAAACACACTAGACTAGAAAAAGATACAATTGTAGAACTACTGATCCCAGAATACAGAACAAAATACCAAGAAGAGAATGCACCTAGCAAATGCTTTGCCTGGCAATCAGAATGTAGTAAGGCCTGGGTGTATAAAGGCTCAACAATCAGCAACTGCTTCCTAATCAACCAGGCAAAGCCAGGCAACAATCAAACCCACATGCAAGGCAGTAGCATAATATCTAAGGGTACTTTCACACTAGCCGTTATTCTTTTTTTCCGGTATTGAGTTCCGTCCCAGGGGCTCAATATCGGAAAAAAAAAAGATCAGTTTAATCCTAATGCATTCTGAATGGAGAGCATTCCATTCAGGAGGATGCATCAGTTCAGTCCCTCTTACTCATGCTGCGGTATTTTCTCCGTCCAAAATTCCGGAACACCTGCCGGAATGCTGAATCCGGCATTCATTTCCATTGAAATGTATTAGTGCCAGATTAAAATTACTACATTGGCGGATCTGGTCTTCTGGTCTGCGCATGTGCAGACCTTTAAAAATGTGAAAAAGATAAATACCGGATCCGTTTTTCCAGATGACAATCGGAGAGACGTATCCGGTATTGCAATGCATTTGTGAGACTGATCCGGATCCGTCTACAAAGGGCATCTGTTTGCATACAGATTGCCGAAACTGCCTGCCGGAATCCAGCAACGCAATTGTGAGAGTACCCTAACCCTCAGTTCACACTTGCGCGTTTTACAGCGTGTTCGAACGCGCTGTAAAACGCTCAACAGGAGAAAACTCATGTTTCCCTATGGGCATGGTTCTCACCTGAGCGTTTTACAGCGCGTTTCAACGCGCTGTAAAATGCCCTACGCTCAAAGAAGTTCTTGAGCTTCTTTGGGGCGTTTTGTCGCACGTTTGCACCCATAAACTTCAATGGGAACGTGCGTAAAACGCGCGTTAAAGTGTAGATATGCCTTTTTCAATTGGTCTCCAGAGTCACGAACGCGCGTATGACGCGCGTTTCCTATTTGCAAAAACGCGCTGTAATACGCGCGTCTCACAAACGCTCAGGTGTGAACCCAGGGTAAGTGATTAGGTAAACATGAAGCATCAGAGAGATATTTGTTTCAGTGACCTGTTTACTTTCAGCGGATCCTTCCAACAAAAAGGGATTGTCGAAAATGAAAAACCCCTTTAATATCTGGACACACATGCCTTGAATTATTTGTAAAAAAAAAAAAAAAAAAAAGACGGTTATCAGATAAAATCTTGAATGCAGCTTCTGTCATCGAAATGGAATTGTAAGTTTGTGCGGTCAGGGAACATCTCTCAGCACAAAAACATTTTCCTTTCTATTTCTCATTTAGATAATGCGTTGATTTATTGTGTAATTTGCCCTTTTGATAGTTTACATGACAGATGTGGAGCTTTTTTGCACTTTATCTGTTTTTATCGATTTCCCTTCTAGGTCTATAATTACCTTCTTCTAAGTTAGTACTGACCTTTTACATATTAGTATGAATTCATCTGTGTCAAGATGGCCTCCTGCTCGCTCTAAGGCCGGATTCACATTTGCATAATATTTGCAGTACTGCATGAAAAACACCAGAAAAATATCCCCTTTAAAAACATACCTAAATGGCATTTTAAATTTTAAAGGCGCCAGGACAATTTTTAGATCTTCCTCCATAAACGATGTCTGTTATGGATTTCACTATAAACTGTCAGCCAGCATCCTCACTATACCAGTCCTTCTGTAGTGTCCCACTAAGTGTGGGATGGCACTACACAATGGTGTCATAGTCATTGTATTCAACATGTCGTTCCATGTACCTTGTATTATGTCATAATTGCATATAAATGGCAGAGAGTTTCCTTGGTACAGGCCTGTCAGGGTGTCAGTATTCCCCAAGCCACTAGAGGGAGCTAGGGACCGCCCTGTAGATATAGTCAGGCCTGGGTCTAGTCAGGGAGTTGGAGTGTGGACCTCCTGAAGTGAGGAGACTAGTCAGCCTGCAGCTGCTAGTAGTGTAACTGATATAAGACAATTATCCAGCAAGAGAACATATATTCCAGAGGAGCCTGCCCCAAGGATAAGGCAACCATTTCTGCATTTGGGCCTTGGGAGAATCGAGGTGCAGGAGTCGGATTATTAATCACCGCACCAATACAAGTCCTGTCCAGTAAGCATCTTACCCTCTGTCTACCTTGCTAGGATTAGCTTATTCTTTACCAAGTCTGCATACCAGGAAAATCACTGCCTCTATACCATTTGTCTTCAAAACGGAATTACATAAAGAACTGTATATAATTTGCCGTTCAGTAAAGAAGTTAATGATCAACGGAATTCGTTGTACCTCAATTATTCCTACTGTAAATCGGTTGTGCCACCATAAAAGGCACTGGCGTCACGAATTGCTAGGGACCTTGCCACAGGCACGTTAAACCTTAACATCAAGGGCACCTCACATATCACCTGGCCTGTGTCCCAGAGGACCCCCGTGCTGACCTCTCCATCACTGACTGCTCGCCTGCCCAGGGACTTTATAACTATGAGTACAAATCTCATCCCCCCGATCTGCCTGCATATGTCTGTGACCTCACAGGTCGCTTACCCTGAGGACTGGCATACTGCACTTCCATAGCACAGTGCCAGTCACAGTCCCCATATATAGTCCCATCACAGATTCTCCTATAAACAGTGCCAGTCACAGTCCCCATATACTGTACAGTCCTATCACAGATTCCCCTATAAACAGTGCCAGTCACAGTCCCCATATACTGTATAGTCCTATCACAGATTCCCCTATAAACAGTGCCAGTCACAGTCCCCATATACAGTCCTATCACAGATTCCCCTATAAACAGTGTCAGTCACAGTCCCTATATAAAGTCCTATCACAGATTCTCCTATAAACAGTGCCAGTCACAGTCCCCATATATAGTCCTATCACAGATTCCCCTATAAACAGTGCCAGTCACAGTCCCCATATACTGTATAGTCCTATCACAGATTCCCCTAAAAACAGTGCCAGTCACAGTCCTTATATATAGTCCTATCACAGATTCTCCTATAAACAGTGCCAGTCACAGTCCCCATATACTGCATAGTCCTATCACAGATTCCCCTGTAAACAGTGCCAGTCACAGTCCCTATATACAGTCCTATCACAGATTCTCCTATACACAGTGCCAGTCACAGTCCCTATATATAGTCCTATCACAGATTCCCCTATAAACAGTGCCAGTCTCAGTCCCTATATACAGTCCTATCACAGATTCTCCTATACACAGTGCCAGTCACAGTCCCTATATATAGTCCTATCACAGATTCTCCTATAAACAGTGCCAGTCAGAGTCCCCATATACTGTATAGTCCTATCACAGATTCTCCTATACACAGTGCCAGTCACAGCCTCTATATACAGTCTTACCACAAATTATACTATAAAGAGTGCCAGTCATAGTTTCCATATACAGTCCTACCACAGATTCTCCTATAAACAATGGCAGTCACAATTTCTCCTATGAACAGTGCCATTCACAGCCTCTCGTATAGATTAGTGCCACAGATTCTCCTATTAATAGTGCCAATCACAGTCCCCATATACAGTCCTTCCACGGATTTTCCTATAAACAGTGCCAGTCATTGTCCTCCATATACAGTCCTGCCATAGATTCTCCTATGAACAATGCCGTTCACAATCCTGCATATACAGTCCTGCCAGAGAGTCTCCTATAAACAATTACAATCACAGTCCCTATATACAGGCATGCCACCTCTACTATGAACAGTGTCAGTCACGGCCCCCATATATAGTCCTGCCATAGATTCTCCTATGAACCGTGCCCATTACAGCCCCCATATACAGTCCTGCCATAAGCTCTCCTATAAACAGTGCCAGTCACAGTCCCCATATACAGTCCTTCCACAGATTTTCCTATAAATAGTGGCAGTCACAGTCCTAAAAAATACAATCCTATCACACATTCTCCTATGAACTGTGGCAGTCACAGCCCCCATATACAGTCCTGCCATAGACTCTCCTATAAACAGTTCTAGTCACAGCCCCCATATACAGTCCTGCCATAGATTCTCCTATAAACAGTTCTAGTCACAGCCCCTATATACAGTCCTGCCACAGATTCTCCTATGAACAGTGTCAGTCACGGCCCCCATATATAGTCCTGCCATAGACTCTCCTATAAACAGTTCTAGTCACAGCCCTCATATACAGTCCTGCCATAGATTCTCCTATGAACCGTGCCCATTACAGCCCCCATATACAGTCCTGCCATATACTCTCCTATAAACAGTGCCAGTCACTCTCCTCCATATACAGTCCTGCCATAGACTCTCCTATAAACAGTGCCAGTCACAGCCCCCATATACAGTCCTGCCACAGATTCTCCTATAAATAGTGCCAGTCACAGTCCTAAAAAATACAATCCTATCACAGATTCTCCTATGAACTGTGGCAGTCACAGCCCCCATATACAGTCCTGCCATAGATTCTCCTATAAACAGTGCCAGTCACAGCCCCCTTATACAATCCTGCCACAGATTCTCCTATAAACAGTGCCAGTCACAGCTCCCATATACAGTCCTGCCACAGATTCTCCTATATACAGTGCCAGTCACAGCCCCCATATACAATCCTGCCACAGATTCTCCTATAAACAGTGCCAGTCACAGCTCCCATATACAGTCCTGCCACAGATTCTCCTATAAACAGTGCCAGTCACAGCCCCCATATACAGTCCTGCCACAGATTCTCCTATAAACAGTGCCAGTCACAGCCCCCATATACAGTCCTGCCACAGATTCTCCTATAAACAGTGCCAGTCACAGCTCCCATATACAGTCCTGCCACAGATTCTCCTATAAACAGTGCCAGTCACAGCCCCCATATACAGTCCTGCCACAGATTCTCCTATAAACAGTGCCAGTCAGCACTGTCATATAAAGTGGCAGGAGCAGCTGGCCACTGTGAATTAAGACATCTAATACAAAAAAAAGGGATACGTTCACAGCTCGAAGAATACTTATGTTTATGTACCACTACTATCTGAATTATGTTCCCGGCCTGTTAATGTACGGTAAAAGAATTTTTTTTTAAATTCAAGTAGACAATAATAAAAGAAGAGAAATGGGCTCTACCCTCCAATAAGCGTCACAGGCAAAATATAGAGAGTGTAATTTACCACATGTTCTTCTTGTAACTTTAATATACTGTCTAACCTTTTGAATCCTATCTCCTGATGAGGTGTCCGGAATAAGGGACACATATTGGATACAATTGGGCCGCTGTGTGGGCGTATCCAATAGCCTAATAACGCTGATCTAGGATATCCTGTGTCACGTTCACCATGTGCACCTTCCTATGGAGAGAAACCCCGTAGTGGGTCAACATAAGACTGGAAAGTACACACAGGGAGACCAAGAAAGTATACCGCTCAAAAACACATCAAAAAACCCTACTCTACGCGTTTCATGTGTCCCCCTTAGGCCTCATGCACACGAACGTGTGCACACCGTGCCCGTATTGCGGGCCGCAAATTGCGGCCCGCAATGCTCGGGCACTGGCCGTGGGGCAGCCGCAGTGGATCGCGGACCCATTCACTTGAATGGGTCCGCGATCTGCCCGTTCCGCAAAAAGATAGGACATGTTCTATCTTTTTGCGGGACGGAACCCCGCGGAAGCACTCCGTAGTGCTTCTGTAGTGTTCCGTTCCGTCATTTCATTCCGCACCATTCCGTATCTCCGGATTTGCGGACCCATTGAAATGAATGGGTCCGCATCCATGATGCGGAATGGCCACGGAATGGTGCCCGTGTATTGCGGATCCGCAAATGCGGTCCGCAATACGGGCACGGGGTGCACACGTTCGTGTGCATGAGGCCTTATTCCTGGAGAGTTGGCAAGTACGAGGTATAGAAGTAGCAGTCACAGGGGCCAATAACTTGCCACTGTGGTCTATTTCTTTGAATCAAAATCTGCTCAATTTCATTGTCCATATGGGGTGTGGGCCCCGAAAATAATTTTCTTTGGTGGGCCCAAGGAACCCCAGTCCAACTCTGAGTGTAGCTGAGATGGGAGGGCAACCAGGACATGGGCAAAAGGTGCTAAATGCCAGACGGGGCACTTTGATGATTAAAATAAAAAAATGAAAGGATTTGTATCAGAACAGGGTCTAACAAAGGGTGCATAAAGATTTTAATATGAACTAACATATGGATTAACCCTATAGCGTAACATTCCTGGTGACTTACAAGTGAAACTGGTTTTGGGCCACGTTTTTGCATTTAAGAGCAATGGTGTCACCATGTGGCCATTTAGTAAACTGCAGCTACACTAGATAAAAACATGAAAATGTCATAGGTTAGCATTACAATGTAAAGAAAAGGGAATGTATCATCTGAAAATGACTTTTTTAACATATATTTGAAAAATATGTTGCAACTTCAACATATAAAATCTTGTAATATAAGTGGCCCCTGAGACTGATAACGCAGCTACAGTGCAGCCCTGAGGTCCTAAGTTTGATTCCGACCAAAGACATCATCTTCATGGAGTTTGTATGTTCTCGCAGTGTTTGCGTAGGTTTTTATCTGGGTTCTCTGGTTTCCTCCCACACTACAAAGACATACTGATAGGGGCCTTAGATTGTGAGTCCTCATGGGGACAGTGTGATGATAATCTCTGCAAAGCCTGGACTATTGTAGCGCTATATAAGTGCGTTAAATAAATAAATACTATAGAGCCTTAAAGGGGTTGTCCGAGTTATTTTTTTGTTCTTTCTATGTTTCTAACTAGGCAAATGTAACAGCTTTCTAATTAACTTAGGTTATCTTCAGTGGCTGGTTTCTTAGATTTCACTGAGGGTCACGTGACCTGTGATGTCAGCTTCTCTCCCTGCTCTAATAATTTTTCTGCACAAGCCTGTACACCAGAGGTCACTGTGCTGGCCACGCACCCTTCACTGCTGCTGCTTATTGCTCTCTTCCAGGATTCTTGACCCCTTCAGCTACACAGACACAGGGCTGAAGTGTTTACTGTGTAGCTGCAGGCAGTGAGGAAACAAATGCTCAGCACAGGAGTTAAAAGAGAAGTTCTGCAGAGCATTGCAGGTAGGGGGAAGATCCTGTGTGTATTAGCAGTGTCATTATACAGCTAGGACTTGTAGTTCTACACAAACAACATGCTGCTGAGTCTTCTAGCAGGCGGACATGTCACTCAGGGCAGCACTTGTATTCACTCAATTAGCAGTGCAGGGGGAGGGGCAGAGATTGTTGTTTATTGCATGTAAACAAAGGCCAGAACCAAGGAAATGAGAAAATAGATATTTTTGTTGCCTAAAACTTGCTTAGCTTTCGGGGATACTGCCCCTCCTCGCAGTGACATCAGCCGGTGTAGGGAGTCTTACAGGCAATGATCCCTGGGAGAAGACACGCAAATTAGTCCAGATGGACAAAAGCTGTCTCTCTAGTGCCATCTACAGGTTTCTTCCAGGGTACGAAAGGAAATCACGCATTTTAGGTATATAGATATTGTATGGTGGTATTATACGAAATCTATATGGCATTGTTCCTCAGAATCATTGCTGTTTTGGCATGGTATGGCGGCATTTGGGCATTATATGGAAGTAGTACGTGATCACAGGGCAGTATGCATTGATTAGCTGATGTTTGGGGAAGGGGGGGGGGGGAGCACTGAGTGGTACATGGCCGGACCTAGACTCTTCCTTCTGGCTCCTAGAATGTATGCTACGACATGAGGTTTTATACAAGAAAATGTATCAGGTTCATTATAAACCCGTCAGAATAATGACAGAAGAAACTTAGAATCACAAGCAAAAGCAAAATGTCCTGCTCCAGTCTTAGTTTTTTAAAATAATCATTATGGAGAATATCTGCAATGAATTCTCCTCCTACCTGACAATTTTCATTTTTGCTCTTTTGTTTTTTTTTTCATCCTGCCTTCCGAGAGCCATAACTTGCATGATAAATACTCTTATATTTTAATAGTTCGGACACATTTGGAAGCAGCGATAACAACGATGTTTGCTTGTCTTTATTGTTTATTTTTGCATGTACAATTTGGGAAAGGGGTGATTTGAATTTTTAATACATTTTTTTAGATACATTTTAAAAACGTTTTAGTTGTAATTCTTAGTCCCCTCTGGGACTAAATCGTCTGATTGCTTGTACCATAGACTGCAACAGAATACAATTGCAGTCTATAGGAAATTTCTGGCTGCCCGTCAAGCCCTGCCACTGGTAAGGTTTAAGAGACAGTTTTTTATTGCAGACCTGGGAGTCTTTACAAGGCCCAAGGCTGCTATAGCAACTGACTGGAGCCACGTGACTATGCCATGGTGGCTCCGACCGGGGGACAGATGGGACCTTCAGATGTTGCAATCGCTATTGAACATGACATCTGAGGAGTTCAAGGACTGGGATCTAAGTTACCGTATCTATTAAGTTATCTGATCCAGGTAATTTCTGGCGGGTGTCAGCTGTATTACATAGCAGGCATTCACCACGTTGGAGGTGGAGTGTTCTAACAATTTTGATCATACTGTATAAGTATAGTGCACACTGTGCGTCTTTGGACTCAGGTTGCTCTATTATTCGTTACATGTTGAGAAGAAATACATATAACAGGCAGATAGCCCCAAAATAAAACCTAATATCAAGAAAATGATGCACAATAATAAAATAAATTAAAAAATAATAATGTAAAAAATTGCAAAAAAATACAAAAATAAATGCATATACGGTCTTCTACTTATCTAAGTTAATGTTGGAAGGAGGTGGGGGAAAGACACAGAAAGTGTCAGTACTGTTTTCCAGGGCACAGACATCCTAGTTTCCTACTTTTCCATCATCCTGCCACCTCCAATACTGTGGCCTATGTGCTCCTCAATACTATACTGCAGAAACAGTCCTTCTGAAAATACTAGTACCCATTCAAATAGTGCTTCTGACACTAATAGTGTAGACATAATGTCCCCCAAAAATAACTGTGCTAAGTTGATACTGTGCCAGTGCTTCCCACAGTAATAGTGCTCCCCAGAGTCCCACCAATAGTAATAATTATCTGTCAGAGCGCACAAAGTATTAACAGTGCCCCTAATAGTAATAATGCCCCCATTGTGCCCCAGAGGTAATCATACCCCGATAGTGGCCATACTAGTAATCAGGTTCCTCATAGTCCTCCAGTAGTAATAATTTTCCTTATGTGTGCCATTTAGAAAAATGCCCCCTAATGTGTACCAGTACAAAAATACCCCCGATTAATGTGCACCAGTACAAAAATACCCCCTTATGTGCCAGTGCAAAAAATGCCCCTTATAATTCACACCAAATGCAAAAAATGCTCCTATAATGCATTAAAAATGCTCACTATTGCAAAAAAAAAAAAAAGCCACCTTAAATTGTGTGCCAGTACAAAAATTGCCCCATCTTAGTGTCTCCAATAGAGTCAGTGTCCCCATGGTGCTCCATAATGTATGCCAGTACATGAACATGCCCCTTATATGTGCTAGTAGAAAATGCCCCTATTTAGCGCCCCCAGTAAATGCCCCCATAGTGCTTCTCAGCCTCCAATCCCCCTGCCCCTCTCCTTCCCCATAGTGGCTCAACAGCAATAAAAAAACAATAAAAAAACCCACATACTTCCACACAGTTGTCAGTGATGCGGTGCAGGCCTCTTCTGGCCTGTGTCCAGAGGTGTGTGCTGCCCTGCTCAGGCAGCACAATGATTACTGAATTTTTACTGGGGGGAAAATAGCACTGCGTCTTATGGGGCGAATGTTATAATTTTCACTGATACACTGCCGCTGCGCTGCTGCACAGCGTGTCTATCAGCAGGGAGGGAGGAGGGCTGGGGCCGGCATCTTGTTTTGTAATGGCAGCGGGGCCCGGTGCAGTCACTGTATTCTACTACACCGGGCCCCGCTCACTGTAGTAATCATATAGGCAATGTTAAACTGTAGAATGTCTCTCCAATCCAGGTTGTAGTATTTACTACAAACTTTCATAGCCCCATTGCCATTACAAAACAAGATGCCGACCCCCACCCCCTGTATTGGGGGTCATTCACTACACAGGGACACTGTTATGAGGGGATCTGTGGATGACACATAGCATAAGATGCTATGTGTCATCCACAGATCCCCCCATAGCAGTGTCATGCCATCCCCAGATGCCCCCATAACAGTGCCATCCCCAGATGCCCCCATAATAGTGCCATCCCCAGATGCCCCCATAACAGTGCCATCCCCAGATGCCCCCATAACAGTGCCATCCCCAGATGCCCCCATAACAGTGCCATCCCCAGATGCCCCCATAACAGTGCCATCCCCAGATGCCCCCATAACAGTGCCATCCCCAGATGCCCCCATAACAGTGCCATCCACAGATGCCCCCATAACAGTGCCATCCACAGATGCCTCCATAACAGTGCCATCCCCAGATGCCCCCATAACACTGCCATCCACAGATGCCCCCATAACAGTGCGTCATCCACAGATACCACTATAATAGTGTCATCCACAGACCACCATTAGTTCAAAACTCACCAAAAGCACACCTTTTGGTTCAAAATATCTTTTTTCTTATTTTCCTCCCTAAAAACCTAGGTGCATCTTATGGGCCGGTGCGTCTTATAGCGTGAAAAATACGGTACGTCATCACACCGCCTGTGCCGGCCTCTGATAGGCTACAGACACTGTGCCTGAAGCCTATCAGAGGTATCGGCTATTGTGCGCCACTGGCAAAGGGGGCTCTGCGGACCACCGTGGCTTAGGGACCCGGTTGCAATTGCAACCGCTGCAACCCCCTATAGCTATACCACTGCTATATAGTGGTCAAATTGAGAAATATCAATAAAAGGGTTATCTAGCCAGGATTTGAAAAATTTCAAGCAAAGTTCTGGTACTTCAATTTTGTGGGCATCTCAACGCTCCAGCAGTAAACTCCGAACTATACCCCCCACAGGTCCTTGTGCCTGTTCTCCCCATGCTATATCGTAACTTGAACCGACTTAATTGTGTCTATAGGACTGTGCATGCACAATCTCTATTTGCCACACATGCGCTGCACAGGCACAGCACTTCATCCAGCCAATGTTTGTGATGTCATCAGTGACAACTAATGACATACAAATCACAATGGATGTACGGCTTGTGATCTACAGCGAATCAGAAAGCAAACAGACAGGATCACATTACAGGACACAACTAGTGTTGAGTGAATCAAAGTTAACAAAGTGGTATTCTATCCGAATTCCAGCAAAAATTCGATTCACCACAAATCCGAATTTCTTTGTGCTTTGAGGTAACGAATCAATTTTTCCTGAAATGGAGGTAAAAAAAATACATACTTCATCCATTTGACCGCAGAGAGGCCATCGCGACCACCTTCGTTGTGCATGCTGATGTGTGATGTCACCATGTCCTCACATCAGCGCACCCGATATTTGGCGCTTTTCTTCAATCAAGATGGCAGCGACAGCCTTTTTTAAACTCCTGACTAACCCCTAAAAGGCCTCACTGTCAGTCACTTATGTGATCAGTGTTAAATGCAACATCTGAGGGGTTCAATGGGGGCGGTTTGATTGCCGTTCCTCGTCATTGCGCCCGATAAATACAATGGAATGCGATTTGTGACAAAGTACTTTGTAATGAATCCGAACTTCTTGTCGAAATTCGGCGAAGCAGCTGAATGAAATTTTTGAAAACTTCGTTCAATACTAGACACAACAGATCTGCTTATCATTTACGCCAGAAATTGCCATACATTATAGTGAAATCTCCACCAGCCAGGAGGCAAGGGTGCAGCAAATTTATTAAGAGATCTGTCACATACATTGCACGTCTGGACTAAGTGGATAATCACAAGGGGAATTTTTGAAGTCATTTTTTCTTCAGTCTTGTAACCCTGGGCCCCATCTCGGCATCTTCTTCTGGTCACTCATGCAGTCTGGCAGAGTCTCCCTATTAAGCAAACAGGTCCCTATCTGACTGCTCTCCTTATATACAGTTTTACACGAACTAGAACCTTCTAGTGAGAGTTGTGGAGTGGAGAAGCACAACCTAAACAGAACCATTGTTACCATTTTTGTCTATCATAGACTTGTACGGAACTTCATTGCAAATCTATGGGAATGAATTAGCAGTTTTTCCAGACATAAACAAGTCTTCAGACATAAACAACAGAGCTAAACCAGACAGTCAGCAGGTCAGTGTGTCTGTTTTTTCCCTAAAAAACTTTGCATAGATAGAAAGTCATAAGGTCTCTCAGTATTAACTGGCTGTGCATTAACCCTTTCCACAGTGCAGTCGAGATATAGTGTAATAACAATGCAAATGAACAGGATCTCAGTGCAAGTTAACCCTTCAAAGCGCAATAAAGTGGTAAGTTAAGGGCTTTGCATAGTAGCAAAAGGAGCAAATGTCTACATTCCAAAGTACTCTTGCTCCAGGGCACTACAACAGCACTATGTAGGGGCAAGGAGAGCAGCACAAACGTTTCGTGGATATTTTATTATTCGGAGTAGTGTGAATATGAAGTTTTATTCTGCCAGGGTTCTGCTCCTACAGCTGCAATGGAGGCAGATATTCACTGTGAAGTGCTCTCTGCATTGAGCTACTTCAAAGGCCTTCCCCTCTGGTCTGAGTGACAGTTGTAGCATCCAACTTTGATAGCACTATCGTCACTCAGAGCAGAGGGGAGGGACTGTGAAACAGCTCAATGCAGATAACACTTCATAGTGAAGCTCCACCTCCCGGGTACTTTTAGGAGCAGAATCTGGAAGAATAAAACTTTATATTTACAGTATTGCTAATAATAAAAGCTCTGCAAAAAGCATGTTTGTAATGCTCTTCCCGTCCCTTAAATAGTGCTGTTTTGTATAGTCAAAACTTCTGACAGACTCCCTTTAACCCTTTCTCTACCAGAGCCGAACATGTACTGCGCTGGAGTGATAGGCAAACATGGCACCCGCTTGCATGTGCAGCGGGCATCCTGGCTAGCAGGTCTCTGCTGTTTAGGTTCAAGCCTTTAGATGCCATGCTCAAATGAGATCACGGCATCTAAAGTGTCAAAAACCTGGAAGCTGATTGTTCAAAATTAAAAAAAATTAAAAATGCATTTTGTACACTCATATACGACCTTCAAAATTATTACAGAAAAGTAAAAAAAAAACTGTTAAAAAATATTAAATCACCCCCATTTCTATATAATAAAAAAATAAATACCTAAATAACAATACATATAAACATCATGGGTATCACCGCGACCAAAAACACCTGTACTATGAAAATATTATAATATTTTTCCAATACGGTGAATGGCATAACGGAAAAAAGGGTCAAAATTGCCAATTTGCCATTTTTTCATTTCTTCTCCCAAAATAAAAAAATGTCATAAAATGTGATCAAAAAGTCACACACACTCCAAAATGGTATCAATAAAAACTACAGATTGTCCCGCAAAAAATATATATATTTTTTAAAGTTAAAATTTATTTTTACATTATTTACACATAAAAAACTATACATATGGGGTATCGTTCTAATCATACTGACCCAGAGAATGAAGGTCAGGGGTCAGCTTTGCCACAAACGGAACGCATTGGGAACAAAACCCATAAAACGCTGGAGGAATTGCTTTTTTTTACAATTTCACCCCCATTGGAATTTTTTTACCGCTTCCCACCACATTGTATGCCTCGATTAATGGTGGCATTAGTAAGTACAACTTGTCCTGCAAAAAATAAGCCCTCATACAGCAATGTAAACGAAAATATGAAAAAGTTATGGCTCAAGGAAGATAGGGAAGAAAAATGAAAACGCAAAAATGAAAAAACCTCCGGTATTCTAAGGGGTTCTTCAAGACTCGGAACCTCTTTTAATATTGCCAAGTCGAGGGCTGGGGTTAAAAAAAAAAAGGTTCTCTCCTGTCACCAGTGCTCCAGTTCCAGCACCGAGCTCCCTTTTCCTCACTTCTGGTCCCCGCTGGACCAGAAGTGTGACGTGCCGTCTACATGCATTTCACCACTGCCAGCCAAGCAAAGGCGGTGGTCTTGTGCCATGCCTGATGAGGTCACCGATGAGGTCTTTGAGTGGCCAGCAGCAGTGGCACATTACACTTCTAGTCTAGTGGGGAATAAGAAGCAGAGGAGAAGAACGCTCAGCACTTGAACCGGAGCACCGGTGACAGGTATTGTTTTTTTTTAACTCTCTGCACTCTGCCTGACACTATTAAAAGGGATTTCAATTAGGCCTCTTTCACACTAGCATTTTAGCTTTCCGTCCTAGAGATCCGTCCTCGGGTCTCTAGGACGGAAAGCTACTGATCAGGATTATCCCAATGCATCCTGAATGGAGAGAAATCCGTTCGGGATGCATCAGGATGTCTTCAGTTCAGTACTGACACGTTTTTTGGCCGCAGCAAAATCCGCAGCATGCTGCGGATTTTGCTCCGGCCAAAAATCCTGAAAGCATGCCGGAAGGACGGATCCAGAATTAATGCCCATTGAAAGGCATTAGTCCGGATCCGGCCTTTAGCTAAACGTCGTTTCCGCGCATCGCCGCATCCGACGTTTAGCTTTTTGTCAATGGTTACTATGGCAGCCAGGACGCTAAAGTCCTGGTTGCCATAGTAAAGAGTAGGGGGAGCGGCATACTTACATTCTGTGCGGCTCCCGGGACGCTCCAGGATGACGTCAGGGCGCCCCAGTGCATAGATCATGTGATCGCATGGATCACGTGATCCATGCGCGCGGGCGCTCTGACGCCATTCAGAGCGCTCAGGAGCCGCACGGAATGTGGCATGCCGCTTCCCCCTCCACTGCTACTAGTGGCAACCAGGACGCTAGTAGCGCTCTGGCTGCCCTAGTAACACTGAAAGCATTTTGAAGACTGATCAGTCTTCAAATGCTCAGTTCACTTGTTGCGCCGGATCCGGCGTGCACTTCCAGCGACGGAAGTGCACGCCGGATCTTCACAACTCAAGTGTGAAAGAGGCCTAACCCCTTTAAAAGGAGTCCATTAGCAGTTTTGTCTATACAAAACCCTGCCTTCTGCCTGGTGATATCAAAGGGGTTCTTGGTCTTGCAGAACCCCTTTAAGCAGCATGCACTGAGGGTGTTACATAGTAGTCAAGAACAATTGAGATCAATAAATGCAAATATCTAATTGGTGGTCACGGTGAAATATAACGTTTTTTTTGTATCAAAATTGTAACAAAAATAAAGAACACGGCTTTCGTGTCTGAACTATTCCTTATAACAAGGAAATGAGAGATCCATTACATGATCAGATTAGCAGGTTACTCAGAGACTGGTCATTACTGTAACTCGCTCCCTCCCATAGAATTAGTCAGACTATCAAATATTAACTTCCTCCTCGGCCTCATGATCACCTCTGGAGAGGGTACAGTAGCAGGTGTCTGTTTTCAGCTCGTAATGGGAATCAAACAATGGAGATAAGAGATAATTCTAGGTGACAGCTGGGAGATAGGACATACGCAGGAATTTATTGATTTGTCTAAAGGAAAGAATATACCCCTTGTGAGTAACTGAGAACTTTATGTCCTGGTGTCTTCACATGTGGTTTTCAAACGAGGTATTAGTTCATGGGGGCTTCCCATCGGAGGTACATGTACCCTAAAGATATAGACTGGGATGAAAGAGGCAAGGACGGTCCAGATTAGTGGATGGAGACCAAAAAAGAGATGTTGTTGGAGGTCCCTTTAGGGAATCCAAATGATCGATTCTGCATTGTGAAACCCATCGCAAATGTGCAAGGAAGGTCCAGATAAATCCATTTTATCGGGAGATCTAGAAAGGAGGGGAGCACATAGCTAAGGGAAATAGCCAGGCGGCGGTATACATGCCCCACAACGCTATTAATTTAGGTAGCAAGGGGTGTGAAATGGGCAAGGGATTAGTTAGAGAGGCTAGCAAACGATTTTTATCTACCAGGCACTCGTCCTTCATGGATCTTGGCCCTCTTCTATAGCATTAGCACCACAGCCTAGATTACATCATTAGATTCTCTGCCTTAGGAGTTCTTAGTATTACACAGATGGCCCATTGCTTTCAACAGATTTCATGTAATACTTCATTTCTCCTGTGGTGGCGCTGCAGGGAATCTGAACATTTACTACCAGGTTCCTCCACAGACTGCATCTGATCGCCCGACGAATACACTTAAAGGGAGTCTGTCACCTGAAAAATAGGTATTAAAGGGTTTCTGTCATCATGCTTTGACATTATAAGCTGTCTGACATTAGCTATGATGCTAATGTCAGAGCAGCTTTGATCATGTCTTCTTACAGGTCCATCTGTATCTTGCTGAAAACGGACTTTTATGATATGTAAATTAGCCTCTAGTGCGCAGGCGCGCTGCCTGCTCTCTGAGGGCTCAGGCTGGTCAACTCTAGCTGGCACGCCCCTGTCTTACTCTGAGCGACAGTGTCTGGCGCGTATCCTCCGGGACTGCTCCTTCTGAAATCCAGCGCCTGCGCCAGCTGCTGTGCACTCGGCGCATGCCCGCGCTGAGGCAGAGCGAGCGCTAGTGCGCATGGATGTTCAGCAAGGAGAGCAGTGCCAGGAGGAATCGCATGTCGCAGCACTGTCACTCAGAGCAGGGGCGATGAACCAAAGAGGCTGAGCAGCACTGAGCTCCAAAGAGCAGGCAACGCCGCCTGGCACCTAGAGGCCTCATTTACATATCACTAAAAGTCCGTTTTCAGCAGAAGCTCTGAATCAGACTTTACAAAGGTACCGTTATCAGCTTCATCTGACATTAGCTACATAGCTATGTCAGACAGCTATTATGTCAAAACTTGATGACAGACACCTTAAAGCTTGCTGATCACCTGAGCAATGTGGAATGTCAGCTGAACTAACTATATTAGCGCCATGTGCAATATGCCAGATTCCTATACCCTGCAGAATGCTATACCCGGAAGTGACGCGGGGCACCAGAATCAGCTGGAGGAGGATGTGTGCCTGCGCTGCGCAAGCGCACATCCATTGGATTAGTAATAATTATTGCACCGCTGCGGGAGAAGCAGCCACTATATGTGAAATGTTCCATCAGATCTCCCAACCCCTTAGTGCGCACATCATCAGGAGCAGTTCAGCCACACCACATAGCATGCGCACTCAGGGGTAGGGAGATCTTATGGAACATTTCGCACTGAAAAATCTACCTACCCTGAGTGCGCACGTTCGATGTACGGTTTCGCGCATGCGCATATAGTGGTTGCTTCTCCGCGGCATTGCAATAATTTTTACTAATCCGGTGGCGCTTGCGCAGCACAGGCACACACCCTCCTCCAGCTGATTCTGGTGCCGCGCGTCACTTCCGGGTATAGCATTCTGCCAGGGCATAGGAGTCTGAGGAATAACATCTCACTGCCTGCCGCCGTTATTGAGAAAAACGAACTTGTATAATATGCTAATTAGCCTCTAGGAGCAGGGGGGGGCTTTGCCACTGCTCCTAGAGGCTCTGTGGGAGAACGGAGCCTCTAGGAAAAGGGGCAATGCCCCCCCCCCCCTGCTTCTAGAGGCTAATTAGCATATTATAAAAGTTTGTTTTTCTCAATAACGACGGCAGGCAGTGAGATGGCACTAATATAGTTATGTTCAGCTGACATTAGCACATCGCTAATGTCAGCCAGCTTAATACCCATTTTTAAGGTGACAGAAACTCTTTAAGTGTTTTTATTCCGGCTGCCTCTCGGCATGTTTGCCGTGCTGCGGCCAGACCTCTGGCCCGCCCCCATTATAGTGAATGCCGGAACAGCCAGCCAGAGAAGGCTGCCGCTAATGTGAAAGTAGCCTTATATTCAGGGGAAGCGCCTTTCACAAAATGGCATCATCCAAAGCTGAGAACCCCTTTAGCCAGCGACCATGCTCCATGCAACTATCCTAGCCGATTCCGGGCTGTCTTTGCTACAACCTCTCTTCTTTCATTTCAGCTAGATTGGGCCACCTCAAATGCTCAGGCGCTAGTCAGGTCAGCGTGCACTGACATAAAGATGCTCTGGCCTATATATGTGAACCCCTGTGTATAAATCAGAAGGTGTGATCACGTTGTAACCTTTGGATTGGTGGGGATCTCACCACTGGGAGACTTACTGATCTGGAGAATGGGGGTCACATTAATCTGCATGCTGCCTCTTCATTCATAGACGAGTACAGCACTTAGCTACCTTCGGTAGTGCCATAGAGACTGAACAGATCGCCAGTGAGCATGCTCAACCTGCTTCATAAGGGAGCATGAGATCTCCATTCTTGAGAAGGATGGTGGTCCCAGCGTCCACTCTAACAGTTACCCCCTATCCACTGGATAGCTTGTTCTAACTGGAGTACCCCTTGAAGTAACGCTGGACAGTATCGTCTGCTCAACGTCTTGGTCAACCATAGCTAGCTGTCCGCTGCATGATCCAAATCCATAATCATTATTTAAAGAGCCTACAACTGCCTAGAACCTTTTCCATGACCCTTGGGCCATTTCTCCGCTGCCTCATTTGCTAACAGTTCTTCCCTTAGAGGGTAGAGTCCTGACCAAGTTTTCACCTCCAAGTAGAAGAGGAGATAATCCCAACTAAGACTGGGCCCCTCTTGCCCTGGGCCCCATAGCAGTCGCCTGGTCTGCCGCTATGGTAGTTACGCCTCTGCCTGGACCCCAATGTACATTCTGTACCAGGGCCCCACCTAGTGCCCTCTATAATACTGGTGTCTTTTTTTATTCTGGTCTTCCTCTATGCCAGGTATTAAGATAGTAAGCCCTTCTTTATGCACGTAGACACTGGGAACGCTATTGATTTGTGCGATTCAGCTGTTTACATAAGATTGTGTAGAAACTATGGGGGTTATCGCAAATTACTAGAAAACCAAGTATTAATGGGACTGTGGAATTCAGTGACCATCACATAACACAACCTTTTTGGGGAAAAGTAAACACAAAGAAACTGAAATTAATTTTACTTGGAAGATTTCATATGAAAAAAACGGCAAGCTTCAACTAAGAGCTGGTCATAAAGACAACAATATCCCGGCATAGATGTCACAGCAGATCCTGGTGCCAGAGTTGTGCCAGCCGCCACGGCCATTCATCTGAATGTTTACCTGGCAAAATTAACTATTTGCTGAGGGTGTTGGGGCAAGTCCTGTGGCAGCCAGGTGCCCCTCAATGAGACAACCCCTCCAAACCAACAAAAATAGCATTTTCTTTTAAAATTTAGATTTATATCATCCGATCCATGATTAACCACCTGCGGATGTTTAAGGTCGTCCGACTGGCAATCATGTCACATCACAAGGACATTTCTAGATGTCTGCAGCCGTACGGAGATCAGTGAGACCCCCCATCCTAAAGATATTTACATCCCTGCCTTCCCCATCGCTCAAGAAGCAGCCATAATGCTTCCTGCTCCTGTTCACGTGATTGACTGGTGGCGGATAGCTGATCATCTGACCGCCAGGTAATTGATCATCTGATCGCCAGGTGCCAGGTAACTGATCATGTGATCGTCAGGTGCCAGGCAAAACTTAGATGTGCCGCAAGGCTCCACAGGCTGTATTCCCACTGTAAGGCTGCATTCACACGTCCGTCGTTCCTATGACGCCGTGAACTTCCTGCTGCCACCGCTGCACATTAATACACTCCTATGATCTATACGAGTGCATCACTGTACTGCGGCGGCAGCAGGAAGCGCACGGCGTCATGGGAACGAATGACGCCGTGCGCTCCTGCACTAAGCAGGGTGCCAGTCCGGTATCACGGACGTGTGAATGCAGCCTATCTGCAGCTAATATGTCAACCCCAGTTAGGGCTCATGCACACAAACGTATGTTTCTTCTGTTTCCATTACGTTTTTTTTACAGGTGCGTATGTGGAACTATTCATTCAATGGGGCTTGAAAAACTAAATGACTCCGTGTGCATTTCGTGTCCGTATGTCGCTTGTTTGTTCTGCATTTTGCGGACAAGGACAGGCATTGTTACAATGGATCTGCATCCTTCCGCATCCGTTGCTCTGTTCTGTGGCCCCTCAAAAAAATAGAGCATGTCCTATTCTTGTCCTTTTGCGGACAAGAATAGGCTTTTCTACAATGGCCCGCAATTTGTGGACTGGAATGCAGAGTAGCTTCCGTGTTTTGCGGATCCGAGGTTTGCGGACCGCAAAACACATACGGTCGTGTGCATAAGGCCTAAGAAAAATAAAGCCTTGTGATTCACAAAAAAAAAAGTTTAAAATATTATTTAAATGGGAAAAAAATAATTGCTTTAATAACCGCATGTACTAATGTACTACCAGACGTGTCTGGTCATGAATACTGATGAGTGGCAGGGGCTATATTCGAATTCACGACATTTGGCGAATATTCGGCATTTATTCATGAATTTGCAGTTATTTTCTTGATTGCGAAAAATCGACAATGTAGTATTCGCGTAATGCGTGCACAATACAGGCGTGGGTCACTTTGGGTACATTTTTCAAGTTGCTAGAAGTTTCCTGAGACTGGAGATAATGGTTGGCACGCCTGAACATTACAATAGCTTTATATGCAGATAGAGTGCTCCAGTATATTCACGATTGAGAAAATCGACAATTAATGATGCGCATATTTTTGCGCAATACGTGCAACTGGGTGACATCACAGCACTATGTGTGTATGGACAGCAGAACCTATCAGCAACACTATATCACTATCTAACCTACACTGACTATCTCCCACTAACTATCCGTATTATATAACTGAGCTAACTAACTAACTATCTAACTATCTAATGTAATGTGACACAGCAAAGCACAGAGCACAGCAATGACACTGCTGTCTCTCTCAGAACTCCATTACACTACAGAAAATGGCTGCTGGGGAGGTTCTTATATAGTAAAGGGGTAGGAAACTTTCCTATTGGTTGCTAGGGATGTTGCTAAGCTCAGACAAAGACATTGCAGCCTTCTCATTGAGCCCCACAAGCAAGAGGGAGGTTACTGATGAAAAAAAATTACGAAATTACGAATATATAGCACTATATTCTAAATATTTGCGAATTCTTGCCGTGCCGATATTCACAATAAATATTTGCGATTCGAATATTCATGCCCAACACTAATCATGAATAGGGGAAAATGATCAGGTCTTGAATTGGTTATTTCTGTCTATACCTCATGTAGCTCATGTTTTATAGTTCTCTCAGTCCAATACTACAAAGCAGCAATCATTACATGACAAGACAAGCAGCTATAGGGGTGATTTCTGACATGGAGATAGGCTGATTAATGACTTACGGTGCACTCACACGGGGCGGAATTTTCTATCAGAAAACCCGCGACATCAAGACCTCCCTCATGTTATCCTATGGACCTGAAAGTGTTCCTGTGTGGAATTTACGGTATATTCTGCAGCGTCAATAATGTTGTATTGCAGATCTCCTGTATGAGAATCTCTTCATTCAATTAAAATGGAAAACTGAAGTAGAAAATGCTGCGGGAAAATCTGCAACTCAATATACACACATTTTGTTGCGGGTTTTTCAGCGTCATTTTCCACTGCAGAATCAGTTTCCCAATGAATTGAATGGAGGAAATCTGCAACAAAATTCACACCATTAGGCCTCGTGCACACGGCCGTTGTTGTGGTCCGCGTCCGAGCCGCATATTTATGCGGCTCGGGCGCGGACCCATTCACTTCAATGGGGCCGCAAAAGATGCGGACAGCACTCCGTGTGCTGTCCGCATCTGTTGCTCCGTTCCGTGCCCCCGCAAAAAAAATAGAGCATGTCCTATTCTTGTCCTCTTTGCGGACAAAAATAGGCATTTCTATAATGGGCCGCGTTCCATTCCGCAAATTGCGGAACGGAACGTGGAGCAGCTTCTGTGTTCTGCGCGGGTGCAATGCGTGATGCGAACGCATTGCACCCGCACGGAATCCAAACCCATTCATTTAAACGGGTCTGTGTACATGAGCGGTGGTTTTCACGCATCACTTTTGCGTTTGCGTGAAAATCACAGCATGTTCTATATTTTCCGATGTTCATGCAACGCTCGCCCCATAGAAGTGAATGGGGCTGCGTGAACATCGCATCCGCAAGCAAGTGCGGATGTGATGCGATTTTCACGGATGGTTGCTAGGAGATGTTGTTTGCACACATTCAGTTTTTTATCACGCGTGTGAAAAACGCATTAAATCGCATTGCACCCGCGCAATAAAAACTGAACAAACGCGATCACAAACAAAACTGAATGCCTTTGTTTGCGAAATCGCGCAGTTTTCACTGAACGCATCCGCAACGCATCCGGACCTGATCCGGACACGTTCGTCTGCAAGGGGCCTTACGGATCACTAAGAAGAATGGGTACGAGCTTCTGCCCCTTTACCAATCAGTGTAGGTATCAGCACCCAGACCCCCACTGGTTAAAATTTTTGACGAATATGACATAAAAAATGCTTTCTATAAGCGCAGTTCCCCTTAGGGTACATGCACACGTTCAGGATTCATGCGCAGAGAATCCGCACTGAAATCCGCAGGTGTTCGCAGGCAAATTCGCGCGGTCAATACTCATCAATTGGTGGGGATTTGCATACAGATTTGCATGCGGATTTGGTGCAGTTTTTCCGCATGCGGATTTTACTATGTGAATGGAGAAAATCCGGTCAGGAAAAATAGAATAAATTGACATGCTGCGAATTTTAAAATCCGCACCGCAGGTCAAAATCCGCGCAGAAAAAATCCGCATCGTGTGCATTGAGAATTTTAAATTCTCATAGAATACAATGTACATGATGTACGGTGCTGATTTTCCGCACGCAAATCCGCGCGGAAAGCCGCACGCAATCCTGATCGTGTGCATTCAGCCCTAGGGTCCATTCACACGTCCGTAGAATGGGTCCAGATCCGTTGCGGAACGTTCCGGACCCATTCATTCTCTATGGGGCAGGAATAGATGTGGAAAGTGTGCTGTCCAGATCTGCATTTCCGGAGCGCGGCCCCGGAAAAAAATAGAACATGTCCTATTTTTGTCCGCAATTGCGGACAAGAATAGGCAGTTCTACGGAGGTGCCGGCCGGGTGTATTGTGGATCCGCAATACACTACGGACGTGTGAATGGACCCTTAACTTTAAGTTATTATTATAATTATTTAAGTTTAACTGAGGTCCTATGGTAAACCCAACCAAGGGCTGATGCACACGACGTATTTTCTTTCCGTTTTTTACGGGTCCGTATACGGAACCATTCACTTTAATGGGTCTGCAAAGAAAACTGAAATTACTCAGTGTTCATTCCATTTCTGTATCTCCACATGTCCATTCCGCAAAAAAATAGAACATGTCCTATTCTTGTCCGTTTGGCAGACAAGGACAGGCATTGTTACAATTGATCCGCAAAAAAAAAACGGATCCGTGAAAAAAACGGATTTTTGCGGATCCATGTTTTGCGGACCACAAAATACATACAGTCGTGTGCATGAGCCCTAAGGCTGAGTTCACACTTCAGTTATTTCCATCAGAAGAGGAGCAGATCTTTCCCATATACCTGATCTCTGTGGAGGCTTCACTGCTGGTTTTGGCTCACAATAACTGATGGAAATAACTGACCAAATAACTGAAGTGTGAACTTGGCCTAAGGCATCAATTCCATATGAGCTGTGCCATGTACCAACTTAGCTCTGCTACATCTGTCAACCCCAGGTTTGCTACTTTTCAACATGGTCGCATGAATAAAGGATCAGTGAGTACAGTTCTAAAAAACAGTTATGACATCCATAGATTATGGCTAGAATAGTCATTACTCGGACGTAGATATATTACTTTGCCTTCGGTGCCTTCTCCTGCTCTTTTTCCGTCCCCTTCTTGTGCAGGTCCATCATCTGCGGTGGAGACGTCTCATGATCCCGGTATCAGACAGCTGCTGGAGACTTGTCAGCTTTCCTGCGAACTATAAGAACGTGTGTGGTTGCACAGGGTGCGGTTGTTTAAACATATCATAGCTCCCCTGCTCCCAGAATGCAATCCATCATTCTAATTGTAGATTTAAAGGCGATTGCTTTTTAAGCAAACATTGTGAATTCTGCATCTGGAGGGGGTAAAAAAAAAAGATGTAAACAGTTTCCAAAGAAGAAGGAGCGGTGCGCCCAATATCCAACCGAATGTGACATGTATTCACCCAAGGCACAGATCTGCGGCGTTTCAGCTCCTCATTGGGACCACTTTCAAGCAATGCAAAGTGTGAACACGTCACTATGTAATCAGTGTGATATATACGATCATGACTACATTACAGTGAAATCTATGGCAATCCTGAGCTCAACAGTAGTTGCCATTTTATGCTTATAAACAATAAAAACTTTTCGGATGGTCAAATAGGGATGCTTATAACTTATGACTGCGTAACAGAGCAATTTTCTGATGTATAATATGTGTGAATAGTATTTTACTTAAAGGGGTTTTCCCACAAAAAATATTCTACAGTTTTAAAACCAGCCCCTGGATCTGAATACTTTTGTAATTGCATGTAATGTAGCATAGCCACTGAGTTATTCAATAAAATGTATCTGTAGAGCGCCACCTGCTGTTTGTTATTTTTCTTATTTCTGTGTCCTTCTCGCTGAGATGGCCGCACATGCTCAGTTTTATCCTCCAACTGTCTGTTGAGCTGTGAGAGGGAGAGCATGGACACGCCCCCTGAGCTGTGATAGGGAGAGCTGAGACACACCTACTGAGCTGTGATAGGGAGAGCATGGACACGCCCCCAGAGCTGCAACAGAGAGACTCGGAAGACGTCAGAGTCGTCGAGTGGGGGAGTGTCAGAGCTAGCTGCGAGCCTAAGCTTGATAAAAAAAAACTGCTTCTACACTGCTTCTGACCATCGCAGGAGCCTCCCATATGTCAGTAAATGTGATATAGGGCTGTTGCACACGAGTCCATTGCGGGAATCACGCTCCGTGTTTATGGCTGGTGAGAGGCACTGACTGGGGGCTAATGGAGGGGGCACTGGGGGCTGTTGAGAGGCACTGGGGGCTGATGAAGGGGGCACTGGTGGCTGATGGAGGGGGCACTGGTGGCTGATGGAGGGGGCACTGGTGGCTGATGGAGGGGGCACTGGTGGCTGATGGAGGGGGCACTGGGGGCTGATGGAGGGGGCACTGGGGGCTGATGGAGGGGGCACTGGTGGCTGATGGAGGGGGTACTGGGGCTGATGGAGGGGGCACTGGGGGCTGATGGAGGGGGCACTGGGGGCTGTTGGAGAGGGCACTGGGGGCTGTTGAGAGGCACTGGGGGCTGATGGAGGGGGCACTGGTGGCTGATGGAGGGGGCACTGGTGGCTGATGGAGGGGCACTGGGGGCTGATGGAGGGGCACTGGGGGCTGTTGAGAGGCACTGGGGCTGATGGAGGGGCACTGGTGGCTGATGGAGGGGCACTGGTGGCTGATGGAGGGGCACTGGTGGCTGATGGAGGGGCACTGGTGGCTGATGGAGGGGTACTGGTGGCTGATGGAGGGGGCACTGGTGGCTGATGGAGGGGGCACTGGGGGCTGATGGAAGGGGCACTGGGGGCTGATGGAGGTGGCACTGGGGGCTGTTGAGAGGCACTGGGGGCTGATGGAGGGGGCACTGGTGGCTGATGGAGGGGGTACTGGTGGCTGATGGAGGGGGTACTGGTGGCTGATGGAGGGGGCACTGGGGGCTGATGGAGGGGGCACTGGGGGCTGGTGGGGAGGCACTGGGGGCTGGTGGGGAGGCACTGGGGGCTGGTGGAGAGGCACTGGGGGCTGATGGAGAGGCACTGGAGGCTGGTGGAGAGGCACTGGGGGCTGGTGGAGAGGCACTGGGGGCTGGTGGAGAGGTCTTATCTGAGGTCTGATTGGGGGTCATTCATATTGGGGTCTGAGCTGAGGTGTGATCTGAGGTCTTATTGGGGTCTTATTAACATTGGGCATCTTATTGGGGCTGTTAGCTGAGGTCTGATTAACATTGGGGGTCTGATTGGTAGTCTGACCTGAGGTGTAATAAAAAATATTTTTTTCCTATTGTCCCCCTCTAAAACCTAGATGCATCTTATAGGGCGAAAAATATTGTGCTTGCTCCTCCTCCTGACCTCCTCTGCCCTTTGCGTATGCCGCGCGCCGTGACGTTACACGGAGGCACTTGGGTGAGTTCCCACACTTTTTTTCCCAGGACTTGACCCCTGATCTAGTACATGACAACCTCTTTCTAACGGAGTTAGAACCAGGGACATTGCTAGGGTCGCAAATGATTCTGGGCCCAAGTCCCAATGCATATGTGATAAAGGGGCTATCTCATGACTAATGTAAAAAATGAGGATCAGACATCATATAGTACATGACAATCTCTTTCTAACAAAGCTAGAACCAGCCCTGTACCTCACATGGATCCAAAGATCTCCACATTCATTGCTCCTCTAGATTTATATCAAGCTGGCAGCTCAAGGGGAGTGTCTTTTCTGCTGCAGCTCAGGGGGCGTGTCTATGCTCTCCCTATCACAGCTCAGGGGGCGTGTCACTGCTCTCCCTATCACAGCTCAGGGGGCGTGTCACTGCTCTCCCTATCACAGCTCAGGAGGCAGCTCAAGGATGAAATTGAGCATGTGCGGCCATCTCAGTGAGCAGGTCAAAGAAATAAGAAATAAAACAAACAGCAGGTGGCGCTATACAGATACCTTTTATTGAATGACAAAAGAATTCAGAACCAGGTACTGGTTTGAAAACTGTGGAATATTTTTTTGTGCGACAACCCCTTTGAATTTTCAATCCAAGCCACCTCCCCTTCCTCACCAGTCCCAGTGCTAAAGACATATTTAGATGGGCATTACATTCAGCTCTATCACACATACAGGAGAATACAGTACTAAATACCTATTACATCCAATGATGTTTCTGAGGTAGACATTCCTCATCTTCTCCATTCGGCACAGACAACACATGACTTATTTCAACCGTGTCTCATCTCTCCAGAGTTTGCCATACAGGCATCTTAGATTCTTCGCTTTTCATCCTCCTCCTCCTGGTGATCCAACAGTATTATCCTGCTGCTACCTCCAATACTGTGCCCGCTGTGTTCCACAATGCCCCCAAATAAAAAATAACAGCAGTACCATACAGATATTCTCCAAAGTACTCTCAAAAGTCCCACCAATAGTAATAATTCTTTCCCAGAGTGCTATCATTAGTAATAGTGCCTCCTACAGCGATAATGCTCTCTGAGAGTGACCCTGCTAGTAGTAGTAGTAGCGTCAAGGCCAGCGTCAGCACCCAGCATACCCGGGCAAGGGCCGGGCCCCACAGCTCTTGTGGGGCCCACAGCACAGCTGCCAGAGGCCAGAAGCAATAAGCACTTCCATCAATACAGATGGAAGCACTCATTGCTGAAGCGCTTGGAGCTGTGGTCCTGTCACTCACCGCTCAGCTCCCCGCGCTCCTCCCCTCCTTCAAGCCAGCGGCACTCTGAATGGTAGAGCAGAAAGACTTCTCCCAACTCCACCATTTAGCCTGCAGAAACGGATCGCGCTGCCTGCATATGTGGGTGGAGCCTGCAGCCTGGTAATCTGCATAAGCTCCTCCCACACCGTGCTGCTGATCGATCTGTGCCTACAGGGAAGAGAGGACTGTGAGCTTCAGGAACGGGACAAGGTGAGTAGTTACTGTGTTTTTTTGTTTTTAATACAGAGGGGGCACAGAGGACTTTATTACTATGGAGGGGGCACAGAGAACTTTATTACTATGGAGGGGGCACAGAGGACTTTATTACTATGGAGGGGGTACAAAGGACCTTATTACTATGGAGGGGGCACAAAGGTCTTTATTACTATGGAGGGGGCACAGAGGTCTTTAATACTATGGAGGGGGCACAGAGGACTTTATTACTATGGAGGGGGTACAAAGGACTTTATTACTATGGAGGAGGCACAGAGGTCTTTATTACTATGGAGGGGGCACAGAGGTCTTTATTACTATGGAGGGGGCACAGAGGTCTTTATTACTATGGAGGGGGCACAGAGGTCTTTATTACTATGGAGGGGGCACAGAGGACTTTATTACTATGGAGGGGGCACAGACGTCTTTATTACTATGGAAGGGACACAGAGGGCATTTCTACTATGGAGGGGGCACAGAGCCAGAGGGTATTACTACAATCAAGGGGGCACAGTGGACATTATTACTGTGGAGGGGGCACAGTGGGCACTGGGATCTGACTGACCAGTCCGGACCTGACCTGATCCAGCAGCGTCACCAGTCCGGACTCCAGTCAAGCTCCATGAAGATCTGCCCCAGGCCCTGACCGTGCTCTGCCAGCAGCACAAGTAGTAAGGCAGTACTGGGGAGGAGGTGAAGCAGCAGCAGGCACAGTCCATGGGAGAAGGATAACACACTGTATAAAAAGTAGCAGCAGCGGGCACAGTTCATCTACAATAATGGGGTCAGTCAAGATCCCGCATGCAGCATTATTTTGCCCTTTGTTTTTGCCAGAATCTGCAATGGAGGCTTCTGCTGGCACCTCTGCAGTAGATGTGCACGTACCCTAAAGGGTGCGATGGGTCACTCACAAGGGGGCCCAAGTCAGATTTTTGCCATGGGGCCAAATGATTTATATGTAAGCCCCTGCTGTACACACCCAAGAATGGTATCAATGAAAAGTAAAGATCGCCCCACAAAAAATGAGCGCTCTGTACACATAACTACAAAAAAGTTATAGGGGTCAGAATATGGCAACGAAAAAATAAAACAGAAAATGTTTGAAGATTTTAATTATTTTATCAGTATCAAAATGTAAGAAAAACTATACAAATAAGGTATTGACGGATTCGTACTGACCTGTAGAATGAAAGTAACTGGTCAGTTTTCTCGCCCATCGAACATCTTAATTAAAATAAAAAAAATGGAAAACTGTGGCAGAATTGATTTTTTTCCCACTACATCATATGCAATATTAAATGGTGGCATTGGAAAGTACAACTTGTCCCGCAAAAAACAAGCCCTCATACGGATATGTGAACAGAAAAATAAAAAAGTTATCGCTCTGGGAAGGCAGGTAGTGCAAATCGAAAACGCAAAAATGAAAAAACCTCCGGGTAGAAAGGGTTACAGTGGCGCTGTCATGTTTTCATCAAAAATTCAATTTTAGCATATGTTACTGCTGCTGCAGCATTATGCATAATGCAATCTTCAGTTTTTTTTTTTTAATACCATTGTTTTCCTTCACATACTTACCAACTTTAGAGTTGGTAAAATCAGGGCATATAAGCCACACCCTGGACCAGCCCAAAAACACCACTTTTTGGGCCGGGTTTATGTTAGCCCCACCCATTTTTGGCCTGGGACAGTGCAGAACTGGCCCTCAGAAAATCAGGGCCAGTTGGCAGCTATGCCTTCAGCTGTTCCCTTAGTTACGGCTGTTTTAAACCCTACAATATTGGAGTCGGCCCTCTACATAGCAATGAGGGGGGTGTTGCAGAGAGCGACGAGGATAAAGCAAAACTATTAAATATTTTTTTCTCCACTATATTCACTGAGGAAAATAAACTGTCAGATGAAATGCAGAATGTAAAACTAAATCCCCCATTAAAAGTGTCCTGTCTGACCCAGGAAGAAGTACAACAGCGACTTAAAAAGATTAAAATAGACAAATCGCCAGGACCGGATGGCATACACCCCCGTATCCTAAGGGAATTAAGTGATGTCATAGACCATTATTTCTGATATTCACGGACTCCATACTGACAGGGAATGTTCCACAGGATTGGCGCATAGTAAATGTGGTGCCAATATTCAAAAAGGGTCCAAAAACAGAGCCTGGAAATTATAGGCCGGTAAGTTTAACATCTATTGTTGGTAAACTGTTTGAAGGGTTTCTAAGAGATGCTATTTTGGAGTATCTCAATGAAAATAAGCAAATAACTCCATATCAGCATGGCTTCATGAGGGATCGGTCTTGCCAAACAAATTTAATCAGCTTCTATGAGGAGATAAGTTCTAGACTTGCCCGGGGTGAATCAATGGATGTCGTATATCTGGACTTCTCCAAAGCATTTGACGCTGTACCTCATAAAAGGTTAGTATATAAAATGAGAACACTTGGACTAGGAGAAAATGTCTGTATGTGGGTAAGTAACTGGCTGAGTGACAGAAAACAGAGGGTGGTTATTAACGGTACATACTCAGATTGGGTCACGGTCACTAGTGGGGTACCTCAGGGGTCAGTATTGGGCCCTATTCTCTTCAATATATTTATTAATGATCTTGGAGAAGGCCTGCACAGTAAAATATCTATTTTTGCAGATGACACTAAACTGTGTAAAGTAATTAACACTGAAGAGGACAGTTTTCTGCTACAGAGGGATCTGGATAGATTGGAGGCTTGGGTAGAGAAATGGCAGATGAGGTTTAACACTGACAAATGTAAGGGTATGCACATGGGAAGGAATAATGCAAGTCACCTGTACATACTAAATGGTAAAACACTCAGTAACACTGACATGGAAAAGGATCTAGGAATTTTAATAAACAGCAAACTAAGCTGCAAAAACCAGTGTCAGGCAGCTGCCGCCAAGGCCAATAAGATAATGGGTTGCATCAAAAGGGGCATAGACACCCGTGAGGAGAACATAGTCCTACCACTTTACAAATCACTAGTCAGACCACACATGGAGTACTGTGTACAGTTCTGGGCTCCTGTGAACAAGACAGACATAGCAGAACTGGAGAGGGTTCAGAGGAGGGCAACTAAAGTAATAACTGGAATGGGGCAACTACAGTACCCTGAAAGGTTATCAAAATTAGGGTTATTCACTTTAGAAAAGACGACTGAGGGGAGATCTAATAACTATGTATAAATATATCAGGGGTCAGTACAGAGATCTGTCCCATCATCTATTTATCCCCAGGACTGTGACTGTGACGAGGGGACATCCTCTGCGTCTGGAGGAAAGAAGGTTTGTACACAAACATAGAAAAGGATTCTTCACTGTAAGAGCAGTGAGACTATGGAACTCTCTGCCTGAGGAGGTGGTGATGGTGAGTACAATAAAGGAATTCAAGAGGGGACTGGATTTATTTCTGGAGTGTAATAATATTACAGGCTACAGCTACTAGAGAGGGGTCGTTGATCCAGGGAGTTATTCTGATTGCCTGATTGGAGTCGGGAAGGAATTTTTTTCCCCTTAAGTGATGAAAATTGGCTTCTGCCTCACAGGGGTTTTTTGCCTTCCTCTGGATCAACTTGTAGGAAACAGGCCGAACTGGATGGACAAATGTCTTTTTTCGGTCTTATATACTATGTTACTATGTTACTATGTTTAATATGAGAATTTTCGCAAGATGGCTTCTCTGCCAGTTCTCTGAGGCCAAAACTGCCTTCCCTCTTTTCACATACTCACTTGTTTTAGCCAGCAGCTTCCTGCCAGCCAATCAGATTGGATTACTGAGAGACACGCCTCCTCACTCTGACGCCTAATGGAGGCATGCAGTGTGCAGTGTCTGTCTTCTGTTTACACTAATAGGAAGACAGAAAAGACACAGCAATAGTCTTTTAAGGGAGCAGTGGAAAGGGACAGAGGACAATAATGAAAGCTGTTATTATAAGGTAATTGCAGATCTTTTGACATCATTGACAGACTAACTCAGGTATACACACCTAGCTCTAATAAACTAGCAAATATAAAATATGAGAATAACACTTTAATGTGTTTTATTTTACTAACACTTAGGGGCTTTATTAATGTAATGGGTGCACTAAAGGAAAGCAGTACTGTGTGGGGGAACTAAGGAGAAGCATTACTGTGTGGAGGCCCTAAGGGGGAGACTCTGCACCCAAATAGGGTGTTATATGCTGATATGTAAGTACATGACATCTACATTAATGAGCAGTGAGACATGAAATTCATTGGCTCAGTCCCTTATGTGGAATGTAAGAGTAGGAAGCTGCCCATAAACCTGAACAGGTTGCACATGTGTTTTCTCCGCCACTGGTTTAACCCGAGTTATTCACCCAAATCTATCTATATAGCACCACCTGCTGTTTGAGCTTTTCCTTGTTTCTTTGTCCACAACAGTAACATTACCGAGGTGGTCGCACATGCTCAGTTCCATCCTTTAGCTGCCATCAGCTATACCTACTGTTAGAAGCTGTGACAGCCGCAGGGATAGAGCTGCAGCAGAAAGGACATGCCCCTGAGCTGTGATAGAGAGAGAGCTTTAGCAGAAAGAATTTTCCCCTGAGGTGTTATAGGGAGATATCTGCAGCAGAAAGGACATACCTCCTGAGCTGCCAGCTTAAAATAAATCTACATCTACAGCAATTGGAGCAATGACTGGTGAGATCTCTGGATCCATGTGAGGTGCAGGGCTGGTTCTATAGAAAGGTATTGTCATGTAATATATGATGTCTGATTTTCATTTTTACATCAATTATGGCATAACCCCTTGAAGCATTGTTTGCTTATGAGTACTCTATAGTTGGGTAGAGCCGCTTATACATTAAACCGTACAGGGAAAGAAGTCTGCAGGAATGTATAGTGCAAATATCATTATGTCAAGGCCAGTCCTAGGGGAAATGAGCAAAACATGTTAAAATTGTAAAATGCTCCTTTCATTCAAATTTTTTTTTTACTTAAAGGGGGACCTATCCTAGCAATATGCCCCAATGTCTGTTAAAGAAAATTTTGGAGAAAAAAGGTCACCCATAAATGGTGGTCTATGTATGGCACTGACGGATCATATACACCCTCTATGATGTCTATATTCCCTTAAAGGGGTTGTTTTATCAGACCTGGGGTAGTCAAATGTTCGCCCTGGGTCCTTTTACTGGCACCTCTCACTGATTTAGTGGAGGGAAACTGCAGCCAACCGAGGAGCAGCTGGTAAGACAGGATCCCAAAGTGAGACATAGATGTTGCAGCAGAACAGATTTATGGGAAAGACACATCACAATTTTACAGTGCCGCTCTTAAAGGGGTTTAGACTCTCACAGCACTGTCCACGGATAGGGGATAAGCATGTGATCCTACTGCTGGGCCTCCCCAACAATCATAAAAGCATAGGTTAGTCAGGCATGTCCAAACTCCGGCCCTCCAGATGTTGCAAAACTACAACTCCCATCATTCCTGGACAACCTACAGCTATCAACCTACAGAAAAGCATGATGGGAGTTGTAGTTTTGCAACACCTGGAGGGCCAGAGTTTGGACATGCCTGGGTTAGGTGATCCACTATGGCAATGGGGCAGTCGTTCTAAAGTGTGACCGCAGCTTCATTTATTTATATTGGAAAGCCGAGCACAGCATTTGATGCTTTCTCTTGTAGTGCACTACCCCAGAGGGACTACTGCAAAGGGTTAATTGCTGTAACGTCATGTTATTGAGTTAAATGTAATTTGTTATGTTTGTGTACTTATTGGCACTGTATGGACAACAAAGAGTTAACACCTTGAGTCACTGTGTTAGGTTTCCAGGGTGATGGACCTGGGTTTGCCCTTAGATAGAGTAGTCTAGTTTGGGCTGAGCTACAGTGAAGAACTACATGTTCAAGCTCTTCAGAGCTAGGCCCAAGCATAGAGAAGTTCCGTCTCTGAGAATCTAACAGCCAAGGAAGAAACTTTGTCACCAGAGTACTCCAGAGAGAAGTTACAGGGTCTAGAACCCACAAGGCTGCGCATTTGAGTCCGACATGTATTGTGCATATTTGTGGCAGAGAACATTGCCAAAGCATTCCCACACTGTATCTAAAGTTTCTGCAACCCTCAGTCCGGGAACTGCAGAAGGACTTAACAAGAACCTCATTGCATGCCTGTGATTCTGCAGAAAGAGGGAGAGAGAGAGAGTACTACAACCACCATAATTGTTGCTCTCCATATGCTGCATTTGGGAAAGGATGGCATTGTGAACTGCTTCGGAATTGTGTCTCGGTACTGCTTGGTGTACTACTACTCCCATTCTGCGCTTTAGTAAAAAAAAAACTTATTTGTTGACACCAGCTGGCCTGGATACTGACTCCATCATCCACCGGCCTTGTAACCTCCTCTCCTTTCTTGCACCCAAACAACTAGACTAACATCAAGGGGACCCCCAACTACCACCAGGCAGGGGCCACAACTCCAGGGAGTGCCCTGAGGGGAGAAAGGCTGCACCCTCCTGAAAATGCTCATCTCCAGTGAGAGCTGGAGGTAAAGATTGCCACTGTGAGTACTACAACCACCCTCAAAGCCATAACTACCACTCCAATCCTCCTCCACACACTCCCTCATGGGTCTCTGTAGTAGTCTCATAGCAGTGAAAGAAGTGGCTCCATTGCCATAGGTGACTCCAGGGCCTCTGTTTTTGGGATTGGTGCGGGTCCCGGCGGTCAGACCCCCAAGGATCGCACTCTTATCCCCTTATCCTGAGAACTGCTTTAGCCTCAAATTTTCCATTTTCAAAAGGGGGCAAAAAGGGGAAAAAGCACCCCACAATTTGTTGGGTAAGTTCTTCCGAGAACGGCAATATCCCTGCTGTTTGGAATTTTCATTTGGGATTAGACTCTGAGTGTAACAGGAATTTGCTTCCCCCACAAAATTGGACGCTTATGCGGATGTGTAAAAAATAAAAAAGGTGTTTGTTCTGTAGAAATCTGCAGGTAGGGAATGTTGATATGGACTTGGCTCCAGTTTTAGCTGCTGTTTGTTTTTTGATTGTAGAAGGAATGAGGTCATCATCTATTCGTAGTATTTGACTGTGTTTCCTCCTTGGCAAGTTATCAGTCCGTGAAAATCTGGATAGGTCATCAGTATCTGATCGGTGGAGGTCCGACCTTCCTCAGGGATCCCTGCTGATCAGCTCATTGAGAAGGCGCTGACTCTCGAAGTAGCGCTGTGGTCTTCTCCCTGCTCAGCTAGCACAGCGCCGTACATTGTATAGTGGCCATGCTTGGTATTGCAGCTGAGCTGTGCCTAGGCCATGTGACTGATGAACCTGATGTCACTTGGCCTAGGCAAAGCTGCGAGAAGCCCGCAGAGCTACTGTGAGCGCTGCTGCCTTCTCAAATAGCGGATTGGCTAGGGTCCCTGGTGTCAGACCACCACTGGTCAGATAATGATGACCTATCATGAGGACTGTACCACTGGTATGCCCCAACTGCTAAAGCCTGGCATAGGGGATGTGCTGGCAGGTACAGGCAGGAGCAATGAGCAATGATGTATGCACCGGCCTATACATCGCTCACTGCGGTCCCAGTGGAATCTGTACACCAGTACACGGCAGAGGAGTCAGTGGTATACGAGTGTATGGATTCCAAAGCTCTATATAGGCATCTGAACTTTGGGTGCCTATTTTGCAAGGAAAAATAAAAATTAAATAAAATTAAGTATATTACAAAAATTCTCTTTATCATATTTAGAATAGATTGTAATATAGTTTATTTGAAAGTTTAAATACACTTTAAGGGTGAATTGACATGACTGTATTTATGTGTCCCATCCGTTCCGCAATTTTTACGGAATGGATGCAGACCCATATCATTTAAACGGGGCCGCAAAAGATGCGGACAGCACATCGTGTGCTGTCCTCATTGGTACTTCCGTTCTGCGGCCCCAATAAAAAAATAAAAATAAAGCATGTCCAATTCTTGTTCGCAGATGCGAACAAAAATAAGCTTTTCTGTCATAGGGCTGGACGTGTGTGTCCCACAAAATGCAGAATGCACATTGCCGGTATCCATGTTTTTCACGGATGCGCAATTTGCAGACTGCAAAACACATACGGTCATGTAAATGCACTCTAATGCTACTTTCAAACGACCATAAGTGTTTTGTGGTACGCAAATTGCATATCCGCAAAGCATGGATACAGGCCATGTGCGTTCTACATTTTAGGGCCAGCCCTATATAGAAATGCCTATTCTTGTCCGCACCCATTCCACAAACTTGCAGAACGGATACGGACCCAGAAATACATTCGTATATATGCACCCTAATTCAGCATTGAAGAAATGTTTAATGTTTTTATATTTAAAGAAGCTCTCAATTTTTCTGTATTGTTGTCCCCAACATACCGGTCTCTGTATCTCAGAATTATAATCCGCCTTTTCCATCCGCCATTGTTGCGCACAACCCCACTCTGACCAACCGATTCAAGCAGCACCTTTAGAGTGGACGTATAGAGATTTTCTATATCTACCGACGAAACTGACACCGAAGCTTTCATAGGAATAAATAGACAGCCTGACTGCCGGACCACTCTACAGACACTGTGTAAATTGGATGGTCAGGGTGGGGGTCAAGTGGGACAATGGCAGCCTGGAACAGAGCTTATAATTCTACGATATAACGACCGGTAACCTCAATCATTAAACTATCCTATGTCTTAGGGCTCTTTCACACGAACGTGTGAGCCCCGTGCCCGTATTGCAGACTGCATTTGCAGATCCGCAATACACGGGCATCGTTCCGTGGCCATTCCGCATCACGGATGCGGACCCATTCATTTCAATGGGTCCGCAAATTCAGAGATGCAGAATGGAATCACGGAACATAACACTACGGAAGCACTACGCAAAAAGATAGAACATGTACTATGTTTTTGCGGAACGGGCAGATCGCGGACCTATTCACTTGAATGGGTTCGCGATCCACTGCGGCTGCCCCACGGTCGGTGCCCGTGCATTGCGGGCTGCAATTTGTAGTCCCCAGCACGGGCACGGGGCTCACACATTCGGGTGAAAGAGCCCTAATGCAGTGTTCATATAAGGGCTCGTTCACGCGACCGTATGGTTTTGCGGTCCGTTTTTAACGGATCCGTGTTTCCGTTTTTGGTTTCAGTAGTGTTTCGTTTCGTTCCGTATGGTTTCCGTTTGTGATCTGTTTTTTGCAGATCGGAAACAGAAGCATATAATAAAGTTTTAACAGTAAGTACATTAAAAAAATTGGGCTGGGCATAAAATTTTCAATAGATGCTTCCGCAAAAACCGAATGGATACGGAAGACATACGATGCATTCCGTATGCATTCCAGTTTTTTTTTACAGCCCCATTGACTTGAATGGAGCCACGGAACGTGATTTGCGGGCAATAATAGGACATGACTCAAAATGTAGCAGAAGCGAAATACGGAAACGTAATGCACACGGAGTACATTCCGTTTTATTCTTGCGGACCCATTGAATGAATGGTTCCGTATACAGTCAGTATACTGAATGCAAAAAACGGCCCGTATACGATATGTGAACGAGCCCTAAAGTTCTAAAAAAAACTAAGTGCTTCTTTAAGCAATTTTACGTAGGTGTGGCTGTGGCGTTTCGAAATGTCAGCCTTATACAAATCACGCATCTGTGAGGTGACTTGTTGAATCAGACATCCTCCACTTACAGTTTACGGATCAGACACCCAGGAGTTAATCAAGTAGTCTTTTAATCCGGAGATTGTATTACAAGATATGCAGGGAATCCAGATGGTAAAAGAATTATGCCACTAATATTTTCCTTGATAAGAACATGAGATACACAGATTCACCTCAGAATTAGAGCACACAAAACAGCAATGCATGACACTGTAAACAGGAAGTGGCTAGACTGAACCAACTAGAAGCAGAAACAGAGGGGGGAGGAGAAAAGAGGAGCATACCAATACACAATGCAAGATACTGAAACAGAACACTCTCCGTCTGGTATTGGTAGATACCACTATGTATATGCATACAATGGAATTGTATAAATAACAATGAATAATGTCCATAAACCTGAAAAGGAAACATGCAATGAACATTTATTCAAACCAAAAAAGGATATATCTTCAGTTCAGACCATAGAGCTGGTACTGGAAACAGTCCTAGAAGATGATGAGCATCTCTGGTAGAAGGAATCTCAACATGGAAGTTCTTTCCATCCGAACTGGAAACGACTTTAGTAATAAGTCCAGTAGGCCAGTCAAGACCATTAACTTGTTTGTCTCTTAACAGAACAAAATCTCCTTCCTTTATATTGGGCCTTGGTTCTTGCCACCTTCTGCATTCTTGCTAGAGGTAGAGGTACTTTCTTATCCACCTTTTCCAGAACTGACTGGCGAGATGTTTTACCTGCTTCCACCGAAACTTATAAAGGTTGTGCTCTTCGAAAACGCCAGATGGCACAGGAATATTTCCTATATTTTTTTGGTTTATTCTTCAGTGATCTTTTATGCACCCCAGATGTGGATTTCTTCTTTTTTACTACAGGAGGTTGTCTGTTGCTTTCATTAGAAGCTGAGCGAGACTTGGTTCTCCTTGATCTTACCAAAGATTTAGAATGTGACTTCTCTGTCTGTGTCACCAATTTAGCGAGAGCGCTTATTTTGCTTTCTGTCTATGAATCGTGAATGCAAATGCTCATGTCTGCTTTACACTGGTGTAATGGGATCTGTCTTTGTACGTACGGACTTGGGTTGGTGACATGCAGTATTTGTCATGGACATTGGCGGTGAACTTTTCCCTGTGGTTTTCAGAAAAGGCTGAGCACAATGAAGGTGCTCATCTGTTGAAGACTGGGAAGAACTGTGATCCTCTTGAGTGCAATCAACAACTGCAGATGGAACTGAAGGTTCTTGCAAAGTATCTGAAATGAACTCTTCCTGTATTGAAGGAACCTCCTTTATAGAACATTCAGAAGATACTTCTTTTACAGAATTAAACTCATTGTCAAACAGTAGACTAGAAGGGTCAAGTTTCTGCTGTATCTCATCAGAACTACATGAATCAGAAGGCTTGTTGTCAGTGATGATATAGGATTCATTATGATAAACTGTGTGAGGACTGCAAAGCTGGGAAGGACTTGAAGAGGGCTCCAATTGAGATCCTGAAGGCCTTTCTACAAGCTGCCCATCTGTCCAGGAACATTCTTCTGCAGCTAACTCCTTGGGATTTAAGCTGCTTTCTGATGTTTTTAGAATATTTGGGCAAGGCATATCTTGCACATAGTAGTGGTTAGGACACTGTCTGAAGTAAGAAGTTTGCCCCCCTATTAATACTTCAGTTCTGAAGGAGTGTACTTGGCAGGGTCTGCGGGTTCTGTCTAGACATACATCCCCCACAATGATCCAACCCACTGTAAGTTTCTGGGCATATGGAGCGTTGAAAGGGCCATTTTGAAGTTCAAGGACCTTATGAGCCTCAAGAATGTCTCTACCTAGCAAGAGCAAGATCTCGGCATGGTTATCAAGGGGAGGAATCTCTCTGGCTATGTTCCTGAGATGAAGGTAATGCTGTGCGGGTTCAGGTGTGGGAATCTCATCCCTTCTGTCCGGCAATTTGTCACACTCTCTAAGGGTTGGAAGAGAGAGTTTTTTATCTCCTTTGATGGGCTTCAAGGTAAAACCATTAGCTCTTCTTCCTGAGGTTGTCACAAGACCAGAGCATGTTCCTAGGGTGTAGGGTGTAGTCTCTCCCTCTATCCTGAACAGATCAAAAAACTTAGGGCTAGCTAGGGAATGATTACTTTGGTCATCTAGAATAGCATACATTCTTATGGTCTTCTCTGGTTGTGCAGTAGGAAACACATCCACGAGGCAAATCTTAGAACAAGACTTACCACACACACATCCTTCTCCACATACCTTTGTGCATCTGGGCATGACGGTTGTGATTGGTCGGTCGGCACTCTCCCCGCCTTGATCGGAATAGGGCTTGTGCCAGTTAACTGGTTCTAGGTTCCGCCTGATTAGTCCCGGGTTAACAGCGGTCATGTGTAGATCACTATTACATTCAGAACGCTTGACTGGAACCTTACAGTCTCTGGTGAAGTGCTCAGTGGATGCACAGCATCTGAAGCAGATATTATGACTCCTTAGGAACTCCTTACGTTCCTCAAAGGGCTTTGCTATGAAGACACGGCATTTCCTTAAAGGATGTGGTTTATCATTGATAGGGCAATGATGAACGGGTTCCTTAGGGCTTTCATTTCCATTGTGAGTAGTGGGCACAACCCCTGTCTTTTTTACTGAAATTAGACCTTTAGGGTTTCTCTGTCTGGGACTGAAAGTCTCGTGTCTCTGTTTAGTAGAGCCAAAGATGTTGGTTCCCAAGGTGTTGAAGCTCGGATCGTTTTTAGCTCTAGCCAAGTCCTTGATGAACTTACAGAAGAATGAAAATGGTGGAAAGGGAACAAGATGTTGCTCCTTGTATTTTGAACCTGTTATTGCCCATTGGTCTTGAATATTGAGGGGTAATTTCTCCACGATCAGGCCCACACCATGGGAGGTATCAAGAAAGCTGAGACCTGGTAGCTGCGGGTCTCCCTTGACGATTTCAAACTCAAGAAGAAGATCGCTTAATTCCTGGAACCCTTGGCGGTCTGTATTGGATAATCCAGGAAAGTCGTATAGTCGTTTAAATAAGGCACGTTCAACTACTTCCGAGCCGCCATATGTCTGCTCTAATCTTTCCCATGCGAGACGAAGGCCTTTGACTGGTTCGTAGATATGAACGGTTTTGAGTCTCTTAACACAGTTTGACGACCATGGACCTAGCCATCTAATTAGTAAATCAAGTTCTTGCATAGGCGGTACAGCAAGGGTTTGAACTGTTGTCTTGAAGGTGGCCTTCCAACTTCTATAGTTCTCTGGGCGATCATCAAAGTTCGTAAGGCTAGTACTGATGAGGTCCCTGAGAGTGAGGTACTTAGCGATTTCTGATGCGTTATTTCTTTCCTGCATCATGGCGATGGGAACTTCTCCCTCGCTGGTGTTGTTGGCACCATCTGATACCCTATGTTTGGGGGTTGGAAGATGGAATGGAGTGGCAGCTGGGTTGAGCGTAAATGAAGGCGTCACATCTGGTAATCTTGGCGCCAGCGTCTTGGTTGCTATGTAACTAGTCTCAGGAGGTTTTAATGTGATTTGATGAGCTTGGTCTCTAATGGCGCCTGAAATACTGTGTAAGGTGCCAGAGGTTTGAAAGAAAGAGAAATGTCCACTGGACTGGGGTCAACTGTATGGTTATCAGTTGCCTCTTTTTCTATCCGCATGAGTTCAGCAGGCTGGCGTGCAGAGCCCAAATCTTCTGGTGCAAATGCATTGACTTTGCTTTGGTCTAGGACGAATTGCAGGGTACGGCCTTCTGAGTCATTAGATATCTTGGACATAGGATGATAAGCTTCTTCTTCTTCAGCTGCTTCTTCAAGAACTCTGAGTTCAGCCATGGCTGCTGCTTCTTCCCTTTCTTTCTGTAGAACCTCCAACTCAGCTTCAGCCTTGGCTTTGGTCGCTTGCGCCTGAGCCTGTATAGCTGCATGATTAGCTTGAGATTGGGATTGTATAGTTTGCGCCTGAGCCTGTATAGCCTGTATAGCTGCTTGATTAGCTTCGGATAGGGCTTGTACAGCTGCGACTTGTGCCTTAATGGCTGCTTCCTTTCTAATGCAGTGAGCTTGTACCTTCGCTGCTTCCGCTTTTGCGCGTGCCAACACCAATGAGGTACTCAGCAAAGAGTGCTGTGAGCGAGACCTTAGCGATGAGGACTGAGCAATAGATTTCGAGGAACAAGATGAAGCCTTGGAGTGCCTTGAAAGGTTAGAATGGCGGGACGTAATTTCATATTGTTGTGATATCTTGTCCTCTAGCATTGACTTGACTGCCATAAATCTGCTATATCTTTCATCATTAAGTGCAGTGTGGTTCTTTAATTCTAAGATGAAGTCCTCTGAGTTGAGACTTGATAACAGAGAAGAATATTTTTCAGACAGTTTCTTATAACCTTCATAGGCCTTATTCAATTTTGTTCACATGGCCTTTAATTGATCTTCATTATAGCCTGATCCATGTGCTGCATCCATACATTGTTCAGTATTTTTCCACAAACTGGACAAATTATCACATATCTCAATTTTGTCGGTTAAGAGGGCGTCTTTCATTATTAATGAGGGTTTAGAAATCCTTCTAGCTGTGTCCTGCATTTCCATCTGTAACACAACAGCGACCTCTAGTGGTGGTTCAGTCTTTTAATAGCCCACAGCAGGCAGACAATATTTACCTCAGAAAACAGGCTAAATACAGTTCCTAGCCTGTATGAAACTGAAATTGCTAGAAGCTTCTGCGATCCTAGTGAATGCAGTACTGAGCAGTATAAGATATTACTCTTATTACTGTAGCATAACGGAGACAAATGATGATGGCTTATTACTTGGAGGAGGAGAATATTCTTTTCTTAGCGGGAGAAGGAGAGTACTAAGACAATTCTTTTACTGTGGCATTTCGAAATGTCAGCCTTATACAAATCACGCATCTGTGAGGTTACTTCTTGAATCAGACATCCTCCACTTACAGTTTACGCATCAGACACCCAGGAGTTAATCAAGTAGTCTTTTAATCCGGAGATTGTATTACAAGATATGCAGGGAATCCAGATGGTAAAAGAATTATGCCACTAATATTCTCCTTGATAAGAAGATGAGATACACAGATTCACCTCAGAATCTCCTCAGAATTAGAGCACACAAAACAGCAATACATGACAGGGTAAACAGGAAGTGGCTAGACTGAACCACCTAGAAGCAGAAACAGAGGGGGGAGGAGAAGAGAGGAGCATACCAATACACAATGCAAGATACTGAAACAGAACAGTGGCTATGGAAGGAACTAAGCTATACCTTGATAGTTCCATGATTAAAAGATTGGAAAGACGGGATCAAGTAGATTCATGTTGTATATTGCACTGAGTTATTAGCTACAATTCTACTTTTCAGGTGGTAGATAGGTTTTTGTGTTATTTTATTTTTGGACCCAGAAGAGGGCATCAGTTTTCAGAAATTTCAAGTGGAAGCAGGTGGCCCTGCTTTTAATAGGTGTCTGTCACATCCAAATTCAAGTAAATCAAGTGCTTTCTGATATGAAAAGTGATGCCATACACAAAATTCTTATTTTGTTTTTTTTAAAGATAAAAAAAAAAAAAAAAAAAAAAACTATGATACGGAGAAGGTTCTTTCAGCTGTGGCTGGTCTTTCAGACACAAGGACTTGGAGGGATTTATCTCAGGGCTTCACAGAAATGATCTGGGTTACTTGTCTGTAGGACACTGATCCTCATAGGGAAGGTGTCAGTGACTGGTGGGACATAGGGGTGCAGGAAGGGCTAATTTACTTCTCCCTCCCTCTTGTTCCCGCGCTTCTTTCTACCCCTCGTCCATTTGGCTTCTGATTGTCTCTGTTGGGCAGCCGGCCCACAGGGGCTGCTTATTTATAGTGGAGGCCTTTGGTCGCAGGTCTTTTTGACTGGCGACCTGTTGGAACTCCTGCCCTCCCTCCCTTTTTTAGTTTATTTTCTTTCGGTTATTGTTTTGATGGTTACATTGCTTCATTCTAGTATCTTCCTGAAAATTAAATTCTCAGCTGGTGGTTGGTTAAAGTGGTGGAGATGACCTATGGAGCTGAAGGTGGACTTGCCCACCAGGAGTCCGGTGGTTGGCATACCACTTCAGACTACTAATTGGCATATTTATCATTCATATGCTGCTTGTTTGAAAGGTATTATTCTAATTAAATAATTAACAAAATCACTATGTGTCTGGTCTGTTATTTATGGAGGGAGGGACATAGGCTTGGGAGTAGTTGGGAGTATGTTCTCGGTAGTCTGGCACGGACTAGGACATTTTTTGTGTAGACTTGTACACAATTACTGAGAAGGCCATGAGCGGATGGACCAGTTGTGGATTGTGGGGTTAGTCAGCCAGCACATGCCACTCGGAAATGTGATTCATTTAGAATATATGATAATAAAACACAGTGATGTCACAGTACAGGGATAATAAACACAGTGATGTCACAGCACAGGCATAATAAACACATTGATGTCACAGTACAGGGATAATAAACAGAGTGATGTCATAGTACAGAGAATAAACAGAGTGATGTCACAGTACAGGGATAATAAACAGAGTGATGTCATAGTACAGAGAATAAACAGAGTGATGTCACAGTACAGGGATAATAAACAGAGTGATGTCACAGTACAGGGATAATAAACAGAGTGATGTCACAGTACAGAGAATAAACACAGTGATGTCACAGTACAGAGAATAAACAGTGATGTCACAGTACAGGGATAATAAACACAGTGATGTCACAGTACAGAGAATAAACAGCGATGTCACAGTACAGGGATAATACACACAGTGATGTCACATTACAGAGAATAAACACAGTGATGTCACAATACAGAATAATAAACACAGTGATGTCACAGTACAGAGATTAAACACAGTGATGTCACAGTACAGGGATAATAAACACAGTGATGTCACAGTACAGGGATAATAAACGCAGTGATGTCACAGTACAGAGATAATAAACACAGTGATGTCACAGTACAGATATAATAAACACAGTGATGTCACAGTACAGGGATAATAAACACAGCGATGTCACAGTACAGGGATAATAAACGCAGCGATGTCACAGTACAGAGATAATAAACACAGTGATGTCACAGTACAGGGATAATAAACACAGTGATGTCACAGTATAGAGATAATAAACACAGTGATGTCACAGTACAGGGATAAAAAACATAGTGATGTCACAGTACAGGATAATAAACACAGTGATGTCACAGTACAGGGATAATAAATAGTGATGTCACAGTACAGGGATAATATACACAGTGATGTCACAGTACAGGGATAATAAACACAGTGATGTCACAGTACAGGGATAATAACCACAGTGATGTCACAGTACAGGGATAATAACCACAGTGATGTCACAGCACAGGGATAATAAACACAGTGATGTCACAGTACAGGGATAATAAACACAGCGATGTCACAGTACAGGGAATAAACACACTGATGTCACAGTACAGAGATAATAAACACAGTGATGTCACGGTACAGAGATAATAAACATAGTGATGTCACAGTACAGCGATAATACACACAGTGATGTCACAGTACAGAGATAATAAACATACTGATGTCACAATACAGAGATAATATACACACTGATATCACATTAACCACTTCAGGACCCTGCCATTTTTCACCTTAAGGACCAGGCCGTTTTTTTGGAAATTTGACCTGTCACTTTATGTGGTAATAACTTTGGAACGCTTTTACTTATTCAAGCCATTCTGAGATTGTTTTTTCATGACACATTGTACTTCATGATACCGCTAAATTTCAGTCAATATTTATTTTTATTTTTTTACCAATTTACCAAAAAAATTGAAAAATTTGCAACTTTCCAAATTTCAATTTCTCTGCTTTTAAAACAGATAGTGATACCTCATATAATAGTTATTACTTTACATTTCCCATATGTCTACTTTATGTTTGGATAATTTTCTGAATGCCATTTTCCGTTACGTTACCAGCAGCACAAGTGGGGAGTTCTCCCCTGTGAAACTGGTAGGACAGGTGGAATTTTTGTTGAATGCATTTCATACCAAGCTCCCTAATTAATTAATCAATAAATAAACCCACCCTTATAAAGGTTCACCTGCCCTAAACCCCAGTGCTTTTTTCTCTGTCCTGTGGACAGTAGTATGCAAAATAAATGTGGAGCCCCAGCTATTGTTTTGTTTGCGTAGTCTCCAAGGCATTGCTCCCAGTTAGCCAGAATCCTACTCCGCACGGATGAAAGGTAACACCCCAAAACAGCTGTCTGTGGATGGATAACTGGCTTAGGTCTTCCCCGTCACATCCTTAAAGCTTGTAAAAAAGCAGGATCTTGACATAGGGGCCACTTAATATGGTGGATTTGGTGATCTCTGTAATGGAGACACCCCTTTGCTCAGTTTTTCTTCCTTTGAGGGATATCTGGCTTTCATTGTGTTGTAGACCCAATACTGGGGCTCCACATTTATTTTGCTCCACCCTCTTTAAGTAGATCTAGCTCCGGGGTTGGCTCCTCCGTCCTTCGTCACTGCCCATTCTACAAGGGCAATATCCACTTCCTTTGCGGAAAGAAGTCTGGTCCCACTAGAACAGATTTGTGGTGCGGCTTCCTGGAGCTCCCACAGCACCTTTGTTAAACATTATCGCCTGGACTCCAGCCGCTCTGAAGGTGTGGCAGTTGGTCGTACCATTCTAACGGTCGCCCGTATAGTATTTGTGGGACCCTCCTAATTTGTCCGTTCCTTGCTAGGTCCCCACTGGTGCTACTGGTAGGACGTAAGGGAAGCGTTAATTTTAACGTAAATTTTTTTCCCTTAGTCCTAACAGCAGCACACAAATTTCCCACCCTGGTTTTTGTTCTTACTTGATGATAAAGCACTGGGGTTTAGGGCAGGTGACCCTTTATAGGGGCGGGTTTATTGATTAATAAATTAATTAGGGAGCTTGGTAGGAAATTTATTCAACAAAAATTCCTCCTGTCCTACCAGTTTCACAGGGGAGAACTCCCCACTTGTGCTGCTGCTAGGACTAAGGGAAAACAAATTTACGTTAAAATTAACGCTTATTTTTTGGGGACGTTAGAAGGCTTAGGTTACTTTCACACTAGCGTTTTTACTGAATCTGGCAGGGTTCAGCAAAAACACTTCCGTTACTGATAATACAACCATCTGCATCATGAATGGATCTGGTTGCATTATCCTTAACATAGCCAAGGCGGATCCATCATTAACTCCATTGAACGTCAATGGGGGACGGGTCCGTTTTCTATTGCATCCCAGGACGGAAAGCAAACCGAAGCATGCTGCTCTCCGGTATGGGAACAGAACTAAACGGAATGGAATGCATTTTGGTGCATTCGGTTCTGTTCAGTTTTGTCCCCATTGACAATGAATGGGGACAAAATTGAAGCTTTTTTTTCTGGTATTGAGCCCCTATGACGGATCTCAATACTGGAAAATTAAAACGCTAGTATGAAAGTAGCCTTAGAAGTTTAGAAGCAAATCTTGAAATTTTTCAGAAACTTTCCAAAAGGAAGTCACTTTGTGGAGCCTACATAATAGAAACCACCCATAAATGGCCCCATTTTAAAAACTACATCCCTCAAGGTATTCAAAACTGATTTTACAAACTTTGTTAACCCTTTAGGTGTTCTACAAGGCAGATTTTCCATTTTAATCAATTTTTTCCAGTAACAAAGCAAGGGTTAACAGCCTAACAAAACTGAATATTTATTACCCGATTCTGCAGTTTACAGAAACACCCCATTTGTGGTCGTAAACTGCTGTACTGGCACACGGCAGGGCGCAGAAGGAAAGGAGCGCCATGTGGTTTTTGGAGGGCAGATTTCACTGGGATAATTTTAAGTTGCCATGTCACATTTGAAGACCCCCTGATGCACCCCTAGAGTAGAAATTTCAACAAGGTTACCCCATTTTGGTAACTACTGGAAAAGGTGTCAGTTTTGTTGGTACTATTCAGTGGCGTAGCTAGAAATGACTCGGCCCCATAGCAAAAAAATTTTAATGGGCCCCCCTCCTCCTGGATCTCCCACCCCCACATACCTCTCGGACCTTGCACGCGCAGATTTTCAAATCTCCCTCACTACACAGCTTGCTTTAGATTAATTTCTGGCTGGCTTCCATCGGGATCAGGTCAGTCTCTCCCCGCTGCTAGCATTGAAAATCCACGCATGCGCAGTGTCAGGGTAAGAAGATTTTACATGTACAAATACCGTGAAATCTCCTTGAACACACCCACAAATCAGAGCGCACTGTATCTTCACTTTTCCAAGTTCATGGCGCTGCGCTTGCTGCCCATTGTACTGCGCAAGCGCGGAGGTGCACACCCCTGGAAGTGAGGCAAGGTTATTTTTCAAGGTAAGGTTTTTTCTCAGAACAACGGCCACTGAGAACACTGTGCCTTTTCCATAAGTGTAATAATAGGCTTTGAATGGAGCCACAGTAGATGTTGGGGAGCCGGTGATCGGTGCCATGATGTCCCCAAGGCGTGGGCATATCAGAGGTCAAAGGCCCTGCCTGTTAATGACCACATATTAAGAGTTTGTCTCACAAAGACATATAGAACAGGGCTAGCCAACCTGCGGAACTCCAGCTGTTGTAAAACTACAATTCCCACCATGCCCTGCTGTAGGCTGGATAGCTATAGGCTGTCTGGGCATGCTGGGAGTTGTAGTTTTGCAACAGCTGGAGAGCCACAGGTTGGCCAGCCCTGATATAGAAGAAGCTGATTGTCACAGGTCTAGCTTCTGTACTCCAGGCAATTCAAAGGGAAGCTTCATCCAAGCAGGGATGAGTGTAAATGTGTTACAGCTTTTTGGCATCAGACTGGACCATATCCTTGTGAGAGCCATGTGGATATTTTCTGTGGCAACGCATGGGGAACCATCTGTTCAGGCACATGGGGTTTAAGTGATGGTTCAGAGAGCTGAACTGTGGAACAGCGATTGAGTCATCACCAAATGGAAAATGTATAGTGTCCTGACTCCTGACCCATTTCCTACTGGTGTTGAAAACAAATAACTGGTGTGCATGCTTACCAATCTGCCACAGCCCACATGTCCATGCACACCAGTCTGATTCTGGAGTGAAGTGCACAGGTATGTGACAAATGCTGTACTGTGACACCAGTGGTCACACCAAAGAGCAGCTTGGTGGGGGAGGCCATAGGGTGGAGAGAAGGACAGGAGTGGTAGTAGTGACAGATGGTGGGGCTACTCACAGCGGCACTGGTCCTGCCCTGGAGCTCCCCTGGGCAGTACAGCGAGGAGGGAACACCTCCTGCCAGTTGCAAGTTAAATGTTCATGAGGTACAAGACAGGAAATGGCACTTTCCTCACACTTTCCAGTTCCAAGTTCCTATCAAATATAGAGACAACAGTACAGTAAGCCGCCGGCGCCGCTATTACCTTGCCTCACTCCTTGCTGCTCAGACAGTCCGCTCCTCTCCTCCTCCAAATCCAATCAGATAGAGGAGGAGGAGGCGGAGCCGCAACGGATCGCGGTAATAGGTATAGGCGGCGCTACGCTGACCTGCACACACAGTTCATATGGAAGACTGGGCAGACCGTCGTCATCTGACTTGAGTTGAGTGTGGGCAGGGCACAATAAATGCTGCGCGACTGTGCAGCTTAGAGGGAAGGGATAGGGAACACTGTACGCAGCCTGTCGCCACATGATTTAAAAAAAATAATAATACTCAGCCGGCCTGGGCCCCCAGTGGTGTAGGGCCCCATAGCCATTGTTATGGCTGCTATGGCGATCCCTACGCCACTGGTACTATTTTACGGTACATATGCTTTTTGGTTGCTCTATATTACTCTATAAAAATAGCTGTTTTGGCACAGTTTTTATTTTTTGTTATTTACAATGTTCATCTGACAGGTTAGATCATGTGCTGTTTTTATAGAGCAAGTGGTTACGGACGCGACAATACCAAATATGACTTTTTTTTTGGGTTGTTTGTTTCAGTTTTACATAATAAAGAATTTAAAAATATTTTTTTTTTTAGTGTCTCCATATTCTGAAAGCCATTAGGGGCTCATTTTTTCGGGATGAGATGACGGTTTGATTGGTACTATTTTAGGGTGCATATGACTTTTTGAACGCTTGATATTACACTTTGTGTAAGGTGACAAAAAAAAAAAAATAGCTTTTTTGACAGTTTTTATTTAGTTTTTTTACGGTGTCCACCTGAGGGTTAGGACATGTAATATTTTTATACAGCTGGTTGTTACGGACACGGCAATACCTAATATGTCCTTTTTTTTTTATTTAAGTTTTACACAATAAAAGCATTTTTTTAAACAAAAAAAAATAATTATGTTTTGGTGTCTCCATATTCTGAGAGCCATAGTTTTTTTTAATTTGGGCGGTTTTATGTAGGGGCTCGTTTTTTGCGGGATGAGGTGACTGTTTGATTGGTACTATTTTGGGGGGCATACGACTTTTTGATTGCTTGGTGTTGCCCTTCTTGTCATGTAAGGTGACAAAAATGATTGTTTTAGCATAGTTTTTATTTTATTTTTTCTACGGCATTCAGGTGAGGGGGTGGATCATGTGATATTTCATAGAGCTAGTCGTTACGGACGCGGCAATACACAATATGTCTGGTTTTCTTTTTTACAATTTAATGTGTTTTATTTTGTGATTTTTTTTATTATGAAAAAAACTTTTTTTTTTTTTTTTATATATACAAATAGAGCCGGCACTCTTAATCTGGATATATAGGCACAGTTTATTATATCATAATTAATGTTATAAAAATTTTCTTTAAAAATTTTTTAAAAACCTCCTAAATAAAAAAAAAAAAAAAAAAAAAAAAATAATAATAAAAAATGAAATAAAAAATAAAAAAGAGAAGCCCTAAGGTTTACAGTATAGGTGTCTTGCTATTATCAGTCTTCTTATATGCTGCAAGAAAATTTGATGTTTTTCTCTTACAGCACTATTCACACAATGTATTTTCAAGGTGCGTTTTTGTAAGAAGATCCCGTTTGTAAGGGGTCTTTATTCTCCAGCATACAATAAGTAGTTTCTAGAAATAATGTCCAGAGTCTTGATTTCCTCCTCTGTGTGCCAACCTATTTATAATTGCAGGTTTAATGAATGTGGTCGCGCTTTATCATAGATTATGTCCGACTCCGCAGTTTATCATTTACAGTCTTTTATCGCCTCCTATCACCTTCTGCTCAAGTTTGTTTCAGAGACCTTCGCCCATCTAATACATGCATTTACTTTATGTTTCGTATTGTAACTCACTGTTTGTTGCTGAGGGGTCCGCAAGTGCTAGCCGGCCGTGGCGTCCCACGTGGTAACCGGCGCAAGCGAGCCCTCCTCAGTATGCAGTGCGGTTGAAGGGGCCGGTCTCCTGCAATGTCTTTGGAGGTGGGAGGTATCCGCAGCAGAGTATAGGTATGTGCGCGATCTTTCTTCTGTGTGTCACACAGTCAGAGGGCCGGTCTTCAGCGGCATATGGAGATGATGATAGTCAGTTCCACCGCAAGCGAATACACAGCGAACTCTGAAAAACAGTGCGTCTTTCTTTCTATTGTTAGCTCCGGAGCTTCTATAACAAGAGGCACTTATACCCATACGCGTTTCGGGACTTTGCTTTGTCCCTTCCTCAGTGGTAAAATGCCTCCTCTAATTGTTATCCTTATATACCTGCGGTCATTAGGTATGGCACAAAACCCGGTACTGGAATCCTTCTATTTTGACATGCATCCTCCTACCTTCATCACACTTATTCAGAATGGTAGTTAAAAGCTTCTTTTCCATTGCAATCCCAGTATGTTCCATTATTATTTAGCAGAGTCATTGTATATCACCAAATCAAATATGTTAACATCTGGGTGTTTCAATATAGGAATGAATATCAAAATCTTGTTGTTCACATAAATATCCACGTCTCCATGTTTTCATACTGGATACATACATAGAGACGTGTTTCTACATATTACAGTTTCATATACTGTTTGCGATCTTGCTGGCGGGGTCTCACGCCAGGGAGGGCCCAATTTTACACACTCGGGTCCCCGCTGGCGGGAACCCCCACCCAGCTTCACAGAAACCCAAACAATTCTAATTCAGCGTTTAGGCCTTGTGGGATGAACGAGTTGAAATCATAAATAAATCTTGATTCCAACCTCGACATCCTCCCAATATGATCTCCGCCCTCCAGTGTGGTTCAACCTTCTCAATGGCGCAGAAAATAAGGCCAGATGGATCCCTATTGTGTACAACCTTAAAATGATGGGAAAGTGTGTGATTTTCATAACCGTTTTTAATTTTCGTTATATGTTCTGAAATTCTTTTACGCAATGTTCTCTTAGTCCTGCCAACATATTGCTTGCCACATGGGCATTGAATTATCAGAATTATCATTTTTTTTTTTTTTTTTTGCCTCTCTCTGGGACTTCAACTTCTGAGGTCTGATCCCCTCTGCAATGCATTACAATACATCCTGTATTGTAATATATTGCCTGTCAGCCTTTACACTGACAGCCCGCCTGTGAGACCCAGCCTAAGGGCTGGATCTCACAGGTTACCGTAGAAGGCAAGCCCCGATGCCTATGGAAGGCATCAGTCTGCCTTCCCTGCCATCAGGTCCCCATCACTGTAGCACAGAGACCCAATGGAAATACGGAGGGCACCCGTACCCTCCGCAAACCCTCTGCATACAAGGGATTAATACGCTGGCATCGGTGTTTACACTGATGCTGGCGTATGCAGCAGGGGCCCGGCTGTCAGTGACTGCCGGGTCCGTGCTGCTGATCGGCCGGGCGCAGCTCAGATCAGACCGCTGTACATGTACAGCGCTGGTCCTTAAATCACGTCCACCAGGTCCTCTACGGGTTAAAATCTTAATAAACACAGTGATGTCACAGTACAAAGATAATAAACACAGTGATGTCACAGTACAGAGATAATAAACAGTGATGTCACAGTACAGGGATAATATACACAGTGATGTCACAGTACAGAGATAATAAACACAGTGATGTCACAGTACAGGGATAATAAACACAGTGATGTCACAGTACAGGATAATAAACACACTGATGTCACAGTACAGAGATAATAAACACACTGATGTCACAGTACAGAGATAATAACCACAGTGATGTCACAGTACAGGGATAATATACACAGTGATGTCACAGTATAGGGATAATAAAACACAGTGATGTCACAGTACAGGGATAATAAACACAGTGATGTCACAGTACAGGGATAATAAACACAGTGATGTCACAGTACAGGGATAATAAACACAGTGATGTCACAGTACAGGGATAATAAACACAGTGATGTCAGTACAGGATAATAAACACAGTGATGTCACAGTACAGGGATAATAAACACAGTGATGTCACAGTACAGGATAATAAACACAGTGATGTCACAGTACAGGGATAATAAACACAGTGATGTCACAGTACAGGGATAATAAACACAGTGATGTCACAGTACAGAGATAATAAACACAGTGATGTCACAGTACAGGGATAATAAACACAGTGATGTCACAGTACAGGGATAATAAACACAGTGATGTCACAGTACAGGGATAATAAACACAGTGATGTCACAGTACAGAGATAATAAACACAGTGATGTCACAGTACAGGGATAATAAACACAGTGATGTCACAGTACAGAGATAATAAACACAGTGATGTCACAGTACAGGGATAATAAACACAGTGATGTCACAGTACAGGGATAATAAACACAGTGATGTCACAGTACAGAGATAATAAACACAGTGATGTCACAGTACAGGGATAATAAACACAGTGATGTCACAGTACAGGGATAATAACCACAGTGATGTCACAGCACAGGGATAATAACCACAGTGATGTCACAGCACAGGGATAATAACCACAGTGATGTCACAGCACAGGGATAATAAACACAGTGATGTCACAGCACAGGGATAATAAACACAGTGATGTCACAGCACAGGTGTCACAGTCTGGAGTCAGGCTCGTAGGCCAGTAGCAATAGCAGCGGAGCAGATATTCACACTGGTCACCCTGGCTGATGACACGGGTTCACCTGAGGTGCGGGGTCTAAGTACTAACCGGTATTCGCCAGAGCTTCAGATGGTGGAGATGGACTTTGCTGCGTGTTAGTACCAGGTCGCGGTCCTCAGGATAGCCCCAGCAGGAGGTGAGCAAGTCGAGGTTCAGTAGCAGATATAGCAGACGGGGATTAAGCAGGAGCGTAGTCGAGGAACAAGCCAAATGTCAGTAACGGATGGTAGCAGAGAAACAGTCGGCAGCAGGATAGACGGGAGCGAGATATTGGCTGGTAAAGGCACAATATTCTGGCAACCAGGAAGTGCAGAAACATGGCTTAAATCAGGAAGTTCATGGGAGGAGCAAAGAGTTCAAGGTTCAAGGCAAACAAGATTCAAGACAAGATCATTCAAGGAATTGTCTAAGGAACTGTCCAGCATTTCAGGTGGCTCAGCAAGTAGAGGCAACGCCAGACACAGCAAAGGTCCCAGGTTCAAGTCCAGATCCTAACAGTACTCCCGTCCTCCCAGGACATCCCCTGGATGTCTTAGGGCCAGGTTTGTGAGGAAACCTCAGATGGAATTCCTTTGTTAATCTAGAGGCATGAACATTCTCATCCAGCTCCCAAGAGTTTTCTTCTGGCCCATATCCTTCCCATTAAACCAGATATTGTAATTTTTTACGAAAGATCCTGGAGTCAAGAATTTTTTCCACCACAAATTCTTCTTCACCCTGTACTTCAACAGGTGGAGGAGGAGGATGAATTCTTCCAGAAAAAGTATTTTCATGAAACGTTTTAAGTAGCGATACATGAAAAACAGAGTGAATCCTCATATTGTTGGGAAGTTTTAGGCGAAAAGTGACCGGGTTGATTTGAGCAGAAATCTAAAAATGTCCTACAAACCTTTGACCCAACTTAGCACATGGAATCTGAACTATTAAATTTTTGGTAGATAACCAAACTTTGTCACCTACTTGAAAGGTGGGGATTGATCTTCGATGTCTGTCAGCAGCCTTCTTGTAATATTCCTGAGCCTCCTTCAATGTATCCATCAATTTCTCCTGGATCTCCTGTAATGACGTTAGAATTGGAGTTGAAATAGGTAGACCTGGAATAAAAACTGGATGATACCCAGTGTTTAGGAAAAAGGGGCTTTGGGAAGTGGAGCTATGTTTAGAGTTATTATAAGCAAATTCTGCCGTAGGAAGGTAGTCCACCCAATCATCCTGAAGATAACTAACAAAACATCGAAGGTATTGCTCCAACATTTGATTGGTCCTCTCGGTCTGACCATTAGACTGTGGATAAAAAGCTGAGGACAGATTAATTGTTACACCCAACGCTGAGCAAAAACTTCTCCAAAATTTAGAGGCAAACTGTACTCCTCTGTCAGACACCACATCATCAGGAATTCCATGTAGTTTAAAAACTTCCCAGACCATTACTTCTGCAGTATGTTCGGCAGAGGGTACTCCCTTAACTGGAATAAAATGAGCCATTTTAGTGAGACGGTCCACAACTACCAGGATGGTGGTCATCCCTTTAGAAAAGGGAAGATTGACCACAAAGTCCATCGAAATTGACCCCCATGGTCTTGATGGAAAGGGCAGTGGTTGAAGTAACCCCAGAGTAGAAGATCGGGGTGTCTTATTGCGAGCACAGGTTCGACACGAAGCCACATAACTCTTGACATCTTTCTTGTACCCAGGCCACCAAAGAGGTACATAGAGGCAATGCGCTTGAGTCCAAAAACCGTTGCTGTACTTGAGGTTAAGGTCTTCAGGAGGATGATTAAGAAGTGGGTCATTCTCATACCCCTTCTTGAGAAGATTAAGAAAGGTCTTAGAACTCATGGCCTCTAGAAAGTTCTTTTGAGGCAGGATCGTACATTCAGAGTTGCTTTCTTGGAGAGGCCCAGACAACATCCGTGACAAGGCATAAGCCTTACTATCAGTGGCGTACACACAATCCATGGGGCCCCGGTGCGAAACTGATCCATGGGCCCCCCCCCCGTCGCCCCCCCTAATTTCTGAGAGCGCTGCTAATGGCCATTTCAGCCCCAGTTTACTACTAAAATTATTTTGGCTAAATAAAGTATATTACAAAAATGTAACCTATCACTTGCCATTTCCGTGCGGCTAATCCGCTGCGTGAAAGAGTGCCAAACCCCGCTCCGAACAGCAGAGACACGGAGCACTAACAGGATTGATAATGCTCTGTGCCTCTCTGTGATCTTTTAACTACAAAATCACGGTGACAACTTTATCTCACTGTGATTTTGTAGTAAAAAGATCACAGAGAGGCACGGAGCATTATCAATCCTGTTAGTGCTCTGTGTCTCTGCTGTTCGGAGCGGGGCTTGGCACTTATTCACACAGCAGATTACCCGTACAGGATGTTAAAGAGCCCTAACCCCAATGCACGGCTACACTTACCCAGTCCTAACTAATAAAATCTGGTCCTACCTCATCCAGGGTGTCGCTGGTGTCCGCGTGATGTCCGCTGGATCCAGAACAAGGTCCCTGTGGTGAGAAAAAAAGAATAATTACATAAGGAAGGGATGGTGACTGTCTCTGTGAAATCCCCAGCAGGGGGCGCTGTGCTGGCCTTTAAGACTGAGCCATGCCAATGTATAGCAGGGTAATCTAGTGCTACCACACAGTACTAATGCCCACCTTGAGGCCCCTCATAGTACTAATGCCCACCTTTGTTCCTGTCACAGTAAGTATACTCAGATATGTGCCCCTCACAGTAGTTATGCCCAGTTATGTGTCCCCTCACAGTAGTAATGCCCAGATTATGTGTCTCCTCACAGTAATATGCCCAGATATGTGCCCCCTCACAGTAGTAATGCCCAGAATATGTGCCCCCTCACAGTAGAAATGCCAAATATGTGCCCCCTCACAGTAGTAATGCCAAATATGTGCCCCCTCACAGTAGTAATGACCAGAATATGTGCCCCTTCACAGTATTTATGCCCAGTTATGTGCCCCCTCGCAGGAAAAGGTTCCCAGGCCAGATATACAAGTATACGAAAAAAGTTCCTGGACACCACTGTTGTTACTTGCTTGTGTCTTTATTAAACAGCTCAGATTACAGAATGCGGTTTGCCAGTTGTGAGTAAGTATTATAACAACGTTTCGGCGGTAAACGCCTTCATCAGGACACTGGGCGTGCCGCACTGTGTAAGAATCCGGGTTGGAAAGGAGCGGTTGGAGCTCTGTGGGTCTGTTGGCAATGCTGCACTGGGTCAGAATCATGGCAGCCAAGGGAATCAGGATTCTGACCCCGCACAGCATTGCCAACAGAGCCACAGAGCTCCAACCACTCCTTTCCAACACGGATTCTTACACAGTGCGACACGTCCAGTGTCCTGATGAAGGCGTTTACCGCCGAAACGTTGTTATAATACTTACTCACAACTGGCAAACCGCATACTGTAATCTGAGCTGTTTAATAAAGACACAAGCAAGTAACAACAGTGGTGTCCAGGAACTTTTTTCGTATACCTCAATCCTCATAGTTATGCCTTCATATGTGCCCCCCCCCTCACAGTAATGCCTGATTAAGTGCCCCCTTAAATTAGTTATGCCCCCCCCTCTTGCCCTTTGCCCCCAGTCTGCAGCCTTAGAAAAAAAAAAAACCTACTTACCTTCTTCCCTGATGACAGGCTCCCTCCTCACTCATCTTGGTGCTGGCTGTGCTGAAGGCAGATTCCTGGGTCTTCAGATCTCCTCCCACAGCCAGCAGCGCGATCTGGGGCCAGCAGGGGGAGCTCCTGAGCTGTGAAGAGCAGTGAAGCAGAGATGAAAGAGATTTCCCTGCTTCACTACGGAACAGAAATGCTGACCAGCCGGGTGTGTGCGTGCTCCCCCCCCAACCCCGACCCCCCCCCCCCTCCACATTATACATGTAATGGAGCGCTCTGTACTTTGTGCTGGGCCCCATCAGAGCGCTCCATTACATGTTAGTACAACATAATTTAGGGTAGCTTGCTGGCCTGGGGGGTGGGTCCACAGGCGGCCGGGCCCCCTGGAGTGCCGGGCCCGGTCGCAACTGCGACCCCTGCGACCCCTGTATGTACGCCACTGCTTACTATTCCTTGACCCAGGGCGGTACGAGATAACAAAATTGAACCTAGAGAAGAATAGGGTCCAACGAGCTTGTCTAGATGACAACCTCTTGGCAGAACGAAATAATTCTAAATTTTTGTGATCTGTGAGAACGGTTACAGGGTGCTTAGCCCCTTCCAGCAGATGCCTCCACTCAGAAAATGCTTGCTTAACCACTTGAAGACCACAGGTTTATACCCCCCTAGTGACCAGGCCCTTTTTTACAAATCCGCACTACACTACTTTCACCGTTTATTGCTCCGTCATGCAACTTACCACCCAAATGAATTTTGCCTCCTTTTCTTCTCACTAATAGAGCTTTCATTTGGTGGTATTTCATTGTTGCTGACATTTTAACTTTTTTTGCAAAAAAATGACATTTTTCACTTTCTGTTGTAAATTTTTTTTTTTAAAAACTACATTTCTATATAAATTTTTCTCTAAATGTATTGTTCTACATGTCTTTGATAAAAAAAAAGTCCAATAAGTTTATATTTATTGGTTTGGGTAAAAGTTATAGCGTTTACAAACTATGGTGCAAAAAAGTGAATTTCGGCATTTTGAAGCAGCTCTGACTTTCTGAGCACCTGTCATGTTTCTTCAGGTGCTAGAATGTCAGGAAAGTATAAATACCCCCAAATGACACCATTTTAGAAAGAAGACACCCCAAAGTATTCGCAGGGGGCATGGTGAGTTCATGTATCATTTCATTTTTTTCACAAGTTAGCGGAAAATGACACTTTCTGAGGAAAAAAATAATAATAAAGTTTCCATTTCTGCTAACTTCTGGCAAAAAAATAAAAATCTCATACGGGCTCATTATGCCCCTCAGTGAATACCTTGGGGTGTCTACTTTCCGAAATGGGGTCATTTGTGGGGTGTTTGTACTGTTCTGGCATTTTGGGCGGGGCTAAATTGTGAGCAGCCATGTAAAAGCTAAAGGTACTCATTGGTTTTAGGGCCCCTTTGCGGACCCAGGCTGCAAAAAGTGGCACTCATGTGGTATCGCCGTACTCAGGAGAAGTAGGGCAATGTGTTTTGGGGTGTATTTTTACATATACCCATGTTGGGTGAGAGAAATATCTCTGTAAACTGACAACTTTGTATAAAAAAATTTAAAAATTGTCGTTTACAGAGATATTTCTCACACCAGCAGAGGTATATATAAAAATACACCCCAAAACTGCCTTACTCTCCTGAGTACGGCGATACCATGTGTGACACTTTTGCAGCCTGGAGTGCTAAAGGCCCTAATTCAATGAGTACCTTTAAGATTTCACAGGGCATTTTTACGCATTTGGATTCCAGACTTCTTCTCACGCTTTAGGGGCCCCTAAAATGCCAGGGCAGTATAAATACCCCACAAGTGACCCCATTTTAGAAAGAAGACACCCCAAGGTATTCCGTGATGGGTATGGTGAGTTCATGTAAAATTTTATTTTTGTCACAAGTTAGTGGAATATGAGACTTTGTAAAAACAAAATTAAAAAAATATATATATCAATTTCCGCTAACTTGTGCCAAAAATAAAAATTCTGTGAACTCGCCATGCCCCTCAGCGAATACCTTGGGGTGTCTTCTTTCCAAAATGGGGTCACATGTGGGGTATTTATACTCACCTGGCATTTTAGGGAACCTAAAGCGTGAGAATCCAAATGCGTAAAAATGGCCTGTGAAATCCTAAAGGTACTCATTGGTTTTAGGGCCCCTTTGCGCATCTTGGCTGCAAAAAGTGTCACTCATGTGGTATCGCCGTACTCAGGAGAAGTAGGGCAATGTGTTTTGGGGTGTATTTTTACATATACCCATGCTGCGTGTGAGAAATATCGCTGTAAGCGACAACTTTTTAAAATTTTTATACAAAGTTGTCAGTTTACAGAGATATTTCTCTCACCTAACATGGGTATATGTAAAATACACCCCAAACACATTGCCTACTTCTCCTGATATGGCGATACCATGGTGACACTTTGCAGCCAAGATGCGCAAAGGACCTAAATTCCATGAGTACCTTTTAGGAAGGGCATTTTTACGCATTTTCTTCTCATGCTTTAGGGCCCCTAAAATGCCAGGGCAGTATAAATACCCCACATGTGACCCCATTTTGGAAAGAAGACACCCAAGGTATTCCATGAGGGGCATGGCGAGTTCATAGAAAAAAATTTTTGGGCACAAGTTAGTGGAAATTGATTTTTATTGTTTTTCTCACAAAGTCTCCCTTTCCGCTAACTTTTGACAAAAGTTTAATTTTCATGGACTCACTATGCCCCTCAGCGAATACCTTGGGGTGTCTTCTTTCCAAAATGGGGTCACTGTGGGTATTTATACTGCCCTGGCATTTAGGGGCCCTAAAGCGTGAGAAGAAAAATGCGTAAAATGCCCTCCTAAAAGGTACTCATTGGAATTTGGGCCCCTTTACGCATCTTGGCTGCAAAAAAGTGTCACTCATGTGGTATCGCCGTACTCAGGAGAAGTAGGGCAATGTGTTTTGGGGTGTATTTTTACATATACCCATACTGGGTGAGAGAAATATCTCTGTAAATTGCCAACTTTGAATAAAAAATTTAAAAAGTTGTCGTTTACAGCGATATTTCTCTCACCCAGCATGGGTATATGTAAAAATACACCCCAAAGCACATTGCCCTACTTCTCCTGAGTTCGGCGATACCACATGTGTGACACTTTTTGCAGCCAAGATCGCAAAGGGCCCTAAAACAATGAGTACCTTTAGGATTTCACAGGGCATTTTACGTATTTGGATTCTCACGCTTTAGGACCCCTAAAATGCCAGGGCAGTATAAATACCCCACATGTGACCCCATTGTGGAAAGAAGACACCCCAAGGTACTCTGTGAGGGGCATGGCGAGTTCACATAAAAAAAAATTTTTGACACAAGTTAGCGGAAATTGATATATATATATATATATATATATTTTTTTTTACAAAGTCTCATATTCCACTAACTTGTGACAAAAATAAAATTTTACATGAACTCGCCATACCCCTCACGGAATACCTTGGGGTGTCTTCTTCTAAAATGGGGTCACATGTGAGGTGTTTGTACTGCTCTGGCATTTGAGGGTCTCCGCAATCATTACACGTATGGCCAGCATTAGGAGTTTCTGCGATTCTCCGTATATTGAGCATACGGGTAATGAGATTTTTTTCCGTTCAGCCGCTGCGCTGAAAAAAAATAAAAATGAGCGGCACAGATTTTTTCATTCGCATCGGTCAATGTGGATGAAAAAATCTCTGCCAAATCAGTGACTGCGGTGCGGTGGGCTGGGCGCTAGCTACCTAACAAGTAGCTAACTAACTGGCGGTGATAGGGGACCCTTATGCCCCATTCACACGTCCGAAATTCTGTTTGCGGAGCGGAATTGCGGACCCATTCATTTCTATGGGGACAGACTTTGTCCCGCTCGGATCGGAATTACGGATCCGCGCTTCGAGTCTGCACTTCCGTTCCGCAAAAATATAGAACATGTCCTATTCTTGTCCGCAATTGCGGACAAGAAAAAGCATTTTCTATATAGTTCTGTGCGGATCTGCAAAATGCGGAAAGCGCATTGCCGGTGTCCGTATTTTGCGGATCCGCAGATCCATGGATCCGCAGATCCATGGATCCATAAAACACATACGGACGTCTGAATGAGCCTGTAGGGGGTGATTAGTGACAGGGGGTGACAGGGGTGATCAGGGGGTGACATGGGTGATCAGGGGTTAATCAGTGATGGGGGTGGGGGGGTGTGTGTGTAGTGATTGGTGCACTTTTCCTATTTTCCTCTGGTGGTCCCAAACAAAGGGACCACCAGGCAAGCAGACATTAGGCATATCAGACGCTGTTTAAAAAACAGCGTCTGATATGCGATTTAAATGCGGTTTTTCGCATCTACAGCCTGCCAGCGCATGATCAGCGCTGGCAGGCTGTAGTTTCAGTTGTCCCGGCTCCGATCACATGAACGCGCGCGCACGACGCGCGCGCGTTCATGTGAAATCTCAGGTCTCACGAGATGACGCCGATAGGCGTGACTGAGACCTGAGAGAGCCGCCGCGCTGACGCCCATCGGCGTTAGCGTGGCGGCAAGAGGTTAATAGCCAGCAGCTCCTTGTTTCCAATGTCATAATTCTTCTCGGCTGGAGACATCAGTCGAGAAAAATGAGCACAAGGATGAAGCTGCATTTTTTCTCCAATTCTCTGAGAAAGAATAGTTCCCACAGCAGAATCTGAAGCATCAACTTCTACGATGAAAGGTAGTTCAGGATCTGGATGTACCAGTATTGGTGCAGTAGTGAAGAGAGTCTTTAGTTTACTAAAGGCAGCCTGTGACTCGGGTGACCACAAAAAGGATATTCCTTTCTTTGTCAGCTGTGTAATTGGAGCTATTACCTTGGAGAAATTCCTTATAAATCTCCTGTAAAAGTTGGCAAATCCAACAAATCGTTGTATCTCCTTAACATTCCTAGGGACAGGCCAATCCACCACTGCTCTGATCTTATCGGGATCCATGCTTACCCCTTCAGAAGAAATGATGTAACCCAAGAACTGGATCTGACTTTGTTCAAACTCGCATTTCTCTAGTTTGATGTAAAGTTGATTCTGCCTTAGTCTCTCGAGGACAATACAGACATGCTTGTGGTGTTCTTCCAAATTATCAGAAAAAATGAGAATATCATCCAAATAGGCTATTACAAACTGATCCAGCAAATCTCAGAAAACATCATTAATAAAATGCTGAAAGGTTGCGGGAACATTGCGGGAGAATACTACAATCCCCACCCTCCCCTATATCTATACATCGCTATCTGGGAAGATTTGCACTGAATATTGTTTGGAACTGTGTTTTGATACCATTGGCTGTACTACAATGGCCATTCAGCACTAAAGAGAGGTTTATTTTCTACAACTGGACTGGTTACTGACTCTAGCACTGTTCGCCGGCCATAGCTCCTACACGTCCTGCCTTGCACCCATACAAAACTTTAACACCAAAAATTTAACACCAAAGGCACCCCAACTACAATCAGGAAGGCGCCCCAATATTAGGGTGTGCCCCGAGGGAAGAAAGGGTGCACCCCCCTATCAATGTCCTGGCCCTAGGACGTATTGCCACTGTGAATAATTATTGCAGCCAGAGCCATTACCACTCTGCTTTGCTCTAAAGAGACTTTATTGTGCTACCAGAGTGTGTTTTTGTGGATTCTAAGGTCTCACATAGTGCTGCAGGGACTCATTGTGGGTGTTGTCACTAAAGCTGCTTGCTGTTAAGGCATAGAGTGGCCCTATTGGCTGCGCACTAGCACAGAAAAGGTTAATGATTCAAATTGGATCCACCCTATCGAGGCCTGGCTCTGCCCATCCAAGCGCAGGCGTCAACCAAGTGAATAAAGGCAACAAGAAGCATGTTCCTGGGACAGGTAACCGAAGACTGTCATCAGAAGCTGCTGCCCTCCAGACAGACAGACAAGAGACAGCAGGAAGCCTGCCACATGGAGCTGAAACAAGATCAGCCACCCATGTCACAACAGCAACTTGTACCAGTGCAGTGGTCAAGAGAAAAGAGACAGCTCATATCTGTATCTGTTTATATTCTTCCTATTGATACAGATGGGCCCTGCAAAAAGCTGAGGCCGGCCTGCCTCACAGTAGTAGGGGGGGATGCAGTTCCCCAGAACCGGGTACTTGCAAACTGTTCTTGTTAAGCCATATTATTTCATATGTAAATGCCTGGTAATGTACTCAACATGTCTCTGTATGGATCATGTGTGGTTAACTATCCTGACTCGGCAACGTGCACATGCATATTGGGATGAGCTGACTGACCCCTTTTTCTTTGAGGCTATATATGCTCACCCCCCAGGAAACTAGGCCTATGTTGCAAGGAACCTTCATCTCAGAGAAGTTTACAGAAAGAAAACCATCTCTACTTCAGTCATCCCAAAAGAGAGAAAAGGGGAAAAAAACTAAAAAAACTAGAAATTCCAGAACCTGCATGGTCAAGCACTAGAGTCCGTCACCAAGGTATTTGCTGTTTAACCCTTTCAAGCCAGGAGTTTTTTTTTTTTTTTTTTTTTCGTTTTGTGCTCCCTGCCTTCCCAGAGCCATAACCTTTTTACTTGTCTGCTCACATAGCCATATGAAGGCTTGTTTTTTTGCGGGGCAAGTTGTACTTGCCAACGCCACCATTTAATATTGCAGAGGATGTAGTGGGACGTGGGAAAAAAATTCCAAATGGGGTGAAATTGCAAAAACAAAAAAGCAATTACACCATAGTTTCTAGGTTTTACTTTTATTCTACAGGTCAGTACGAATCCGGCGATACCTTATATGTATAGTTTTTCTAGCCTTTTGAAAGTGATAAAAAAAATTTAAAAGTGCAAAAAAAAATCAGTTTTCATTTTTTGTCGCCATATTTTGACCCCTATAACTTTTTTGTAATTATGTGTACAGAGCTGTATGGGGGCTCATTTTTTGCGGGGCGATCTGAACTTATACTATGGGCGTTTTTGCACATTGTGACACCCATGATGTGTATTTTTAAAAATCTTTTAGTTCTTTTATTTTTATTTTGGGAAAAGGGGGGTAATTTGACTTTTTATGTTTTATTTATTACATTTTTTTTTACTTTTCTTTTTTTTAATTTGCAATTTTTTATAGTTCCCATAGGGAACTATAACAATCAATCGTCTGATTGCTATTATTATAGACTCCAATGCACTTGCATTGGAGTCTATGATGATTTCACTACTTTTCTATGGAACCCTATTACAGGCAAGGGCGCCATAGAAAATACAATGCAGCAGCCTGTCATTTACAAAGACAGGGGCTGCTGCATACACGCTCCGGCTTCTCCGATCGCCACACTGGGGAGCTGGAGCTTTCGGTTTTCAGCGCGCTCACACGCCGTGGTCAGGTTGCGGACATTAGCCGTGGGTGTCTGCTATAAGAAAGCAGGTGGCCACCTGCAGGCTATGGTGCCCGCAGCGGGCAGGAGTGGGCGCCATCTTTAAACACATGCCCGATGACGTACATGTATGTCATCGGACATGAAAGGGTTAAAGGGGCGTTACCATTACACCTAGAGGCTCTGCTCTCTTTGAAACTGCCACATCATCTCCACTTTGATTGACAGGACCAGGCAGTGAAAACATCATCACGCCTGGTCCTGTTAATCAAAGTAGAGAGTGCGGCAGTTGCAGAGACAGCAGAGCCTCTAGGTGTAATGGCTATGCCCTAGTTGCTCCTAGAGGCTCATTTGCATACATTAAAACATCTTTTTTCTCAGCAATGCAGGCACATATGAACATGGGACCAACACAGATGTCTTCTGCTGCCAAGTGCCCATGTAACAGGTCAGCCAGTGTCATAGGTACAAATCTGCTGACAGACGCCCTTTAAGGCTGATACAGACTTTACTGCTGTGAGAGGGACATTGCTAATATGCCCTTCACACCTAGACACAGCTGGGAATTACAGCCACTACTGCAAGAGTAATATTGACAGCCTTAGGCCCCTTTCACACCTGCGTTCTTCTTTTCCGGCATAGAGATCCGTCGTCGGGTCTCTATGCCGGAAAAATCCTGATCAGGATCATCCCGATGCATTCTGAATGGAGAGAAATCCGTTCAGGATGCATCAGGATGACTTCAGTTCAGGACCGGAACGTTTTTTGGACGCAGCAAATACCGCAGCATGCTGCGCTTTTGTTCCGTCCAAAATCCGAACACTGCCGCAAGGTCGGATCCGGAATTAATGCCCATTGAAAGGCATTAATCCGATCCGACCTTAAGCTAAACGTCGCTTCGGCGCATTGCCGGATCCGACATTTAGCTTTTTCCGACTGGTTACCATGGCAGCCAGGACGCTAAAGTCCTGGTTGCCATGGTAAGTAGCAGGAGCGGGAGCGGATACTGCATTCGGCGGCTCCCGGACGCTCCAGGATGACGCCAGGCGCCCCAGTGCATGAATCACGTGATCGCATGGATCACGTGATCCATGCGCATGGGGCGCTCTGACGTCATTCAGAGCGCCCGGAGCCGCACGGAATGTAAGTATGCCGCTCCCCGCTCCTCGCTCCTACTATGGCAACCAGGACGCTAGTAGCGTCCTGGCTGCCATAGTAACCTGAAAGCACTCGAAGACTGATCAGGATCCTGATCAGTCTTCTAATGCTTCAGGTGACTTATGCTCTGACGGATCCGGCAGGACGGAAGTGCCTGCCGGATCCTCAGAACGCAAGTGTGAAAGGACCCTTAGATTACCCTGGGTTTAGACCTGAGCGTTCTAAAAACGCGCGTTTTACGCGCGTTTTTGTCACGCGTATTTCAGCGCATTTTTGCAAATAGGAAACGCGCGTTCGTGTGATTGACTACTGTGGTGTCAATCACAAAACGCGCGACAAACGCCCCAAAAAAAGCTCAAGTACTTGTTTATGCGTCGGGCGTTTTACAGCGCGTTCAAATGCGCTGTAAAACGCTCAAGTGAGAACCAGGGCCATAGGAAAGCATTGGTTTTCATGTGTTGAGCGTTTTACAGCGCGTTTGAACACGCTGTAAAACGCTCAGGTGTGAACTTAGGGTTATGGTGAGAAGGTGTGTGAGTGTGTGCTGCTGCCTCGTGCATGGAGACACCATCCCCCTTAAATTGTACACTACCATAAAGAAAAATGTACTAAGAACTGACCTCTAAGGGAAAACAGAACAGACATTTTCAGAAGGTTGAGGAACATAAAAAGGACAATGCTGCCTTACATTACTGCCTGTGGTTCAGGTTAATTGCTTCTGGCTCCCACCCCATTTCTTAGATGGACTGGCCATCTGATCTAGGACTGAACCCTCCAGTTGGGCATTGCAGATTTATGAGTAACGGATTCACTCATGTGGTCAATTATTAAGACTGCATAGTGTTTGTAGAGAAAGACTTAGAGGGAATTATCATTCTGACCCCTATACACAGCCTCTGCAAAAAAAGCCCACCTTGTGATATACCTCAGAACTGTGCCCTCTACTGATATTTGTACTGTGCTACTCATCATCCTCAGTAAAGATACTGTTATTCATGTGCTGTTAATCCATCATCCGCTGGCCCCTGCACTTGTCTTCCAGCATTGCACCTTGCCAACCCTGCGCCATTCAGGGAACCCAAGCCACCACCAGACAGGAGCGCTCAAGCCCATTTCAACAAAGAAATGCAACACACAGAAAAGCCAAAATACGAAGGGAAACGTAACACTTAACTTCCAAGAAGCTATGGCAGCACCAGGAACTCAGCCGAGATCCAAACACCAGCTATCCACAGGTCCAACTGAAGCTATAAACCGCACAGCATTGTGGGAGAAACAACTATAAATAGGGAAAGTTAAATGACCACAATAGCAACACCTGGAGGTGAAGGGTGTGGCCAATACCAGAAACCACACAGACGCCTATTTATCCACAAGGTAAACATGTCAAGCCTAACCACGTGTTGCCAGTCTCAAAGATCTCCTGCCACTCACTGTCGTGGGGATGTCCGTGTGTCTCGGTACGTCCGTGACAGTACCCCCCCTTTCCACGAGTGACCTCCGGGCGCCCAGGACCGAACTTATCCGGGTGAGACCTGTGAAAAGTTTTCACCAAATGACGGGCGTTCACATCAGATGCCGGTACCCACATCCTCTCCTCAGGTCCATAACCCTTCCAGTGAACAAGATATTGAAGAGATCTACAGAGATCTCGAGAGTCAATTAATTTGGCGATCTGGAAATCCAAACTACCGTCTAACATGACAGGAGCGGGTGGCAAGGAGGACAGCTCCAAAGGTTTAACATATGCCTTCAATAAAGATTTATGAAACACATTATGAATTTTCAGGGCCTGAGGAAGTTCAAGACGAAAAGCTACAGGATTGATAATGGCAGTGATCTTATATGGACCAATAAACCTTGGACTGAACTTCCAAGAAGGAACCTTCAACCTAATGTTTCTTGTGGACAGCCAGACAAAATCACCCAGTCTTAGGTCCGGACCATTCATATATTTCCTGTCAGCCACACGTTTATATTTGTTTCCCATATTTATCAAGTTATTTAGAATTTTCTGCCATATAGATGATAATGATGATAATGATGATACCAAACGTATTTGAACCAGAAAAAGTGCCAAACTGCGGGTGAAACCAATATGTCCCAAATAACGGCAACTCAGTGGACTCCTGTCTACGATTATTTATGGCAAACTCTGCCTAAGACAAAAACGAGGACCATTCCTCCTGGTTATCAGAGATAAAACATCTATAGTAAGTCTCCAGACTCTGATTAGTGCGCTCCGTCTGTCCGTTCGACTGAGGATTAAAAGCTGAAGAAAAAGACAGTTGTACCCTCAGCCAAGTACAGAACGCCTTCCAGAATCTGGACACAAACTGAGTCCCACGATCCGAAACCACATCAGAGGGAATGCCATGAAGTTTCACAATGTTATCAACAAACACTTGAGCAAGTATTTTAGCATTAGGTAGGCCAGGCAATGCTATAAAGTGCACCATTTTACTAAAACGATCAACCACCACCAAAATAACTGTCTTCCCTAACAAATTAGGCAGATCAGTGATAAAATCCATAGATACAGTAAATAAGTCCATGATCTGGATGGGATAGACAACAGAAGTAGGGATCTGGAAAGTATGTGTCACCTTAGTGCGTGCACAGACACTACAGGCCGACACAGTCCTCAACACACTGACGCAACCCCGACCACCAGAACCTAGGAGAGATGAGGTCGGCAGTAGATCTGCTCCCAGGGTGTCCTGTAAGAACCGTATAGTGATGTTCCTTAAACACCATTTAACGCAATTCCGATGGCACAAACTATTTCCCAGAGGGACCAGAATCTGGTGCGTCTCCCTGGGCCTCTAACACCTTCACCTCTAGGTCAAGGTATAGGGCGGATATCACCACCCCTTCCGATAGATTAGGACTCGGATTTTCAAAATCAGCACCTCCAGGAAAACTAAGGCCTCTTTCACACTTGCATTGTGTGGATCCAGCGTGTACTTCTGTCGCCGGAAATGTCCACCGGATCCATCACAACGCAAGACAACTGAAAGCATTTGGAGACTGATCACGTGATCCATGCGATCATGTGATCCATGCTCATGGGGCACTCTGACGTCATTGTGGAGCGCCCCGGGACTTGGGAGCCGCACGAACGGTAGGTATACTTCTCCCCTGCCTCCCCACTACACTTTACCATGGCAGCCGAGACTTGGCTGCCATGGTAACCATGGTAACCATTCACAAAAGCTAAAAGTTGGATCCGGCGATGCGCCGAAACGACATTTAGCTTAAAGCCAGATCCGGATTAATGCTTTTCAATGGGCATTAATCCGGATCCGGCGTTACGGCATGTCTTCCGGATTTTTGGACGGAGACAAATCCACAGCATGCTGCGGTTTTGTCAACGTCCAAAAAACGTTCACATACTGAACGGAAGACATACTGATGCATCCTGAACGGATTTCTCTCCATTCAGGATGCATTAGGGAAATCCTGATCAGTATCTTTCCGTCCTAGAGCCCCGATGACGGAACTCTAGGACGGAAAGGAAAAACGCTGATGTGAAAGGGGCCTAAGTGACATTCTTAATCCCAGGACGATAAGTGACAGTGAAATTCAATCTGGTGAAAAACAAAGACTATCTGGCCTGCCTCGGGGTCAGCCATTTGGCCGACTCCAGGTAAGCCAGGTTTTTGTGATCTGTGAACACCGTGATTGGATGAATCACCCCTTCCAACCAATGACGCCATTCCTCGAAAGCCAACTTAATAGCCTTAACTCTCTGTTACCCACATCGTAATTTCTCTCTGCGGAAAACGGGCCCTACGATAAAACTGCTACTCCCATCTCGGACGCGTCCACCTCTACAATGAAAGGTTGTGATACATCCGGCTTAACCAATATGAGGGCGGAAGAGAAGCACTCCTTAAATGCAAAAAAAACTTTGCAACGCCGAATCAGACCACACTGAGACATCTGTTCCTTTCTTAGTCATGTCAGTTAAGGGTTTCACCACTGTCGAATAGTTCTGAATAAATTTTCGGTAATAATTGGTGGCCCCAAAAAACACATAAGAGACTTTAGATTTTCGGGTCGATCCCAGTCCAATACAGCACAGACTTTCTCCCGATCTATTTGAAAACCGAAGACGACAACAGGTATTCCAAAAATTGCACCTCGTGTACAGCAAAAACACACTTCTCTGCAACACCTGTCTAACGTGATCCTGATGTATATCCACGTCTGGAGAATAAATTAGAATGTCATCCAAATACACGACTACAAACCTCCCCACCAGGTGGTGAAAAATTTTATTCACAAAATACTGGAAAACCGCAGGAGCATTGGTCAACCCAAAAGGCATGACCAGGTTCTCAAAGTAACCCTCAGGAGTATTGAAAGCCGTCTTCCATTCATCCCCTTCTTTGATCCTGGCCAGATTATATGCCCCCTTACGTCCAATTTAGAGAACACCTGGGGACCAACAACCTGGTTAAACAAATGAGGAATCAAAGGAAGGGGATAAAGATCACGGACAATAATCCAATTAAGTTCACAGAAATCCAGACATGGCCGAAGACCTTGGTCTTTTTTTTTAACAAAGGAAAACCCTGCTGCCACTGGAGATTTGGAAGGTCTTATGTGTCCCTCAGGCTACATTCACACGTCCGTGTGTGTTTTGCGGATCCACGGATCCGCAAAACACAGACACCGGCAGTGTGTGTTCCGCATTTTGCGGACCGCACATGGCCGGCACTCTCACAGAAAATGCCTTTTCTTGTCCGCAATTGAGGACAAGAATAGGACATGTTCTATATTTTTCGGGAACGCGATTGCGGACCCGGAAGTGCGGATCCGCAATTGCGGACCCGGGCGGGACATCGTCTGTCCCCATTGAAATGAATGGGTCCCAATTCCGTTCCGCAAAATGCGGAACAGAATTGCGGACGTGTGAATGGAGCCTTAGCCAAACTCTCTGTAATATACTCTCTCATGGCCAGTCTTTCAGGTCCAGAAAGGTTATACAACCTAGATTTGGACAACTTAGCTCCGGAAATAAGGTTAATAAGACAATCATATTCCCGATGCGGAGGTAAATCCTGGCATCCACTCAGAAAATACGTTGGCAAAATCAGATATAAATGAAGGCAATTTTTTAGTAGTTAAAACAGAAAAAAGCGTTTAAGAAAATTGTCAACGCAATAATCACCCCAATCCAGAAACTGTCTAGCTTGCCAATCGATGGTTGGATTGTGCTTGCTTAACCCACGGCAAACCCAGAACCACCGAAGCAGGGAGACCCAAAAAGCTTGAAATAAGTTCCTGATGAAAGTCACCCATTCTTAGGCCTCATTCACATATACGTGAATTTTCACGGACCACGGTCTGTGAAAACCCGTCCTGTTGAGTGCACGAGCGCACAGCGTCATTGGTTGGAATGCTGCTGTGCGCTTAGTGCTGCCGCCATTGTACAGTAATACACTCGTATTGATAGATCATACAAGTGTATTACTGTACAGCGGAGTCGGCACGAAGCTCATGGCGTCATAGCAACCAATGATGCCGTGCGTTTAGCAGGCCGGGTTTTCAAGGGCCGTGGTCCATGAAAATCCACGTATGTGTGAATGAGGCCTTAATCTGATATCATGCACCACTTGCGATAAACACTTCTGAGATAGTGGTGCAGAATCAATAGCAAAAATGGAATTATTTTTCACTAATGCACTCGGTGTCAACCCGTGCATATGGAAGAACTGAGCATCAATCAGGTTCACCCCTGCCCCGCTGTCGATAAACACCTCAATTTTTGACTTTAGCGCCATCTCAGCAGTCATGAGAAATCGGGTACTACCAGTCAAAGGCAAATGCACATTTTCTGACTCTCCTCTCACCCCTCCAAGAGTCAGATGGTAATTAAACACTGAATGACACTGACACTGAATGTATGGACATACTCCGATAAAATGTCCCTCCTGTCCGCAGAAAACACACACTCCCTTCTTATGACCAGTATGCTTAAAAGCGGATCTAGGAGTAGCTACCCCTAACTCAGGAGTAGCTTCACCCAAAGTGTCAGAGGAAGACGATACATCATGTGATAGTACGTCCTGAGAGTGGGGGCCCCTAGATCTCTCTCTCTGGCATCTATCAATGCGTATGGCAAGAGACATAGCAGCCTCCAGAGACACTGGGGTTTCATGAAAGGCCAAAGCGTCCTTCAACCTCCCTGATAAACCCTGAAAAAACTGGCTAATTAGGGCAGGATCGTTCCACTCCGTGTCCGTAGCCCACCTCCTAAACTCAGAGCAGAGTCGGCAAAGAAAAGGTCCATGACTGCGCATTCCCCTTAAGCAATGAAATAACCACACAGACTCGCTGTTTGTCATCCCCAGATAAGTGTGGACGTAGCCTAAAATACAGTTTGCACGCCTCCCTAAACAAATTGAAATTATCATGTCCCCCAGAGAATCTGTCGAGGAGGGTAACTTTAGGCTCCAGATAGGCCTGGTTTCCACCACCAGGACCAACAGGCTGTGATCTCTGCATCTGCGAGACGGTCATGCGGAGATTGGCTACTTCCAAAGACAGCCCTTGCAACTGTCCTGCCAGTGCAGCAATTGTATCCATGGCTGCACTCGAACAAACAAACAAACAAAAAATGAGAGTTTGGCAGTTTATATTGTCACGCTCTAGTGTGGGAGGGAACCCCCACACCGAAGATAGGAGGGCAAGGAGAAAGGAAATAAGGCCTGAAAACTAGGGAAGGAAGATGGACACCTCCTAGTGAAAACACAAATTAAAGCCCTGACTAACTACCAGTATGAACAGACCCCAAAGGTAGGTGAGTTCATACACAGGAATACCTAAAGTCCTATCTAACCCTAAAGGACCCTGGTACTAATGACAGGAAAGAGACATCCTGTTCCTCCAAAAGGAAGGATGAACGGGAGTCTCCCTAAGGCCTAATACAAAACAACAAAGAAATGCAACACACAGAAAAGCCAAAATACAGAAGGAAAGGTAACACTTAAGGTCCAACTGAAGCTATAAACGGCACAGCATTGTGGGAGAAACAACTATAAATAGGGAAAGTTAAATGACCACAATAGCAACACCTGGAGGTTAGAGGTGTGGCCAATACCAGAAACTACACAGACGCCTATTGATCCACAAGGTAAACATGTCAAATCAAACCACGTGTTGCCAGTCTCAAAGATCTCCTGCCACTCACTGTTGCGGGAACGTCCGTATGTCTTGGTACGTCCGTGACATGTGCATGAGCCCTTACTGTGGTGAACCTGAGCCGTCCACATATTACATGGGTGGCTACCGGCTGTATATCTAAATCTGTCATGTAAGGCTGCTTTCACAAGTATGTTTTTGGTGTCATTTTTCTGCACCTTTATGTTTTTAGTGGCGTTTTCTGCACACCAGCTCCATACGTTAGCTGAAGGTCTGTGCGAAATAAGAAGAGGAGACAAAAGCATGTTTTTTGCTCCTTGTGTTAATTAGGTTCCATTTTTTTGATCTTTGGCTCCATTTCAAAAACGCCACATGCTACAACTCTGTGTTTTTTTAGGCATTTTTATATTCTGTATAAGGAAAAATGCCATGAAAAAAATGCTAGGTGAAAGGCACACTGGACGTCATTTATAAACATTTTTACACCAGTTTTTAGCATAAAAATGTTGCACAACCACCTTTTTGCAACCTTTTTAGATGCCTATGCGTCTTTTGTCACACAGGCATAGGCAACAGGCATAAATGTTGACGAAAAACGACTCCAGTCAGTGGCTGGTCTAGTTTTTCCGTCAGGCGCATGGGCTGCTAATTTATGACAAGGTGCACGAAAATCTGTGCAGAAAAAACACATGTAATCCACATCAAAGACAAAGGGCAAAATTTGCACACAAAAAAAAAAAAAAAAATCGGAAAGCAATTGAGATGCTGAGACTTTTTAAATCTGCAAGGCAGGCCAATTTCCGAATGGGAAAAAAAGAAAAGTGTACATGAGATTTGCTGGTACTGTATTAGGGCTCAATCACACGACCGTTGTCTGCTGCCCGTATTGTGGCCCGCAAACAGTAAGACTGCAATATACAGGTACCGGACGTTTGTGCACCGCATCACGGATGCAGATCCATTTACTTGAATGGGTCCGCAATCTAGAAGGTGCGGTGCGGACCAAAGACATGGAACCCCATGGGAGTGCTTCCATTGCTTTTTGTCCATGCCTCCAGACCACAAAAAAATAGAACAGGTCCTATTTTTTGCGGTGTCGACGGATCACTGACCTATTCAAGTTGAATGGATCTGGATCCGTCTGCGGCAACCGCACGGATGGTGCAAACTGCGGTCCCCAATGCACCGAACGGCACATTCGTGTGCATGAGGCCTAATACTGCTTTACATCTTTTGACGCTTGTACAGGGAAAATATTTAGCTGACTGGAGTCGGACCTGCGGCGGGCAGCTCATTGCTGTGACAGCTACAGTCTGAAAGGAGTTCTTCCTGATAAAATTACTTTAGAGCTTTATTTTTCAATGTGACTTTTTGAAAATATTGTTTGTAAAAAAAATATATATATATATTTTGCAACTTATTGCAGTTTATTTGGGATCTGTCAACATGATAAGGTTAGCATTTGCTATCTGTGCACTTTGGTTAGTTTGGCCACACAGACTACTTCATTTCAAGTATTGCAGTTATGAGGAAAAAATTTCACAAACTAAATAAATAAATATGATGCCTATTTGCTCCGTTGTTGGTTGTCACAAGAATGGCGTCACCATAGAAATGTAGTTGCTAATGGCAACCAATCAGATTCCAGCTTTCATTTCTCAAAGGTCCTTTACAAAATGTAAGCCACCACCTAATTGGTTGCTATGCATCCCTTGCTCTACTTTATACCAGTGTTTACAACTCTACCCAACCTCACTCAGTCTGAATATAGTAGGGGCGCCCTCACCCTGGAATATGACTATAAATACTGTATCATTATTTACCTACACTACTGGCAAATTTCCCGGAGTTAAGATGGCGGCCCTGGAGAGGCGCGTAATGTGTTCCCCCTTCCCATACGTCCTTCACTCTCTATGGTTATAACGGTCATCATTACGTCACGTATCCGTCTCGCTGAAGAAAGTAAGGATTACCCAGAATTCCATGCGGCTAGAAGTCAGAGTTTTTATAGGCGTTTATCTCAGGGGGCGTGGCTTACGTTCCCGCTGCGCTCCCCGGCGACTGCACAGGTGTAGGGTCCGGGCAGGGGGCGGGGCCAGCGAGTCTGCTACACCCTCCCATATACCTACAGTCTGTATCCCCGAGTGTCCTCACAACCGCTGCAAGACCAGGTACCGTACACACGACCAGGACCCACTAACGCACGACTGTATATACAGTTACAGTGCTCCGGAGCACAGGCAGACATCATGTAATTACTATTAGAATCAATAAAATTGTTGCACTTTGCTATTACTTCATGACTTAACGACCTTCAGTCCCATCTGTGCTTCAGAAAGCCGGGTGACAACCAATATGGCTGCCATTACAGCGCTCATAAGTATTGTCACCCAGCTTTCCCAGAGTCCTGAGTGCCTGGCGTGGCCTGGGATCAGCAGATGCATTGTTATGTGCCGTTCAGGAGCCTGGCAAAGCTGTGTGCCGCTGAAATGGGGGCCCCTATTGGTTGTGCTGACTAAACGTCTCTTTAAAGCTGTGATCCCAACCTATGGCTGGCTAACGATTGCAGTACTACAACCCCCAGCATGCACTGTCCATGCAGAGCTTCTGTGATGCACTTTTTGGACACATAGTAGAGATTGGAGCCATATTCTAATGTCTGTGTCCCTGCAGCTCCTCCTCGCCTAAGAAAACCCGTGAGTTCTTCCTTTTCCACCTGGCGTCATGCAGACTACGGACTTGGGAAGCAAAGAGACGGGCAAGATCTGGCACAGGAAGCCGACACCGGCCGCGAACGATGGGTAAGTGCTCCTGCTGAGCAATGTCCGCGCTGTGCGCCCAGCAGTGACGTCTCTATTTAGGGACACGTTCCTGCTGAGGTCAGTGGCTGCAGGGGGCGTCCGTGACCCTGTCCGTGCGGAAGGTGACAGGTGGGGGACTGGAGGTGTTGGGTGGACAGCGCTCTTAAAGGGGCTGTCTGAGCTTTTACTATTGATGACCTATCCTCAGGATAGGTCTTCAATATCAGATCGGCGGGGGTCCGCGCGGAGACGGCGCGCATTCTATAATCAGAATACCCCTGTTATATTTCATTAAAGAGGACCTCTCCTGACGGGTCTGTTTTAGTAACTACATGCATTCCTCGTGTAATAACAATCTATTCGTAAGACTTCATGTGCCATTCCTTTATTATTCCTTCTAGAAGTTTATGAAAGAATTGCTAGCAGTCCTCGTTCCAGTTGACACCGGCAGCACTAATTGGATAGATGTGTCAGACTGCAGGAATATGCCACCAACTGGTAACTCCCATCTGGACCTTTGTTGCAAAGCTCTTGTAGTTCATGATTGACTTATAGCAGGAATAATAGAGGAATGCCACAACACAGAGTCATAACAATAGATGCTCCAGAATTGTCATTATATGGGGAATGCAAAATAGTAACTAAAACAAACATTTCAGGAGAGGTGACCGCTCTCGGGGGTTATAATTTTGGGAAGACCCCCACCCCACATGGCCCCATCTGTGGAGAGGAGCATACTTATTTGCTCCCAGCTGCTGGGTTCAAGCTCCTTTGTTCCCAGCGTCTCAACACCTAGATTGATAAGCCAGGGCGGCAACCTGCTCCCCTTGTGTCACATTCATGGTCCATGTGATAAAAGGGGGGCAGGTCCTCTCTGCTGCAGAAGTGTCAAACTGGATGCTGATAATCTGGGAGCGGAGCGAGGCAGCGAGGAACTAGAACCCATGGGTTGGGTGCAGATAAGTATGTTTCCCACTGCAGGTCCTACCACATGGCTGGAGTCTGCCTTAAGGCACCCTGAAGACAAAGAACACCTTTAAGTTTTGGTTTTAGTTGCTATACGACCTCATCGGGGTATGCTTACAGCAGAGTTATTGTGGAAATTTCTACAATTTTGTGATTCGCCTGAATGGGGCTTACAGAAATCCATGCGCATGCTATAGAAATGTCTGCAGCGAATCTGTCAGGTGTGAATATTCTCTTGCTGTGTATAGATGGATGTATAATTTATACCGTTTTATTTCTTTGCAGGATTATAGTGAACGTCCTCCATGTTGCCGGGGGTTCCCAGGCCAAGACCATGCGGTTTTTACAGGTTGCGTTTGACAGCTCTGGAGATTGCTTCCTTGCTGGAGATCATTTAGGAAGTATCTATCTTTTCAACCTCAATAGAAACAGGTGAGCGTCCTCTGGTGAAACAGCAAATGCACAGCGCTGCACCCTCTACCGCTCTATGGAAGTTAGGGTACTTTCACACTTGCGGCAGAGGGATCCGGCAATCTGTGTTGAAACGGACAGCATTTGTAGACTGATCCGGATGCGGATCCGTCTCACGAATGCATTGCAGGAACGGATCTGTCTCTCCGGCTGTCATCCGGAAAAACATCCGGTATTTTTTTTTTCTTTTCACATTAGTAAAGGTCTGTGCATGCGCAGATCAGAAGAACGGATCCGTCAGTGCGGTATTTTTAATGCTGGATCCGGCACTAATACATTCCTATGGAAATGAATGCCGGATCCGGCATTACGGCATGTGTTCCGGCATTTTGTACGAAGATAAAACCGCAGCATGTATAGGAGTGACAAATATGCAGATTGCACACAGAAGGTTATCGCGGAGCTGTGGTTTGCGGACCACAATACGGACACGGTCGTGTGCATGAGGCCTAAAATGAATGGGAAAGAGCTAGGACTAGTATCGAGCACTGGCACTACAGAATGTTTGACGCTGTGCCTGCTAAACAAAAGGCTGCAGCGCTCGCTTAAGCACAGCATCCCCTTTAACCTTTTGGCGTTGAGGCCTAATTTTATTTTTGGATTTTTTTCCTCCCCATCTTTTGATCCCCCTCTCCTATTCACCCATATAGATCTCTTTTAGGGTGAATAGGATTTTTACGGTCTCCGTTGACCGCAGCACCTAAGGGGCGTTAGTGCGGGCGGGTACTGGCTGTAGGAAACGGCTGGCACCTGCCGTGTATGCTCTATACATCCCCTTAGGCATTATGACGCAACTGTACGCCCTAATTCGCGAAGGGGTTAAAGGGAACTTGTCAGCGGCAAAAACCACCCCAAACCGCCAGCAGTACCTTCAAGTAGCCAGCAGTGTGTTTCTAATGAAACATCCGAAGTCCATTCGCATAAAACTTTGTTTCAGTACTGTATGGAGCGAGCGCTCCGTACAGTATTAGAATGTATTGGCTCTGATGAGCCGAAGTTATTACTTTGTGAAGTCTCGTGAGACTTTGTATAATAACTTCAGGAATTGATTTCTACTGTAAAAAAACATTTCCCGAACTCGGGTTCGGTTCCCTTGGATCTTCTATCTTCATTCAGCAGGACCTGCGCAGACATCACCTGAGCGCGATGATGTCATCAAAGGTCCTGAAAGAAGACAATGCCCGGCTGCGCAATCAAATGGATAAGGTGAGTTAATTTTTTTTTATTTTTCAAACCCTCAAGACTAGAGTTGAGCGAACTTGTATTTTAAGTTCGGCGTCCAAAGTTCGGGTTGGGGTTATCAGAGAATCCCGTTATGGATTCCGCTGCCTCGGACCATAACGGCATTTGGAATCGAATCTTAAGGGGATTCTTTGATGAACCCAAACCTTGGACAACACTAAGGACCTGGGGTGAGGTCACCGTCATGTGATCAGTGCAGGGGGCGTGGCTCAGTACTGGATTGGATAAGAGGTGGTAAAGGGATGGGTATAATGATCATGTGACATGAGGGGCGGAGCTCCTGTGCTCTGTGTGGAGGAGAAGAAGGAAGTAGACCAGTTAAGGACGGTTGCGCGAACTTGGATTCCAAATTCCGTTATGGTCCGGGTAGTGATTTCCATAACGGGATGCTACGATAACCCGAACCCGAACTTTCAACGCCGAACTTAAAATACAAGTTCGCTCAACTCTACTCAAGACGATCTCTTTTTTTTCTTGGGCTTGGGAAAAAATCTCGGCAAGCCCCTCGATAAATGGTATCATAAAAGATGGTGTTCGTCTAGAGTTTATCTCTCCCCCACTGGAGAGGCTAAAAGTTATGAATTTAGCTCAAATCTCAGTGAAAAATTTAGCACTAAAAGAAGTTTTTTTTCTCTTTTAAAGATAAATGTATTAATTCCTGTTCCAGACTGAAAAGGAGGGGGTTTTATTCGTCCCTTTTTCTTGTACCCAAGCCGGACGCTTCTTTCAGAATGATTATAAACTTGAGAGACTTAAATCGGTACCTCAAATACAAAAAGTTCAGGATGGAATCCGTACAGTCCGTAGCGGTGCCTATGGAAGGACGGGTTCATCATTTACAATACAGAGCACTTCCATTTGGAATATCCCAGGCCCGAGGCTTTTTACAAAATTAATGGCAGAGGTTATGGCCCACATAAGGGAAAAGGACAGTCTCGTTATTCCTTAGTTGGACGATCTTCTGGTGGTGGCAGAATCTATAGATCTTCTAACCTCTCGTCTTCTAGAAGTGGTAAACATTCTAGTAAATCTCGGATGGCAAATAAACTGGGAAAAGTTAAAGTTGACCGCCTCCCAAGAATGTGTTTTTCTAGGGATGATCCTAGATTCTGTGAATCTGCTGTACATCCTCCCTCCACACAAGATAACCCAGTTAAGAAAAGATGTGCAAGTTCTGATAGTTCGATCCTTTGAGGCTATCAGGCAAGGGATGGCGGTACTAGGCAGAATGACCTCTACAATACCAGCTGTAGGTTGGTCCCTGTTTCGCCTCAGGACACTTTAGTGGCAGATCCTAAAAGAATGGCAGGGGTCATTGTCCTCGCTGGATGCCCCTCTTTCTCTCATCCTTCAGGTCATACAGTCCTTAACCTCGTGGCTAGAGCCTTCAAATCTGACTCAGGGCTTCCCATGGGTTCTTCAGGAACAACTAACCATAACCACAAGTGGCCAGTCCGACCAGGTGGGGGGCATTTTATCAGTGGGGCATTAGCAGGGGCTATGGAGTCCAACAGAAAGCCAGGATTCCCAAAATGTGAGGGAATTAAGGGCGGTTCTGCTAGCCTTAAGAGCTTTCCTGCCCAAATTACAGGGAATAGGAGTAAAAATATTCTGACAGCGCTATAGTGGTATCCTACCTAAACAGACAAGGAGGGACAAGATCAGAACGTCTTATGTCCTTAACCACAGAAATGTTCTCACTAACGCTGGGTTCACACTTGAGCGTACTCGATACGCGCGTTTTAGTCACGCGTATTACAGCGCGTTTGTGGAAATAGGAAATGCGCGTCGTATGTGCGTTCGTGTGATTGACCACTGTGGCGTCAATCACAATACGCGCGACAATACGCCCCAAAGAAGCTCCTGTACTTCTTTGGGCGTAAGGGGGTTTTACAGCGCGTTCGTACGCGCTGTAAAACGCTCAGGTGAGAACCATGCCCATAGGAAAACGGGTTTTCGCCTGTTGAGCGTTTTACAGCGCGTAGGAACGCGCTGTAAAACGCTCAAGTGTGAACCCAGCGTGATCATTCCTTAGATTCCTTTTATCAAGGCAGTGCATCAAAAATGAACAGAAAACAAGGTGGTGGATTACCTAAGCAGAAACCATTTGGATCAGGGAGAAAGATGTTTGAATCAGGAGGTCTTCAATTAGATAGTTCATCTTTGGGGTTGTCCTCAGGTAGACCTTTTCGCAACCAAGCAAAACAGAAATGCAGTCTAAATCTTCCTTAAATCCAAGAGACTTTCCGTTAGGGATAGACGCTTTCTCCCTTCCTAGGCCGGATCAGCTTCTGTATGCCTATCCTCCTATAAGACTTCTCCCGAGGGTATTGCAGAAGCTGAGGAAGGGACAGACGAGGCTCGTTCTAAGTGCACCTTTCTGGCCGAGAAGAACCTGGTTCACTTGGCTGAGGAAACTGTCTCTGTCAGATCCAAGGATTCTTCCGGACAGGCAGGATCTGTTCTGTCAGGGGCCTGTCTTTCATCCAGAGGTAAAGAACCTTCATCTGGCAGCCAGGGGAAATCTTAGAGCGTAGGGGCCTGTACAAACAGGTTATTTCCAACCTTTTATCTTGTCGTAAGGAAGTAACCTCCACCATTTACCTTAGAGTCTGGAAGACTTTCTTAAAGTTCACTCGGTTGATCCTTTGAGCCCTCTTCCTATGCCTAAGGTTCTGGATTTCCTTCAGGAAGGCCCTAATAAAAACCTTAGACTTAGCACCCCTAAAGTACAGATCTCTGCTCTGAGGGCCTTTTTTGATTTCCCCATTGCCAATCAACCTTGGATTAGGAGATTTTTTTACAGCAGTCAGTAGAATTAAGCCTGTAATCAGGTCTTCTGTTCCCCCGTGGGATCTGAATCTAGTTTTGTCTAGGATGATGGAGCCTACATGTTTTATCTTTTAAAACTGCTTTTTTGGTGGCCATCACCTCGGCTAGGAGAGTGGGTAAGATTTCTGCCTTTTCAACCTCTCGTCCCTATACTAACATTCTGGTGGACAGAGTGCTCATTAAACCGGACCCATCTTTTTTGCCCAAAGTGGTCTCTCTTTTTCATAGGTCCCAAGATCTTGCTCTCCCATCTTTGTGTCAATCCCCTAAGATCGAGAAGGAAAGGAAGCTCCATTGTCTAGACCAGTGATGGGCAATGTGCGGCTCTCCAGCTGTTGCAGAACTACAACTCCCAGCATGTAAAGCCTGTCTATAGCTATCAGCCTACTGCAGGGCATGGTGGGAGTTGTAGTTTATCAACAGCTGGAGAGCTGCACCTCGCCCATCACTGGTCTAGACGTTAAAAGATGCCTGTCTCATTACCTGAATGTCACCAGTCAGTGGAGGAAATCCTCTAGGCTTTTTGTGCAGTTTGGGGGAAAAAACAGGGGTAATAAGATTTCATCTAGAACCCTAGCCAGATGGATAGTGGGGGCTATAGTTTTGGCCTTTTCCTCAGCGGGTGAAACTCCCCCCTTGGGTTTCGGTGTTCATTCAACCAGATCCATTTCTACTTCATGGGCAGAAAGGGCCAATGCATCTTGAGAGCAAATTCGTAGGGCAGCTACATGGAAGTCTCCGTGTACTTTTTTCTTCTTCACTACAAGTTAGATTTAGACTCTAATGATCGTCTATCCTTGGGGAGGAAAGTGTTACAGGCGCCCCCCCAAAGCTAGTTCTATTCTAGTTGTCTCTCAAGGGTGCTGTCATGGGCGTAGGGGAAATTCAGGATTACTTACAGGTAATCATTTCTCCTTAATAGCTCTCCACGAAAGTTCCTGTCCTGGATGCAGGTGGTCTCTCAAGGGTGCTGTCATGGGCTCATGGAAAAACGATTTCCGATAAGTAATCCTGAATTTATCCCCCAAGCGCGCTATTTTCGAGTCACGTTTGAAGTCAAGGGGGCAGCGACCTCCTTGCTTCAAGTCAAGGTAACGGCGCCCCCTTCCCTGCCCCTTTGCCTGTGACTGACAGACGGCTGTTCGGCAAAGCAAGCCGGACTCTCTGCATAAGCGCTGTCAGCCACAGGCGAAAGGGGAGCGGTTACCTTGACTTGAAGCAAAGAGGTCGCTGCCCCCTTCACTTCCAGCGTGACTCGAAAATAGTGCGCTCTGGGGATAAAAGAACTGTTTTTCCTGCTTTTACTGCATCTAACTGCAGGAAGCAAATCATCATTAGAAACACACTGCTGGCTACTTGAAGGTACTGCTGGCGGTTTATGATGGTTTTTGCTGCTGACAGGTTCCCTTTAAGGATTTACGTGCGGACCACGCAGGCAAATCCGTACAGTCAATCCACATCAATTGGTGTGGATTTTCCGCATGCTGATTTTACTTTCCCCGTTGAAGTGAATGGAGAAAAATAAAATAAATTGACGGATTTTAAAATCTGCACCATAGGTCAAAATCTCGGTGGAAAAATTCTGCATAGTGTGCATGAGAATTTCAATTTCACATAGAATACAATGTACATGACCGCATGCAAATCAACACAGAAAATCTGTACGCAGTCCTGATCGTGTGGATTTAGCCTAAACAGCTGGTCGGCTGGGGTACCTGTAGTTGGACCCCCACCATCTAATAGAAACCCCTTTAAGTAATGAACGTGCTAGTATTTCTATATAATATTGATAATGATTTTTTCCCTTTTCTCTCAGGTTCGACCTTGTGCAGAGAACACAGCAGGCCTGCACTGCTCTGGCGTTTAATCTGCATAGGAAATCGGAATTCCTCGTGGCTTTGGCCGATTATTCTGTCAAGTGTTTTGACACAGGTAATATGTGAGCCTTGCAGTGTGTCATTGTCAGGCCTCGTCTCACATGGGACTTCATGGGTCCAGGCCACTATTTTCTTTCATTCTTAAGTAGAAGCAGCACCGTTTCCGATTCCCGTGGCACTGATTACAGGAGGACGCAAAAACGCCTGTGCAGACAATATTACTCTCTGAATGACGCCTCCTGCGTATTTCGACCGCCCGCCTTCTATGGAAAGAATCATACCTACACCCTACCGCCTAATGGCTCCGGTGTGTCCATCTTCCGGTCCGCGGCTTGTTTAATTCCTTCCCGCCATGGCATGATTGTCTTCTCCACTGCAGCCAAACACTGGCTCCAGTGGTGATGTGTCTCTTGTGGTCATGTCAACACTAATTCCATGCATTGGGTGCAGAGATGATCATGATGGAGAGGAAGAAGGCAAGCTGCGGACCGGAAGATGGACACACAGGAGGAGAATCTTTCCATAGCGGAGCAGACAACACTGAATATAGCAGCATTATTCTCAGTATCATTCTCTGCATCTCCAGAACACATCTATAGAGCTTTTCTAACTTTTTCTGTGGACAAATTCATAGATATCTTAGATTATTAAAAGCTATGTAAACCTTCAGAGGCAATTTTTTTTTTAATGCTTGCATGTTATTCATTTTTGGCTAAAAATGATTTTTTCAATTGGCCTTTATTAAAAATATTGAGCCTTTCTGTCACAAAGGGTTAACTGTTTTTCTAGCTGTATGACTGGTACTTTTTGCCAAAACCTTCTCTCTAGATTACTAAAAAGGTCATAAACACTTATTTGAGCCACATTCTTAAGGATTGAGCGATAATGGGTGTTTATAATGTCAGAGAGAAGAGATAAGGAGTCCATCAGCTCCTGGTCTGATCGAAAAAGACAGAAAATCCAAAGGGTGCTATGCTACTACAGCATCTCAGCTCTGTACAGAAAAAAGGATACCATATTTATTTAATAAAACATAGTAACATAGTTTATAAGGCTGAAAAAAAGACATCTGTCCATCCAGTTCAGCCTGCAAGTTGATCCAGAGGAAGGCAAAATAAAAAAAATTAAAAAAAATTATTTTTATCTCCAAAATTAGTACAATGCAATAATAAATAAAATTGCTCCTAAAGGTGTACATAGCCTTTTTGTATAACATTTAAGTGTTCTCGGGTTATTAAAGCATGGTGCACTGCATATTTACTTTATAAAATTTCATAAATTGTATTCCAATAAATATGGTTTAAAGGGGTTGTGTGGGTTCAGAGCTGGACCCGGACGTATCGCCATTTTCACCCAGGCTGTCAAATTATTGGCCATTTCTGAAGGAGTTGGAGTCAGAGTATGATAAAATGCAGAAGTCAGAGTCAGGACTTTAGCTTACTGACTTCTCAGCCCTGCCCCAAAATGTCCTCGCTAAAAAATACAATGCGCCCCACAAACGAAAAGCCCTCATATGGCCACAGTGTCTGGAAAAAAAAAAAGAGGCAACCGAGTGTCTTTTTTTGTACTTCTCCGTGGCTGAAAATACTCCTCAAAAAGTGACAAATTAGTGTATTTGTACTGTTCCAGGAAAAAATGTGGCGTGTCCTTCACTGATTATTGTATTAAAGGGCTTAACTCATCATATGGCATCATAGAGGTGTTCCCCTGCAATCCACACCTCTCCCCCCGGCAGACTCATCCCATCAATATCTGTTTTAGTAACTGCTTGCATTCCCCATGTAATAACAGATCTGGAGCATCCATTCTTAGGACTCTATGTTGTGCCGCTCCTCTGTTATTCCTGCTAGAAGTTTATGAATGAATTGCTAGCCGTTTTTCAATAAAAATCTGTCTAGGTGATACCAGTTGGTGGTGTGTCCCTGACTGCAGGATCACACCCCCAACTGGTAACACCCAGATGAACCCTTATTGCAGACTTCTGGAAGGAATAATAGAGGAACGGCACAACATAGTCCTAAGAACAGATGCTTTGGAATTATTATTATATGAGGGATGCAAGTAGTTACTAAGACAGACCTATCAGGAGAGGCGACAGGTCCTCTTTATCTATTGAGTTCCCGTCTTCATGTATCAACGCATAAGAAGCCAGGTTTTCCATTCAGTTACCTAGGAAAGCTGGGTGACGAGCTCTGTCCGTGAGCATATGTCATATGCTAATTATGGCGCTTCTCTAGTCGGGGAACTTGTGCTAAAAGGAGCTTTGGTCACGTCCACGCGGTACTTCTTGGCCGCTCAGGTCAGCATTGGCCGCGATTAGCATTCAGGCGCAGGCGTTTGGACGCCACACCAATGGGAGAATACTATGAGCACCTTGGATACTCCTGTTTAAAGGGTGCTGCCTGGGGAAGGTCCCTCCGCTTAGGACGCATGGGTCGGATATTGCACTCATCGCTTGCTTTGGCTTTAGACAACAAGGAGCTGGTGAGCTGGATGCGTGGGCACGATTCTACCGTCACATCCATCTCCGTACACGGCTCAGGCAGGTATGTCGTCACAACCTCCAGCGAGACCGCTCAGCTCTGGGACTTGGACACCTTCCAGAGAAAACGGAAGCTGAACGTTCGCCAGTCAGTAGGGATACAAAAGGTGAGCACATGGCACTTCTGTACAGTAGATATTACTAAATGTGGGGTCATGTTTTATTTTTATTTACCAATGTAAAATTGGATTTCTTTGTGCCTTTTTTTTTCTTTGCTATTTCACTGCAGCAATTTGTGATTTCTTCTTTTTTTTTTTTACAGGTATTTTTCCTACCGTTAAGTAATACAATCCTGAGTTGCTTTAAAGACAATTCCATCTTTGCCTGGGAAAGTGATACCCTCACCTGCAAATACCAGCTGCCCGCGCCAGAGGATGGATCGGTTTTCCAGTATAAAGCTTTTGCTATTACCAGGTATATTTGCCAGACAGGAAGGGAACGTTGGTGGAATTTTTTTGGTATTTTTAGCAAACTTATAGAGAAACCACTGTAGAGAACTTTGATATTTCCAGGATTATAGCACATTCACTAGTGTCTCTGGGAGCAGGTCGTGATGATGTTCTTCTCTCTGCGTTTCTGCTGCAGGGACGGGAGGATGCTGGCCGCCGGAGGAAAATCCAACAACCTGCATCTGTGGTGCTTGAGCTCCAAGCAGCTGTTCAGAATTATCCAGATGCCCAGTGCGGTGCGCAGCGTGCGCCAGTTGGAGTTCCTTCCCGATAGCTTTGATGGTGGCTCCAGCCAGGTGGGTGACCACATCGTGTCCTGTGGTGCACATGGTATGTGGCAGTGCAACTCCATTTCAAAGCTTTTGAGAGGGAGTAGCTCTTTCTGCCCTCTGCTGGTTTTGATCTGCAATGTAATGCAGTTTTTAGTTCTTTCTATGTACTAATTCCACAATAATCTCATCCAAAATCACATCTCCTTCAGGCCTTCGAGTGCCACATTCCCAGTGTGTAGTGATGCAGAACCCAGATATACAAGTGTAGGGACATCGGAGGTTATTCTTGGTGATTGTCCATGTACTGATTGCCCAGTTAATCTAAGCTTTTCTTTGGCATCTCTGAAGTGAGGTCTGGAATGACTGGCAGACGATTAAAAAGGTTGTCCCACGAAAAATATTTTACAGTTTTCAACCCAGCACCTGGATCTGAACACTTTTGTAATAAAATATAATTAAAAATTTAGCATAGCCATCGAGTTATTCAATAACTTGTATCTGTACAGCGCCACCTACTGTTTGTTCTTTTTCTTATTTCTTTGTCCTGCTCACTGAGATGGCCGCACATGCTCAGTTCCATCCTTCAACTTCCTACTGAGCTGTGATAGGGAGATCTGAGACACGTCCCCTTAGCTGCAGCAGAAAAGACACTCCTTCTGAGCTGCCAGCTTGATATAAATCTAGCAGAGCAATGAATGGGGAGATCTCTGGACCCATGTGAGGTACAGGGCTGGTTCTAGCTTTGTTAGAAAGCAGGGCTGTGGAGTCGGAGTCGAGGAGTCGGAGTCGGAGGCAATTTTGGGTACCTGGAGTCGGAGTCGGCAAAAAATGGACCGACTCCGACTCCGACTCCTACTAGATTTAAATTGGAATAAAAAAAAATTGGAATAAAAAAAAGCAAGTTTAAATGTCCCAATTCAGATAAAGTTATAATTAATTACTTCTCTACTGTAAGAATAAAGGCCAGTGCATGCAGTGCGTCACGTTACCGCTAAACAAAGACGTTAAGTGACCGTGAAGAAGCATGCTTTTCATATGCTTTACTATGCAGTTAAAGGGACACTGACAGGCTGATATATCTGCTGGTATTCATCAGAGGATTAGGAATACAACTAGACGACTGTTACCCCCAGTTGAGGTTTACTTGTGCTTAAAAACGTTTTAATCAATATGCAAATTCTCTACCTTTGTGCCCAAGGGGCAGGTGCACATGTAGAGTACTGGCAGCACTAGACAGGACTAGGTAGCGAGGAGGAAGAGAGAAAGCTGGCACAGCCTCAACATAGCCAGACGAGGCTGCTGCCAGCACTCTACACGTGCGCCTGCGCAGGAATTCAGCGCTCGGCTAGCCTGAAAAAAAGGCCAGTGCAGTGAATAATAACGAGGGAACAGCGCTGGGAAGCTGTACTCGGCGCGGCTGGGCACAAAGCCGCAGGAGACGCTGCCCCATTGGGCACAAAGATAGTGAATTTGCATACAGATTAAAATGTTTCTTAAACACAAGTACAGCCTAACTGGGGTAACATTAGTATAGTTTTATTCCTAATTCTCTGATGAATACCAGTATATATATATATCTTTAGCTGGAAAATCAGCCTGTCAGTGTCCCTTTAAGGAGCGGCAATACTTACACTTTCCATTGTCTTGTGGTCTGCTGTTACAGGGAACCCATGGTTATCCTCGCCTCTCACTGATAACTGATTAAGGACTGGAGACACTTGTATAAGTGAAGGGAATGGATAGTCAATAGTTCAAGACTGAAGCTGTAAACCATTTGAAAAACTGCTATCATTCAGCTAAGGCTATAAAACATGTAAACTCAGATTGTTAGCTTAAATTTTAAACATGACTATGGGATTCTACTAGGAAAATCATGTTTTAAAATAAATGCCCCTTCCCCTGCCCCTTCCTGGATCCTCCCACTGCTCTATCTTCAGAAGAAAGATCAGCACACAAAGGAGAAGGCAGCAGCTTCTGCTCAACTACCTCTCTGTGCTAGAGGAGATTAGAAGAACTTGGTGGAACAGCTTCGTATTTGCATATTAAATACAGAGGAGTCGGAGTCGGAGTCGGAGTCGGAAGTTTCAAAATCTGAGGAGTCGGAGTCGGAGTCGGACAATTTATCTACCGACTCCACAGCCCTGTTAGAAAGAGAGTGTCACTTACTATATGATGTCTGATTTTCATTTTTTAGATTATATTGGTCATGGGATAACCCCTTTAAGGGAGATTGATTATTACTACTGTATTAAAGGGGTTGTCCCATGAACCATTTTTTAAAATCACAGTATAGAGGATAAATATATGATCGCGTGGGGTCGACCGCTGAGAACCTTACTCATCAGTGGAATGGGGGTCCCCAAGTCTTTGGGAATGGAGTGTTAGTGCCTATTTATAACCACCACTTCTTTCTCTTGTATAGAATTGACAAGTACAGCGTGCTGCTATCTCCAGCAGTCTCATAGAAGTGCATTGCCGCTCCATTCACAGCAGCTCCTATACATTGGGAGTCCCATTTGTTTGACTCACAGTACCAGTAATGATCTACCAGGCAGGCAGAAGATGTGCCAAATGTTCCAGCGGTGCGCTCTGGGGTTCTTGATATCCCCTGCCCTGCTAGAGGACGCGCTTAATTTATGTGAAGGCGCAGGCCTCATCATAAATTAGGCGCATCCTCCAGCAATCTCTGCGCCTAATCGGAAATCTACAGCAGCCCTGCCGTAGATTGCCGGCTTCATTTGCACCAGAAAGCTGCTCGTGGCCTTGTTGTGGTGGCTGGTCACGCCCTGGAAAAGTGGCGAGGGCGGTTTAAAAAAAAAAAACGCCACTTGCGACTATTTTCTAAAAAGTCACAAACACACAGTTTGAGACTTTTAAACGTAACTTTTCAGGCAAAAGGAAGATAATAAATCTCCCCCTCTGTGTGATAAATTTGGCGCATCTTCCGAGACATGTTAGAAAAAATTCCTCATGCCACCTCTTGGTTGACTTATTTTGCACCTAAATTTCACCAAGAGTTTGGTCTAAAGTAAGACTCCTCTAAGCCGTGCCTCCTTTTGCTATTCAGAACTGTCTAAAACACATAATAAATCTGCTGCAAGGCAAGTGCGCTTGTGTTGTGGAGCAAAGTGAGCCAAACGTCTAGCAGATTTAGTTTATCAGATCTCCCCCTTCTGTATCCCCGACTAGGATACTTTCAAGACTGTTACTGAAAGTATCACATATTCATTTTTTTCAGGTCTTAGGGGTTCTAAGTCAAGATGGAATAATGAGATTCATCAATATTCAGACTTGCAAACTTGTGTTTGACATTGGAAGCCATGAGGAAGGCATAGTGACATCATCTGTAAGTCCAAACGGTCGATACATCGCCAGCATCTTGGAAAATGGCAGCATAAACCTGTACAACGTGCAAGCTTTGACCAAAGAAATCAATAAGGTAGGACCAAGATCCTTCCCGGGAGGCCCTTTCCCTTTTATCCTCTCGGCATCAGGGCCGGCGCGTCCTATAGGCTGACTAGGCAGCGGCGTAGAGCGCCCCTTGGGAAGGGGCGCTGCTAGGAGCACCGGCCCCGCTTCATGCTGCAGCCGCCCGAGCGCTCTATATAGAGCCTCAGGCGGCTGCAGCACTGCCTGGGCTGGCACGTCCATGATGGTGCACTGCCCGGGCGCAGCATGAAGAGAGGGGCTGACAGGAGGGAAACGCTCAGCGCTCCCTCCTGTCACTCCCTCATTATAGCGTGGCCGAGCCCTGTATGGTCCGCGGGTACAGGGAGCATCTGTCTCCTGTACCTGGCCGGACTGACAGTCAGTACCCGCGGACCATACAGAGCTTGGCCACGCTACACCGGGGGGGGGGGGTTTGAAAAAAAGGATGACAAGGGGGAAAGAGATTGACAAGAGGGGGAAGAGAATGACGTGGGGAAGAGAATGACAAGAAAAGGAGAGAGAATGACATGGGGGGGGGGGGGGGAGAGAATGACAAGAAAAGGAGAGAGAATGACAAGAGGGGAAGAGAATGACATGGGGAGACTGACATGGGGGAGAATGACATGGGGGAGAAGAGAATGACAAGGGGGAGAGAGAATGACAAGGGGGGAAAGAGAGAACTGGCATTGGTTAAAGGGGTTCTGCAGTTTATTTAAACTGATCGGCAGGGGTCCGACACCTGGGACCCTCACTGATCAGCTGTTTGAGAAGGAAGCGGCGCTGGCAGTCACGACTAGTATCACTGGCCTGGGCGGGGTTAAGCTCTGTTCACTTAAATGAAGCTTAGCCCCGCCCAGGCCAATGATACTAGTCGTGACGTCACTGCGAGCAGGCTGAGGCTCTACTGCCAGCGCCGCTGCCTTCTCAAACAGCTAATTGGCGGGGGTCCCGGGTGCCGGACCCCTGCCGATCAGTTTAAATAAACTGCAGAACCCTTTTAATATGGCAGATCATATGGGTGGGGCATTGTGATGTCACATGGGGGGGGCGGCAAACTTTCCTTTTGCCTAAGGCGGCAAAAATCCTTACACCGGCCCTGCTCGGCATTTGCGGTCGGAGCTGCCATTACTAATCTCTGTGCTTCATTTCAGCCACCACCACCGCTGGTCAAAGTAGTGGACTTAACTAAAGACAAAGACTCTACAGCTAACAAGTCTGGAGCCACGAGCGAGAAAGTGAACGTTTCAGCTGGACGACCGTGCCGACCTTGGAAGTCCAAACAAGAAGTAGTGAAGACCAAGTATCTGCAGCCGGATGAATGTGACATGTCTGAGAACAAAGAGGTGTCTACTATACTTTCACCATTGTTCAAATCTCTGCTTGCTGTCGTTGGATGGGAGCGTGGGATACTTGTTCTGACCTACTCACGCATGGTGGAATGGTGTTCCAGAAAGAACATTAAGTGCAATCTTGTTAAAGGGCATCTGTCAGCAGTTTTGTACCTATGACACTGGCTGACCTGTTACATGTGCACTTGGCAGCTGAAGACATCTGTGTCGGTCCCATGGTAATATGTGTCCACGTTGCTTAAAAAAATTAAGTTTTAATATATGCAAATGAGCCACTAAGAGCAACGGGGGTGTTACCATTACACCTAGAGGCTCCGCTCGCTCTGCAACTGCCGTACCCTCTGCACTTTGATTGACGTTAGAAGTCAGGGCCAGGAGTGATGATGTTTTTACTGCCTGGCCCTGTCAATGAAAGTGCAGAGGCGGCGGCAGCTGCAGAGAGAGCAGAGCCTCTAGGTGTAATGGCTACGCCTCCGTTGCTCCTAGAGGCTCATTTGCATATATTACCACTTTTCTTCTCATCATCGTGGCCACATATGAACATGGGACCAACACAGATGCCTTCAGCTGCTAAACGCACATGTAACAGGTCAGCGAGTGTCATAGGTGCAGAACTGCTGACAGATGCCCTTTAAAGCTGCGGCAAAGAATGCATTTCCACGCAGTGTGCCATAATGCAGCTCTCGCTATTTTACCGCATGTGAATACATAAGGGTTTACCAAGAAAACCCTGGGGCTTCCTTGTGTTACCAGCGGGATCTGGCCGCAGTTTATGTTAGAGGTCGTACAGGATTGGAAAATCATGTCTGCTTTTTTTCGAAAACAGCCCCACCCATGTCCGCAGGACGTGTCCGACAGTTTAGCTGTATAACCGTGAATGGAGCGGAGCTGAAATACCACAATTGTGGGCAGATGTGCTGTGGCTTTGGAAAGAAAGCAGCCCTGTTTTTGCAATCCTGGACAACCCGTTTTAAATAGAAGTTTTTGGTTTGGTTTTTACATTAGCGTTGCAGGCTCCATTATATTTATTGAACACTTTGTCGGAACCGAATGGACCCCATTATAAGTAAGTGGGGTCCGTTAGGTTCCTTTGTGTCGCTTGTGCACTGTTATAAATAGAACCTAACCTGGATCCACAAAGTCTATAGCAGGGGCGTAGCTAAAGGCTCATGGGCCCTGGTGCAAGAGTTCACCTCGGGCCCCCTTCCCTCAGTGCTTTGTGTGTCTTCTTATGCGGCACAAGGATCTTTGGGCCCCCTCAGGCTCCCGGGCCCGGTAGCGACTGCTACCTCTGCACCCCCTATAGCTACGCCCATGGTCTATAGTTTAGAATAGAAGCGGGTCATCTTTGCAATGCAATAAACGCTCATGCGCTTTTTTTTTCTAAAATACAGAATGAGTTGCAAAGTGGACTGAGCAAGCCAAGGCTTCGAGCTATACTGAAGGGTTTTGGAGAGTATCCAGCAAAATACAGGTAAGTCGAAATGTATTCGAGTCCCTGTACTGTATTCATTAGGATAGTTTCAGACTGGCACTCAGAGGTCCGGCAGGCTGCACGCAGCGGTTGGAGGCCTGTCGGATCTCTGAACACTAGAGTGAAACTAGCCTTATTTCAATGAGGTTCCTCTTTGTCTGGGTTCACACAAGGCAGATTTGTTTTCTCATCTCATTGGCGATTGCTTTCCACCTAAACAGGAAATGAATGGAACTGATTTTCAACAAATTGTGGATATGTCCTCATGCTGCCCATGAATTTCAGTCAGTACCATTTCTATGAGCTGTAGACTCCAGTGATGGATTTGTCCGCCATGAGAAGTCAGTATGGGATGTTTTTCTGCGCTTTGTCATTAAGGGCTGTGCTTTTATTGTTCACGCAGAATGTTCATCTGGCGTTCCCTGCTCCAGTTGCCTGAGAACCATGCCGCCTTCAGCAGCCTCACCGACAAGGGCACACATCCCCAGTACGTCCTGCTTCACCAGGAATACCCCCTCAAGAGTAGAAAGCTATTGAGGGTATTACAGAGGTAATAACTGTATGGCGGCGGGCTGAATTTTACCCAGTAGATAATAGTTTCACCTTTAGGGGACCTGCAATGGGAACTGTAGACATTAACTCCTTGACAACCACCCTACTTGTTTTTACAGGGGTTTTATTGCTGTGGCTGTGCAATCATCTGAGCACCCTATGCAGTGGCTCTTGGGGCTGCTGTGACCGTTCAGTTATATGGAGAAATATGCAGTGTAAAAATTAATAAATTATATCCCCCCTTTCCCCCCTCATCTATGTGAGCAGGACAGGTTTTCCACATCTAAATATAAAATGGAAGGTCTCCATCATGGGAGATTGAAGCACATTACAAGCAAATATACTAGAAAGTTGCAGACGTTGCATCAAATAATAAGTAAGGGTACTTTCACACTTGCGTTGTTTGATTCCAGCAGGCAGTTCCATTGCCTGAACTGTATGCAAACGCATGTCATTTTTAGGCCCCTTTCACATCAGCGTTTTTCCTTTCCGTCCTAGAGTTCCGTCCTCGGGGCTCTAGGACGGAAAGATACTGATCAGGATTATCCCAATGCATTCTGAATGGAGAGAAATCCGTTCAGGATGCATCAGGATGTCTTCAGTTCAGTACTGACATGTTTTTTGGCCGTAGCAAAATCCGCAGCATGCTGCGGATTTTCCTCCGGCCAAAAATACTGAAGACGTGCCGCAAGGATGGATCCGGAACTAATGCCCATTGAAAAGCATTAATCCGGATCCAGCTTTAAGCTAAACGTCGTTTTGGCGCATCGCCGTATCCGACGTTTAGCTTTTAACAATGGTAACCATGGCAGCCAGGACGCCACTAAAGTCCCGGCTGCCATAGAAAAGAAGCGGGGAGCCGGGGGAGAAGCCATTTACCTTCCGTGCGGCGGCCGGGGCGCTCCTCGATTACGTCACCAGGTCCCTGCGTCGCATGGATCACATAGCTATGCGGCAAATTGCTCACATAGCATAGCTATGTGATCCATGCGACACAGAGACCCGGTGACGTCATCGAGGAGTGCCCCGGCCGCTGCACGGAATGTAAGTAGCTTCTCCCGACTCCCTGCTTCTTTTCCATTGCAGCCAGGACTTTAGTAGCGTCCTGGCTGCCATGGTTACCTAAAAGCATATTGAAGACTGATCAGTCTTTAATATGCTTTCAGTTGTCTTGCGTTGTGACGGATCCGGCTGGCATTTCCGGCGACGGAAGTGCACGCCGGATCCTCACAATGCAAATGTAAAAGAGGCCTTAGACTAATCAGGATCCTGTTCAGTCTGAAAAATGCTTTGCAATGCCAGATCCATTTTTCCAGTGTCATCCGGAAAAACAGATTCGGTATTTTATTATTTTCACATTTTTAAAGGTCTGCGCATGCGCAGACCGGATCCGTCAATGCAGTAATTTTAATGCCAGATCCGGTATGTGTTCCGGAATTTTCGTCTGAGAAAATACCGCAGCATGCTGAGATGTTTTCTCTATCCACAAAATGTAAGAGGGACTGAACTGATGCATCCTGAACGGATTGCTCTCCATTCAGAGTGCATTAGGATTAAACTGATCAGTTTTTTTCCGGTATTGAGCCCCTGGGACGGAACTCAATGCAGGAAAAGTCTAATGCAAGTGTGAAAGTACCCTAAGCCTTATTACATAAAGCCTGGAATGACTAGTATGACTACTGGGACGCTCACCCATCATGACTACAGTGCTCTGCTATCTCCGGCAAGACCATAGAGTTAAATGGAGCAGCAGTGGCCCTGTACAACTGAAACTTCTTCCAAGCAGGGGGACACAGGACCCTGTTTTTATGATTGGTCTGACCCCAGGCCTTCCCCCACACCCCCCTGAAAAGACACTTATTCTCTTTAGTGTGGATACAGCTTAAAGTGGTTGATCAGTCTTGGAAATTGATGATATATTGCTAGGGTATGCTATCAACTTGAGTCACCTGTGGGACCCCCTCCTATCTCCAGAACAGGCCTCTTGAAGTGACGACGTTCGCACCTTGCATGTTTGGCATGCTTTCCATTCATTGCTTTGGCAGTTCCAAAAAAATAGTCCCATAGCGATGAATGAAGAGCACACAGCGCAAGTGAGACCACCATTCATTGCAATAGAAATGCCGAAAATAGCCAGAGGGTGCTCGCGCATGCGCATCTTCTCTCTGTTTACTTTGGGGGGCCCTGTTTTGGAGATGGGAGCAGGTCTCAGACGTGGAATCCGCACCATTTCCGACATTGATGGCACATCCTAGCAATATGCCATCAATGTCCATGATGGGGCCTAGCTTTTTAGGCCTCTTTCACACGAGCAATACGAATTGGTGCAGCATCTGTTCAGGGAAAAAAAGGATGGTTTTGCATGCAAGTTGAATCCGTTTTTTTTTTTCTGCGATTGCAGTCAATGCTTCCATTCTTTCTGCCAAGATTGTATTCGGATTGCATGCGTTTTTCACGCTTGTGCAATAAAATTTAAGAATAACAATCTAACAAAATAAGAACGGTCAATGAAAAAAGGATCGCATCTGGACGCCTTCCGTTTTCCACTCAAGCCCCGTTCATTTTTATGGAACCAGGGCTGCGTGAAAAAAGGAACAATATAGAACATGCTGCTATTTTTCCTGAAGGCAGAGATATCCAGGAAAAACAGCGCTCGTTGTACACAGACCCATTGAAATGAATGCGTCAGGATTCAGTATGGATGCTATGTAGTTGCTACACGCATTGCATCCAGGTGTAAAACGCGCTCATATGGAGGAGCCCTTCAGATTTGTTCTTTGGAAAACCCCTTTGAATTTCTTTTTTGTCCCTAAATTGCAAATGGGTGATGTAAAATGAGCAGACGTAGACGTGCATCATCGTTCTGACCATATTCAGTGTAAATGTGTTTCTGTTTCCTCACTAGGACACTTTCTACCTTGGCCCACTGGTCTGCAATATTTGGAGAAACAAAGTACCTACCCCTCTTGGCCTTTCCATTTGTAAAACTTTTTCAGAACAACCAGCTCATCTGCTTTGAAGTTGTGGCCACAGTGATAAGTAAGAGCATTCGTATTATGTGCAGCGGAAAACCAGCGCTTTACTGCACCGATGACCCCATTGTAGTGCGATTCCATGGCCATTAAAAAAAGAAAATTCTCGTACAGTCCCTTTAGTGAAGAGCCAACCCCTTTATTTCTGTTGTAAAGCTAAATTTTCATTTGCTGACTGTCATAACCTTCATAGATATGGAGACTTAAAGGGGTTGTCTCATCTGAGCCATTGGTGGCCTATCGCTTGGATACGCCACCAATGTCAGATAGGTGCGGGTCGCACCTCTGAAACCTGCACCTATCTCTACAACAGGGCCCCCAAAGTGTACAAAAGCGAAACCTCCTACACTTCTGGTAGACCGGTGACCGTGCATATTCGCTGCGCTCTCCATTCAATTCTATGGCCTAACGCACGCGCTCGGGTATTTTCGAAACTCCCATAGAAGTGAATGGAGAGCACCCCACACATGTGCAGTGTGCTCTCCTTCGCTTTGGGGGCCACATTCTAGACATAGGAGCAGGCCTGGAGCTGGGACCTGCACCTGTCTGACATTGGTGGCTTATTCTAGCGATATGCCACCAATGTCTCATGACGCCACCACTTTTAGTGCAGCACGTAGATGTCTCAATTTAAAAAGTACACAATAAGCTGATTATAGTTGTTTTTAGGGATGAACGAATCGAATTCGGATGGTACATCCGAAGTCGATTCTCCTATAGGCTTCGTTGTAATACTGTACGGAGTTCCCGCTGCGTACAGTATTAGAAGGCTCCGATGAGCCGAAGTTGGGTATTACTGTAAAAAAACCTTTCTAACCGAACTCTGGTTCGGTTCTGAGTGGTACCTTGGAACGGAACCCGAGTTTGGTACCAAGTTTTTTTTTACAGTAATAATTCCCAAAGTCATTAGACGAAGTCTCGCGAGACTTCGCGAAGTAATAACTTCAGCTCATTGGAGCCAATACATTCTAATACTGTACAGAGCGGGAACTCAATGAAGTATTTAGCAAATCTACTTCGCATGTACCATCCAAAGTCGATTGGCTCATCTCTAGTTGTCTTGCTACCAGGATCCCAGCGATCGTCTGTACTGTGCAGGGCAGCCCAGCAGGAGGTGTTCGGTTTCCCTGCAGCACCACCACAGGTGCGGTGAAGTATTACACCACAGTTTCTATTGATATCATTGGGTCGTCTGTGTATTCCATGAACATGCAGGATCCTCCTTAGAATGAGAAAGATGCTTTTCTTTGTAGTCCCCCTCCAATGAGCTTATTGAATAGGGAACCCCTACAATCAACTCAGAATTTCCTAATACGCTATATGATAATGCAGTTTCCAAACGTAAAGCCTGGTGACTAGGCCCTGTAATACTCTTGAAAATGATACATAATTCTATCTGTTAGGTATTAGGACTTTTCTTTTTTTTTCTTGTTAGCCAATTGGTGTCAGCATTGGTTTGAGTACTTCCCGAATCCTCCAATCAACATTCTAGGCATGGTTGAGAACGTGTTAGCTCATCATGACAAGGAGCTTCTCCAGCACTTTGTGAAGTATGACGTCACATCTCAGGTAACAGGCGCAGTCTGCGTCTGATATGTCCATGTTATCGCATGTATGGCTAATGATATATTCCACAACTACTATAATACTGCTCCTATGTACAAGAATATAACTACTATAATACTGCTCCTATGTACAAGAATATAACTACTATAATACTGCTCCTATGTACAAGAATATAACTACTATAATACTTCTCCCATGTACAAGAATATAACTACTATAATACTGCCTCCTATGTACAAGACTATAACTACTATAATACTGCTCCTATGTACAAGAATATAACTACTATAATACTGCTCCTATGTACAAGTATATAACTACTATAATACTGCTCCTATGTACAAGAATATAACTACTGTAATACTGCTCCTATGTACAGGAATATAACTACTATAATACTGCTCCTATGTACAAGACTATAACTACTATAATACTGCTCCTATGTACAAGAATATAACTACTATAATACTGCTCCTATGTACAAGAATATAACCACTATAATACTGCCTCCTATGTACAAGAATATAACTACTATAATACTGCTCCTATGTATAAGAATATAACTACTATAATACTGCATCCTATATACAAGAATATAACTACTATAATACTGTCCCCCTATGTACAAGAATATAACTACTATAATACTGTCCCCCTATGTACAAGAATATAACTACTATAATACTGCTCCTATGTACAAGAATATAACTACTATAATACTGCACCTATGTAAAAAAATATATCTACTATAATACTGCTCCTATGTACAAGAATATAACTACTATAATACTGCTCCTATGTACAAGAATATAGCTACTATAATACTGCTCCTATGTACAAGAATATAACTACTATAATACTGCTCCTATGTACAGGGATATAACTACTATAATACTGCTCCTATGTACAGGAATATAACTACTATAATACTGCTCCTATGTACAAGAATATATCTACTATAATACTGCTCCTATGTACAAGAATATAACTACTATAATACTGCTCCTATGTACTAGAATATAACTACTATAATACTGCTCCTATGTACAAGAATATAACTGCTATAATACTGCTCCTATGTACAAGAATATAACTACTATAATACTGCTCCTATGTACAAGAATATAGCTACTATAATACTGCCTCCTATGTACAAGAATATAACTACTATAATACTGCCTCCTATGTACAAGAATATATCTACTATAATACTGCTCCTATGTACAAGAATATAACTACTATAATACTGCTCCTATGTACAGGGATATAACTACTATAATACTGCTCCTATGTACAGGAATATAACTACTATAATACTGCTCCTATGTACAAGAATATATCTACTGTAATACTGCTCCTATGTACAAGAATATAACTACTATAATACTGCTCCTATGTACAAGAATATAACTACTATAATACCGCTCCTATGTACAAGAATATAACTACTATAATACTGCTCCTATGTACAAGAATATAACTACTATAATACTGCTCCTATGTACAAGAATATAACTACTATAATACTGCTCCTATGTACAAGAATATAACTACTATAATACTGCTCCTATGTACAAGAATATAACTACTATAATACTGCCATCTACGTGGAAGAATATCCAGTCATAGTTCTATGCTTCTCGGTAACGGTCTTATTTCTCTGATGTGCAGGTTTACGCGTGGCCTCTGCTGGAAACTCTCTTTTCTGAGGTTTTAACAAGAGAAGAATGGCTGAAGCTGTTTGATAATGTATTTTCCAATCATCCAGCCTTCCTGCTCATGGCGGTGGTTTCCTATATCCTGTGCTCACGCTCTCCATTACTGCACTGCAGCCAGAAAGAAGACTTTGAGGTAAGATACTGTATTTCTGGGTCACAGCTAGATCCGTTCTGTAGATTCTCGGTAATATCGGCGTGGCTGTGACGCTTGAGAGATGGCGCTCTCGCCCAGTGAATAAAGCCGTATGATGGATTTGTCGCACTGAACATATAATCTAGGCGTAGCGGATACACTAATAATGAAATCAGTGACTTTCCACCTTCAGAATTGAATTTTATCTGCACATTTCTATAAACTGCATTCCGTTTTTTTGCTGATCCATAGACTTCAATAGGGCCTTGTCCTGATTTTCACTGACAAGTATAGGACATGTTTCTTTTTTTTGCTGAGCCGTGCAATGGAAGAAAAGGGCCCCATAAAAGTGAATGGGACAGCATCTAATCCGCAAAAAAAACGGATCCGCGTTTTTGCGGACAGCATACGGCCGTCTGAATGAGCCCTTACTCCTAAGATTGGCCGCTCTGTGGGCTGTGAGCTCCATTGTGTATTCAAGTGAATGGGTTGAGCTGCAGTATCGGGCACAGCCTGCGAGGGTGTCGCATCTTCTGCAACCACTTATGAAGGGAACCTGGCAGCGGCGACCTCCCTTTTTCCCCCCATCAGCTCAGAATAAAACTTCTCGGTGGGTATGTAATATACAAGACGAAGCTGTGCTATGTAAGTAGACAAAAAAATACATTAACGGTCCCCAGCGACCTCCTATCCAACTGTTTGCATAGACACATAGCTGTGGTCCGTCTGATTAAATCGCTCTTTTTCTTTTGTTGATCCTAAGTTGTGATACTTTTTCTTAATATGCAAATTAGGCCTTTGGTGCAATGAGGGAGTCACCTTTGCTCTCGATGCACCCAAGTTCCGATCCGTTCTATGACCAGCCCCTGCCTCGCTGCTTTACCGCTGCCTGTCCCTGTCAATCAAAGCAGCGAGGGAGGGACTTGGCCGCAGAAATTAGCTATTTGTATACCACAGGTTTCGCCACTCTATGCACCCGGTATCGTACGCACCCACTGAGAAGTTTCATTGTATTCTTATGGGGGGGGGGGGGAAATAATAATAAAAAATCTTTGATCTAAATGCGAAAATTACTTAAATGGGGTTTTGTCACTTCAGGAAGTGGCATTTATTATGTAGAGAAAGTTAATACAAGGACCTTACTAATGTATTGTGATTCTCCATTTTGCTTCCTTTGCTGGCTGGATTCATTTTTCCACCAAATTAAACACTGCTGGTTTCTATGGTTACGACCACCCTGCAATCCAGCAGTGGTGGTCGTGCTTGCACACGATAGGAAAAAATGCTGCCCTCCCTGGTGGCTGAGACCGTGGGACAGCACGTAGACTGGTGCTTTTTTCTATAGTGTGCAAGCACGACCACCACTGATGGATTGCAGGGTGGTCGTAACCATTGAGTAATGTGATGGAAAAATGAATCCAGCCAGCAAAGGAAGCAATATGGACAATCACAATACATTAGTAAGTACCTTGTATTAACTTCCTCTGCATGATAAATGTCACTTGCTGAAGCGACAAAACCCCTTTAACTACTACAGGACCGCCGAACGCAGGGATGCGTCCTGCAGCTCTGTGTGGACGCATCGGCGCGTCATCTCGCGAGACGCGCGAGTTCCTGTGAACGCGCGTCTCAAGAGTTGAACTACAGCCTGCCAGCGATGATCAATCGCTGGCAGGCTGTAGATGCGATATAAATCGCATCAAACATGTATACCAGACGCTGTTTTCTGAACAGCGTCTGATATAGCTGCTACCTGGTCCTCTTGTGGTCCCATTTGCTGGGATCGACCACCAGAGGACCAGGTAACACTGTAAAGTTGCACCAAACACTATACTAACCCCCCCCCCCCCTCACCTGTTAACCCCTTGATCACCCCATCTAGACTCCCTGATCACCCCCCTGTCACTGATCACACCCCTTGTAAGGCTCCATTCAGACGTCCATATGTGTTTTGCGGATCCGTGGATTCACGGATCCGCGGAACTGATCCACGGATCCGCAGATCCTCAAAACACGGACACCGGCAATGTGCTTTCCGCATTTTGCAGATCCGCGCATTGCCAGAACTATATAGAAAATGCTTTTTCTTGTCCGCAATTGCAGACTACCTTGGGGTGTCTTCTTTCCACAATGGGGTCACATGTGGGGTATTTATACTGCCCTGGCATTTTAGAGGTCCTAAAGCGTGAGAATCCAAATGCGTAAAAATGCCCTGTGAAATCCTAAAGGTACTCATATCGCCGTACTCAGGAGAAGTAGGGCAATGTGTTTTGGGGTGTATTTTTACATATACCCATGTTGGGTGTGAGAAATATCGCTGTAAACGACAACTTTTTAAATTTTTTTATACAAAGTTGTAAGTTTACAGAGATATTTCTCTCACCCAGCATGGGTATATGTAAAAATACACCCCAAAACACATTGCCCTACTTCTCCTGAGTACGGCGATACCACATGTGTGACACTTTTTTGCAGCCAAGATGCGCAAAGGGGCCCAAATTCCAACAAGTACCTTTTAGGAGGGCATTTTTACGCATTTTTCTTCTCACGCTTTAGGGCCCCTAAAATGCCAGGGCAGTATAAATACCCCACATGTGACCCCATTTTGGAAAGAAGACACCCCAAGGTATTCGCTGAGGAGCAAAATGAGTCCATGAAAAATTAAACTTTTTGTCAAAAGTTAGCGGAAAGGGAGACTTTGTGAGAAAAACAATAAAAATCAATTTCCACTAACTTGTGCCAAAAAAAAATCTTCTATGAACTCGCCATGCCCCTCATGGAATACCTTGGGGTGTCTTCTTTCCAAAATGGGGTCACATGTGGGTATTGATACTGCCCTGGCATTTTAGGGGCCCTAAAGCGTGAGAAGAAAATGCGTAAAAATGCCCTTCCTAAAGGTACTCATTGGATTTGGGCCCTTTACGCATCTTGGCTGCAAGTAAGTCACACATGTGGTATTGACTCAGGAGAAGTAGGCAATGTGCTTGGGTGTATTTTACATATACCCATGCTGGGTGAGAGAAATATCTCTGTAAATTGACAACTTTGAATAAAAAATGTAAAAAGTTGTCGCTTACAGCGATATTTCTCACACGCAGCATGGGTATATGTAAAAATACACCCCAAAACACATTGCCCTACTTCTCCTGAGTACGGCGATACCACATGAGTGACACTTTTTTGCAGCCAAGATGCGCAAAGGGGCCCTAAAACCAATGAGTACCTTTAGGATTTTTATGCATTTGGATTCTCACGCTTTAGGACCCCTAAAATGCCAGGGCAGTATAAATACCCCACATGTGACCCCATTTTGGAAAGAAGACACCCCAAGGTATTCCGTGAGGGGCATGGTGAGTCCACCGAATTTTTATTTTTTGGCACAAGTCAGCGGAAATTGATATTTTTTTTTTTTTTAATTTTGTTTTTTTACAAAGTCTCATATTCCACTAACTTGTGACAAAAAATAAAATTTTACATGAACTCACCATACCCCTCACAGAATACCTTGGGGTGTCTTCTTTCCAAAATGGGGTCACATGTGGGGTATTTATACTGTCCTGGCATTTTAGGGGCCCCTAAAGCGTGAGAAGAAGTCTGGAATCCAAATGCGTAAAAATGCCCTGTGAAATTCTAAAGGTACTCATTGGTTTAGGGTTCCTTTGCTCAAGCTGCAAAAGTGTCATCATGGTATCGCCGTACTCAGGAGAAGTAGGGCATGTGTTTTGGGGTGTATTTTTTATATATATACCCATACTTTGTGTGAGAAATATCTCTGTAAACTACAACTTTTAAAATTTTTTATACAAAGTTGACAATTTACAGAGATATTTCTCTCGCCCAACATGGGTATATGTAAAAATACACCCCAAAACACATTGCCCTACTTCTCCCGAGTACGGCGATACCACATGAGTGACACTTTTTTGCAGCCAAGATGCGCAAAGGGGCCCAAATTCCAACGAGTACCTTTAGGCTTTACATGGCGGCTCACAATTTAGCCCCGCCCAAAATGCCACAGCAGTAAACACACCCCACAAATGACCCCATTTCGGAAAGTAGACACCCCTAGGTATTCACTGAGGGGCATAGTGAGTCCATCTGAGATTTTATTTATTTTTTGCCAGAAGTTATCAGAAATTGAAACTTTTTTTTTTTTTTTCTCAGAAAGTGTCATTTTCCGCTAACTTGTGAAAAAAAATGAAATGATACATGAACTCACCATGCCCCTCCGCGAATACTTTGGGGTGTCTTCTTTCTAAAATGGTGTGATTTGGGGGGTATTTATACTATCCTGACATTCTAGCCCCTGAAGAAACATGACAGGCGCTCAGAAAGTCAGAGCTGCTTCAAAATGCCGAAATTCACTTTTTGCACCATAGTTTGTAAACGCTATAACTTTTACCCAAACCAATAAATATACACTTATTGGACTTTTTTATCAAAGACATGTAGAACAATAAATTTAGAGAAAAATGTATATAGAAATGTAGTTTTTAAAAAAAAAATTTACAACAGAAAGTGAAAAATGTCATTTTTTTGCAAAAATGTCGTTAATTTGTATTAATGGCAAAAAAAAGTAAAAATGTCAGCAAGAATGAAATACCACCAAATGAAAGCTCTATTAGTGAGAAGAAAAGGAGGTAAAATTCATTTGGGTGGTAAGTTGCATGACGGAGCAATAAACGGTGAAAGTAGTGTAGTGCGGAATTGTAAAAAGTGGCCTGGTCATTAAGGGGGTTTAAGCTAGGGGGGCTGAGGTGGTTAAGGAACAACAGTGTAGGACTATGTATTGATGTAAAGGGGTTGTGTGCTGTAATGATCCTTAAGATGGGTTATCAATATCAGGTCCACTCGCAACACCCCTGGTGATTTGAGGAGGCGCCCATGCGAGTGATGTGTCCCCTTTACCTGCTCACCTAGCTTGTAGCGATGGTGCAGTGTCATTTCAGCTGATCACTAAGGATACTTTCACATTTGCGTTGCGAATTCCGGTATTGAGATCCGGCAGAGGATCTCAGTCCCGCATTAACCAAATCTGTTTTGATTTTGCACATCAGGAGGCATCCGTTCCGTTAGGATGCAGTTGTGTGAAATCGAAAACGGAAAAAAAACTGATCCGTCACTAAATACATTGAGTGACTGATCCGTTTTTTTTAGGCTCCTAAAAAAAACAGATCCGTCACCATTGACTCACCTTTTTTTCAGTGCCGGATCCATTTATTTGACCGGACACAAAACCGCAGCTTGCACTGGTTTTGTGTCCGGTCACAAAACGGAATGCTGCCGGAACAGAAAACATCCGGATATCTTACCATTCAGAATGCATGAGGACTAAACGGAACCGTTTTTTTCCCGGTATTGAGATCCTCTGCCGGATCTCAATGCCGGAAAACAACGACGCAAGTGTGAAAGCAGCCTAACAGTTGTAATTACACTGCGCCGCTGCTAAAATCTATATGGCATGCAGTTAAATATTGAAGACTGCGCAGCGGTCGCACGAGCGCCTCGACCCTTTAATTGGAACCCCGCCAATCTGACATTGATGACCAGTCCTGAGGATATCATTACAGCGTAATTCTTGCGGTTTCTCTCATTATTCTGTAGTATTTTTTCCATCACCGGAATAACCTGGATATCAGCGCGATGATTAAAGAGGCCTACCACGTCATGGACGCTACACCAGCGGAGATTCACCCACAGCACCTGCTGAATGAATTTGTGCCTCTTACTAAGGGTCAGTATCCGGTGTTCAACAAGTACCCCAAATTCATCGTGGACTATCAGAGCCAGGAGCGGGAGAGAATCCGGCAGGAGGAGCTGGAGTACTTACGAGAGAGGTAAGTCACTTTACGCCGGGGGGCTGTTCTGTGCATGTACAGTATATGTACCTGTGACCTGCACGGACTGAGACATTTGGATGTTCTGCAGTGTCGATGTCTCATGGTTTATCAGTATTCCACAAAGTAATGTATTTGGTGATTTGGATCCACACAGGGTCTCTGTGACAACACTGCACCCACTGAGAAGAGGGCTGCTCCTCTGAATCCTTCAGTAGTGCAGCCTCAGGCTTTGGGTCTATGACGTCAAACATCTATATTACATTGAAGATGTAAGAAATTAGAAAACCTTTTTATTTTTTTTATTGTAATGACACATTATCTACCGTGTGTGTTATATGCAGGCAAATATCCCATGAGATGGAGGCCGAGGCTTTAAGACGTAGAGCGGAGGATGAAGCCTGGTACCAGCAACAAGAGCTTCTCCGAGGGGCAGAAGAGCAGAGGCGGCAGCTTCTTATTGAGGAGGAGCAAAGGCTCCTACAGCAGAGGCAAAGGTAAAACATCTGGCTGTCACCGACGGACGCAGATGTGCAGCGGCAGCAGTCTCCGAGATCCCCCGGCCATATTACAAACCCCTTCTTTATTCTGTGGTTATTGATACAGTGAACTGTAAGAAATTGTTACAAATATAATCTATCCCCTATTAACAATTGGGCTTATAGGGGTATACCCATCTCAACATTTATGGTATATCCACGGGATGTGCCTATAGAACGCATCATACGGGAACAGGGCTCCGTCTTGTGGCTGCTGTAAATGGAGAGATGGCTACCCGTGCCGTGTCCCCCCTATTAGACATTTATTTCATATCCTGTGGATATGCCTAAAGAGGACCTGTCCCCACTCCTGACAGGCCTGTTTAATAGCTTCATGCGTTCCCCATGTAATAACAATTCTGGAGCATCTATTCTTATGGCTCTATGTCTTACCATTCCTTTATTATTCCTGCTAGAAGGTATGAATGAATTGCTAGCAGTCTGCAGTAAGGGTATAGAGGGGTGGTAACCAGTTGGGGGGTGTCTCTGCACAGTCTCACTCTATCCAATCAGTGCTGACATTGTTAGACTGTGCAGGGACACACCCCTAACTGGTTACCACCCCTATGTACCCTTACTGCAGACTGCTAGCAATTTATTCATACCTTCTATTAGGAATAATAAAGGAATGGTACAACATAGAGCCATAAGAATAGAGGCTCCAGAATTGTTAATATACGGGGAATGCATGAAGCAATTAAACCAAGCATGTCTGGAGCGATGACAGGTCCTCTTTAAATGTGCAATCACCACAGGATAAGTGATGAATGTCTGAACGCCAAGTTCCCACTGCTAGAACCTCCATCCATCAGTAAAGGAGGGCCGGGGTATCATGTTGGAATGAAGCAGTGGTGCTACTTTGTGTAATATCTATGGGGCTGATGGAAACAGCCAAACGCCACATTTCGCCCTCTCTGTCAGTCCCGTAGAGATTGCATGGAGCGGCAGGGTGTCTGCATGACCACCTCTCCATTTAAAGAGTACCTGTCAGCACACATTGCTTTATGGACCCCTGATTGTTTTAGTTTTTTGATGTGACCCCATTTTCCCGTTAGATGTTCCCCCCCCTTAGTTGTGGTGCACATGAGGTCATTCACTGGGGTTTGCCATGGTGGAGGCAACCACAGGAAACCTCCTGAGGTGGAGGCTGTATGTCCGCTCCGACGCTGCCCTCACTGATTGGCATGAGAACTTACCCGGATGTTGTGCTGCAGCTTCTCATCCTCCTCCTATCTGCGCCATCTTCTCCCCAGTAATGCTGCCATCTTATGTCTCTGGCATTGGCCCCGGAAATGAAGTCTTCACCGCCTGGTCTCACAAATTCTGTCTAAATCTGGCAAGGTCATGCAGTAAAGACTTCATTTTAGTTCAGCTTTAAAAATTGGATTGCCGCATATTTTCATATAAATTCCATACAAATGTCACACGAGCTTCCGTTTCCTGGCTTTTACGTTGGCAGATGACACCTTGTGCCATGCATTCTCTCCTAGGCTGGCAGCTGTAAAGCGCGAGCTGAAAATAAAGGAGCTTCAGCTTCTGGAGGCCGCGAGGAAACGCTTTATGAAATATCAACAGGATCAAAGAAAGATGGAGCTAAGACGTCTGGATGATGAGATAGAAAGGAAGATGTGTGTACGGGAAAGGGAAACTGCCGCCGTGGTTCAGGACGTGGAGATCCGGCAGATGGAGCTGGAAGCTCAGAGACGCTTCTATGAACAGGTGCGCTGTAGGACGGGTATCTGTATGGATGACGTGATGGAGTCGGGGACTGCTCCTGAGCTTTGCGACTTCTTTTGCCTTCTAGTAAATCTGTTTTTGTTTCTTTTTAATATATAGCAATTGGCCAAGGAGCTTGAGGCCGAAACACAGGATGTGAAAGGAGATTTGGATGCCAGCAGGAGAAAGGCCTCCCTGGAGGAACAGATGTTCTGGAGGCTGATGGAAACAGAGGAGGATCTCAAAGACAAAAAGGTTGGCTAATAAAACCTCAGCCTGGAGCTGACCATACACTCTAGATTAAAGGGGTCGTCTCGCTTCAGCAAAGGGCCTTTACCATGTAGACAAAGTAGATGCAAGGCACTTCCTAATGTATTGTGATTGTCCATATTGCCTCCTTCGCTGGCTTGTTTGATAAGTCGCATTATAAACTGCTCCTATCCAGGGGTTACGACCACCCTGCAATTCAGCAGCGGTGGTCAGCTTGAACACTATAGAGAAAAGTGCTGGCCTCTCTGGTGGTAGCTCCTGTCGTGGCCACCTTGTATCTGCGCTGCAGCAGTGGCCAAAACCCCCGGAAACATTCAGTGTATAATGTAATGGAGAAATGAATCCAGCCAGCAAAGGAAGCAATATGGACAATCATAATACATTAGTAAGTGCCTTGTATTAACTTTCTCATCTTGGCCGAGCTGCTACTCTGCTTTGTGGACAGCAGTTCAAAAACATGCTGTGCAACATTCACATGGACCTTATGAAACTGGTATCTGGACATCACTCATTGACTTTTGTGGGAGAGTGTTGTGGGCATGCTTTGTGACCTGTGCAGAGGTCATTGTGCAGAACGGGTGGGGAGAAGAGCTGTGACCATCACCTATTTATGAATGGTGGTCTCGTGTTATCTATATAGAGGTGATATTTGTCATTGTAATCCTGCCTGTGGTGATTGTTGAGAAGTGATCTCAACACAGCAGGAAGTGTCAGCCTTTCTTAAAGCTCAGAGGCCTGAGTGAAAACTGCAAGAATTCTGGATTATTTAAAATAACTAGTGAAATGGAAAAAAAAATTGTTAAAATGTATTTTAAAATAAAAACTGTACTCCACATTCCCTGTGGGTAGATGTTGGGTTTATTTCACCACCTCTTCACGATGATATAATGTGTTATCTGTGGCCTGCAGGAGGAATACGGGGTTATCAAGATGCCCAAATACTGCAGTCCCAAAGAATAAATTGACAATTTGAGCTCTGCTGCATCTGCATGAATATACTGTTTCCAGTGTTTTTTTCACAGCGATTGCTTATCTTCTTTTCCACAGCTGCTGGAGGAGAGTTTGGCGAAGGCTGACCGACTATGTACGGAGACCGAGTGGAAGCTCCAGGCTCTACACAAACAAAAACAGGATGACGTGCAGCGTGGGAAACATTACGAAGACGTGGCGAAATTAGCGGAGAGCATCAAAGAGCAGGAAAAGCAGCTTTGTGGTGTCATCAAAGAGTTGGAAGCAAGAAAGGCAAGAGAACAATAAGCTGATACAAGTCTCCATATCTATTTGTACTAGTAAATCACAAAGCGTTCAGGGTTACAGACATTGTCATTACCGATACTGTATACGCTCCATTGTTCACTGTTCTGAAGCTAAAAAGCCACCGTGCTCAGATTAGTCTCTCGCTGCTTTTATCTGCCTGTGGTAAGGTCAGCCTGCTCGTCTACCAGTTTACAAGGGTTTCGCCACTCCCATGGTGTCACGGGTCCATCTGTGATGCAGGATTTGTGATGGGATATTATGTATGTGAAGATCCCCCTTTAATAAACAGGCTCGCAGGGGCCGTCACAGGCAGTTCACCCGTCTCGCATCAGAACTGGCTGAGGCGACATGAGTGACAGTGGACGTGTTCCGGAGAACATTTTTCTGTCCTCTTCAAGGTTAAAGCCTGAGCCGGCCATAAAAATTGTGCACTGGGAAAAAAGCCACCAGCCCACCACTGTAGTTAGAGTATTTTCTGTACATGATCTAGCATGGCTCACGCAGGTTATAGAAGGTTGATATTTAGGGGGAGGTTTATCTCCTGTGCTGCCCGGGGATTTTTTTTTAAATTTATTTTACGCATTTATATAGCGCTGCTATATTCCACAGACATTATCATCATGCCGTCCCGCAACGGGGCTCACGATCTATGTTCCCTATCAGTACGTCTTTGGAGTGTGGAGGAAACCCCCGCAAACACAGGGAGAACATACAAACTCCTTGCAGATGTTGTCCTTGGTTGGATTCGAACCTAGGACCCAGTGCTAACCACTGAGCCACCGTGCTGCGCCTAATATATGAGGAGGCAGGGGCATCGTCATCTATTGGGTGCATCCTTTGGCAGTCCGTGCGATTAGACAGAAATCTACAGCAGCTCGGAGCTGCCGTCAATTTCTGGCTTCATTGCACCAGAAAACTGGCATGAAGATAAATTTGCTGCGGCTTATCGGCACGCCCTCTTTCGGAAAAGTGTAGAGGGCGGTGTAAAAACTGCCGCTTACAACTAATAAAAAAAAAAAAAGTCATGTTAAAAAAGTCAAACACACAGTTTACAATTTTTTAACGCCACTGTTCTGGCGTAAACTAAACGGTAAATCTCACCCTTAGTCTCTTGATCAGTTAGTTATGGTTGGTTCATTAGATGTATACAGCATATAATGCAGAAAATATCTCATTTCTACATTAATCTCCTCAGTGGGCAGAAGTTTCAAACAGGCAATCACAGCTGGAGACTGAGCAGCTCTTAAAGTCTTCGGCGGATGCAGAGAGGAGGAAGTTTTTACGTGCAGGAATGGTGCAGGAGGTGCAGCCGCAGGACGTCCTGCAGGAGACAGAGAGCGATTATTCTGGTCTGTATACTACTTACTTCATGATTTATTTTATTTCCATCTGCCCTAAAAGGGGTTGTCTCATCTCAGACAATGGTGGTATATCGCTAGGCTATGCCCCCATTGTCTTGTAGGTTATTTCCATCTGCCCTTAAAGGGGTTGTCTCATCTCAGACAATGGGGGTATATCGCTAGGCTATGCCCCCATTGTCTTGTAGGTTATTTCCATCTGCCCTTAAAGGGGTTGTCTCATCTCAGACAATGGGGGTATATCGCTAGGCTATGCCCCCATTGTCTTGTAGGTTATTTCCATCTGCCCTTTAAGGGGTTGTCTCATCTCAGACAATGGGGGTATATCGCTAGGCTATGCCCCCGTTGTCTTGTAGCTGCAGCGCTGGGACCCGCACCTACTTTGAGAACGGAGCCCTGTAAGTGGTGGAGGGCACGCTACATATGCGCATCTGCTCTCTATTCATTTTCTATGGGGCCGCCGAAAATAGCCGAGCCATCAGGCCCATAGACGTGAATGAGAGCGGTGGCCGGTAATGAATGGTGCGCTCCCGTTCACTTCTATGGGGAGAACGATTGGTGGTGGCTGGAGCGGAATCCTCCAGGCACCACTTTGCGGGGCTTCGGTCCCAATATAGGTGTGGGTGCCACACCTATGAGACAATGGGGGCATATGCTAGCGATATGCCCCATTGTCTAAAATGAGACAACCCCTTTAAAGCTTCACAAATTTCTTTCTAAATGTAAAGCCTAGTTCCATCCCCAACCTGATAATTCAGCTTTTTTTTTTTCTAATCCCGGGCATCACCTTTTTAAATGTGATATTTTTTCCTACGAACCTGGGTTGTGTCCGATATTGCAGCTCAGTCCTATTTACTTGAACGGTGCTCAACTGCAATACCATAATCTGCACATCAAAAAAATCCAGAATTCACAAGAGGTTCCAGGAAGCTGAGATCCAGGGTGCTGTTTGTAGAATCCTTGCCCTGTTGAGCTCCTTGTTTTTACCTATGAACAAGGTTATTTATTCGTGCTCTCCGTAATGATACCTTTATATCATGCTTTGGCGTGGAAGCTGTATCCTTAGGGGATGAGAGGATCATTTTTAGACTTTTTCTTTTTTTTTTTTCTGATTTAAAATATAGAGATCTCTTATTTAACACCCCTTTAATTAGCCAGATGAGAGAACAGCTCTTATTCATTCATACATTCTATGTTAGCCATGTAATGCTTTATCTCTCCTGTGGGTGGTGCTGCAGGGAAACTGAACACTTGCTGCCAGGTTCTCTCACAGATTACAGCTGATCGCTGGGGGTCTGATCAGTCTTGCATCCCGCGATCAGCTCATTTTTGTGGGAGACCGTCCGTAAAGGCCTAAGTTGCAGATTGTCGGATACAGTTCACCCCCATATAACGGGATTTCTCACACTGGAAACCGTGTATTTGCTTTGTTTTACAGACCGGCTTCGTGACTTGAATCTTTGTTCTCCAGATCAGTTTTCTATACAGGGTGATAAAGAAGTTCAGAGCAAACCACAAAATGTGTGTTTAAACGACGTCTCTTCCTCAAGCTCATCTGCGCACTGTAAGTCCCACAAATATTTCCGGAGAGCTCATTACACAGCATCCCTGGATTCACAGGTCTATTCTGCTCAGTAGTCGCGCATTAGGGATACTGAAGGGGTAGGCTTCACACCAGCTACTGAAATGTAGGACAAACTAACAGCGCTGCATTGTAGGAGCCCAGCCAAGCTGTGTATGACGGCAAGCTTGCTGACTGTTTCCAGTACCAATGAGGAGAACTTTGAATTGTGCTCCGGTCCATAAGACAGGAAGTACAAGTATAGTAATGTAACACATCTACAGGGTTATTCTGCTGCGATGCAGGATTTATGAAAACTGTAAAACGGTGCTCAGTAGTAAAAATGTTTGGTGAATATTTTTTACACTGTGAACACTTTATTAAAGGGGGTGTTTCATCTTAGACATCGCTAGAGTATGCCACCAATGTCGGACAGGTGGGACCTATCTCCAGAATGGGACCTCTAAAGTGAGCGGAGAGCCTTCCATTTATTTATGTGAGACCCACAATAGCAGAGGGCCGGATCGGCTATCTCCGGCTGTCCCATAGAAGTGAATGGAGTGGTGTCCTCGTCTTCGCGGTTCGCTCTCCGTATATTTCTGAGCGTGCTCATTCAGCAGTTTTTTTGGAACTACCATAAAAATGAATGCAGAGCGCGCTGCGCATGTGCCATGTGCTGTCCTCTTTTCTCGCCCATATTCCTTGGGGGACACAGGAAACCATGGGTATAGCTCTGCTCCCTAGGAGGCGTGACACTAAGTGAAAGCTGTAAGCCCCTCCTCCAGCAGCTATACCCTCAGCCTGGAGAGAGAGACTGCCAGTTTTTTGCTTAGTGTCCAAGGAGGCAAGACACTCCCTGCTTCGGCAGGGTCGCTTCCCTATAATTCTTTTTATTTTTGCGTTATTTGTTGTTTTTTCTAATTCGGTTTTTTCTCTACTTGCAGGGACAACAGAGGCGCACTAGACCCCTCTGTTTCTCCCGGGGTTGAGCTGCGCCAGTGCCGGTGATCCCACACTGCTGCCTCCCCCACAGAAGACAAGGTGGACCAGGGCAGCCTCGCTCTCCTGCGTCCCGCCAGCCCAAGGGTCGCCCGCACGCCAAGTCCCTCCCCGGCTTCCTGCCACTGCGGTGCCAGTAGCTGAAGGGGCGACCCTGCTGGATGGATTGAGGGTGAAGACAGCGGATGGTGAGTGGCTGCTCCAGCCTTCAATCACCCCACCCCCTCCTCCCATCTGCTGCTACAAGGGTATGTTGTCCTTACTAAGACCTGGCCATCATCCCCCCATGGCCATTCCGTACACCCGACCACCCCCTGGAGCCTGTAACCGACGTACACCCCCACCCCCTCCGCCGCCCGCCCGCCCACCCGCTTCGGCCCTCAGGGGACCTTCACTATGGGGCACATGTCCGTCCGTTAAGGGGCACCTGTAGGGCGGCCAGCCCTGTCAGACTTCCTCTGGGGACCTCCCCTTCATGGGGTCTATTGCGGGACCAGGGGCCATTTCTCTCGTCAGGCACGGCGGCGGCCGCGCACATTCTGCGTTCGGGGACTCATCGGCGCCATCTTGGCCGATCCGGCACTCCACTCCATCGGGGTTAACTCATTTTGCCGCGCGCGCGCTCTTCCCGCTGCTGGAGGACGGGGCTCCTCTACCATTGGCTCGGCAGGGGCGGAGCTTACCAACACGCGCTCCGCTACTTCCTCATTCCTCATCGGCACATTCCAGTGCTGCATCGGCTCCACCGCTGTGTTCTCTGCACCTGCAGACCTTCTTCCCTTCAGGAATCATCCTCCAGTGCCTGCTGCCACTCCTCCACAGCCTGCTCACAGCCTGTTGCTGCTTCTGCCGTTGGCGCTGCTCCGTGGGTCTGGTAGGACAGTTAACCCCCTCCTTGCCACCAGTGCTGCTGCCTAGGTGTGGCCCCTGTCTACTTTTTTTCTCTGGGGTCTCTCCCTTTAAGGGCCATTTTTCACCATGTCAGACCCTTCTGCAGCAGCCAAGCCTTGGTACCATGCCTGTACCGCTTGTAGGGAACCTTTTCCCCGGGGGCAGTCTGATCCGCACTGCTCTGCATGCCGGGCCCCACCGCAGCCTCAGTCGCCCGCTGTGTCGCCCCCGTTCTCTCTGACCCGCCTGACTGGGCTAGATCCCTGTCCCAGGCCGTGGAAAGCCTCACCCATGTCGTGGGTCGCCTAATAGACAGGCCGCCCACCCCGCAGGATGCCACTCTGACTGTCGCACCCTCCGGGTCCACCGCTTCTGCCGCTGCGGCGGGCTCACCCTCACTCAGTGATCCTTCCCGTGCTAGGCACTCTCAGAAGCGTTTTAGAGTTGAGCGTGCCTCCTCCTCGGATGCCTCTCTCTCTCCGCCACGCGTGCGCACTCAGCCGGGCCTCTCCTCCCCAAAGGATTCGCCCTCTGAAGGTGAACTGGCGGCCTCGGATTTGGAAATGGACTCGGCCCTGCCGTCTAAGCTGGCCTCAGCGATGGGTCAACTCATCTCTGACATTCGTGACACCTTTAAGGTGCAGGACTGACCCCCTAGCTCTGACACAGCTAGCGTCTCCTTTATCAGACCCAAGCAGGCTTCCAAGGTCTTTCCAATCCACCCTGATTTCTCTTCCGTGGTCTCCAAGGCTTGGGCTCGTCCAGACGCCCGCTTTGTTAATCCCAAGAAGCTGGATATTTGCTATCCTTTTCCAGCCGATGTCGTGGCCACCTGGTCGTCCCCACCCAAGGTGGACCCCCTGTGGCCCGCCTGTCGAAGACCACGGCCATTCCTGTCCCCGACGGATCCTCTCTTCAGTCAGCGGAGGACCGTCGTTTGGAGACTTTCTCAAAGGGCATTTTGCTGCCTCTGGTTCTGCCCTCAGACCAGTTTTTGCCTCTGCCTGGGCGGGTAAGGCAATCTCTGCTTGGGGTCTGCAGTTGGAGCAGGAGTTGGAATCGGACGTTTCCATCCAGGACCTCCGTTCCTTGGCCCAACTTATTGTTCGGGCCGGGAATTTTGTTTGTGAGGCCTCCCTTGATGCGGGAGCCCTCATAGCACGTTCCTCCGCCCTGGCTGTTTCCGTCAGGAGGGAACTCTGGCTGAAGGTTTGGAAGCGGACGCCGCCTCCAAGCGTTCCTTGGCGAGCCTACCTTTTGGGGTTCCCGTCTTTTCGGGGCCCGCCTAGATGAGCTTATTTCGGAGGCCACGGGGGTAAAGCACCCATCTTCCGCAACCCCAAGCCAGGGCGCCCCTCGCGGCCGACCTGGGGTGTCTCGTTTCGGTCCTCTCGCAGGACATCTGGGGCTCGCCCCGCAGCTGCCGCTCGGGCCCTCCCAGGATAGGCGTAGGAAGCCGTTTTTCGGGCGCAGCCCAACTGGCGCAGGCCGCAGACTGCCCGCACACCCGCGGCAAAACAGTCCTCTGCCTGAAGGTGCGCCCCCACCCACCCGGGTGGGGGCCGCCTCCTCCTTTTCAGGGACGTCTGGAGGGCTCACGTCTCCGACGCCTGGGCTCTCGAAATTGTGTCTTCTGGATACAAAATCGAATTCGCGTCCTTCCCTCCAGATCGGTTCTTTCGCTCCCGCCCTCCACGGGACCCCAAGGGCGCGGTCGCGTTCTCCACGGCTGTTCAAGCCTTGCTGGACAGGGGGTGATTACCCCCGTTCCTCTAGAGGAGAGGTTCCAAGGGTTCTACTCGAACCTTTTGTGGTTCCCAAGAAGGGAGGCTCGGTGCGGCCCATTTTGGACCTCAAAGGCTCAACCGCTTTCTCCTTCTTCGGCGGTTTCGGATGGAGTCCCTCCGTTCCGCTGTGGCTTCCCTGGAGCAGGGAGATTTCATGTCTTCCATCGACATACAGGACGCCTACCTCCATGTTCCGGTAGCTCGGTGTCACCATCGCTTCCTCCGTTTCGCCGTGGGGACCTTCACTTCCAATTTGTTGCCCTTCCCTTCGGGCTGGCGACAGCCCCGAGTGTTCACCAAGGTCCTGGCCCGGTTTTGGCTTTACTCCGCTCCAGGGGTGTTTTTCTGCTGCCGTACTTGGACGATATCCTCATCAAGGCTCCGTCCTTTTCTCAAGCGTCTGCCAGCGTGGATCTCACTCTAGAGACCCTGGCGAGGTTCGGTTGGGTCATCAACTTCCCCAAGTCCTCCCTTCTCCCTTCCAGACAACTGGTCTTCCTGGGAATGCTCTTAGACACGGGAGCGGCGGAGGTCCGCCTTCCCTCGGAAAAACGTCTGTCCCTCCGTCGGGCAATTCAGGGTCTCCTTCTCCACCGTCGACCATCCTTCCGCCTCTGCATGCGGGTCCTGGGGCAGATGGTTGCCTGCTTCGAGCGATACCATTTGCGCAGTTTCACTCCCGCCCTCTCCAGCGGGCGATCCTTTCCTCCTGGGACAAATCTCCGGAGTCTCTGGACCGCCCCTTCCGTCTATCGCCTCCGGTTCGGTCATCCCTCCGCTGGTGGTTACAGGCCCCGCTTCTGGGCAAGTCCTTTCTGCCGCTCAACTGGCTGGTGGTTACCACCGATGCCAGTCTCTTGGGCTGGGGAGGGTGTTTCCTCCCTGGTCCGTCCAGGGCATTTGGTCTCCGTCGGAGTCCAAACTCTCGATCAATGTCCTGGAGCTGAGAGCGGCCCTTCTGTCTCTGCGACACTGGACTCATCTGCTGCGGGGCCACCCAGTTCGAGTGCAATCGGACAACGCCACGGCCGTGGCGTACATAAATCACCAGGGGGCACTCGCAGCGCAGCAGCGATGCGGGAGGTCACCAGCATTCTCCTTTGGGCGGAAGCCCACGTCCCAACTCTGTCTGCAATTTTTATTCCAGGGGTGGACAATTGGGCGGCGGACTTTCTCAGCCGCACCACCGTCGACCCGGCGAGTGGTCTCTTCACCCGGAGGTGTTCGAGGCCATTTGCCTTCGTTGGGGCTTTCCGGACGTGGACCTCATGGCCTCCAAGTTCAATCACAAGGTCCCCGCCTATCTGTCCAGGGCCAGGGATCCGGGAGCTTGCGGTGCCGACGCCCTCGTTCTTCCTTGGCGAGGCTTCGCTCTTCCATACATTTTCCCCCATCCCACTCCTGCCCAAGGTCCTGCGGAAGATCGCGGCGGAGGCGTCCCAGTGATTCTGATCGCTCCGGACTGGCCCCGCCCGGTCTTGGTACGCCCGACCTCATGCTGCTCCTGGCGGACGCGCCCTGGCCGCTACCCGCCAGGGAAGATCTTCTCTCTCAGGGACCGATCTTCCACCCGCGTTTAGAGTCCCTACGTTTGACGGCGTGGCTGTTGAGACCGCCATCTTGGCGCGTAGGGGTTTTCCGCGGACGTCGTCCGCACCATGATCCGCGCCCGTAAGCCGTCCTCTTCTAGGATCTATTATAGGACCTGGAGGACCTATTTAGGGTTCTGTGCCGACCTGGGGATTCCTCCGCTCCGTTTCTCTCTCCCCACCGTGCTGTCCTTCCTTCAGTCTGGTCTTGCCCAAGGTCTGGGGCTTAGTTCTTTGAAGGGTCAGGTGTCTGCGCTATCTATTTTATTTCAGCGCCCGCTGGCCCCTGGGTCCTATCAAGACCTTCCTTCAGGGCGTGGCCCACGCGGTTCCTCCGTACCGCCCTCCGGTACCGCCCTGGGACCTAAACCTGGTTCTCTCAGCGTTCCAGGCTTCTCCATTCGAGCCTCTGCGGACGGTTTCCTTGCGGCTTCTGTCCTGCAAGGTTATTTTCCTTGTGGCCGTCACCTCCCTTCGGAGGGTGTCTGAATTGGCTGCACTCTCCTGTATGGATCCTTTCTTAGTGTTCCACCAGGACAAGGTGGTTCTTCGTCCAGTCCCTTCCTTCCTTCCTAAGGTGGTCTCCGCCTTCCATCTGAACGAGGACATCGTCCTCCCCTCCTTGTGTCCTTCCCCTTCCCATCCCGGGAGAGGAGCTTCATCGCCTGGGCGTGGTCAGGGCGCTGAAGGTTTATCTGGAGGTAACCAGCTCTTTCAGGCGCACTGACTTCGCTCTTTGTGGTTCCGGAGGAGTCGCGCAGAGGATGGCGGCGTCCAAAGTTGCTATCGCCCGTTTTGTCAAGATGGCTGTTTCTGAGGCTTATCTCGCCAAGGGCAAGGTTCCGCCCCTTGGTGTTACCGCTCACTCCACCAGAGCGGTCGGGGCTTCCTGGGCTCAGAGGAATCGGGCTTCGGCGGAGCAGATTTGCAAGGCGGCCACTTGGTCCTCCTTGCACACCTTCACCAAATTCTACAGGGTGCATACTCATGCGTCGGCTGACGCTGCTTTAGGCCGTCTGGTGTTGCAGGCGGCAGTTGATTGATGCCTCTGGGTGTTGGCCTGGTTGTTCTGGTCCCTCCCTTCTGGGACTGCTCTGGAACGTCCCATGGTTTCCTGTGTCCCCCAAGGAATATGGGCGAGAAAGGAGACTTTTGTATTACTTACCAGTAAAGTCTCTTTCTCGCTCTTCCTTGGGGACACAGCTTCCGCCCTTCATTTGGGTTTACAGTTGTGGTTCAGGCTTGGTTGCCCCCGTTGGGGCTTGACGGTTTCCTTTTTTCCGGTTGGTGGTTATCTTTCACTACTTGGACACGCAACTGGCAGTCTCTCTCTCCAGGCTGAGGGTATAGCTGCTGGAGGAGGGGCTTACAGCTTTCACTTAGTGTCACGCCTCCTAGGGAGCAGAGCTATACCCATGGTTTCCTGTGTCCCCCAAGGAAGAGCGAGAAAGAGACTTTACTGGTAAGTAATACAAAAGTCTCCTTTTTTCGGGGCCCCGTTCTGAAGATAGGTGCGGGTTTCAGAGGTGGGACCCGCACTTATCTGACTTGATGGCATATCCTAGTGATATGCCAATAAAGTCTTGAGATGACAGAACGCTTTAAGAATTATTAGTATTGGAAGTATCACCCTTACTACTCAAAACTACATCTGACACGCTCATCTCTGCTACATATGTACAGGTGGCACATAAGAGGGCCTTGCTGGCGTATTATATTCTTTTACATTTATAGATATGTTTTGTCTCGTAGTTTCTCTGGATCGTGGAAGAGAAAGCTTGGATTATAAGGAACGTGCTCTTATGTCAGAAGTACGAGAGCTCAGACACAAACTGGCTTCACAGGCGCAGAGAAAATACCGCACATCGCACTGTCCGGTCACACAGTGGACTTGACCGCTAGTTTGGGGGAGATTCTTTTATTTATCAGAATTGTATTTATTCTTAGTCCTGTTTTTCTTACCTCGTTTTGTACAGTTCAATCACACGTCAGAGTGTATAGGATCATTAAACACCTTTAATTACTGAAGTGACTCCTTTATTATAAAGAGCGACAGAAACCACGGAGTAAGTTAGATGCATAGACGGGAGATGGCGTGAAGTCCACGTCACGTCCACCTCCAGGCCTCCCTACCCGCCCGCGTTCGCTCCCCCGTGTGTTGATGCGCCGGCTCCTGGCTCCGGGTGCACCGATGGAGCTCCGGCTGTGCTAGCTCCTGCTAAACCCCGGTTCCTGCCCTGCCCTGGCCGGTTTGGCGTTGTGTGCTGCTTCGGGCTGCCTTCGGTTCCTGCTTCGGTTCTTGCTCCTGCTTCAGCCTGCGATCATGGTGTGATGTTAGTCTCCTCCTGGTGCGGTGTGTCCCCTGGGCTTGTTCTGCTCCCGCTGTCTGCTGTGGGTCGGTGGCTTGATTGGGTCTTCTACTGTCTGCCTGCTCGGCTGCGGTTGGGCTGGGCGACGGATCCTGCTCCCCTGCTCCCGGATCCCGCTTCCTTGCTCCCCTCTGACCTGCCTTCCATGAATATGTTCCCTCTCCTCCTCTCCTCTGGACTACGGGCTGCTTGCTCCGCTGTGTGAAGATTGGAGATCCCTCACATGGATACGTAAGAACACTGAAATGGTGTAGAGCTGTTTTTTTTTTCCCTGTACCTCTTATTCCTATGTGCTGGCCGTTTTTTTTTTTTTTTTGGCTTACTCAAAGAGCAGGTCGTATGTATATGAGTATATATATGGGGATATAAAAACAAGAACACCAAGTAAAAAAAATATATATATAGATATAAAAAAGAGAAAGTAAAGAAATATGGGTATTAAAGGCGGGAAAGAGGGAAAAAAAAAAAAAAAAAGAGAAGGAAAGTATAAAAAAGGAGACAGAGGGTAAGGAGTCAAAAAATTAAAAAAAAAAAAAAAAAAAGAGAAATTAGAATGGAAAAAAAAAAAAAGCGATTTAAGTAAAAGAAGAAGATAGAAGACTAAAGGGAAGGAAAAAAAAAAAAAGAAGAAAATTAAAATAAAAGAAGGAGGGAGAGGGGAAGGACAAAGGAGAAAAGAAAAGAGAAAGGATAAGGGGAAAAAGAGAAAGGAAAAAAAAAAAAGAAAGAAGATAAAAAAAAATAAAAAATGGCACCCAAACGCCGGTCAATAGACTCCTCTGCAACTAGACAGGGAGCAAGACCAATTGAAGTGGGGAAGATTGAGCATTACTTGAGATCACCTGGCATTCAAGAAAAAGGGGCACTTAAAGGGAGACCTTTAAAAAAGAATGTTAATATCCTCTCTCCAGATGATCCCTCTGAGGCTGAACATGTGGATGCAGACATGGAGGGTGGCGAGGAGGAACGACCTAGTCGCTCGAAAGTAGACCCAGCAGTTATGGAAGAAATTTTATTGACTGTTAAAAACAATGGAGCAGTAATGCAAAATATGGCGACGCAATTGGGGTCAGTACAGAGCGATATATCACTGATTCGAGATGATCTGGCGAAAATTCGAGAGCGGGTCCTTGATATGGAGAAAAAAGTTAACCATCTGCAGACAGACATTACAAAACTACAAGTAAAATCCTCGTCACTTGCCTCTGAAAATGAGCGTCTTCAAGCTAAGCTCGTCGACCTAGAAAATAGATCTAGGCGATACAATATACGAGTAGTTGGATTTCCAGAGGGCATGGAGGGTCAGCAATTACTGGATCAGTTAAGATCCCTGATACTTGAAAATCTGGGGAGTGAACATTTTTCGCTGCTGTTTCAGATGGAGAGGGCCCATCGAGTTTCAGGAGGAAAGATAATACCAGGAAAGCCGCCACGGTCAATTTTGATTAAAATACTCTCATCCATAGATAGAGATGTTATCCTTAAAAGAGCTAGAGAATGTTCACCTATTATATATAAGGGTAATAAATTATCCTTGTTTCCGGATTTTGCTCGAGAGACACAAGAAAAGAGAAGGTTTTTTTTTAGAAATTAAGAAGCGTTTAGCTGCTAAAGACATTAAGTACTCTCTCTTATATCCGGCTAAACTGAGAGTGATTTTTGATGGAACTTCCCACTTCTTTGAGAATCCGGAGCAAGCTATGGATTGGTTAGACCGAGCCGGCATATGACTATTTGTTATTTTTCATTAAAGGGGGGCTCCGGGAGGGGTTGGAGGTCTGGGGGAGGAGTAGTGGCCAAGGTCGAGAGGTTTACTGGAGGCCCTAGGTAGACCATTAGAGGGAGGGAGGAGGGGAGTGGGAGGGTTCAAGCATGCCGGTTTTTTTTTTTTTTTTCTTTTTCACTCATTTATAAGCAATGTCAGTTAAGATTGTATCATGGAATGTAAGGGGCCTTGGAGAGAGATTAAAAAGACAAGCAGTTATGGATGCAGTGAGGAGACACCTCCCTGCAGTAATCTGTTTAGTTGAAACCCATCTTACAGATATTACAGTTTCCCGTTTGGGAATGGGATGGTCTTCTCAGAGATACCATTCAACATTTAATGGTTCCTCAAGAGGAGTTTCGGTTTTGATTCATCGTGCTATTGACTTTAGCTTAATTGACTCTGAAATCGACAGCCAGGGAAGATTCATCTTCCTTTATGGTAGACTTTGTGGTCAGCCATATACACTTGCTTTTTTTTATATACCTCCTCCTTTTTCTATTTACCCCCTCAATGCCTTTTTGTCATTTATCGAACAGAGACCAGAGTGCCAGATTGTCTTGATGGGAGACTTTAATGCGGTTATGGATCCTAATAAGGATAGATTATCAGTGGATGTAGATCCAGGGAGAAATATGAGGGTTTCACCTCTATTTCAGTTTTGTCAAGAGACGGGCCTGGTGGATATATGGGAGCATTATGGAAGGGGGAAACAGGTATTTTCTTGTGCTAGCAAAGGAGGGAGGGCAATGTCCAGAATTGATCTGGACCTGACGAATAGTAGTAATTTAAAGAACATAAAAGCGATCCGATATGGGGTCAGGACAGTTTCGGACCATTCCCCCCTCGCAATAGATTTAACCCTTGGGGAACAGAAGGTCAGTTTGAGGTCCTTTTTTAAGCTGAATCTATACTGGCTCACCCTTATTGAGAACCAGGATTCTATTAAACAACTCGTTTCTACTTTTTGGGAAATTAACTATCCCTCTGCTAACATCAACTCGGTTTGGGACGCCTTGAAAGCATATATGAGGGGAGTTCTAATGAGTGACGTTACGGCATTGAGGAGGGGCTTTAGGAAAAGGGAGGAGGAATTGGTTAAGAGGGCGACTGAGGCAACGGAACAATTTACTGCACATCATTTAGAGTGCCACAGGGAGGAGATGCAGAAAGCAAGCAGTGCCCTAAAGGAATTTCTCCTTGAAAAAGCTCAGCATAGTTTATTCTTTAAGGGACAAAAATATTTTGTAGAATCCGGCCGACCAGGTAGATTACTTACTAGAATCATTGCTCAACAGGACAATAAAAAAAAGGATATCACTTCAATCTTTGGAGTTAACGGAGAGTCTGTTAGCAATCCGGAGGGAATCAGAACTACTTTTTTTGATTATTTCTCCCAAGTATATAGGTCAACTCAGACTACATCTATTAAAGCTATGGATCAATATTTGGATACTGTTTGTCTTACGACGCTAACAGACTCCCAGAGGGCTTTTTTGGATAGGGATGTGTCATTACAAGAGATTCAAGGGGCACTTAAAATGATATCAGGTAATTCTGCGCCAGGCCTGGATGGTCTCCCCTATGAATTCTATCGAAAATATGGGGCTACTATTCTACCACACCTCGTAGAGGTTTTTGCTCAGGCAGTGCAGGGAGGTGTTCTCCCGAAGTTAATGTTGGAAGCACTGATAGTGCTAATTCCAAAAAAAGATAACGATCGACGGGAATTGGACTCTTATAGACCAATTTCTCTATTAAATACGGATGTTAAATTACTCTCCAAGGCCCTCGCTAACAGGCTCTCTAAAGTAATTACGTCTGTTATTCATCCTGATCAAAATGGATTTATGCCTGGGAGGGGTACACATTATAATCTTCACCGTCTCTTTGCTAATACTCAGTCTCCGGCGGATGGTTCCCGCTACATCCTGTCTCTTGATGCCACTAAGGCTTTCGACAGGGTGGAGTGGGGGTTCCTTTGGAGAGTGATGGTGAGAATGGGATTTGGCCCAAGATTCATCATGATGATACAGTTGCTATACAAAGCCCCTGTGGCCAGGCTGAGGATCAATGATGTGTTGACAGGGACCTTTCCATTGGAAAGAGGAACCCACCAGGGATGTCCTCTTTCCCCGCTTCTCTTCAACATTTACATTGAATCCCTGGCGGCCAAGGTTAGACAAGATCCGAGGATGTCGGGGTTTGGAGTTATGGGAACAGAGGACCGAATTTCCCTATACGCCGATGATGTTCTGTTTTTTATACAACAGACAGAAAACACACTACCTCGGGTGATGAAGATTGTTAATGCTTATAGTTAGGTCTCAGGCTTGAAAGTTAACTGGGCGAAAACCTGCCTTTTACCGTTGGATGAATTATCTACTGAAACTAGAGTCCATGGTCTGAATGTCTCTGAGTCATTGAAGTACTTGGGGATTACGGTGACTGCAAAAGTTCAAGACTATATACAGCTTAATTTGATACCAGTATTGTCGAAAATTAGATCAAAAATTAAGGTATGGCAGAAAATTCCGCTTACTAGAGCAGATAGGATTTCCTTAATTAAAATGGTGGTACTCCCCAAGTGCTTTATGTTCTCCGAAACTCCCCCATTTGGATCGAGGATAAATTCTTCAAACTGATAGAAAAAATGATTAATGATTTATTATGGGGGAGAAAACGTGTGAGATTGAAGGTGGACTATTTTTCTATGCTTTATGAGCAGGGAGGCCTAAATCTTCCGTATTTTAAGGGATATTTTGTTGCCTCACAGTTATGTTTTTTCAACGACTGGAAAAATAGTCCCCTATGTATAAAATTAGTAACAGAAGCAGGCTTCTCAGACTTTTTTACACTACTGGAGTCCAGTTATTTACCCAAGAGTTTACAAGAGTATACCTCCTTTTTTAGTTTGTGTATAAGAGCTTGGAGGATGATCAGGAAATGGTGTAAAGTTACAGCATCATTGATCTGTACTCCATTATGGCATAACAAAAGGTTTCATACTCTTTTGAATTTGGAGGCCAGCCATTACTGGAGGACCAAAAATATTCACTATCTCAGTCAAGTGGTAAAAAATGGGGAAATTTTGTCTCTTTCAGAACTTACTCAAAAGGAAAACTTAGGTGAGATAGCATGGTATCCATACTTTCAGTTATGTTTTGCACTCTCTTCTATCTTAGATAAGCACTCCTTTAATATAGAAGCTCCACCTTTTCTTCATAAGTTATTATTAGAAAGAGGAACACATGTGAAAGTTAAAATTTCACATTGTTATAAACACTTAATTAGAATTTACTTTTCTGAACGTCACTCTCCAGGACAAAAAGCCTGGACTACCACACTTGAAAACTTTGCTCCACTGGCGTGGGAAAATATTTTGAAGAATATGTCTTATTTTTCACACAACTTTAATCACACTGTAGTACAGTTTAATATTATTCATAAAATATACATAACACCACTATGGTTACAAAAGAGAGGCTTTAGGACCTCTTCTAACTGCCCGCGATGTGACTGCTCTGGTGCTGATCACCTACACATGTTCTGGGATTGTCCTCCAGTAAAGGAGTATTGGCATTTGGTTCAAACAACCTTAATACAAAAATTCCAAATTCAGATTCCCTTTGTGCCTGGAGTATGGATCTTGGGTGACTTTTCTGAGATAGTCAGTTTTCTAAATTTCGTCTTTTGGTTAACTACTACAGGACCGCCTAACGCAGGGATGCGTCCTGCGGGCGGTCCTGTAGCTCTGAGTTGACGCGTCGGCGCGTCATCTTGTGAGAGCCGAGACTTCCTGTGAACACGCGCGCGCGCGTTCACAGAGAAGCACGGCAGTTCGGCTACAGCCTGCCAGCGATGATCCATCGCTGGCAGGCTGTAGATGCGAATAAAATCGCATCAAACAGCTATATCAGACGCTGTTTTATGAACAGCGTCTGATATAGCTGCTACCTGGTCCTCTGGTGGTCCCATTTGCTGGGATCGACCACCAGAGGACCAGGTAACTACAATAAAGTTGCACCAAACACTACACTAACCCCCCCTCACCTATTAACCCCTTGATCACCCCATCTAGACCCCTGATCACCCCCTGTCATTGATCACACCCCTTGTAAGGCTCCATTCAGACGTCCATATGTGTTTTGCGGATCCGTGGATTCACGGATCCGTGGATTCACGGATCCGCGGATCCGATCCGCGAATCCTCAAAACACGGACACCGGCAATGTGCTTTCCGCATTTTGCAGATCCGCACATTGCCAGAACTATATAGAAAATGCTTTTTCTTGTCGCAGTGCGGACAAGAATAGGACATATTCTATATTTTTGCGAGCGGAAGTGCAGACCGGAGCGCGGATCCGTAATTCGGATCCGAGCGGGACAAAGTCTGTCCCCATAGAAATGAATGGGTCCGCAATTCCGTTCCATAAACAGAATTTCGGACGTGTGAATGGGGCATAAGGGTCCCTTATCACCGCCAGTTAGTTAGCTACTTGTTAGGTAGCTAGCGCCCAGCCCACCGCACCGCAGTCACTGATTTTGGCAGAGATTTTTCATCCACATTGATCGATCGCGAATGAAAAAATCTGTGCCGTTCATTTTTTTTTTTCAGCGCAGAGGCTGAGCGGAAAAAAATCTCATTACCAGTATGCTCAATATACGGAGAATCGCAGAAACTCCTAATGCTGGCCATACGTGTAATGATTGCGGAGACCCCTCAAATGCCAGGGCAGTACAAAACCTCACATGTGACCCCATTTTAGAAAGAAGACACCCCAAGGTATTCCGTGAGGGGTATGGTGAGTTCATGTAAAATTTTATTTTTAGTCACAAGTTAGTGGAATATGAGACTGTAAAAAAAAAAAAAAAAATCAATTTCCGCTAACTTGTGCCAAATTTTTTTTCTGTGAACTCGCCATACCCCTCACAGAATACCTTGGGGTGTCTTCTTTCCACAATGGGGTCACATGTGGGGTATTTATACTGCCCTGGCATTTTAGGGGTCCTAAAGCGTGAGAATCCAAATGCGTAAAAATGGCCTGTGAAATCCTAAAGGTACTCATTGGATTTAGGGCCCTTTGCGCATCTTGGCTGCAAAAAAGTGTCACTCATGTGGTATCGCCGTACTCAGGAGAAGTAGGGCAATGTGTTTTGGGGTGTATTTTTACATATACCCATGCTGGGTGTGAGAAATATCGCTGTAAACGACAACTTTTAAAAATTTTATTCAAAGTTGTCAATTTACAGAGATATTTCTCTCACCCAGCATGGGTATATGTAAAAATACACCCCAAACACATTGCCCTACTTCTCTGAGTCGGCGATGCCACATGTGTGACACTTTTGCAGCCAGATATGCAAGGGCCTAAATCCAACGAGTACCTTTAGGAGGGCATTTTACGCATTTTTCTTCTCACACTTTAGGGCCCCTAAAATGCCAGGGCAGTATAAATACCCCACATGTCACCCCATTTTGGAAAGAAGACACCCCAAGGTATTCGCTGAGGGGCATAATGAGTCCATGAAAAATTAAACTTTTTGTCAAAAGTTAGCGGAAAGGGAGACTTTGTGAGAAAAAACAATAAAAAATCAATTTCCACTAGCTTGTGCCAAAAAAAAAATCTTCTATGAACTCGCCATGCCCCTCATGGAATACCTTGGGGTGTCTTCTTTCCAAAATGGGGTCACATGTGGGGTATTTCTACTGCCCTGGCATTTTAGGGGCCCTAAAGCGTGAGAAGAAAAATGCAGAAGTAGGGCAATGTGTTTTGGGGTGTATTTTTATATATACCCATACTTTGTGTGAAAAATATCTCTGTAAACGACAACTTTTAAATTTTTTTATACAAAGTTGACAATTTACAGAGATATTTCTCTCGCCCAGTATGGGTATATGTAAAAATACACCCCAAAACACATTGCCCTACTTCTCCTGAGTACGGCGATACCACATGAGTGACACTTTTTTGCAGACTGGGTGCGCAAAGGGGCCCAAATTCCAACGAGTACCTTTAGGTTTTACATGGCGGCTCACAATTTAGCCCCGCCCAAAATGCCAGAACAGTACAAACACCCCACAAATGACCCCATTTCGGAAAGTAGACACCCCAAGGTATTCACTGAGGGGCATAGTGAGTCCGTCTGAGATTTTTATTTTTTTTTGCCAGAAGTTATCAGAAATTGAAACTTTTTTTTTTTTTTCTCAGAAAGTGTCATTTTCCGCTAACTTGTGAAAAAAATGAAATGATACATGAACTCACCATGCCCCTCTGCGAATACTTTGGGGTGTCTTCTTTCTAAAATGGTGTGATTTGGGGGTATTTATACTATCCTGACATTCTAGCACCTGAAGAAACATGACAGGTGCTCAGAAAGTCAGAGCTGCTTCAAAATGCCGAAATTCACTTTTTTGCACCATAGTTTGTAAACGCTATAACTTTTACCCAAACCAATAAATATACACTTATTGGACTTTTTTTATCAAAGACATGTAGAACAATAAATTTAGAGAAAAATTTATATAGAAATGTAGTTTTTTTTTGAAAAATTTTACAACAGAAAGTGAAAAATGTCATTTTTTTGCAAAAATTTCGGTCATTTTTGATTAATAGCAAAAAAAGTAAAAATGTCAGCAGCAATGAAATACCACCAAATGAAAGCTCTATTAGTGAGAAGAAAAGGAGGTAAAATTTATTTGGGTGGTAAGTTGTATGACGGAGCAATAAACGGTGAAAGTAGTGTAGTGCGGAATTGTAAAAAGTGGCCTGGTCATTAAGGGGGTTTAAGCTAGGGGGGGCTGAGGTGGTTAAAGTGTCCTTTCTAGCTAGGCTCATTATCTCTAGATTGTGGTTTGCGTCGCTCCCCCCAGAGCATCGAACATGGTTAAATTTAGTTAATAAAGTCAAAAAGTACGAACGGATGTTATATAAACAGACAGGGTCTAATGATAAATTCATTAAGATATGGAACTGGTGGAATGAATAAAGTGTAAGAAGGTGTTTTTTTTTTTTCTTTCTCTTCTCTTTTCTTCGGCATGCTTGAGGGGGTGGTTGGGGGGGGGGGGGGTGGAAACACTAGTAAATTTGCTTTTGTTATTATGATACTATGTTTGATATCTAGAAAAGTCAAATAAAGATTAAATAAAAAAAAAAAAAAGAAACCACGGAGGAAGAACATTGCAGGGACGCCAGGTGCAATATGCAATAATTTCTAAGATCCCCTAGATGGCGCCGACTGCCTGGCTGATATAAGAAAAGGAATGTAGCGCTATAAGGAATGTATCAGAAAATTACATATTTAAAGGAGGTTTTTATTGTAAATGTATTTTAAACATTTGTTTTATTTTATATGCTTAACGGCGTGAAGTGAAATGCATAATTTAAAAAGAGGCCAAAAACATTATCTACAAAATTATATTTATTGTCTGTTATACTTAGGCCTCTTTCACACTTGCGTTCTGAGGATCCGGCAGGCTCTTCAGGCCCGCCGGATCCGTCAGAACGCAAGTCGCCTGAAAGCTTTTTTGACTGATCAGGATCCTGATCAGTCTTTGAAATGCTTTCAGGTTACCATGGCAGCCAGGATGCTACTGAAGTCCTGGCTGCCATGGTAAGTACTCCGCAGCAGTGTACTTACCTGCGCTGCGGCTGCCGGGCGCTCCTTCATGACGTCACAGGTCCCCGTGGTACATAGATCAATACGCCGCCCGGACCTGTGATGCCATGAAGGAGCGCCCGGAGGCCGCAGCGCAGGTAAGTACACTGCTGCGGAGTACTTACCATGGCAGCCAGGACTTCAGTAGCGTCCTGGCTGCCATGGTAACCGATCGGAGCCCCATCATACACTAGGGCCCCAATCAGAACTGCTGCTGCGCATGCGCAGAGCTAAACGTCGGATCCAGCGATGCGCCGAAACGACGTTTAGTTTAATTCCGGATTAATGCACTTCAATGGGCATTAATTCCGGATCCGGCGTTAGGGCATGTCTTCCGGATTTTTGGACGGAGACAAATCCGCAGCATGCTACGGTTTTGTCAATGTCCAAAAAACGCTCACATACTGAACTGAAGACATCCTGATGCATCCTGAACGGATTTCTCTCCATTCAGGATGCATTAGAATAATCCTGATCAGTATTTTTCCGTCCTAGAGCCCCGAGGACGGAACTCTAGGACGGAAACCAAAAACGCAGATCTGAAAGAACCCTTAGGCCTGTTTTACACTTCTGTTGTGGCATTCCGGTTTGGAGATCAGGCAAAACATCTCAAAACCAGGCCAAAACGGATCAGTTTTATCCCCACAAAACTGATCAGGATACATTCCGTTTTATTGCGTTTTTTTTGACCAGACACAAAACCCCTGCAAGCTGCAGTTTGGTCTGAAAGTCTATGTTGCCGGATGTTTTTTTTTTTTTTTTGTCTTTAGCGGGAAAAAACAGATCCAGTGCTCATTGACTTGCAGTCATTTTCATACCGGATCCGGTTTGTTCAGTTTTGATTTAATACAATCTGATCCGGCTGAAACTGATGCATGCGGATGTGTTAGATCTGCATCCGGATGTGTTAGATTTTCGGTGGAAAACGCTTCTGTTTTGTTCCCATTCATTGTCAATGGGGACAAAACTGAACTGAACAAACTGAGTGCACCACTATGCGTTCCGTTCCATTTTGCTGCATCCCCGTCGCAGACAGAATAACGCTGCAAGCTGCGCTTTTCTGTCCGCAATGTAGTGCGGAGCAAGACGGATCCGTCATAACACACAAAGTAAGTCAATGGTGGCGGATCCGTTTTCTCAGACTTAAAATAAAACGGATCCGTCCCCCATTGACTTACAGTACTTTTAGAGACTGATCCGTCTTGGCTATTTTAGAGATAATATAACCGGATCCCTTCAGAGTGGATGCAGACGGTTGTGTTATTATGACGGAAGTATTTTTGCTGATCCATGACGGATCCAGCAAAAACGCTGGTGTGAAAGTAGCCCTAAATGGAACGGATCCATTAAATTCTGGTTTTGAGATCCGCTACCGGATGTCAAAACCGAAGTTCCATAACACAATCCATAACACAATCCATACACAATCATAGCACAAACTCCAAGGAAAGTCAATGGTGGTGTGTATGTAATGTATGGCGGGGGGGATTCCTCTGTACCCCAGTGACTGATCAACCCAGTTTATGAAGAGAAGAGACTGTTAAGAGATGTGATCATTCAGCCCAAAGTCATTCTTCTTCAGAATAAGGAGGATTATATATAAAAAGGTGTCTTATAGTACAGGCGACGTCAATCGAAACAATCGCCAAAAACTTAGGGGGAAATCTTACCGACAGGTTAACTGACCTTAGTGTGAGTCTAGGGAGATTATATTGTGTGGGCCAGGACTGGCTCTGCTATATTAAGACCTCCCATAGCAGTGAATGGAGATGGCGCGGTGTGCCCTCCCATTTGTTTCAGGCCCATTTCTAGAGACAGGTGTGGGTGTCACCTCTGGGACCTGCTCCTATCTGACATTTAGGCTGGGTTCAGACTTGCGCGTTTTACAGCGCGTTCAAACCCGCTGTAAAACGCTCAGCACATGAAAACCAATGCTTCCCTATGGCCCTGGTTCTCACTTGAGCATTTTACAGCGCGTTTGAACGCGCTGAAAAATGCCCTACGCTCAAAAAAAATTTTGAGCTTCTTTGGGGCGTTTTGTCGCGCGTATTGTGATTGACGCCACAGTAGTCAATCACATGAACGCGCGTACGATGCGCGTTTACTATTTGCAAAAACGCGCTGTAATACGCGTGACAGAAACGTGCATTTTAAGTCTGAACCCAGCCTTAGGGCAAATCCTAGCGATATGTCATAAGTGTCCCTGATGGAACAGCCCCTTTAATGCTGGATTATCAAATGATCATTGAAAAGTATAAACTCAATCTGCAAAAGTAGCTTGAGTGTATGCAGGATTTTATAAAGGGGGTTAGTGACCATCCTCGCCTGTCTACCTCTATACTGCTGTCTGGAGGTAATGCAGTCTGCCAGCCGCGGGTGAAAGGTGAATCTTCCATGTAGTGTTCACCTTCCACCAGTACACTGCAGGGTGCACTGTATACAGACTGAATAAGGGTAACTTCAGACGATCATGTCCAGTGCGCAAAACACTATCCGTGTGGGAAGGTGATTTCCCGTTATGGACACAGGACCACACAGCAGTATAACAATTCATAGTGCTGTGTGTCTCTTTCCGACCTTGCATCCCACTGCATTAGACCTCATGCACACAACCGTGGTTTGCGTCCGCGTCGAGCTGCATTTTTTGCGGGTGGGATGCAGACCCATTCACTTCAGCACACGGTGAGTTCCGCGGCCCCGCAAAAAAAAACAAAAAACTTGAATATGTTCTATTCTTGTCCCTATCACGGGCTAGGATAGGACTGCTCTATTGAGGGCTAGACAATCCGTTCCGCAGAACACATGGCTGGTATCCGTGTTTTGCAGATCACAAAATGGACACGGTAATGTGCACGAGGCCTTATACAGATAACATTATATCAATACAATTCAGTAGATGCATGGAACGTGTTTTAAAAAGTGGACAAGCTCATCTGAAATTTCCCTAAACGTGAGAGGAGTAGACCGCAGCGAAAACCGCGCTGCTCCAAACCGACAATGGAAAAGCACACCGTTAAAGGCACACAGAGAGTCTTCAAATATGACCAGTCCTGATAAGAAAACTTCGACTTCCACACGAATCGGTGCTCTTATCTCCTACAGAATTAAAAGAGACAGCCTGACATAGTGAAGTCCCGCAAGTTTTTTATCTTATCAAACCATTTATTATACTCACAAAAATCCATAAAATATCAGTCATATAAGTTACATAATCAGTCCTCTTGTCAATTGCCCAACCCGGGTTTCGCTTCCGCTTCGTCAGGCATCGAACGGTGTGCTTTTCCATTGTCGGTTTGGAGCAGCGCAGTTTATATTATCTTAGGACACCACTAGAGGGAGCTTTCTCGTTAGATATTTTTTCATTGAACTCCATAAATAGAAGTGTGCAGTACCAACCCCTTCCCCCAGTGCTGGCTGTAAGCAGCCAAACTTGTAGCATTTAAAGGGGTTGCCTCGTCTGCCGTTTTCTGTTGCTGGCCAGAGCTCCCTAGTTCCTTCTGTACTGCTGACATCACCAGCAAGCAGCTATGATGACTTCATTGTGGCACTTGCCTGTATGAGCGTGCTCCCGTTGCTGCTAATAGAAGGTTTCTTTATCATGCTTTCTGCCCTTTTCCAGTCCCAAATAAAGTAGAGTTCCAGTCCATCGCACAAAATACAACACGATAATAAAATCTCAAGATATATGACAGGTTAGTGATATGTATATAGGTTCAGTGGCTCTCGTGCTCTGGAAGGCTATTGAGAAGCTTCAGGGTTACTGCACATGCCCTGGAACTCTCCCATTGAAAGAAATGGCGCTGCGAGTAGCTGCGATCCTGGCCACATGAACAGGCTGCACCGCTACTGTTACGTTGATCAGTGGCTGCAACCGCTGACAGTGAGCTGTACACACCCATGGAGGTGCAACATTTATTGTAATGATAGTCTTATGGTGTCGCACTACGACTGTGATAAGACAGTCGCAAAAAATCCATCCAAGTTGGGTTTTTGTGCGATTGTCGCATTGCAGCATGTCGCATGTCTAGGTGTGATAGGTTATGCTATCATTACAATAAATGTTGTGCAACACATGTTGCAAGGTAGTTGTACCCTTATTGTCTCCGTGTAGCCCTCGCCTAAAAGAAAAGGAAGCAGTAATGAAATAGACATCATGTCTTACTTGCACGTGGTGAACCCAATAAAAGGGCATTACTGAGACGGGATTAGCCCTTTAACAGCTGCAGGTATGTTATGTAATGTTGGACCTAAAAACTACACCTTGGTAAAAGGCGGACAATCTTTCCACTGAATTTTTTATTATTCATTTGCTACCTAAATGCAAAATTTAAGCAAATTTCTAACTGATCCTAATTGAAACTTTCCTTCCTTTTCGCTTCTGCAAAGTGTTCACCTAGCTGGTGGTGCTACAGATGTAAAACTGTCAGAGCTCTGCTTCTGATAACAGCAGGTGGTTGTATGGAAAGGTGGAAGAGAGTCCAAGGGGGAAGAGAATCAGCTCATGCAGGCTGGAGATAGGGAGGAATGCAGACACCAGGTACAGTAGTCTTCGGGAAGAAAGCAGAATCTTGGACACACAGATCCAGCATGTATTACTGGGAGAGAGCCGCGACAACATGAGCAAGGTCAGAAATTAGGAGCAGGTCCTAAACTGAATATCGGGGGTCTGAATATAAATGAAGGAATGAAGATTGCTGACTGAAACTTACTGCTACTTTTTTACTTCGTTATTCCAGCTTTCATGCTAATTTTTACTTTGGCCAGTAGAGCACTGGTCTGAAAGTAGAAAAGGTCACTCATCTACTCCTCACCACTCGGTTCCAGCCAAATGGGTACCAGGCTTTCTTCACTGCACTTACGGTTCCTGCAGGAAAACTTTCTGCCGGCACGTGCACTACTGTAGCCAGTTCTCTGCGGTGGCGTATTCCCAAGCAGCACCTCACAGATTGCAGTGAATGGCCGCAGTGGTGTACATGACCTCGTCCAGATGTGTGCAGCCCAAAGAGTGGGAGAAGCCAGAACAGACCCTTGGTGCTGGAATAGAGTGTGGGGGGCAAGTAAGTGGCTTTTTCATTTAGGGTCAGTGCTCTACTGTACAAAGTAAAAACTTACAAGAAAGCTGGAATAACCCTTTAAGCTAATCACTAAAGTATAATAAAAGTGAGATTTACTTACCTGCAATTTCCTTTTCCTTGTGTCCAAGGCAGCACTCAAGGTTTTACTTCATCTCAAAAAGGACAGAACATAGTAAATAGCACATAAACAGTTAAAGGGAATCTGTCACCAGGTTTGAGCCCTGTCAGCTAAACATATGCTGACGTTCAGGGTCTCATTAGCATGCCTAATATGGGCTCATCTAAACAAATGGTAGCGTTATTTTGTCAAAAAACAGGTTTAACTAACCTGTCAATCACACATATAAGGAGCCCAAGGGGAGGTCCAGCGATGCAGGGTGCCGGGCCGCAGACATCGCTGTATGTGGCCAGCGCGCTCCAAATGCTCGTGCCGCCTCTCCTCCCCTCCTCCGCTGAGCGCTGGCTCGCACGCACACGGCGCGTGCGCACTTCACTTCAAGAAGCCGATCCAAGAAGTCGCGCGTGCACAGGCATGCACCCGTGCGGACTTCTTGGATCGGCTCTGAAGTGAAGTGCGCACGCGCCGTGTGCGTATGAGCCAGCGCTACAGCAGGAGGAGGGGAGGAGAGGCGGCACTGAGCATTTGGAGGCGGCGCTGGCCACATACAGCAATGTCTGCGGCCGGGCACCCTGCATCGCTGGACCTCCCCTTGGGCTCCTTATATGTGTGATTGACAGGTTAGTTAAACCTGTTTTTTGACAAAATAACGCTACCATTTGTTTAGATGAGCCCATATTAGGCATGCTAATGAGACCCTGAACGTCAGCATATGTTTAGCTGACAGGGCTCAAACCTGGTGACAGATTCCCTTTAAGCAGTTCCTCTTCTAAAACCACATCCCATCACCGAATCAGCATGAAATAAAAAGCCCAAATACTTTTTACAAAACTTAATGGGAGGGAAAAACATGGTGGTTCCTTGGACTCAAGGAAAAGGAAATTTCACATGTGACCCATGTGATCCTGTGACATCACGGCAGGTCCTTCATCCAACATCTGTTGGATGAAGGACCTTTGGTGACGTCACAGGATCACATGGGTCACATGGTCCACTCAAATGCTTCTATGATTGGACCATGTGACCCTGTGACGTCACCACAGGTCCTGAAGCAAGCAATCATCAAGAGAGAAGACGTTCGGGGGCTCTGCGCGTACAATGGGAGAAGGTGAGTTAACTCTTCAGAGGGCTGTTGGCTGTGTCTGCGTTCTTGCCACATGCGGCAATTTTTGCGAGCGCTTTTTTTGCGCACTTTTAGTTCCCGGTATCGTCGGTGGGTGGGGGCAGCCTGATGGTGCAGGGCAGTTTGCAAGCGCTTCCCAGGGCTTGAGAAACCATACACGTTTCGAAGGATTGCAGCTTTTCCGGGAACTAAAAGTGCGAAAAAAGCACGCGCAAAAATTGCCGCATGTGGCAAGAACGCCAGTTTCCTAGTTTCCTATACGCCTGCCTCTTCTGACTAGGGTGAGTCTGTTCAGACACGTGCACCTTGCATATTGTCCATACAGAAGAGCCACCATATTTCCTTCTAAGAAATAAGGACTTGCATGAAAGAATTTTCACTTTGCAGGTCTGTAAGGGTTCCAAAGGGGCCATCATGAGCCTGCTTAATACCAAGGCAAGATCCCAAACACTTGTTTGTCATCTATCCTAGCATTTTGATAATTGACTAGATGGAGACAATAGGACGTTGGATACATTGGTGAACAGAGGCGTTGATTAGAAGAACCTCTTACCCTGGGTTCAGACCTGAGCGTTTCTGAGACGCGCGTTTTACACGCGTATTTGCCGCGCATTTTACGCACGTTTTTATGCGCGTTTTTGGCAATAGTAAACGCACGTTTGACGTTTGTGTGATTGACTGCAGTGTTGTTCAATGACCAAATATCCCTGTCTATATGAAGTTTGGCCAATCAGAGCTGGGGTTTGGCCTTTCCAGCATGTTGCAAATTCATAAACGCTCGTTCGAACGCGCGTTTTCAGTGTCAAAAATGCGCAAAATACAAGCGTTGCGCGTTCCCATTGAAGTCTATGGGCCAAAACGCGCGACAAACGCCCCAAAAAAAGCTCAAGAACTTGTTTATGCGTCGGGCGTTTTTCAGCGCATTCGAACGCACTGTAAAACGCGAAAATGTGAACCAGTCCCATAGGGAAACATTGGTTTGCATCGGTTATGCGTTTTACAGCGCGTTCGAACGCGCCGTAAAAAGCGCAAGTGTGAACTTAGGGTTAAACAGTCCTATGGAAATTGTGTTTATCGTGAAGCTTAAATTGGTCAACTAGTTGGAAGGAGTCGCATATGACTTTTGGTAGTTGATTATGAACCCACGAGATTTCAGGCACAGGATGGTTTTGTAAATGTGACAAACCATTTGTCCTGGTGGGGAATATATACAAAAAGACTGAAAGGTGGCATGATGCTAAACCAGCAGGACGTGCTCAACCCAAGATGCAGTTGTGCATATATATACAGGGGAGCAGATCCTGCACTTGTGGCCCGTTGCTAATGGTGATCCCCAGCAAAAATGCATACGGTGGACGATGCCCACAGCGGACCACAAGTACCACAATAAACATCCTGCGCAAGATGGCAATTGTGTGGATGTGATAAACAATATAACAATATAGCAATAACAAATAACAAGACAGGTGCACACTGCGGTCTTCCTAAGCCCTCAAACTGTAATTTGCCCACTGGCCCCTGGTATTGCCCATACGGCACAGGTAGGTGAGTGTTAGGTCCCGAGCTACTTGAGAAACCTTGGCGCGGTGCTCGGGCTTAGACATGTCCTCCACTGCAGGATATGTTGACCAATCTCTCAACTTTAACATCAGTTTGAGGGCTTAGTAAGACCTCAGTGTGCACCTGTCTTGTCATTTGTTATTGCTGGTGGGAAATATACCCTGTAGAGCCTCATGGAGATCACCACAATGTTTGTAAAAACCCAAGGTCAGAGGTAAGCCCAAAAGGCAGGACTCTATACTGGAGGTAACATATTTGCCCTTTGTAGAGGTGAGGAACATTCTGTGCTATGGGTGAATAGTGTATAGGCACCTGGAGGTATGCATCTCTTAGATCTGACTTTGCCTCCTTTGTGGAGGATAGCTGTTACTGGCCCTAGGGTTTCCATCCTGAAAGACTTTTTCAGTAATGACTTGTTCAGCTCTCTGAGATCTATTATGAGGCACCACTTTTTGTTGTATATGGGAACTAGAAAGACCATGGGATAGAACTCCTTCCTGTCTAAACCAATGGACACCTTTTCCAAAGCCCTTTTCTGTAAAAACTTGTCCATGAGGGAAGAAATCTGAGGATTTCTGTCTGGTGTGACAGTGTATCTTGCTGGAGGAGGAGAAGCAAATTCTAGATGTTATCCATGATCGATGGAACTCAGAACCCAGCGATCTGAGGTAGATGTCTGGCAAGTTGGGTGGTAAAGACTCAATCTGGCTCCCATGGGTAGACTTAAGGATCTGGCGTCAGAATTCACTCCTGGTTGCAGAGGAGGCAATTTTTTTTATGTGACATTATGGTGTTATTATGCTTGTAGTGCTGGTTTCTTCTCCCTGAGGGCCGAAAAGGCCTTTTAAACCTCTTTAATAACTACGTTCTGGAGCTCAAGACTGAGTTAGATCTGCCTTTAGTATAAAATGAGTGACCCATGTCTTCATTCAAGGTTTTCAAAATATTTGAGAGCTGTTTGCTAAATAAGTGACCCGGCCCAAAAGAAAGGGAGATAAAGTTGTTTTTAGATCGAGAATCTGCATATTCTAGAGCTTCAGCCATATAGTCCTGCTGGCTGCATTAGAGAGGGCCACAGACCTTGTGGCCCAGCAAGCAGTCATCCAAGGGGTAGTCACAAAGGAAATTACCAAAGTCTTTCATGGACAGAATCATAGGCATTAATTCTGGAAGTTCCAGCAGCAATCCTATCCGTCAACTGGCTAATCTGAGTGCCCTTGCCACAGGGATGGAAGTCAATGAAGCTTTGCAGATGCCGGACGCTGTGAAAAAGGCTCTATTTAATGTAATGTCTTCCCTCGTATCTATCGGATTTAGACTGTCTTCTAGGCTAGCTTGGCCTCTGCTATGTCCACCCAGGGGGTCAAATCTCAGGTGCCTGACACTTTCTTTGCTAAACTATAGGTTGCCTTGCAATACGCCCCAAGATCTGCCCTTACATTCTTCTTGTAGAACCTTACTCACAGCAGAATGAGAAGGAAATATGTTTTCAGAACTTTTAGGAAAATAGAAAAGCTTTGCCGTCCTTTGGCACGTTGGTGGCCTCAACTTCCACAGTCTTCCTGATAGCTTTAGTAATATTGGAAATAGGGTCTTTCTTGAAGATAAAAAGATCCTCACATTCATTCATCACATAAAAAATGTGAATCTATGGAAGAACTGTATGGAGTCCTAATTAGAGGCAGAAGAGCTGGAACATTTTGCTTTAAGCTTCTTACAAGATTTTGAGCTGGAATATTTTGCTTTAAAGGGGTTGTCTCACTTCAGCAAGTGACATTTATGATGTAGAGTTAATACAAGGCATTTACTTATATATTGGTATTGTCCATATTGCTTACTTATTCTTCTTATACATGTCTCATTTCCATGGTTACGACCACTCTGCAATCCAACATCGGTGGCCGTGCTGGCACACTAAAGAAAAAAGGACTACCTTCTCTGGTTGCCGGGACCATAGGAACGCATATAGGCCAGCACTTTTTCCTATAGTGTGCAAACACGGCCACCAATCCTGGATTGAACTGTGGTCGTAACCTTTCTCTACATGATAAATGCCATTTGCTGAAGTGAGACAACCCCTTTAAGCTTCTCATTAGATTTTAGGTCGACCTGCCACCACATGTGTTCTCAGCAGGACAATGCTCCCCCAGACACAGCAAGGGTTTCACAGGAATGTTGCCTCCAGATTGCATCGCTTCCTCGTCCTGCCTGGTCACCATATTTTTCACCAATAAAGCAATTATGGGACCAGCTGGGACGTCAGCTTAACCAACCTACAGGTGTTCAGAATCTTCAGGCCCAGCTGTAACATCTGTGGGAAAATGTGCTGCAGGATACCAGGAACCTGTATGCCTCCATGGCCAACCATATCTCATCTTGTATCCAGGCTAGAGGACGCATCTCATCTTGTGTCCAGGCGAGAGGCTATATCTCATCTTGTATCCAGGCTAGAGGCCATATCTCATCTTGTATCCAGGCTAGAGGCCATATATCATCTTGTATGCAGGCTAGAGGCTATATCTCATCTTGTATCCAGGCTAGAGGCCATATCTCATCTTGTATCCAGGCTAGAGGCCATATCTCATCTTGTATCCAGGATAGAGGCTATATCTCATCTTGTATCCAGGCTAGAGGCCATATCTCATCTTGTATCCAGGCTAGAGGCCATATCTCATCTTGTATCCAGGCTAGAGGCTATATCTCATCTTGTATCCAGGCTAGAGGCCATATCTCATCTTGTATCCAGGCTAGAGGCTATATCTCATCTTGTATCCAGGCTAGAGGCCATATCTCATCTTGTATCCAGGCTAGAGGCCATAAATCATCTTGTATCCAGGCTAGAGGCTATATCTCATCTTGTATCCAAGCTAGAGGCTATATCTCATCTTGTATCCAGGCTAGAGGCCATATCTCATCTCTTATCCAGGCTAGAGGCTATATCTCATCTTGTATCCAGGATAGAGGCTATATAGGCTATATCTCATCTTGTATCCAGGCTAGAGGCTATATCTCATCTTGTATCCAGGCTAGAGACCATATCTCATCTTGTATCTAGGCTAGAGACTATATCTCATCTTGTATCCAGGATAGAGGCTATATTTTATCTTGTATCCAGTATAGAGGCCGTATATCATCTTGTATCCAGGCTAGAGGCTATATCTCATCTTGTATCCAGACTAGAGGCTATAGCCCATCTTGTATCCAGGCTAGAGGATATATCTCATCTTGTATCCAGGATAGAGGCCGTATCTCATCTTGTATCCAGTATAGAGGCTATATTTCATCTTGTATCCAGGATAGAGGCCATATATCATCTTGTATACAGGCTAGAGGCTATATCTCATCTTGTATCCAGACTAGAGGCTATAGCCCATCTTGTATCCAGGCTAGAGGATATATCTCATCTTGTATCCAGGATAGAGGCCATATATCATCTTGTATCCAGGCTAGAGGCTATATCTTATCTTGTATCCAGGCTAGAGGCCATATCTCATCTTGTATCCAGGCTAGAGGCCATATCTCATCTTGTATCCAGGCTAGAGGCCATATCTCATCTTGTATCCAGGCTAGAGGCCATATCTCATCTTGTATCCAAGCTAGAGGCCGTATCTTATCTTGTATCCAGGCTAGAGGCCATATCTCATCTTGTATCCAAGCTAGAGGCTGTATCTCATCTTGCATCCAGGCTAGAGGCCATATCTCATCTTGTATCCAAGCTAGAGGGATTCACACTTAAAAAGTTTAATTCCAACAACTGCTTCTTGGTGCAGGATTTTTTTTTAATGACTGTATTTGAGCTTTAATCCATTCCATAAAGCTTCTTGAATCTGGCTGTGTCGGCTCACTCTGAGGTGGACAGCGATTCTCGCAGATCTGATCAGGAGCATCATCCAGCAAGGGATGCACACAGAAAATGCACTTTCTGTGCTTAGATTTTCTCTTTCATCTGAGGTTGCAGAAGAAGGACTAGTCATCTATAATAGAAAGAATGACAGCTGGCAGATTAAAAAAGCTCCAGCTGAACCAACTGTAGAGGGTAGGCACCTTATACCATAGAGGAGCTTTGCTGAATAGCATGGGTCATGGGGCTTTTATGCTTCCGTCCACACAATAAGAAAATACCCTAGGACCTGATGAAGTGTGGCTGGCAACGTTTGGCTCATAATTGCGACTAGAGAAATGAGGGGTGGTGGGGCACCAAGCTGGCACAAGACAAGCCCGGTGCCCACCACCAGCATTTAAACCATGCTTCAGAACCACAAAACCCCAAGCCTGCTACCGGCGCCTGCTGGGCCTGGTGAGTGCCACACTTCTAGTGCCAGAACCTCAGTGGAGATGCACACCAGAAGAAGACTGCACCGCACTTCCAGCACAGAGCCACTAAGCAAGACTTGGACTTGAACTCCACTCAAACTCTAGCGTTCACCAGATTACCGAAAGTCATCGGAGCTGAACTTCTGGAACAACTTACCTCGGGATACCAACCTGAACACCAATGCCGGGGTGGTTCAACGTGCTGCTATGCAGGTACAGCTACCTGCCCAGGCAAAGAAAGAATTAAAATTCACACCAATTTGCTAGATGGGTGTGGGTTTTATAGGGGGGAAGTATGTTTAACTACTTAACTGTTTGTATGCTGCTTTTCTATGCTCTGTCCTGGGTGCTACCGAGAAAGAAGAGGAATCATTTTTTCCTGTTCAAAGCCTTTATTCAGAGTTTACTTTCACTTTGGAGTAGATTTTAAGAACGTTTCATAACTAATATGAAAACATATCACTTATACAACCTCTCCCTTTAAGGCATTCTGATAGCAACTTGCATGGACGCCAGGTGATTTTCACATTTCTGTATCCTCCCTGCCATTCGTGCACATCCTCTTATAGTTCATCATGTGAAAGTTGATAAACCAGTTTCCTTCACTAGATGCATCTGATTTTGTTGATTTATGTCTGATGGTGTCAGGGGCCATAGACCCTACAGGGAAACTTCCCAGTGGGTTGATGCCCGAGGGGCCACCCGAGCCCTCCTCATGGCTGCCGGCCAGGTACATAACGATCTGATGCTCTCAGCCTTAATTAATGCTGGGAACATAAGGTACTGCAGCCGCAGGTCCCCTCCTGAAATCAACTGCATTGTCCATCGTCAGGACGGGGACACAGTTGACTACTGCAGCGGTGGAGGCAGTATTTTGTGCTGCACTGTGATATTTGGTTCTGCTGGGGCGGTATTTTGTGCTGTACTAAGGTATTGCTGGCCCCATCTTCTGTCACTTTAGACTCTCCTACAACATGGGGACACTTTTTCTTTTTTCCAGGGGTACTCTAAGTTCCCAGTCCGCTCCTGGATGTTGTTAGAACATTGCTCCGGGCATCGCCTTCAGCCCTCGTAGACTTATCAAGCAAATAAACTTTAAGAAATTCTTAAAGCCATATTAATTAGAGCAATATCGTCTCTTGGCGGCAACTTACCACCTAGCCATTGTTTGATCGGTGGGGGCCTGACTGCTGGGGGCCCTGCCGATCACTTGAATGGGGGCCTATGTTCCTCATTGGAATGGAGTGTCAGACACACATTCGGTGTCCACTACTCCATTCAACCCCAGGGGACTGCTTCGGTAGAGAGCTTGATGGTCAGATCTCCACCGATCAGACACTTGCCTGATTCTAGTGGAATTGTTGTCATGGGACAACCCCTTTAACTTGACATGGGCGTCTCCAGCAAGTACCTCCTGCCCTACAATCTGTCAAACCATAAGGGTCCCAGTGGTCGGACCCTGATGGATCACATGTTGGTAGCATGTCGTATGGATAGGCCAAGATGTAGCAGAACTGATTGTCATTTTACATAAAAAATCCTGATGGACTGTCTTAGAAGATTTTTGTCTGACTATGAGTCAGCTGTCAACCATATTAGCTAATCCTATAGGTAGTGGTTCAGTTTCTCGCTTGCTGCGTTGTGTGTTGAATAACACCCTAGGGGTTAGTGGCTGCCATCCCATGGTTGACACAGAGAATCCACACTCTCTGGACCCACCCACTGGTCGTAAGACCCCTACTGTTTACAGTGTGAGCAGCTGAATGTGGGTGGGACTGTCCCTGTGATTGACATTTGATCGATCATTTATGCCTTTGCCGGGGGGTCACTAGTCACATCCTGCAGCTCTGCAAACCATTACTTCCAGGAATATATAGGTGAGCCTGTCTGAAGCGCTTAATTAGTGGTAATTAAAAAGGATTAATAAATAAAAGCCGCTGTGCTCCGTCCTGGTGAGGAATGCTGCTCCTCCCCACAAGCACTCCTATGACTTGTATAGAAATCAGGTCAATGGTGGATTATATCATAAATTAGCTAACGAGGTGTTGATAAAAATTGTGCTAGGCAAGCGATGCCACGGTACACTACAGAGCCACGGGGTGCACAGCACATATATGCATGGGCAGCTACATCATGTTTACATGTCACAAGATGAGCTGCAGTTTATTACAAAGCATGGCTCCCATTATAAGTCAATGGGGAAGTTTGTCCTATCATAGCTATCATAAATCCTATACATACTGAAGTCATGAGAGCAGCGTGAAAAGAGCCTGTGTGAATTCCAGGGGTCGTACAAAAAAGGGTCAAAAACTATTTTTTTTAGCAACAGCGCCACTTTTGTACCCCAAGCTTTGTCTGGTATTTCAGCTCAGCCACATTCATTCCTATTAAATACTGTACATAGGTGGCCAGACATCTCTGTGTCTACCAGGGGAACAAACTTATAATATAATGATGTTACTGTTGGGCTGCTTCTCATACACATTGGATTGTCAGCGGGGTCACTATGGACCAGGGCTGGGACAAAGCCCACCACCAACAGAGGCTAAGCTGCCCAAGTGCGCCCCCCCACCCCACCCTCTCTGCCACACTGCCCCCCACACAGTAATGTCCACCACACTGACCCCCACACAGTAATGTCCACCACACTGCCCCCCACACAGTAATGTCCACCACACTGCCCCCCACACAGTAATGTCCGCCACACTGCCCCCCACACAGTAATGTCCCCCACACCCCCCTCAACCACACAGCAGTGCCCCCACATAGTAATTTGTCATGCTCTCCCCCTCTTGTCATTCTCCCCCCCTCTTGCCATAATCCCCCCTTCTTGTCATGCTCTTTCTGCCCCCCATGTTGTCATGCTCTTTCTTCTCCCCCATGTTGTCATGCTCTTTCTTCTCCCCCATGTTGTCATGCTCTTTCTTCTCCCCCATGTTGTCATGCTCTTTCTGCCCCCCCATGTTGTCATGCTTTCTGCCCCCCATGTTGTCATGCTCTTTCTTCCCCCCTCATGTTGTCATGCTCTTTCTTCTCCCCCTATGTTGTCATGCTCTTTCTTCTCCCCCCATGTTGTCATGCTCTTTCTTCTCCCCCATGTTGTCATGCTTTCTGCCCCCCCATGTTGTCATGCTCCTTCTTCTCCCCCTCCTCTCCTCCTACCTCTGCTGTAGAGTGGCCGAGCTCTGCATGGTCTGCGCCTCCGCGGGTACAGGAGGAGGAGCTTTTGTCTCCTGTACCGAGCCGACTGACTTGAAGTGCAAACTGTGTGCGCACTTCCTGTCAGTCCAGCCGGGTACAGGAGACTGATGCTCTCTGTACCTGCGGACCGGACAGAGCTCGGTCACGCTACAATAAGGGAATGACAGGAGGGAGCGCTGAGCGGTTCCCCCCTGTCAGTCCCTCTCCCTCTGGCCGGCCCCTGCCTGCGCCCTGAGGCTGGAGCGCCCTGAGGCTGGAGTGCCCTGAGGCTGGAGCCTCCCCAGCCTCTGTGTCGGCCTGGCCCTGCTATGGACACTATGTGGCCCTCAATTTTTATTCAATTTAGACATACATTTATCTGAGTGCTGTGCTATTCATCTGGATGGCAAATGACACGATTTATCTGGACACTATTTTTACTAATTATCTAATCACTTTTCATCTGATCACTTTTTATCTGAGCGCTGTACAGCTCTGAGATTCTGCATAATGCATACACTCATTTATCATGATACTGCGCACACTATTCATCTGGGCGGGCACTATATGACACTACTTATCTGGACACTATTTGTACTAAATATCTGATCACTTTGCACTGTGTGCCTCTCAGTTACTACACAATCTATACCTACATTTATCTGAATACTTCGCACACTATTCATCTGGGCACTATATGACACTAATAATTATCTGATGACTTTTATCTGGATATTATGACTCTGAATTTCTGTATAAGGCCTCTTGCACACGACTGTATGATATATGATCTTATGAGGGCGGCCCGACGTGCACACAATCAATGCCGCTCGGACACATATGGCCCGCTCACGGACCGTATGTCTCAGAGGGCATACGGTCGTGTGAAAGAGGCCTAAGGCATACATTCATTTATCAGAATGCTGCACACACTGTTCATCTGGGCACTATATGACACTATCTGTCCCGACCCTATTTGTACTAATTACTTTTTACCTGGGTACTCTGTGGCTCTGAGATTCAGATAATGCATACATTCATTAGAATGCTGTGGACACTATTTATCTGGGCACCATATCATGTTACTTATCTTGACACTAGTTGTAACTAATTAATCACTTTTCTCTGGACACAGTGTGGCTCTTAGTTCCTGCACAATGCATACATACATTTATGTAAATGCTGTTCATCTTGACACTCTATGACGCTACTTATCGCAACACTATTTGTAACAATTATCTACACTCTAAATTCACCTTTTTACCTGTACACTTTTCAAAAATTTTCTGTACTCTGCATTTCTTTTTTATTCGGGCACGGTATGGCTTTGTTTTGAGACAAGTTAGAATGAAATCTCTGCGTGCTATTTATCTGGGCACTCTATGACACTACTTATCTGTACACTAATTGTACTCTGCATTCCCTTTTTATCTGGACCCTGTATGGCTCCTAGTTGCTGCACCATGTATACAGTTCATACATTTATCTGAATGCTGTGCACACTATTTATCTGGGCATCGTATAACACTACTTATCTGGGCAACAATTGTACTAATTATCTGACCACTTTTTATTATGTGCTGTTTATAAAGGCATACGTGTATATATACTGTATATGTACCGTATATGTTTGTGTATATACTGTAAATACATATATGTATGCCTCTGTGTGGATATAAATATGTATGCATATCTGTATATATTGATGTATGCATTGCCAATAGACTTCCATATTAGAAAAAAAATACACTGTGCGGTATACTGTATGTTTTTTTACTCTACAGCAAAAAACATGCCTAATGGAGGCCAAAAGGGCATTCTGTTGACAGTCCATCAGGTCAGTGGATGCCTAAGGATATGTTTGATGTATGTGTTGGAAGTTGCATACATCAGCACTAGCGTGGCCGGGTGACAGTAAAGAATGAAGGGGGCCCGGGGCCTTTGAGCCACTAAATCTGCCCCTGTGGGAAATAGCTGAGTCTGATATGTCATTGGATGTTCCCATGTACCCTTAAAGTGCCCATGCAACAAGACATTATTGTTAGGCCCCAGTCACATGTCCGTAGAGTGTTGCGGATCCGCAACACATCTTGCCGCCAGCCCCATAGAGATGCCTATACATGTCCGCAATTGCGGGCAAGAATAGGACATGCTCTATATTATTGCGGAGCCGCCGGCCAGAAGATCGGCGGCGCGCTCCGCAAATGCGGATGTGGAGAGCACAGTGTGTGCTCTCCGCATCCATCACGTCCCTATTCAAAATAAATGGGTCTGCACCTGTTCCGCAGATTTGCAGAACGGGTGCGGACGAACATTGCGGACGAGTGAATGGGGCCTTACATAGGCACTTTCAGGGTATGACCATACAGGGCTGAATGAAGACACTGCGCAAAATCTCACGCAGTGAAGTGATGACGTCATCACGCTGGCCAGTGTGGTGACATCTTACGTCATTGCATGCAAGATTTCGTGTGGTATCTTCAATCAAGATGGCCGCAACGGTGTCCTTGCGCGCAAATGAATGAGTTTTTTTTTTCCAGCTATTTCAGGTAAAATTGATTCGTACCATGAAGCGCAAGGAAACTTTTCTTGAAATTCGTATCAAAGTCAACATGTTTGACTTTGATTCGCTCAACACTACCTTAGACCTTTCTTTTGTGCCATTAGATGACAGCTATAATATTTAAGAAAAAAAATAGGCCAAGGCTGTCCTTAGGCGTTGTGATGTCACGATCATTAGTCACATGACCTTGGCGCAGTTCAGCCACATTAAATTGAATCGGACTGAGCTGCGATGCCAAACGCAACTGCTGTACAATGGACGGCACTGTGCTTGGTGAGCAGGGAGAAGGCCGCAGCGCTCACAGGAGAGCCTTCTCACAGCTAATTGGTGAGGGTCCCGGGTGTCAGACCCCCACCAATCAGATACTGATGACCTAGCCAGAGGATAAGTCATCAGTAAAAAAAATCTCAGAAAACCCCCTATCGGTCATCATGCTCTACAGCAGTAGTCTTCAAGCTGTGGGTCTTCAGCTGTTGCCAACCTGCAACTCCCAACATGTAGGCCATGCTGGGAGCTGTAGTTTTGTAGCAGCTAGAGAGCCGCTGGTTGCGGACCACTGCTCCTTAGAACCAGTTCATTGTATTCCATACATATTCAGATGTTTACATAAAATGAAAAGCCCGTACATGCCTTCTCCTCCTGTGACCAGAACATGACCTCAACCAGTTTACCTTGATCTTCTCTGAGCCCTATAGGCATTGCAGGTGTCCTCCTCCTCCAGAAGTGTGTATACTATATCATGACCTGCCATTGTCACTCTACAGCTCCTCAAAAAACAAACTGCTGCCCATAAATTATACACCCAGAAGGTGTATTATACCAGAATTCTTCAAGGAACGTCACGTGGAGCACAGTAATAATGTATATGTCACATATCAGTACTAGCTGCGCTTCAACGGCAGCACCATATGACGATTCAGTCAAACAGCTCCACACCTAGCACTTCGTATGGGATTAGGTGGCTGCTTTCTTCTAGAAACAGTGCCCCACCTGCCCGCAGGTTGCACATGGTACTGCAGCTTAGCCTCATTCACTGCTGTGGAGTTGAGCTGCAATACCAGAAGCTGCCCATGGACAAGAGGTATACTGGAGGGCAAAAAAGAAAGCCCTTCCTAGGACTGCACTGGTGGAAGAGTGGCTGACCTCCAAGAGCACTAGCTCTGATGCTCACCTTCTAGGGTTGTGCAGAAGACACAACTCCCATCATGCTTGTATGGCAGGAGATGTCTCCGAAACTACAGGTCTAGTTTGGATACGGCACTGGCGGCAGAAAAAAGGATGAAGTCCAGACAGAGCTCGATACATGAAAAAGAATAATAATAAGACAACCACAAAAAAGAACTAAAAGGAAGTACAACAGTGGAAAAATAAACAAAGATATAAAAAATACACTTTTTATTATTTCAAAACCACCAGAATTTTTTTTTTTTTTAAAGATCAGAAGCATGCACGAGGGCTATAACTAACCCCCCACATAACAACAAGCTGCATAGAAAGACCATAGGAAAAAACAGATCATGTTTCCAAAAATAAACATAACCAAAACAAAAATAAATAAACTAATATTAGGGTCAGACTGGCCCATCAGAGTACCAGAGCTCTGAAGCCATAGTGGGACCCAAAGGTCCAAGAGAAAAATCCCATTTTGGAGCCAATCACCTGCCACTATAGTCTATTTCTTTGATTCAAAACCCCTGATGAAGCCACTGATCTATGGCGATACCTGTGGGGCTCTTGTCCCTAACCCCCCCCCCCCCCCCCCCCCCAGGATCAGCTATCAGTCACGCTTTGATGATATATATTTACTATTCTTGTTATTTATATTTTGTGATTTGCTTTTGGTTATGTTTAACCAATATTTAAATGTTTTTTTATTTATGTTTTGCTGTGCTCTTCCTATGCAGATTGTTGGTCATGTGGGGGGGTTAGTGCCTTTGGGGGTTTATTTTAGCCCTTATATGTGCTTCTGATCTTTCTAATAGTTTTAATTCTGGCTTTGTACTAATAAAGTGTACTTTTTATTTTTCCATTTTTTGATCGTGCTAGCATTTGTTAAACTCTTTGTTTAAATGGCTTTAACAACTTCCCTGCATCCCTTTAAGGAACTGTTTAAACTTAAAGGGGTTCCCCAGGCTTTTAATATTCATGACCTATCCTCAGAATAGGTCATCAATCTCAGAGACCCGGCATCCCCGCCGATCAGCTGTATGTAGCACTGTGTGCGCCTTCCCTTCAAACAGCTGATCGGCGGGTGTGCCGGGTGGTCGGACCCCCCTAGGTCATCAATATTTAAAGCCCGGAGAACCCCTTTAAGCGCATGTGTGATGATATGGAATCAGACGCAAGTAGATATAATGTCTGAATGTTCCACACATGCGCCGTTGTCAATGCAGACGCTGTTCTACGATTGAGCAGGTGTAGATTGGAGCTAAAATTTGCATGATTTGCTGGATTTACTGGTAAGGGACTCCCAGTCTCATGATTTGTGGAGGTCCTAGCACTCGGACCCCTTTGGATAGAGGGTAAATTAATATAACCGGAATACCCCTTTAAAGGGGCTATACCTCAAATGTAAAACAGTTTTTACTCACTTTTCTGGAGATCTTCCCCTTCTGTGGGTGGACAGAAGCTCATCAAGCGCTTGTACCTCCCAAAATGTATTGTAATTTGCTCTTTTTTAACCCCTTTTATCCCATCCGTAGCCCCGGAGATACATGTGGTATGTAATTCCCCCACAATTTCCTTGTAAGCATTGGTAGTAAAGGTGGCACAACCTGAAGGGTAAAGCTTAGAGAAGTTGTCCACCTTTTGGTTTTTTTTGGCCAGACCTGCAAAATGGAAGCAAATTTACCTGCTCCTCGTTTGGTTCCCCTGCTGTAAACATCTTTGTTGACACTTCTGACCTGTTCCTCTTGCGTCCTGTCAATTGTTCAAGTTCACAGCAGGGGACCCAAACATGGCAGCCAAGGCAGGGGAGTGATGGAGCCGGGACCCATTGCCGTGAAGCAGGTAACTATGCCTCCCTTTTGCAGGTCTGGCCAGGAGGGAGGTTTGCAAAGACCCACCAAAAGGAGGCAGCCAACCCCTTTAATACTGGGTATCCTACTGCTGGCATTCCCCAAGCAATCAGCTGCAATGGTTAGCAAAACCCTGCAGCAGGCGATCAATTTCCCTGCAGCCCCACCAGAGCAAGGGAAACGAAGAATTGCATGGTGTCCATTGAAATGAATGAGCTCTTAATGTAGTGCATGCAAAGGCCGGTCCTCCGAAGAAAGGACCCTTCTTTTTGTATAAAAATTAGTGGTTCCCAAATTCCCTTTGTCTAATATTAGATATTTTTAAAGATCAAATGATAAACTATTCAGTGTGACAAATGTGCACTAATATGGAACATTAGTAAGGGGAGGGGTAAAGACATAGGAAAACTGCTGACAGTGACCGGTACAGTGCATGCTATGTGCTGTGTGCAGTCAGCAGGTCAGCACGACGTTCTGTTCTACACTACAGATTCCTAGAAGCCGTCACTCCTCTGTAATACCAGAAATCCTGAGCACATCCCTACACGTATACACTGCGATACACTCAGGGGTTGTTGGAAGGGAATGAAACGTTCTCTGTGTGATTGTAATGAAGATAAATATAAGTGATTATAATACTAGAAAAAAGGAGATTATTGGGGAAAACTGCACAACTGAAAGGAGGCTCTAGGACCCTGTTGGGCACCTCTAGTCTGGGTACAAGATGAGATACAGCCTGTAGCCTGGATACAGGATGAGATACAGCCACTAGCCTGGATATAGGATTAGATACGGCCTCTAGTCTGCATACAAGATGACATACGGCCTCTAGCCTTGATACAGGATTAGATACAGCCTCTAGCCTTGATACAGGATGAGATACAGCCTCTAGCCTTGATACAGGATGAGATACAGCCTTTAGCCTGGATACAAGATGGGATATGGCCTCTAGCATGGATACAGGATGAGATACGGCCACTAGCCTGGATATAGGATGAGATACGGCCACTAGCCTGGATATAGGATGAGATACGGCCTCTTGCCTGGATACAAGATGAGCAGGGGCGGCTTCAGGTTCATGTGGGCCCTTGGGCGAAAAAGTCTCAGTGGGCCCCCTTACACAGTGATAACTTTCTGAATACAGATAATATAGTAGATATCACAGCACAGCACAGATAACACAGTCATGGCTATCTAAGTACAGAAAATGTGGTAGTGTTACCTGCAGTCCTATGTAAAACCACAGATGACAGTAGTGCTAATAATGTGGTATTGTTACCTGCAGTCCTATGTAAAACCACAGATGACACTGGTGCTAATAATGTGGTAGTGTTACCTGCAGTCCTATGTAAAACCACAGATAACACTTGTGTAGATCCTGTGGTAGTGTTACCCACGTCCTTAGTGTGCCTTCCTGTGTCTCTCCCACGGACTCAATGCTGGCGGCGCTGCCTTCTCTTCCATCTTCTTCTTCTTGCCCGGCACAGAACATCCTGATGCAAGGCATAGGAACACTGTGGGTATGGTGATGGTGACACACAGGGAAATACACACACACAGGGACACACACACACACAGACACACACACAGACACACACACACAGGGACAGACACACACACAGGACATACATACACACACAGGGACGGACACACACTCAGGACATACATACACACAGGGACGGACACACACACACACACACATACATACAGGACATACATACACACACAGGGACGGACACTCACACAGGGACATACATACATACACACAGGGACAGACACACACACAGGGACAGACATACACACACAGGGACGGACACACACAGGGACAGACACACACACACGGGCGGACACTCATACAGGGGCAGACACACACAGGGACAGACACACACACGGACGGACACACACACAGGGACAGAAACACACACAGGGACAGACACACACAGAAACAGACACAGACACCTGTGCGATGGTGAGATCGTCAACCAACTTCTATCTAATGTGTGTGGCCACCTTTAGGGGACATTAAAAGGGAATTCCACCTTTAGTTATGCTCCAACCTCTTCCTGCTAGCTGCAGCTATGCTCGCACCGTGTGCGCCTTCCCTTCAAACAGCTGATCGGCAGGTGTCTCGGGTGTCGGACCCCCCCCCCCACACGATCTGATATTGATGACCTATCCTGAGGATAGGTCATCAATATAAAAATCCCGGAGAACCCCTTTAAGCGCATGTGTAATAATATAGAATCAGACGCAAGTAGATATAATGTCTGAATGTTCTGCACATGCGCCGTTGTCAATGCAGACGCTGTTCTATGTTTGAGCAGGTGTAGATTGGAGCCAGTGGCGTAGGGATCGCCGTAGCAACCATAGCAAGGGCTATGGGGCCCTACTCCACTGGGGGCCTGCCTTGGCCGCCTTCTGTTGATTTTTTAATTTTTTTATTTACATACACTTGACGTGACTAGTGCCGTCCGTGGGCGGTCCGTGGCCCGGGCCGGCTCAGCCTGGCTGGGGAGAAGGAGTCAGGAGCAGAGAGCAGGGCACGGGGCCAGGCAGCAGATGAGATAGGCCGCGGTGGAGGGGGCCGGGCCAGGGTCACGGAGTGCACTACCAGGAGTCTAGGAGGGAGTGGTCCTGTCGCAGTAGTTCCTGCACTGATACTGACTGAGACTGTTTCAATCAGTCTCACTGCTGCCAGCCTGTGCCTCAGCCTGCCTGCGCTGTTGGACCGGTCCGACCCTTCTCCAGTCTGCTCGGTACCAGCCGGTGCTCCTGCCTCCTCCTCAACTGGTCTCCACTCCGGCGTCCACTGTCTCCAGTCCTGCCTCTGTGCCTGCCCAGTGCCTGCTTTAACAGCTGTTGCTGTTCTGATTGTGCCTCTAAAAGTAAGTGAAAAAGAATTGTGAGAAGAACTAAGAAGATTATGAAGAGATACTGAGTGATGATGTTGATAATGATAATCTGAATCCTGAAGTTAAAAAGAGCTGCCTGCAGACCTGAAGTGAAGGAGGGCGCTGGGGCCCCTGCCCCCTTCCTTCTCTTGGGGCCCCCACGCCCTCCTTATCATTGCAGGTATGCAGGCAGCTCTTTTTAACTTCAGAATTCAGATCATCAGACTCTTACTAATTACAAATTTACAGCACACACACCCCCGTAGTGTCCACCATCAGACAGGGGAGGGAAGAAACCCCACAACTAGAGTGTGTCCCCCAACTGGGGTTTCCCCCCCCCATATGACAGACTAAGGGTACTTTTACACTTGCGGCAGGACGGTTCCGGCAGGCTGTTCAGCCTGTCGGATCCGTCCTGCCGCTATTTCGCTGGACCGCTGCTCCGTCCCCATTGACTATAATAGGGATGGGGGCGGAGCTCTGGCGCAGCACGGCACTGTTACAGATTGGCCACTTTATCAGTTACTGAATGGTTTTCAATTTTGAATAAAAAGGTTCATATACTTATTTGTTTTTTCCTCTGACTTTTCTATGCTCATGGAGGTGGGAGATCTAGTATGGGTGTTTGGGTGGGAGCTCTGGAAGGGGTGGTGGGAGGCCCGATAGATATGTGGGGGTGGGAGATTGGGGGTTGCCCATGAAAATGTTTTGTTATGGGGCCCATGCATTTCTAGCTACACCCCTGATTGGCGCTAACATTTGCATGGTTTTCTGGATTTACTGGTAAGGGGCTCCCAGTCTCATGATTTGTGGAGGTCCTAGCACTCGGACCCCTTTGGATAGAGGGTAAATTAATATAACCGGAATACCCCTTTAAAGGGGCTATACCTCAAATGTAAAACAGTTTTTACTCACTTTTCTGGAGATCTTCCCCTTCTGTGGGTGGACAGAAGCTCATCAAGCGCTTGTACCTCCCAAAATGTATTGTAATTTGCTCTTTTTAACCCCTTTTATCCCATCCGTAGCCCCGGAGATACATGTGGTATGTAATTCCCCCACAATTTCCTTGTAAGCATTGGTAGTAAAGGTGACACAACCTGAAGGGTAAAGCTTAGAGAAGTTGTCCACCTTTTGTTTTTTTTTGGCCAGACCTGCAAAACGGAAGCAAATTTACCTGCTCCTCGTTTGGTTCCCCTGCTGTAAACATCTTTGTTGACACTTCTGACCTGTTCCTCTTGCGTCCTGTCAATTGTTCAAGTTCACAGCAGAGGACCCAAACGTAGCAGCCAAGGCAGGGGAGTGATGGAGCCGGGACCCATTGCCGTGAAGCAGGTAACTATGCCTCCCTTTTTCAGCTCTGGCCAGGAGGGAGGTTTGCAAAGACCCACCAAAAGGAGGCAGCCAACCCCTTTAATACTGGGTATCCTACTGCTGGCATTCCCCAAGCAATCAGCTGCAATGGTTAGCAGAACCCTGCAGCAGGCGATCAATTTCCCTGCAGCCCCACCAGAGCAAGGGAAACGAAGAATTGCATGGTGTCCATTGAAATGAATGAGCTCTTAATGTAGTGCATGCAAAGGCCGGTCCTCCTTCTTTTTGTATAAAAATTTGTGGTTCCCAAATTCCCTTTGTCTAATATTAGATATCTTTAAAGATCAAATGATAAACTATTCAGTGTGACAAATGTGCACTAATATGGAACATTAGTAAGGGGAGGGGTAAAGACATAGGAAAACTGCTGACAGTGACCGGTACAGTGCATGCTATGTGCTGTGTGCAGTCAGCAGGTCAGCACGACGTTCTGTTCTACACTACAGATTCCTAGAAGCCGTCACTCCTCTGTAATACCAGAAATCCTGAGCACATCCCTACACGTATACACTGCGATACACTCAGGGGTTGTTGGAAGGGAATGAAACGTTCTCTGTGTGACTGTAATGATGATAAATATAAGTGATTATAATGCTAGAAGAAAGGAGAAGATTATTGTGAAAACGGTACAACTGAAAGGAGTATCTAGGACCCTGTTGGGCACCTCTAGTCTGGATACAAGATGAGATACGGCCTCTAGCCTGAATACAAGATGAGATACAGCCTCTAGCCTGGATACAGGATGAGATACAGCCTCTAACCTGGATACAAGATGAGATACAGCCTCTAGCCTGGATACAGGATGAGATATGGCCTCTAGACTGGATACAAGATGAGATACGGCCTCTAGCCTGGATACAAGAGGAGATACAGCCTGTAGCCTGGATACAGGATGAGATACGGCCTCTAGCCTTGATACAAGATGAGCTACGTCCTCTAGACTTGATACAAGATGAGATATGGCCTCTAGCCTTGATACAAGATGAGCTATGTCCTCTAGACTGGATACAAGATGAGATACGGCCTCTATCCTGGATATAGGATGAGATACGGCCTCTAGCCTGGATACAAGATGAGATACGGCCTCTAGCCTGGATACAAGATGAGATCCGGCCACTAGCCTACATACAGAATGAGATACGACATCTAGCCTGGATACAAGATGAGAGGCAGCCTCTAGCCTGGATACAAGATGAGATATGGCCTCTAGACTGGATATAGGATGAGATACGGCCTCTAGCCTGGATACAAGATGAGATACAGCCACTAGCCTGGATATAGGATTATATACGGCCTCTAGCCTGTATACGAGATGAGATATGGCCTCTAGCCTTGACACAAGATGAGCTACGTCCTCTATACTGGATATAAGATGAGATACGGCCTCTATCTTGGATATAGGATGAGATACGGCCTCTAGCCTTGATTCAAGATGAGCTATGGCCTCTTGCCTGGATACAAGATGAGATATGGCCTCTTGCCTGGATACAAGATGAGATACGGCCACTAGCCTGGATATAGGATTATATACGGCCTCTAGCCTGTATACGAGATGAGATATGGCCTCTAGCCTTGACACAAGATGAGCTACGTCCTCTATACTGGATATAAGATGAGATACGGCCTCTATCTTGGAAATAGGATGAGATACGGCCTCTAGCCTTGATTCAAGATGAGCTATGGCCTCTTGCCTGGATACAAGATGAGATATGGCCTCTTGCCTGGATACAAGATGAGATACGGCCTGTAGCCTGTAAACAAGATGAGATGTGGCCTCTAGCCTGGATATAGGATGAGATGCGGCCTCTAGCCTGGATATAGGATGAGATACGATCTCTAACTTGGATACAAGATGAGATACGACCTCTAGCCTGGATACAAGATGAGATACGGCCTCTAGCCTGGATACAAGATAAGATATCACCTCTAGCCTGGATGCAAGATGAGATACAGCCTGTAACCTGGACAACCTCTAACAGGCAGACACAGAGACACACACACAGGGACACACATACACACAGGGACAGACACACAGGGACACACATACACACAGGGACAGACACCTGTGCAATGGTGAGATCGTCAACCAACTTCTATCTAATGTGTGGCTACCTTTAATTATGCTCTAACCTTTGTTACCTTCCAATATGACTCCCAATGATTCCCAGTACTGAGATGACTTGGACTGGGGTTTAAAAGGTAATCATCAACATGTACCAGAAGGTGGGCTTAACTGTAACCCATTAGGCACTGGCTAAACTGTGGTATAGAGTCTAAGCAATGCCTTAGACACACACAGGGCGCGACACACACAGGGACAGACAGACACACATGCACACAGGGACAGACACACACACAAACAGGGACAGGCAGACACACACAGGGACAGACAGACACACACAGGGACATGCAGACACACACACACGGACAGACACACAGCTAGGCCTCACCACATCCCAGCCAGGCCCCAGTCCCTACAGGAACACAGCTCTTTGCTCCTCCACCTCCTCCCCCACTGGTCACATGGGCAGATGACTTCAGGAAGGTCTTTAGCCCGGTAGGAAACTCCATCTACCCTGTTCTGAGTCCTGGGGACGCCCACCCCATTAGTGCACATGGCGAAAATTGTCTGCATTGCTGGGGTAAGCCGCCTAGAATTCAGAACAGGCAGTTTAATGAAGACCAGGACACAGCTGCAGGAGTGAGCGGGCCCACAGTGGGCCTCCAGTGAGCAGTGGGCAGCCTCTAGCCTGGATACAAGATGAGATATGGCCTCTAGACTGGATATAGGATGAGATACGGCCTCTAGCCTGGATACAAGATGAGATACAGCCACTAGCCTGGATATAGGATTATATACGGCCTCTAGCCTGTATACGAGATGAGATATGGCCTCTAGCCTTGACACAAGATGAGCTACAGCCCTCTATACTGGATATAAGATGAGATACGGCCTCTATCTTGGATATAGGATGAGATACGGCCTCTAGCCTTGATTCAAGATGAGCTATGGCCTCTTGCCTGATACAAGATGAGATATGGCCTCTTGCCTGGATACAAGATGAGATACGGCCACTAGCCTGGATATAGGATTATATACGGCCTCTAGCCTGTATACGAGATGAGATATGGCCTCTAGCCTTGACACAAGATGAGCTACGTCCTCTATACTGGATATAAGATGAGATACGGCCTCTATCTTGGAAATAGGATGAGATACGGCCTCTAGCCTTGATTCAAGATGAGCTATGGCCTCTTGCCTGGATACAAGATGAGATATGGCCTCTTGCCTGGATACAAGATGAGATACGGCCTGTAGCCTGTAAACAAGATGAGATGTGGCCTCTAGCCTGGATATAGGATGAGATGCGGCCTCTAGCCTGGATATAGGATGAGATACGATCTCTAACTTGGATACAAGATGAGATACAGCCTCTACCCTTGATACAAGATGAGATACGGCCTCTAGCCTGGATACAAGATAAGATATCACCTCTAGCCTGGATGCAAGATGAGATACAGCCTCTAACCTGGACAACCTCTAACAGGCAGACACAGAGACACACACACAGGGACACACATACACACAGGGACAGACACACAGGGACACACATACACACAGGGACAGACACCTGTGCAATGGTGAGATCGTCAACCAACTTCTATCTAATGTGTGGCTACCTTTAATTATGCTCTAACCTTTTGTTACCTTCCAATATGACTCCCAATGATTCCCATTACTGAGATGACTTGGACTGGGGTTTAAAAGGTAATCATCAACATGTACCAGAAGGTGGGCTTAACTGTAACCCATTAGGCACTGGCTAAACTGTGGTATAGAGTCTAAGCAATGCCTTAGACACACACAGGGGCGCGAACACACACAGGGACAGACAGACACACACGCACACAGGGACAGATACACACACAAACAGGGACAGGCAGACACACACAGGGACAGACAGACACACACAGGGACATGCAGACACACACACACGGACAGACACACAGCTAGGCCTCACCACATCCCAGCCAGGCCCCAGTCCCTACAGGAACACAGCTTTGCTCCTCCACCTCCTCCCCCACTGGTCAAATGGGCAGATGACATCAGGAAGGTCTTTAGCCCGGTAGGAAACTCCATCTACCCTGTTCTGAGTCCTGGGGCCGCCCACCCCATTAGTGCACATGGCGAAAATTGTCTGCATTGCTGGGGTAAGCCGGCCTAGAATTCAGAACAGGCAGTTTAATGAAGACCAGGACACAGCTGCAGGAGTGAGCGGGCACAGTGGGCCCCCCAGGAGCAGTGGGCCTCGGCACTTGCCTGGGTGTGCTGGGTACTGGTGCTGGCCCTGAAGATGAGATATGGCCTCTAGCTTGGATATAGTATGAGATACAGCCTCTACCCTTGATACAAGATGAGATACGGCCTCTAGCCTGTATACAAAATGAGATACGGCCTCTAACCTGTATACATGATGAGATACAGCCTCTAGCCTGGATATAAGATGAGATACGGCCTGTAGCCTGGATACAAGATGCTATACGACCTTTAGCCTGGATACAAGATGAGATACATCCTCTAGCCTGGATATAGGATGAGATACATCCTCTAGCCTGGATATAGGATGAGATACAGCCTCTAGCCTGGATACAAGATGCTATACGACCTTTAGCCTGGATACAAGATGAGATACAGCCTCTAGCCTGGATACAAGATAAGATATCATCTCTCACAGGGAGTGCGAGCTTCAAGATTTTTTCTGTCTATGACAGCTCTATGACAGATAATGATTTGATAGAACTAATCTTATCCTTATTGGAATTTATGTTAACACACAATTATTTTCTTACAGCTCCAGGGGACAGCTATGGGGGCGTCTTGTGCGCCCTCATATGCTAATTTGTTTCTGGAACTGTGTGAGAGAGAAATTGTTCAAAATACTCCAGGATATGAAGCCGTGCTCCTTTGATCGAGGTATATAGACGATGTGTTTTTCATCTGGCAGGGTTACGCATCTCTCTTGGAAAACTTTCTCAATAATCTTAATGAAAATGAGTTCAACATTAAACTGACTTGGAAATTCAGTTTGGTAGAGGTAAAGTTTTTAGATATTATGATCAAAAAAAGATCTGATGGGATTATATCTACCGATCTCTATAGGAAAATGACGGCAGCAGGGGCGTAGCTATAGGAGGTGCAGAGGTAGCAGTCGCTACCGGGCCCAAGAGCCTGAGGGGGCCCAAAAACCTTTGTTCTACATAAGAAGACACCAGTATTATAGAAAGTGCATGCTGGTCAAGTTACACCTCTGGCTGGAGGGAAGCTGTTAGGTCAAGAATTTGGCAGTGGGGGGTGCTGTTTCAATTTTTGCTTCAGGCAGCACGAATGCTAAGTGCTTCCCTGCCCCTGGCCACAAAGCTCTGTGGAAAGAGGGGCCCCAAGCTCAACTCTTGCATCAGGGCCCATGAGCTATTAGCTACTCCCCTGGACGGCGGTCAACTCTCTCCTACATGCCACATCTTCTCATTATCCGAAAGTAATTTGAGCAATTCCAGTGGGCCAATTTCTTAGAATGCGACGTATTTGCTCTGATGAAGAGAATTTTAAACAACAATCCTTTTACTTGACAAAAATTTTTTTGAAAGAGGTTATCAATCGAAAATAATAAAGGAGGGATACGATAGAGCTAAAAAGTCATACCGTGACGCACTTTTGGTGAGTAAAAAAAAAAAAAAAAGATCGATGATTCTGTTGTGAGATTTATTACACCATTTAATAATGAATGGCGTACCATTCAGAAATTTGGCAAAAACCTTGGGCAGTACTCCAAACAGACAGAGATCTTTCTGCACCTCTGCCACCATATCCACAGATCACATAGAAAAGATCAGGCAATTTGTAAGATCTATTAAGAAATAGTCATTATATAGCAGATACATCAAAAGGGATGTTTGGAAGTAGAGGTCCCAAGTGGGGATCTTTTTCATGTGGGATGTGTGCTGCTTGCAAATATATGGTTCATTCCACCAAATTTTGGGACTCTCCTAAGGAGAAAGAATATACAATTGTGCACAATATTACTTGCAATATGGAAGCAGTTATATATTTGCTTACCTGCCCCTGTGACCTAATATATATTGGGATGACCACAAGAGCCCTAAAAGTGCGCATTTTGGAACATGCTAATAAAATTCAAGCTGCGTCGGAGGTTCTTGAAAAGGATGTGGATGGTCTACAATCCATCCCTTGTTATTTTTGTAGGTACCATGCTTGTAACCCAAGAGGTTTGAAAGTGAGAGGAATAAATACGATTAAATTGGGATCCTCGGGGTGGAGATGTCAAACGAGCTTTGTTACGTAAAGAAACTAAGTGGATAGTATTGTTAGACACCATGACCCCGGGGGGTCTGAATGAATCAAATAGCTTCAAATCCTTTTTATAAATATGCATGAATTTTAATTTCTGGGGTATATTATTTTTGTGTTTTCAATTTTTTGCATGTATTTGTATATTTATTTAGGTTTTCCTTTCTTTGAATGGATGTGGCAGATGATTTATATTTGTATAAAACCGAAAAAGAAGAAAAGTGAATTAATGCAAAGAAAAGTAAAAAAAAAAAGTGAAGTAAAAATGAAAATACAAGAATTGAATAACTGAATATTTGCATATGTTGGGACAAGATACTAATAGAAAATAATAGGGTGAATTATCTATATACATATTTCGTATCATGTTTGTTAATGGTATTATTTTTGCACATTTCGTCACTTTATTAATTGGTGGTTGTGAGGGGATGTACTTCACCCACCAGACTCTGGTTTCCTGGTTCCTGGTGGTTTAACCACATCCCTTCTATTAATATTTTGTATACTTTTTATTTACTTTTTCCACAATTTTTTTCTCACCTTCTTTTGTTTACACGTCATCACAAGCCTAAATAGATTTTCTTTTCTTTTATATATATATATATATATATATATATATATCTTTTAATTTAATTATTGACACAACTATGGTATATTATTCTTATAGAGTTTATATGGTTGTTTAGCCTGCCCCTTCGGAGCATTCCTTTAGAGGCTCTTGAATATCACATTCCTGACCTCTCTTTGCAACTGTGGAGGGATAAAGGGATTAAGTCATTGGACATTCTATTTTCCGGTACCTCTGTGGTGGACTTTATGTCCTTGCATGTTAATTATGGTCTCCCGAACAGGTGCTTCTATCAATTTTTGCAGCTCCGGCATTTCCTGCAGACTATACCTCCTCGTCTAGACCCCCAGTAACTTTTTTTAAACTTTTTATTGATAACCAGAACCGGCCCCGCCCTAAGCTTTCTACGTTTTACGCTGCATGTCTCCCTTCGGAAATTCCGGTTAAACAATCATTTGCGATCCAATAGGAATCGGAGCTAGGTAAGGTTTTTACAACACGAGATTGGAATGCCGCCTTTTACTGGTCTTATAAGTGTACCAGGTGTATCAATCATATTGAGCAAGCTAGGCGTATACAACTGCGTTGGTACCTAACCCTTAATAGACTGGCCCATATGATTCCTGGCTACTCTCCTCTGTGCTGGAGAGGCTGTGGGGGCCTAGGCTCCCCACTTCATATGTGGTGGACCTGTCCTGCAGTAACCCCTTTTTGGTCTACCATTCAAGCGCTTTTGCGGGAGGTCTCTGACATACCTTTAGTTATCTCACCAGAACTAGCCATCCTAAGCATTGGCCTCGGTGACATTCTGCTCCGCCTCAGGGGGATGGTGGCGCATGTACTGGGTGCCGCGAAAAATGTTATTGCTCGTCAGTGGAAACTGGCGCAATCACCTGCTTTAGCTGCGGTTGTGCAATCTGTAAACGAGCATATGCATTGTGAAATGACTTTCGCTGATTCTCTGACTTCTAGAATTAGAATCCATAACAAATGGATGCCATGGATATCTAGTCGTTTGCGACACCCCCCCCTGCCTCTTTGTCTTGATTATTGTTATGTGGCTTTACATACTTACCATCACAAGCCCTGGACTAAACTGGACTCTGTACACTCGACATGTACTGTACGCTTATTTGCTGTTTGCACCATTGTTTTGCACTCTTCTATATGTTTGCGTGTATTTTACTGGCGCTTGTCGCGCCTTTGTTTATTGTGCCTTTTTTGTCTGAAACAAATAAAGATTTATTGAATACGGCTTATAGAGTTCATATATACCGTGTGTATATATATATATATATATATATATATCTTATAATCATGTTATGGAATTTTTTATCACATGATCATGTTATAATTTCTAATTTATATGGATTGTTTATTATTATTATTATTATTATTGTTATATTTATTGGTATTATTTACTTGAATGGTTCTATTTGGATGTTATTATAGAGATATGTAAATTGGAATGTCGCCCATTAGTGTTGGTATGTCCCCTTTAAGAATGAAACTACTGTATTTTCTGGCATATAAGACTACTTTTTAGCACATGAAAATCTTCTCAAAAGTCGGGGGTCGTCTTATACACCGGTATACTGCGTGCTGAAAATTAAGAGGACCTTTCACTGGTCCAACGATTGTTAGATAATGATATACACTCACCTAAAGAATTATTAGGAACACCTGTTCTATTTCTCATTAATGCATTATCTAGCCAACCAATCACATGGCAGTTGCTTCAATGCATTTCGGGGTGTGGTCCTGGTCAAGACAATCTCCTGAACTCCAAACGGAATGTCAGAATGCGAAAGAAAGGTGATTTAAGCAATTTTGAGCGTGGCATGGTTGTTGGTGCCAGACGGGCCGGTCTGAGTATTTCACAATCTGCTCGGTTACTGGGATTTTCACGCACAACCATTTCTAGGGTTTACAAAGAATGGTGTGAAAAGGGAAAAACATCCCATATGCGGCAGTCCTGTGGGCGAAAATGCCTTGTGGATGCTAGAGGTCAGAGGAGAATGGGCCGACTGATTCAAGCTGATAGAAGAGCAACGTTGACTGAAATAACCACTCGTTACAACCGAGGTATGCAGCAAAGCATTTGTGAAGCCACAACATGCACAACCTTGAGGCGGATGGGCTACAACAGCAGAAGACCCCACCGGGTACCACTCATCTCCACTACAAACAGGAAAAAGAGGCTACAATTTGCACGAGCTCATCAAAATTGGACTGTTTAAGACTGAATAAATGTTGCCTGGTCTGATGAGTCTCGATTTCTGTTGAGACATTCAAATGGTAGAGTCCGAAATTTGGCGTAAACAGAATGAGAACATGTATCCATCATGCCTTGTTACCACTGTGCAGGCTGGTGGTGGTGTTGTAATGGTGTGGGGGATGCTTTCTGGGCAGACTTTAGGCCCCTTAGTGCCAATTGGGCATCGTTTAAATGCCACGGGCTACCTGAGCATTGTTTCTGACCATGTCCATCCCTTCATGACCACCATGTACCCACCCTCTGATGCCTACTTCCAGCAGGATAATGAACATGTCACAAAGCTCGAATCATTTCAAATTGTTTTCTTGAACATGACAATCAGTTCACTGTACTAAGATGGCCCCCACAGTCACCAGATCTCGACCCAATAGAGCATCTTTGGGATGTGGTGGAACGGGAGCTTCGTGCCCTGGATGTGCATCCCTCAAATCTCCATCAATTGCAAGATGCTATCCTATCAATATGGGCCAACATTTCTAAAGAATACTATCAGCACCTTGTTGAATCAATGCCACGTAGAATTAAGGCAGTTCTGAAGGCAAAAGGGGGTCCAACACCATATTAGTATGGTGTTCCTAATAATTCTTTAGGTGAGTGTATATGTGTAGAGCGGCGCCCGGGGATCTCCCTGCACTTTCTATTATCCCTGGGCGCCGCTCTACACATACGGTATATATCATTATCTAACAATCGTTGGACCAGTGAAAGGTCCTCTTTACTTCCAAGCCGGACTGGAGAATCTGTCCTTCTCCAGCTTCAGGGACGGCGCCCTCTAGCTGAGCCACCGTGCGCTGCATCCCGGCCGGTCGCTCCTGAAGCAGCCCCCTCTCCCTGCTCTCAGTGTTTTTTTCACGCTCGGATCGTCTGTTTCATTTTTATTTGGTGTGTGTTGGAAGAGGGGTAGTCTTATACGGCGAGTATAGCCAAAACCCCATATTTTAACAGGAAAAGGAGGGGGTGGTCTCATATGCCCAGTCGTCTTATACGCCGGAAAACACGGTACATGATTACACCGAGATGTGATCCGACGCATGCGCTGTCCCGCTACATTTCGATGTGCTCCGTATAACATCGTCCCGTGCACTACGCATGCGCAATGGTGAGGCGAGGACTCGCTGAAGAATGGAGTCGGCCATCATGGTGGACCCGCGCCATTATTTGTGTTTTTTTTTGTGTGACTTTACTTAGATGTCATTCCGCTTCCTCCTATATACACCCCTGTTTTATCTATTGTAATCACCTCCTGACGAAGCTTTTTAGAGGTGAAACGCGCGTCGAGGTGTCAGCACTTGGGGCGACATTCCATTTGCTGCGAACTATGTCTCAGGGTATGTCCTTCTAGACTTATATGTGTCACTTCTATTTTAGGACATATCCGCTTACACCTGTATGAGTTGGATTGTTATTTGACGTGTATGCGACGCCACTTTATAACCATGAATATTAAGTATATAGATTTAGTTGTTATTTTTTACTTTACATGGTTAAGTGGTGTTAGCTCTCTCCAATTCGAGGTGGTTATGAGATGGTTATACAATGAGGCATCAGACCTCCAACCCATATATATTTCCCCTTGCAGTGAATATACCAGTTGCACTGGCCAGGAGATACCAGCTTCCCAGACTGAACTCAGGTAGCCAATATCTGAAGTCTTTATTGCACAGCACATATTTATAGGACATTGGGGGTGGGAACACCAAAATTATCTCAGCAGATGACATGTTAATTTTGGGAAGTCGGTAAACAATACTGGTATCTGCCATATACAATACATGAAAGGGGATTTTACATATTACAATGGTAGTCTAGATGCTAACAAGTTAAACTCGTTACAGCTTGCTCTCATGTACATGAGGATCCTGCTATCCATTGTATTTCCAAGTGATAACTGTGTGTCATGTATTGTAGTGGGGTGGGCTTGCATACTTTAATTAACCAGTCCCCGACCGCCGTACGCAGGATTGCGTCCTGCGGGCGGCCGGGATCTTCTGTTTGGACGCGCCGGGGCGTCATCTCGCGAGACGCGAGAGTTCCTGTGAACGCGCGCGCGTGCGCGCGCGCGTTCACAGTGAAGCGCGGCTCGAGAGTTGGACTACAGCCTGCCAGCGATGATCAATCGCTGGCAGGCTGTAGATGCGATATAAATCGCATCAAACAGCTATATCAGACGCTGTTTTATGAACAGCGTCTGATATAGCTGCTACCTGGTCCTCTGGTGGTCCCATTTTCTGGGATCGACCACCAGAGGACCAGGTAACACAGTAAAAGTTGCACCAAACACTACACTTACCCCCCACCCCCCTCACCTATTAACCCCTTGATCACCCCATCTAGACCCCCTGATCACCCCCTGTCATTGATCACACCCCTTGTAAGGCTTTATTCAGACGTCCATATGTGTTTTGCGGATCCGTGGATTCACGGATCCGTGGATTCACGGATCCGCGGATCCGATCCGCAGATCCTCAAAACACGGACACCGGCAATGTGCTTTCCGCATTTTGCAGATCCGCACATTGCCAGAACTATATAGAAAATGCTTTTTCTTGTCCGCAATTGCGGACAAGAATAGGACATGTTCTATATTTTTGCGGAACGGAAGTGCAGACTCGGAAGCGCGGATCCGTAATTCTGGATCCGAGCGGGACAAAGTCTGTCCCCATAGAAATGAATGGGTCCGCACTCTGCTCCGCAAACAGAATTCTCGGACGTGTGAATGGGGCATAAGGGTCCCTTATCACCGCCAGTTAGTTAGCTACTTGTTAGGCAGCTAGCGCCCAGCCCACCGCACCGCAGTCACTGATTTGGCAGAGATTTTTTCATCCACATTGATCGATGCGAATGAAAAATCTGTGCCGCTCATTTTTTTTTTTTTCAGCGCAGAGGCTGAACGGAAAAATCTCATTACCCGTATGCTCAATATACGGAGAATCGCAGAAACTCCTAATGCTGGCCATACGTGTAATGATTGCGGAGACCCTCAAATGCCAGGGCAGTACAAACACCTCACATGTGACCCCATTTTAGAAAGAAGACACCCCAAGGTATTCTGTGAGGGGTATGGCGAGTTCATGGAAAATTTTATTTTTGTCACAAGTTAGTGGAATATGAGACTGTAAAAAAAAAAAAAAACAATTTCCGCTAACTTGTGCCAAATTTTTTTTCTGTGAACTCGCCATGCCCCTCACGGATTACCTTGGGGTGTCTTCTTCCACAATGGGGTCACATGTGGGGTATTTATACTGCCCTGGCATTTTAGGGTCCTAAAGCGTGAGAATCCAAATGCGTAAAATGGCCTGTGAAATCCTAAAGGTACTCATTAGTTTTAGGGCTCTTTGCGCATCTTGCTGCAAAAGTGTCACTCATGTGGTATCGCTGTACTCAGGAGAAGTAGGGCAAGTGTTTTGGGGTGTATTTACATATACCCATACTGGGTGTGAGAAATATCGCTGTAAACGACAACTTTTAAATTTTTTATTTAAAGTTGTCAATATACAGAGATATTTCTCTCACCCAGCATGGGTATATGTAAAAATACACCCCAAAACACATTGCCCTACTTCTCCTGAGTACGGAGATACCACATGAGTGACACTTTTTGCAGGCAAGATGCGCAAAGGGCCCAAATTCCAATGAGTACCTTTTAGGAGGGCATTTTTACGCATTTTCTTCTCACGCTTTAGGGCCCCTAAATGCCAGGGCAGTATAAATACCCCACATGTGACCCCATTTTGGAAAGAAGACACCCCAAGGTATTCGCTGAGGGGCATAATGAGTTCATGAAAATTAAACTTTTTGTCAAAAGTTAGCGGAAAGGGAGACTTTGTGAGAAAAACAATAAAAATCAATTTCCACTAACTTGTGCCAAAAAAAATATTCTATGAACTCGCCATGCCCCTCATGGAATACCTTGGGTGTCTTCTTCAAAAATGGGGTCACACGTGGGGTATTTCTACTGCCCTGGCATTTTAGGGGCCCTAAAGCGTGAGAAGAAAATGCGTAAAAATGCCCTCCTAAAGGTACTCATTGGAATTTGGGCTCTTGCGCATCTTGCCTGCAAAGTATCACACATGTGGTATCGCCGTATCAGGAGAAGTAGGCGATGTGTTTAGGTGTATTTTACATATACCCATGCTGGGTGAGAGAAATATCTCTGTATATTGACAACTTTGAATAAAAAATGTAAAAAGTTGTCGCTTACAGCGATATTTCTCACACGCAGCATGGGTATATGTAAAAATACACCCTAAAACACATTGCCCTACTTCTCCTGAGTACGGCGATACCACATGAGTGACACTTTTCTGCAGCCAAGATGCGCAAAGGGGCCCTAAAACCAATGAGTACCTTTAGGATTTCACAGGCCATTTTTATGCATTTGGATTCTCACACTTTAGGGGCCCCTAAAATGCCAGGTGAGTATAAATACCCCACATGTGACCCCATTTTGGAAAGAAGACACCCCAAGGTATTCTGTGAGGGGCATGGTGAGTCCACAGAATTTTTATTTTTGGCACAAGTCAGCGGAAATTTATTTTTTTTTTTTAATTTTGTTTTTTACAAAGTCTCATATTCCACTAACTTGTGACAAAAATAAAATTTTACATGAACTCACCATACCCCTCACAGAATACCTTGGGGTGTCTTCTTTCCAAAATGGGGTCACATGTGGGGTATTTATGCTGTCCTGGCATTTTAGGGGCCCCTAAAGGGTGAGAAGAAGTCTGGAATCCAAATGCGTAAAATGCCTCTATGAAATCTCTAAAGGTACTCATTAGTTTAGGCTTTTGCACCCAGGCTGCAAAAAGTGGCACACATGGTATCGCCGTATCAGGAGAGTAGGCAGTGTTTGGGGTGTATTTTTATATATACCCATACTTTGTGTGAAAATATCTCTGTAAACGACAACTTTTAAAAAATTTTATACAAAGTTGACAATTTACAGAGATATTTCTCTCACTCAACATGGGTATATGTAAAAATACACCCTAAAACACATTGCCCTACTTCTCCTGAGTACGGCGATACCACATAAGTGCCGCTTTTTGCAGCCTGGGTGCAAAGAGGCCCAAATTCCAACGAGTACCTTTAGGTTTTACATGGCGGCTCACAATTTAGCCCCCGCCCAAAATGCCAGAACAGTAAACACACCCCACAAATGACTCCATTTCGAAAGTAGACACCCCAAGGTATTCACTGAGGGGCATAGTGAGTCCGTCTGAGATTTTTTTTTTTTTGCCAGAAGTTATCAGAAATTGAAACTTTTTTTTTTTTTTTCTCAGAAAGTGTCAATTTCCGCTAACTTGTGAAAAAATGAAATGATACATGAACTCACCAAGCCCCTCCGCGAATACTTTGGGGTGTCTTCTTTCTAAAATGGTGTCATTTGGGGGTATTTATACTATCCTGACATTCTAGCACCTGAAGAAACATGACAGGTGCTCAGAAAGTCAGAGCTGCTTCAAAATGCCGAAATTCACTTTTTGCACCATAGTTTGTAAACGCTATAACTTTTACCCAAACCAATAAATATACACTTATTGGATTTTTTTTATCAAAGACATGTAGAACAATAAATTTAGAGAAAAATTTATATAGAAATGTAGTTTTTTTAAAAATTTTACAACAGAAAGTGAAAAATGTCATTTTTTGCAAAATTTCGGTAATTTTTGATTAATAGCAAAAAAAGTAAAAATGTCAGCAGCAATGAAATACCACCAAATGAAAGCTCTATTAGTGAGAAGAAAAGGAGGTAAAATTCATTTGGGTGGTAAGTTGTATGACGGAGCAATAAACGGTGAAAGTAGTGTAGTGCGGAATTGTAAAAAGTGGCCTGGTCATTAAGGGTGTTTAAGCTAGGGGGGCTGAAGTGGTTAAGAGCCCTCTGGGGGATGTGTCTTCTAAGGAAATGACCTGTCTTGTCTAATCCATACAAGTGGCAGTGCCTGATAGAAATATATATCTAATAGCAAGGTTAAAAATCCCTTTCAAGTGGCCTCGCCGATGCGACACAGCATACATATTTGTTATTTATATTATATGCATCGTGACATAGATCACTTTATCTGGTATTGTGCCCCTTGCTATGTTGGCTGTATCTATTTTTCATCATGTCTTTTTCTGCCTTCTGAATCATCTATTTTTTTTTTTATGAATAAAGATTGTAATATTATTTTTTTATATGGTATAGTCCCTTTGGCCTTTTTTTGAGTTTGCAGTTATTGCAGTTTTTTCTAGATGGTTTATGGAAATAGTGAGGTTGTTGTAGGTTATTTAAGATATTACCTCTAGCCTGGATGTAAGAGGAGATACGGTTGGGCATGGAGGCATACAGGTTCCTGGTATCCTGCACCACATTTGCCCACAGGCGTTACAGCTAGGCCTGTAGATCCTGAAAACTCATACGTTGCTGAAGCTGGCATCCCAGCTGGACTCATAAATGCTCAATTGGCAATAAATCTAGTGACCCTGCGGACAGCTAAAGGGGTGTCGTAATCTGGAGGAGACATTCCTGGGACACCCTTTCTGTGTGTGGGCGAACATTACCCTGATGAAAAATGCAACAGTTAAATAGGCAGGCCATGTTGCTGTCCCTGACAGGCAGAGGAAACGCTCTGCTCCTGTATTCCCCCAGACCAACCGCTCTTTCTCCCCTTCCTTTTTGGCTGGCCAAGCCACGGGAACTGCCTGGCTATTCTTTTTTGAGGCCACAGCATGCTTCTTGTTAGGGTACTTTCACACTAGCGTTGGTGCGGATCCGTCTGTTTATTTGTACAGACGGATCCGCACCTCTAATGCAAACGTTTGTATCCGTTCAGAACGGATCCGTTTGCATTAGCTTTAAAGAAAAATGACAAAGTCCAAAACGGATCCGTTTTGACTTACATTGAAAGTCAATGGGGAACAGATCCGTTTTCAAATGCACCATATTGTGTCATTGACAATGGATCCGTCCCCATTGACTTACATTGAAAAAAAAAAACGGATCCGTTAGGCTCCGCCTCTTCAGACGGACACCAAAATGCTGCATGCTGCGTTTTGGTGTCCGCCTCCAAAACGGAATAGAGGCGGAACGGAGCCGAACTGATGCATTCTGAACGGATCCTTATCCATTCAGAATGCATTGGGGCTTAACTGATCCGTTTTGGACCGTTTGTGATAGCCCTGAAACGGATCTCACAAACGGAATCCAAAACGCTAGTGTGAAAGTACCCTTAGCAGTGCCTCTCACTGCCTGTCCAGCACATGCAAGCCTCCTCTGGGTCTTAAAGAGCCAGCATGCACACACCTAAACCTTCCCTAGCCTATGGCCAGCCATCCAGGGGTACTTACCCCTGAAGGAAGGTGCCTGAGCAATACGTTCTAGTCTGCTAGTGTCCTGCAAGGTGTGCTGTTATACGATTGTCTGCTCGTGCACTGACTTCTGCCTATTTTTCAGATCTCTGTACTGACCATGAGATGCCCACCTTGACTTCGGACTAGTTATAGGATTGCAAATACTCTGCCTGCCCTGACCTTGGCATGTCCCTATACTTTTTATTTTACTTTCTACATCTCCATGAACTAATGACAATCCGAGAACTTTCAACACCTCAAAGAACCTCAAACAATTTGAAGAAATTCTGATTGCTCCAATAACCTCCAAACAACTTCACTTTCAAAAACCTTAGACACCTTAAAGAACGTTTCACCAAAACAACAACTACAATAGTGTAATATGTATGTGTATCAATAGCAACCAAAAACGTAGCTAGAAAATAGCCAAACCACACATATAATGTAATAATAACATTCTTTATTTTACCAAAAAGTGTTAAACACATAATTGTCACATTTAATTAATATTAGCAGTATAGCAGATAAAGTGCAATGGCAGGAATAAAAAGGGTCTCTCAACCTCCCCCTCCCCCAAACCGGCTGGCATATACAAAATAAACACTTGGAGATAGTTAGAGTTGTGCACTCTCACCATACAAATAAGCCAGAACTACAAATGTTGTCACATCCTCACAAATTGTAAAAAAAGCAGTATAGAATATCCAGCAAAATGCCGCCAATCCAATGCTGTGCCTACATGTACCTACACCTGCATGTTACATACCGACAAATAGTGCTGGATCCTAATACCGGAGTGACAACACGTGAACGAGAAGGAGAAGACCCGCAACCCAACGCGCGTTTCGCCGAGCTTCCTCAGGGGGCGCCTGAGGCTCCCGTGTTGTGCTGGCTCCATCTTCAGGATCATAGTTTGTTTTCTTCCACCCTGGCCTGGGCATGATCACCTGATTACAAAAAAAAACAACACAGCTGAAGCCAACAGTTGGCTGAAGAGGATTAGGTGACCATGTCCATGCCGGGGAGGAGGGAACGAAAACAAATCCCAGACCGGAAGGTGGAGACAGTGCATTTCCCTCATCTTTTCCATGCCCTTTTTTTTCTAGACACTTTACAAGACAGTTGAGGGAGGCTTAAAGGGGTTGTCTCACCTCAGACATTGCGAGCATATTGCCAGGGCTAATCTTTATGACGGAGCCCGGAAAGTGAAGGAGGGTGCACCGCGCATGCATGGCTTCCCTCCATTCAGTGCGACTGCTAGAATTCTGTTGCATTTTGCTTAATAAATCCCCACTTATTTGTTCTGCATTTACTACTCATTTCATCAATTAGTTCCAAAGAGTCTCTGGAGGATCCAGCATGTCCATGTCTTACACCAAACAGCCCATGGATTTCAATAAGCAACCATGCAAAGCTTCATTTCCCCTGTGGTGGCACTGCACGGAATTGAACATTTGCTGCCAGACCCCTTTCTAACTGCTGATCTGTTTTTTTTTCTTGCAACAGTCGTAAAGTGAGACATTTTCTAAATTTGCAACTACATAGTTTGCAACCGTCCTACATCAAATTTGACAAGTTCTCTGCTCTTATTCTTCTGAGTAAAAAAAAATTGTTGAACATTTTTGACACCTTTGTTGAAAGTTTCCAGCTCATACCTGCCTAGTCATCTGCTCCATTGATAGGTGAGCTACGTTAATGTGACCATGAGAGTGACAGAAACACCAGGGGAGTTGCTGAAGCTCCTGTGTAGCCCACAGGTATAAGGCGTGTCTCCACCTAGATAAGGCAGATTACAGAACTGTCACTTCCCCTCCGATCCTTGCTCCGTTGCCTTTCTAGAAAAGACTTTTTACAGTTAAGAGCGCTGCTGAGATAAAGTCAAAATTTTCTGCCGAACATGTCTTGACGAGGTTCTCGTGAACATCTACCCTAAGAGAGTCCTTCAAGAAAGCTGCTAAAAACCTTTGGTCAAACCCTCTGAACTTACCTAAACCAGGAAATATGAATAGGTGCAAAACGTTGGGGAAAATAAAGAAGAGACTTGAAGAAGCCAAAAACAAGTGGTCAAGGCTGAGTAAGCCAGAGTTCTGCCACAATGAGAGCGCCAGGTTGGCGACGGATGCCCTCTTGGATGGTGGATGTGATGACTACCATAAGGTCCTAGCAGAAGAAGGAGAGGTGGACTTCTTATCGAAGCAAGAGATCCAATACATCTTGGACAACGTGAAGCAACCCTACTATGCCAATGAAAGCCTCACGGAGAACGGTGAGAACGGGTCGGTGCATAATGGGAATCATTCCCACAAGTCCGAGAGTTTTTACCCCACTAATTCTGATAAGAGTGAGACCACCACGCCGCTCCACAACTGGAGTTCAGAGGAGAAGCCCTACCTGAAGGACAAGTCCAGTGCCACCGTGTACTTCCAAACCGACAAGACCAATAATATTAGGGAGACCGTCAGGAGGAGTATACACCGGACTGGTCAGGTAGGTACACCCGCAATCCCTGAATGTAAGTAAGCATGTTGTGAACTTTAGCATGTAGAAGAGATGAATTTGTTATTTCACTCTTTAGGTCTTTATTATGAATGATAATGATAAATCTCTACATACACAAATAATGCCACATAGAATCATAAGCTATATGACAAAATTAGCTCTGCTACATCTCCCAAGCTCATCTCTGCTCCATGTGTTGCAGAACATTCAGGTATAATACATGTGATTCACTCATTACTGGAAACGTCATTTCTTCTTACGTCGCTTAGTTTTTACTTTTACTCTCAGATCTCTTGCACTTGAACTTGGAAATGTAGCAGAGCTGAACAGCAGAGCGGCATTGCTTGTGCATGTGTTGTTGAGACAATGTAGTAGGTTTACCATGTAGTAGGTTTACCGTGCAGACCTATGTAAATCCAAAGAAAATCCAATGCACTATAATGCGTTGTGCCAAATGACAAACTCGGCACTACTACATTTGTCTTTCAATTTTTACTAAATTCTAATAATATATAACTAGTTTTCACAGTTCCTGAGTGTATCACAGGCTGTAGCGACAGATAGGCAGCTGCCTAGGGACGTGCCGTTTGTCGGCATCGTAAAAAATTGTCGATATTTTTTCCTTTAATCTTGTATTTTTCTCCCTTTTTCACTAGGGAATTACTAGCAGCAAAGATTTGGAAGATGCTGATAACAATATTAAGATAGCAAGATGAATCATGTTAAATGTCTAACTCAGCTCTGCTACATCCAGTGCTGATGATACAGAACTGAATGTGCCATAATTGTACCCTTTCAATATGTATTGTTACCTGTGGGGACGGGTGCAGCCCTATGTAAGACCACTCAGTGGGCCAAGTGACAAACCTAATCTACGACACCCAGATAACCCAGCTGTGCTACATCTGTCCATGACAGTAACATCAATGCTAGAAAAGATGGGTGGCAATCAATCTATTACACCTCCCAAGGTGTGATGGTGACAAGATGAGTGATACCTCCTGCGAGGGGAGTAATGGTAGATATAATGGTGACCACCCAGCTTTCCCAGAAATAGATATCACTCATACATAGAATAAGATATCCGCACGGCTTCAGGACGGGTATTTCTCATTTCAGAGTCAGCAGTCATCGCTCTGCCCGGCGGGGACACGCCATTAAGTAATTATAAGGTCACTAAAATGTATAGGTCAATGCCATAACCCCGAGGTAAAGCCGGCGAACCGCCTGAACAGGTCCGTCCAAGATGGTTATGGGGTCAGGGTAGAGCATCCCGCAACGGGAAGGTCAGCTCTGCAGCAACTGCTACCCTCCCGGGGATACTAATCGTGATTATGACAGTTTACATCCATTGACAGGTGGCCGCGTAAAACTCCATGTAAGCGGCGGTTAAGGGTAGGTTCATGCGGCAGGGCGACACATCGGGGCTCTTTTCTAGTAAAAGTTTTTGGTTAGAGTTTTTAGAGTTTTTGTCGTGACGCCAGTTGCATTTCAGCAACGAGGGACTAAGTCGCCTTATGTAGAAGGTGATGGTGGAACCCAGGTGTAGGATTGCCAGAGTGGTGTGAGGGTGGCCTAAAGTATCCCTCTAGTTGCGACTTTGCACTTGTCACGCTGCCCCTACCTGAATATCCGGAACCCTAAGCGTGGTCATCCGCAGCAGAGCAAATAGGGTAAATGGTTGAAGGAGTTGTAAAATAACTAGAGTCCAGACTTTTATTAAAAACAGCTTTACTTGAATAAACTTTCATCAAGGAACAATCTTCCAGCTTTATATTGGTTATCAGCAGGTTTTGGCATGGAATCTGGCAGGCAAACACATTCTGCTACATCTTTCACTTTCTCTAGCTCTGCTGTGTTAACTGGATTAAATAGAAATTTTCCTTTTGCTTTAAGCTGCAACTTAGCTTTCTGTAGTCTGACTCTATCTGGATCTGTCTCTTTGTCTTTATGCAGGAAATCTTTCTTCCTGGCTTCTGAAGATTTTAGTTCTTTTGTCTTGGCCTAGCAGAGCAGAAGGTGCTCTGCTGGCTGGCACACAGCCTTCCCCTTACAGAGGGTAAGCTAGACTGACTTCTGCAGGCTCGTCCAGCAGGGACGAGGGCCTGCTCCTTCCCCTTACAGGGGGTAAGCTAGACTGACCTTCACCAACATTGAACTCCTCCCTCTCTAGAGAGGGCTAGAATGGATAGAAGGTTCCATTCTAGGGAAAGTAGCTCTGCCATAGGTGCCGCCATCTGCTGGTGAACCAGGTACATTTCATGAACATAAAATTTCCATAGAACTGAAATGCACATTTTGCAGGATCTGAAATAAATACACAGGATGACACAGGATCTACCATTAAAGATAGTGGAAGGGCAATAAAAGTGGTAATGCCACTCTGGGGCGTTACATTCACACGGAAAATTGTGTCAGAAGCCGCTGCACTGTGCTGCGGTTTCCGCTGTGGGTTTTCATGGAGGCCAGCTTTAGGTTTAGGTACATTCAATGGAGGTAAACCACAAGTAGGCTCCCGCTGCAGCTTTGAGAGGGGTCCACGCAGTAACCGCACCAAGAATGAAAACCCTTGGCTTCATAAGGCGGTTTCAGCGCAGAGTCCGTCCTGTTTTCAACCACAGAATCCGCTCTGAAACCCATGCCCAAAATCCTCAGTCTGAACATACCCTTATCATTTGGCTGCGGATTTGCCATGTGTTGCACAGCAAAGGGTGAAATCCACGTTACCATTCTACGTGCTGTGACTTGAAGATAGTGCGGGGGGTGAGATTTTTTTAAATGTACACAGGGTGGGGCAAGTTTGCTAGTTCAGTGCCACCTATTAAGGGGTCATTTATCATTCCATTTGTTCCAGAATTTTGTCATCAATAGGTCACAAATTTTGGCGAACGCTATTTTTTGTTTTGTGGGGAAAAATCGACTTTTTGCAGTTATATACTCAGCAGCACGTCCAAGCCAATGTCCCTAATCAGAACTGCAACAACTCATTAATAATCTAGCAAAAAAAGAGGCCATCAGTTTTTAAAGTTCACCATAAAAAGTATAACTTCATTGAATAAGTTTAAAAATAAAAATCCAATATAATCGGGATCGAATAATTCTGCCGACCAAAAAACCATCAGGGTGGCTGTATGTTTATACAACTGATGACATCATACACTGTAATGTAAAAATGACAAGGTCTAATTTAATATGAGGCCAAATGTTTATACAACCAATGTATATGTATAATAGTAATAGATACCAGATGCAAGTAACTATCGGCAGTGTATTAATCCTAACCGCCTTACTCCTAGCCCACCAGTACCTATAACCTCTGCAGATATAGCTGTGACTATCAACGTGAGTAAAGCTAAACGCGACCTATAATGCTGGAGTCGCAGCACCCCTTAAGACGCGTTTCGTGTGAGCTTCGTCAGGAGGAGAGCTAGGCGTAAGGCAGTTAGGGTTAATGCACTGCTGATAGTTACTTGCCTCTGTTACTTTACTAAGTTGATGATAGGGGTCGTAGTACACGACACAGTTCCATAGTTCCACCGTGCAATAGTCTCTACAGCAACAATGATGGTGGTTATAGTACTCCCTCCCTCCCGAGTACACCATAATTCGCACTAAGGTTCTTGTTATTTCTGCAGTTCCCGGACTGAGGGGTTCAGAACTGAGATACGGGCGGCCAATCCCTCTCAAAGTGTGGAGGTTGCCTCAGCAATAATCCTTCTACAGCAGCAAAGTCTTTCTGCCCTAAACGAGCGCAATACCTTGCTGTCTGAAGCCTGCACGGCCTTGTGAGCTCTCGACCTTCTCAGATGTCTGGTCTCTCTCTTTGAAGTACTTTAGTAGTACAGTTACTCATACGGCAATTGTAAACTCAGAGATTGGGGTTCCCTGAACTTGGGCCTAGCTGTGCAGAAGCTGTAACACACATGTGTTCTTCCTTTCACTTCTCAAACCAGACTCCCTAAATGCTGACTAGTCAGGGGGCGGACCTGGCCCATCTCCTGGCAACCTAAAACAATTTGCCAAGATATTAACGGGAGCCTCCCCCTAGGGCCCTCTATATAATGCGCGTCCCAGATGTAGGAATGCCGAGTGGTATAGTGCGGCCTAAAATGTCCCTTTATGTGTGTCACGGTGCTCCTACCTGGATACAGCTGGACCCCAGGCTTTGTCTCTGAAGCAATAACTAGGGCTAATAATTGAGGGATTTGAAAGAAAGATTGAGTCCAGACCTTGTATGTAGTTGAATAGCAGCTTTACTTTGCATAAACGTTCTATAAAACGGTTTACAGGCTTTGTCTTGGTTCCAGCAGGCTTTAGCATGAAACTGGCAGGCAAACTTGACTCTGCTACATCTGTTTCTCTCTAACTCTGCTGTACTGACAGGCTGACTGTATAACTCAGATTCTTCTGTCTGCGGCACCTTCTCTCTGTAGTCTGACTCTTAAGCTATGCCCGGGAACTATGCTCCTGGCTTCTGAGACTTTAAGCCTCCATGGCCAGCAGAGACATGCCCCAGTACACCCTTCCCTTAGCAGGGGGTCAGCTAGACTAACTCGAACTCATCCCCACCCTTCCTGCAGGAATTGGGACTAGCCCACTTCTTCACAGAGGGGGGTTAGAATGGAATGGAAGGTTCCACTCCATCTAAGATAGCTCTGCCATATTTGCTGCCACCTGCTGGTGAACCAGGCACATTACATTTGAACATAACAGTTGCAAACAGATTAGGAATGCACAGTGTGGAGGACCTGGCTTAAAATGCATAGATGATCTGATTATAGATTAATGTTAGCAGACACAGATAGAAGCCGGGTGCAGGAGTGGTAACACCATTAACTTTATTTAATAGTAATTAACCCTTTGAGAGGTGGAATACAGCCCTCAGCTCTCTGCCATAGACATTAAGGGGAATGTGTCATCTGAACATGACCTAACATTTAAATCTTGTTTGTATCTTAAACATATTTTGAAATAATTTTTACTGGTTATTTTTAATTTTCCATGTCACTTTCTATATTTAAAAAATAGCTAAAATTCAGCAGTTTTCTAAGGCAGTTGGCCACTAAGCGTAATAATAGGTGCCACTCCTCGATCTGTACAGAACACTTTACTGCAGTTATCTGCTTATCATCACAGGCAGGATAACAATAACTGATATCACATATATAGATAACACGTGATCCACCATTCACAATAGGTGATATCACAGCTTATCTACTCCCACCTGACCTCTGGCCAGTTTACAAAGCATGTCTAGAAAACTCTCCCACAGAAGTCAATGAGGTCCCCGAATGTCCACGGTGTCTATGGACGATTTTGCTCCCGTAAAGCAGATCTGTAAATCCTGTTCAGAACAGCTCAGGACATTTGTCAACTGACAACTATTCCAACCTAGCTCTCCCTCTTTACATACACATGCATGCTCGGCTCAACTCAATACGGAGGGCGTCTGGCAGCAGCTTATCTTCTTTGGCACATAAGAATCAAGTGTGTTGAAATACCTCTGCCGTCAGGAAAGTTGGGCTGCCTTCATAGACATAAGATGGTCAGTGGGTCCCACCAAAATTGGCCGGTTTGGCCAATGTGTGTCTAAAATTTATGGTCACCTCTAAAGCTGAGCTGGACAAAGGGACAGCTCTAAAGGGGTTGTCCCCCGACAGCAAAAAGGACATGCCCCCTGAGGAAGGACATACCCCCTGAGCTGTGAGAGGGAGAGCTGCAGCAGATAGGACATACCTGCCCCCCTGAGAAAGGACACGCCCTCCAAGCTGCAGCCTAAAATTAATCTAGCAGAGCAATTGGAGCACTGAATGTGGAGATCTCTGGATCCATGTGAGGTACAGGGCTGGTTCTAGCTTTGTTAGAAAGAGATTGTCATAGACTATGATTTATCACATTTTACATTAATTATGGTCAACCCCTTTAAGAAGAGTCCACACAGGATACATTATCTGTTCCTCTCGAATTGTATGGATTGACATCATTGCTTTTTGTGGCACTGTTTATGTTTATTCATAGACCTGTAATAACTTCATTAAAGGGGTTGTCCAGTTTAGAAAATCCATAGTCATATACTGTACCTATTACAGCATTCTGAATTAATAGAGGGGGGTCCTCTGTTCCGGTCCTTGTTTATTTGGTGGACACTGTGTAATACTTCATTTCTCCTGTGGTGGTGCTGCAGGGAAATTGAACACTCCCAGGTTACCTGATCGCTATATGATCAGCTTATTGTCAGGGAACCTTTCTAACAAGTAGACAATGTACAAAGTAGACAACCCCATTATTAAAGTGAGGACAACTCATTTTCCAATCACCAGGTATCAAGCTATACCTGCTAAGTCTTACTAAGCTGCTTTTTGGAAAAACAGACTGATTAAGAGATTCTCCCCTCTATAAGATCCACAGAGGCCTCCATTACTCTGTCTCCACCATGTACTGTAGGGTCCGCTCTACACTCGGCCCCCATTTGCTTACGTCCGGCCCCTGCAGAACGGTGCTCCCAGCATTGTACGGTGACAGTGACTCCATAGATTCCTATAGTTTTCTGTCTGGTGGTGTCAGTGTGACACTATGGATGCTGGGAACATCACGGTACCTACGGCAGTATTATTTAGGTCCTGTATGGCGCTATGGGGCAGAGTTATGAAACTGTCCAAAAAAACATCTCTGAAGCCCATAACAACCAAATCACAGCTTTAATTTCTTATGGTGCTTTTCGATGTGTTCAGTACAGATGTTTTATGGGTACTAGCTTTGCCTTTGGGCACAAATTCCCACTTATGGGTGGGGGTTACATAAGCCCTGCCCGTTTTTGGGCTGGGACAAGCCAAATTTATCTGGCAATTGGTGACCATGCGGTATGGCACTACCATATAGGCAATCCTTGATGGCATTACTGTACTGTTTGGTAGCACTCTGTATGGAACTTCCTCTTTGTTTTTGCCCTCCTAAAAACATGATGGTGATTCCACACATTTTGCCTTGGTGCCCCTATAGACTTTGATCCGCCGTGGCATGCAGGAAGCTGGCCATACACAGTAGGTTCATGTCAGCCAGGTTAAAGAAGGGTCAGCCATTTTGAACTTCAACTAACCGATCCGATCCTGTTCTCGAAGAGACAAGCTGCCACCAGAAAAATCTGGAAGCAACTTACTCCCATCTCCTCTTTGAGACATACACAATCAGGCAAATAGAGCACGTATGAGGCAGTCGGGAGGAATACCGGATGGTTGAATCATAGTCAAACCTTCATTGATGCATGCATGGATTTTCAATTAGACGCAAAAAAATGAATGTCTCGGGTCACCCTTCTGGAAAGGGCATCTGCTTCTCAGGGGTAAGACTGGACTATGGTTCATGCAGTGGGAGTGGGGGCAGGCAGTAAAGCTTTGTTAGTGGGGCCATAGACTAAATGCACCTTGTCCCATCCTGGATAACAAAGGCCAGCTAGAATCGTGGGCCTATACATTAGATATATGGCTGTTACCAGTTACTGTGGAGCTGGTTTAGGTCTGATAGGCCTGCCCTGTACCCTACTTCTGTATTTTTTGGACATATGAATTCATTATTTTTGGGGCTTTCTGAAAATAAATGTTACATACAGATAGCAGCAGGATTTATAGACTTTTGAACTCAGAACGTCTCTGTTTTTTCAGCCTTAAGGCAGGAAATGATTCAACATTAGCTTCTGCCTTATGACGATTTCCAGCCTGAGAGCATGTGAGCTGTGAGGAGCAGTCACCATTAATATGTCCTCTCCTGTACAGAACCCAGGGCCGGTGCTATAATAAGGCAAACCAAGCGGCTGCTTTAGGGCGCATAGAAGGGGGGGGGGGGGGGCTCCAAAATGAACTTTTTTTTTTTAAATCACTTTCGTGATGTGATCATGGGGAGGGGGGGGGCGCCAAAATGTAGCTTCACTTGTGCTGGCAAAAATCCTTACACCAGCCTTAACAGAGCCCATAATTATCCATGTCTGTGTGCACTTCTGACTATGATAAGACTTGAGTGGACCTGACGGGACATGAAGATATGTATACTGCACTATCGCCAGGTCTTCTAGTGGGGTGGTCTTCTCAAAGGAGAGGCCAATAACACTCAGGTTGTAAATCAAACATTGAGATCATGGGTGGTCTTCCAAACTGGTGGTCATCTTTTGGAGAGGTTCTACACAGCAAAGGAATATCTGGGTAACGTCCAGTCTTCAGGTAGTCGCATGCCATTAACGGCAACTTGTTTTTTGCCCACAACATTAATTTATGTGCCAGGAAATACCTATGGACATATTCAAAGAAATGATCAGTCCAGGTTTGCCATAACAAGAACCATACTTTGTTAGCGTCCTGGCTCATAGAGTGGGATTCTCAGCAGGGGCCCCTCTATGGTGTCCATATGAGACAATGGTGACCATAGACTATTTACCATTCATCTAATATCATCATAGATGGATGACAGCCAATAAAGTGGCCGAATCGGCTATTTCCCATCAGGGCAGTCACACAGGGTTCATCCCATGCCACTACAGAAGGGTCACCAGTATCCCTGGATAGCATTGTCACCTAGAACCTATGAAAAGCTTTTGGAAATTGTTATTTGAGCGCTGTATGTTTGTATTATTTGGGCACTATACGGTAAACCAAAAGGGGTCGCTTCAATAAAGCAAAACTAACAAACCAAGTCTCGGCCATCTACATATCCTTGGAAATCAATCCCATATTAAGTACGTGTTATGCAAACTATTATGCGAAATACATAGTAATATAAGTGGCTCTGTTGTCCTCTGGTGTGAATGGGTGGGAACCCCTGACATGGCCTCACGAGGTGAGCGGCACGGCCTCACCTAACCCAGCAATGCATGACAGACACGGGTATGATTACATCACGTGTAGTACAGTAGTCAGAATGCTGAATGAAGCATATGCAGAGAAGAAGAAGAAGACAACGCGGCACGTCTTCTAAAGTTTGGCATTTTGTTTGCCAGAAAAATGTCTGCCAGAGTAAGAGGCACCAAATTTAGTAAGAGGCCCACCCCTCTTAATCAGTGGCCACAAACTAAAATCTATGCCACCTACGCACTGCCGGAAATTTCATTTTAGTTTTCGTGTGTGTATTATTTTGAATGTGTCGGGCGAAGGTGGGCATGTCTCCTTCTACATTTTTTAAAATGCCAAGAGCAGCGGAGGATTGTAAATTTGCAAATTTGGGCACAAAAGTTTTGACTTTTTAAATCAGGAAACTGGTGTATAACTTTAATAATGTGCACCAATATTCTTAGTGGTCATGGAAAAAATGTATTCAAAGGTGTAGTAGATATATCATAGAGGTAGAAAACATGGATGCTACGAGGTCCATGGAGAGAGGGGCCAAGACTCCTCTGGGTGGTGAGAACCCAGAGATCTCCAGAGGAACTGCATGGAATTAGGGAGTGGACCCAAGGGTCATGGAAAGGGACAACAAAAAGAAAAACTCAACCCCATAATGGGGGCCCATTGTGACCATCACTATGGGCTCCTTTTTTAAATATAGACTAGTGTAAAATATTGTTTCAAATATGATATTTTATGTATCAAAAATATAATAACTTGATTGGTAGTCCTCTCCAAATGTAGTGTATGCTTATTTGGAGTAAGGAACACCCGGAGGACTTATTCACCAGGTTTCAACAGGAGTTATATAAAAAACGAATAATGCGATTTATTTTCAGTCTTCATAAAAGTTGATTACTTTTTCAGGAAAGTCTTAGTCTAATTGTCCATGTGTGAATATGAAAGTCCTTGAAGTATCATTGTTGAAGGGTAGATCCTCCTACTTCAAGATCCATGTGTTTCCTCCATCTCTTTCAGTAGAAAACACCCCCGACAGAGTGTGTGTAAGAAGAAGAAGACCTCCTTGTCTGTCTTTGTCAATCATTTATGCCAGGCATCCTCAAACTGCAGCCCTCCAGCTGTTGCAAAACTACAGCTCCCAGCATGTCTGAACAGCCTACAGGTATCAGCCTACAGCAGGGCATTGTGGGAGTTGTAGTTTTACAACAGCTGGAGGGCCGCAGGTTGAGGATGCCTGATTTATACCATAGAAAACAGGCGTGTATGCACTTTACACTGTCATATATGGTAGGCTTCAAATATAGGTTTTGACGTTCTCATACAGACCTCCCATGTCAAGTACAATACTATACATGGTGTCAATGTGTAGTGTAATACATACTTAATATTAAATATCAATTAATTTAGATCACATATTATTTAACAACTAGTGAATCTGCAATTTTATTAGGTCAATTAGGTGACGTGTACATTTTTATGGTTTCTGGAAGAATTTTGCGGATAGTCTGCTGTCACTCTGGTTTTGTTGCAACGTCATGTGAGATTGTGATGTCTAGTAGTGACTAAATCAGAGTGACAGGAAGAACTGCAGGAGGCTCCGGGCTCTGGATGCAAAGTCGTAAAGTAGCAGAAATTCTATTTCCCCGGGGACCAAGAGTGGTTTTGGCAAAAACCTCCCCAAAAGAAATGGCACGTAAATGTGTACGCTGAGGTTATTTATGCCTGTGTGATGTCATAATGAGGGATCTGTCACAGCTGTAAGACTGATGACATCATAATGGATGCCATCACTGCAGTACACAGCGCCTGCAATGTCCTATCTGAGATTTCTGAATGATAACATTATGGATTGAATGACTTTGGGATAATTATTTCTTCAATGATGGCCCTTAAAGTCTTCTCAGGTTTCTGATTTTATATACATAAAGTTTTCTGCAGATTTCTATAAAAGCAGGGAAATACCAGGAACAATCCGTTCCTTCCCATTATTGCCTGCTTGTTTGAGGAGGCGAGAGCTGCATTTACATGCAGCAATCATCATCTCTGTATGGGGGCGACCAATCGTTACAGCGATCATTCATCCCCATACAGAATCATTGTTTCTGGGCAGCAGATCTGTTGCTCACAATGATTCTGGGGTCTGCATTACCAATACTTATTCATGGGAGGACTGGCAGCAGCTTTACGCGGAGTAATCATCTGAAACGAGTGCTCCTTCCCAATAATTGCCTCAATCTTCGGCCAGTGTAAAAGGGCCAAAACTCACCATTTTCAAGATCTCTACCTGCTATGAGTCAAAGGGAACATACTTGATTTATGGGGTGAAAATCTCTACATGAATCACGTCAATACATTCCTCATCTGCCCTGGAGATACATTTTTCTAGAAACACCTTCTCTTGAGCGATTTTGTTATTCTTTGTTGTTGCAAATAATATCTGATGGGACAGATTTATATAAAATGGTCTGAGGGAGAAAGGGATGACTTGTTCCTAGTAAGAAATCAGGTTGCAGCTTTTCCAAAGGGCCTTTAAAGGGGGTTGTGCTACAAATAGTATTCCACAGTTTTCAATTCAGCCCCTGGATCTGATTACTTTTGTAATTGCATGTAATTAAAAATTCAGCATAGCCACTGAGCTATTCAATAAAATGTTAGCGCCACCTGCTGTTTGTTCTTTTCCTTATTTCTTGTCCACCTCACTTTGGTGGTCCGACATGCTCAGTTTAAATCTTCAGCTGTCACCAGCCGTATCTTCTGTCAGAAGCTATGCGAGTTACAGGAATGGAGCTGCAGCAGAAAGGACACACTCCCTCTGAGCCTGAAGAGAATCTTGCACAGGGGTAGGGAACCTCCGGCTCTCCAGCTGCTGTGAAACTACAATTCCCAACATGCTCCATTCATTTCTATGGGAGTTCAGAGAAGGGCAGAGTAAGTATGCATGCTGGGAGTTGTAGTTTCACAACAGCTGGAGTGCCGGAGGTTCCCTACCCCTGATCTAGCAGAACAACTGGAGTAATGAATGGTGAGATGTCTGGATCCATGTGAGGTACAGGGCTGGTTCTAGCTTTATTAGAGAGAGATTGTCATGTACTATATGATGGCTGATTTTTATTTTTTACATCCATCATGACATGACCACTTTAAGAAATGTTTTCCACTTTTGGGGTCCATTATAGCATGAAGCCCACTGGAGGATCCTCTGGTTCTCTGATGGGGGAGCTGGACCCTGCCACCTGCAAGGTACCAGCCGTTACCAGATGGTTATAGCTGCTCATAACCTGCTAACTACCCAGATAAGGATGTTACTATCCCGTCAGACCGGTCATCCACCTTACCTCTCTTCTTCCCTGTTGTTATATAAGGACCGGTTGTTTAGAACAGTAGACAGGATAGAAGAGGATGGATCTCTGCTCCCGGGTGGACATGAGCCTCTTACCAACCAGCAATGATCCTGAGGAAGCACAATGCCCAGGAGCAGCCTACAAGTATCTGCAGTTTATAGTTTTGTACTTTCCGCATGGGCCGTGCTAGCTCATGGGAACCTGAGGAAACGGACTACGGCTAAAGTGCACCCACAAAGCTCGTCACCGGCAGGGATCTTAATATTAACTGTACAGAAGTATTATTTAGACAGAATCGATTAGTCTAAGAATTTGAGCTATTATGTGGCCACTGTATGCCAATGAGCATTGTACGCTGATATTATCTGAGCACTGTATGGCGGTATGATTTCAGCACTGTATGCCAATGAGCATTGTACGCTGATATTATCTGAGCACTGTATGGCGGTATGATTTCAGCACTGTATGCCAATGAGCATTGTACGCTGATATTATCTGAGCACTGTATGGCGGTATGATTTCAGCACTGTATGCCAATGAGCATTGTACGCTGATATTATCTGAGCACTGTATGGCGGTATGATTTCAGCACTGTATGCCAATGAGCATTGTACGCTGATATTATCTGAGCACTGTATGGCGGTATGATTTCAGCACTGTATGCCAGTATTACTTGAGCACTGTATGCTGGTATTACTTGAGCATTTTATGGTGATATGATTTTAGCACTGTATGCAAGTATTATTTAAGCTTGGATATTATTTAAATAATGTATACCAGTGCTGCTTAAGCACTGTATGCTGGTATTATTTGAGCATTGTATGGCGGTATTATTAGAACGCTGTATGCTGGTTTCATTTGCGCGCTGTATGGTGATATATGCATTGTTTGCAACTCAGCTGCTGCAGAACCTCATAACACACACCTCAGCTGCTGCAGATCCTCATAATACACACCTCAGCTGCTGCAGAACCTCATAATACACACCTCAGCTGCTGCAGAACCTCAGAATACACCTCCACTGCTGCAGAACATCATAATACACACATCAGCTGCTGCAGAACCTCATGACACACACCTGAGGTGTGTATTTAGAGGTTCTGCAGCAGCTGAGGTGTGTATTAATATGTTCTGCAGCAGCCGATGTGTATAGGGAATAATGTACAGCGTCCTATAAATTATAAGAGTATTAGGAGTTGGCGTGGAGTTCTGTGACCTGTATACCTATGTTCAGACTGCACGCTCGTACTTTCACACGGAGATGAGACTCCAGGGTGACCTAAGACCCGGACATTACCCTGTCTGTAATTTACTGTTCTTACTGATGTAGACTCTTTACTCGGGATCATTATTAGTGACTTCTCTCATATGTTACGCAGAAAAATCTAATCCCATTGTCACATTGTGTCCAGGTCATTGCTATAATGATGGATGAATTCACCGACGCCGAGATATTCTGCGATATATTAGAAGCTGCGAACAAAAGAAACGTGTTTGTCTACTTACTTCTTGACGTCAGCAAGTTACAGCCCTTTATGGACATGTGCGAGAAACTACAAGTCAAAGACGTGCACCTCAAGGTATAAAACGCGACCTCACGTCTCTATGTAATACATCATCTTATGTGTTAAGTATGTGTCTGATTAAGGGGTTGTCAGGTATTAGAAAAACATGGCTGCTTTCCACCGGACTACAGGTTGTGGGCGGTATAGATGCTCGGCTCCAGTGAAGTAAATTAATCTGAGCTGCAGTACCAGACACAGCCTGTGATAGGCGGGGCGCTGTTTTTCTAATCCTGGACAACCCCTTTAACTAAGCTTACTCAGAAGCTAGGTAAGGTAAGAAGCTCCACCATGTAAATTGCATTAGGGGCTGAGGCCTACGGGCCTGAGAGGGACTACGGCTCATACATCTGTCTCCAAACTAGGTGTTTTCGAGGCTTTTTTGTTGGTGCTCTTCAAAAGATTGGGGACAGGGCTTGAGATGTTCTGCAAATGGGGGATCAAATGTTGGGAAGTATACATGTGACTGCCGTGGGCCCGGGACTGATCTTCTCCCTCCGCTCCCCTTTACGATAACATTTCACAGGAAGTACTTCCTGTAATGGGTGGGTGGAGGGGGTACTGGGGGGCACAGTTAGAAGTCGCCCCTCTGCCATAATACCAGTACTATAATCCAGAAATATCACATGGATGGTAGATAGCGGCATCTGCTACAGATTTTGCATTGGAGCCCAAGTGCTTCATGTTATGTCCACATCCCACAACACGTTCTAAACGTACAGGACAGTGGTGGCACAGGCTCAGAAGCTGTGCCCGCACCATCACCAAGGGACTCTGCTGTAACTAATCACAGGATCAGAGATAACAGGTCCTGACAAGTAGATGCTTTTCAGACCCCCTCCATGGTCCCCACCAATTGATCACAGGGTGCCGATGAGTTGGTTTCGCACCTGGGAGCAGGGGCGTAACTAGCATAGCGGTAGACCATGTGACTGCTATGGGACCCAGGGCAAGAGGGTCCCAGTCTTAGTTGGGATTATCTCCTTCTCTACTGGAGGTGAAAGCTTGGTCAGGGCTCTACCCTCTAAACTCTAAAGGAACAACTGTTAGCAAATGAGGCAGCGGAGAAATGGCCCAAGGGTCATTGAAAGGGGTTTAGGTGGAAACCCTTCTGTCCTATGTGGGGGGCCTGGTCTGATCCTTGCTATGGGGCCCTTACTTCTCGATGTACACCACTGCCTGGGAACCTAACAAAGTCCCCCAGAGCTACCATCACAAAGACTCTGTTAAAGCCCATCTGTCAGCAGATTTGTCCCTATGACACCGGCTGACCTGTTACATGTGCGCTTGGCAGCTGAAGACATCGGTGTTGGTCCCATGTTCATATGTCAAGAAAAAAAATAGCTCGCCACTTCTAGTACTTGGTAGTGCACGGAGGAAAATCCAGAGCAGGAGCGGGCACGACAGTCCAAGGTAAAAGGGTTTTATCCTCCAGCTGTGTTGCAAAAAAAAAATCTTTCCTTTCGGGCTCGTTCACACAAACGTTTTTTGCTGTCCGCATACGGAACCATTCATTTCAATAGGCCTGAAAAAAAAACAGAATGTACTCCGTATGCATTCTGTTTCCGTATTTCCTTTTTCCGTTCCGCAACAATTTGAGTCAGGTCCTATTATTGTCCGCAAATCACGTTCAGTGGCTCCATTCAAGTCAATGGGTCCGTATAAAAAACTGATCGCATACGGAACACATGTCCGTATGTCATCCGTTTTTTGCGGATCCATGCTGTAGAATTGCTATGCCCAGCCCATTTTGCACGTGTTTGGTGTTTGCAATGATTACAAAGTTCCTGTTTTTGCGGAAAAACTAAACGGAAACTGAAACACAACGGATCCAAAAAACTGAACAACGGATCCGTGAAAAACGGACTGCAAAACCATACGGTCGTGTGAACAAGCCCTTCTACTGATGTTTTTTTGTTTTTTTTCTCATTATTTGTTTATTCTCAAATTATTTTTGAATGATCTCTTTATTACTTTTTGTGCTGTATATGGATACTTTGTATTGTGCATTTTTTTTAATACCTAATCTAGAACTACCCTGTGACATAACCACTGCCACCCTGGTAAGGTGCATTTAGAAACACCAACTATCAGGCAGAGCATCGGCAACGACCGTTCCTACAAACGGTCGTTCCTGACAATCTGCCCGTCTGAATGTGCCGCCGATCACCCGATGATCCGGTCGCTCGTGCAGGCACCACCGATCATGGTTTCTGAGCAGCAGATTGTGCGGTCTAAATAGCCATCTGCCGCTCAGAAACCATGATTCTGTATGAGGATGAGGGATCGCTATAGCCACCCATCGTCCTCATACTATCATGGAGATCGCTGAATGTAAATCTACGGTCTCCTTCACTGAGCGAGCAGCCGACTTACCGGAAGGAGCGCTTCTTTGCCGCCTCTGCGATTTTTTTAAACAGTACTGGAGGATAAAACAATTTTTTCCTTGGATTGTAGTCCATGATCACATGTGTTCCCACATTGCTGAGAAAAATGATTTTTTTTATATATGCAAATGAGCCTCTAGGAGCAATGGGGGCGTTACCATTACACCTAGAGGCTCTGCTCTCTCTGCACTTTGATTGACAGGACCAAGCAGTGAATACATCATAATGCCTGGCCCTGACAAAGTTGAAAGGGCGTGACAGTTGCAAAGAGAATAGAGCTTTTAGGTGTAACAGAAACGCCCCCATTGCTCCTAGGGGCTCATTTGCATATATTTAAAGGAAATGTATCACCACAAATCTTATCGGCAAATAAAAACGAAATAGCAACACACATCCTTTTTTCTAATTTGTTTTTATTTCCTGATTACAGATTAATTGATTCTATATCCTGAACATGGTTATGGGTGCTCTTAAAGGGGTCGTCTCACTTCAGCAAGTGGTATTTATCATGTAGAAAAAGTTAATACAAGGCACTTACTAATGTATCGTGATTTTTCCATATTGCCTCCTTTGCTGGCTGGATTCATTTTTCCATCACATTACTCAATGGTTATGACCACCCTACAATCCATCAGCGGTGGTCGTGCTTGCACACTATAGGAAACGGTGCTAGCTTCTCTAGTGGATGGGATAATGAGGGTGCACATAGGCCGGTTCTTTTTCCTATAGTGTGCAAGCACGACCCTCGCAGCTGGATTGCTGGGTGGTCGTAACCATGGAAATGAGCAGTGTATAATGTGATGGAAAAATTATTCCAGCCAGCAAAGGAGGCAATATGGACAATCACAATACATTAGTAAGTGCCTTGTAATAACTTCTTCTACATGATAAATGCTATTTCCTGAAGTGAGACAACCCCTTTAATTGCATTTAGAAAGCATTTAAAGAATTGCTTTACGGCAGCCCCATGGGCCATAGACACAATGGTCAGGAGGGGACCTCAGTGACTTGTATGGGAGAGTCTTCTAGGCATGCTCTGTGACCTGTGCAGAGATCACTGTACAAGGAAAGAATAGATAAGCTCTGACAATCACCTATTGTGTATGGTGGATCCTGTCTTATCTATACACAGAGGTGATATCACTACAGGCAGGATTAGAATGACAGATAAGCAGATAACTGCAGTGCAGTAAAGTGATCTGTACAGAATAAGTAGTGGCGCCAATTATTTGGCTTAGTGGCCATTGAGAGAACTGCAAGATTACATGGTCTTTGTTTAAATATAGATATTGACATGGACAATAAAAATAACATCATCAAAAATTATTTAAAAATGTGTTAAACATAAAAACGTAATTTAAACAATAGGTCATTTTCTGACGACACATTCCTTTTAAACATCATTTTTCTCAGTAATGCGGGCACATATGAACATGGGACCAACACAGACGCCTTCAGCTGCCAAGCGCAGATGTAACAGGTCAGCCGAGTGTCATAGGTACAAATCTGCTGACAGATGCCCTAAGCTTTGATTAAGGCTACCTTCACATCTGCGTATTTCATTCCGGCAGGCAGTTTGGTCAGAATGAACCGGATCCGGTGCTGCTGAATGCGAATGGAACCGGATCGGGCACCGCTGAATGCGAATGGAATGTCCGCCAGCCCCATTAAAGTAAAATGGAGTCCGGCAGACATCAAGCTGATAAGGAGAGAACCCGCTGGACACAAACTATTGCATGCTGCAGTTTGTGTCTGGACGATGCTCCGCTTGCCTGCCAGAACAGGCTACCGGAACCCTGCTACCGCAGATGTGAAGGTGCCTGTCAGTTTTTTACACTGGCAATAAGTCATCAGAATACAAAGGTTTTTTAATGCAATAATTTTACAAATAAAAATCATAAGAATACTTTGTAAAATAATTTGTGGGAGAAAAAAATAAAGTTCAATAAAGTTCTGTGAAAAAGTGACATAAGTAAAGGTAATTATTTTCCATAGTATAAATATTATCTCTTATATATACATAAATAAATGAATTTCTGTCTGTTCTTTGTGCACAGCCAAACCACTGGCCGATCTGCACCAAGTTTGGCATATAGGTACCGGGAAGGTTTTAGACAGGGTCTCAACTCTCTAGGACGTACAGTTGTTGTTGAGATATTCCCAAAGAAATCAAATATCGCACCATCGCATGACCCTTATTATCCAAAAGAAGCTCGCAGGTCTTTCACTCATATGCCAATTGCCATACACACAGTCACATGATCCCTATTAGCCAATAGAAGCTTGCAGGTCCTTCAGTCTTAACATACACCAGGTGTCCATAACAACCCATCCATTTTGCTTCACTGCTATAGGTCACCTTTAAGAGGGCAGGGTGCTTTGGAGGTCACAGTTAAGGGGGCAGGCTGTTGTGGAGGTCACTGTTAAGGGGGTGGAGTGCTGTGGAAGTCACTGTTAAGGAAGTGAGCCACTATGAATGTAATTGTAAGGGGGCAAGCCTCTGTGGAGGTTACTATTAAGGGGCAGAACTCTGTGGAGGTCACTGTTATGGGGGCAGGGTGCTGTGGATGTCACATTTTAAAAGGGCGAGGAACTGTGGAGGCTACTGTTAAGGGCTGGGCCACTGTGGAGGTCAATGTTAAGAGGGTGGAGTGCTGTGGAGGTCACCGGTAAGTGAGCGGGATGCTGTGGAGGTCACAGTTAAGGGGGTGAGCTACTGTGGAGGTCAATGTTAAGGGGTGGGTCGCTGTGGGGGATCAGTATTAAGGGATCAGGCTGCAGTGGAGGTCACTGTACATGGCGATGGGGTGCCGTGGAAGTCACATTTGAGAGTGGAGGTCAATGTTAAGGGGGTGGGGCACTGTGGAGGTCACTGTTTTAGGGGGCGGGTGCTGTGAAGGTCACTGTTAAGCGGGCGGGATGCTGTCGAGGTCACAGTTAAGGGGACGAGTCACTGTGGAGGTCAATGTTAGTGGGGTGGGGCACTATAGAAGTCATTGCTAAGGGAGCAGGGTGCTGTGGGGGGGCACTTTTAAGAGGGTGGGGTGATGTGGAGATCAATGTTAAGGGGGCAGGGTACTGTGGAGGTCACTGTCAAGTGGATGGGGTGCTGTGAAGGTCACTGTTATGGAGGGCACTGTGGATATCGTTTAACCACACACATAAACATTAAATAAAATAGTCGAAAAAATATATAAAATGACACCAACTACATCTAGAGTAATGCATTATATAGAAGGCAGAAAGGAGGGGGATGCAGCTGCATTTGTACACCAGGAAGGCTCACCCACCTTATGAGAATCTAGAAGAAATGTGCTTTTACAAAAACCAGCAGAGGGAAGGAAAAAGAACCAAAGTCTGCAGATTACGCACAACATTTCCGGCGGCACATCTTCTAATATGCATCTGTAGATGCCTACATTTTATACAATAATAGTTCCTGGGTATTGTTGCCTGTGACCTGGATGTGCAATGCCTTTTTTTCTGCATCATTCTTATCTTCGTTCATCATGTCTTCTGATACAGAACATATCCGTCAGGAGCGTCAGCGGAGAAGTCTACTGTGCAAAGTCTGGCAAGAAGTTTTTCGGCCAAATTCATGAAAAGTTTATTATATCTGACTGGAGGTTTGTTCTCTCCGGATCGTACAGGTATGAGACCTTTTATTTTAGTTCTCCATTGTAGTAGCTGTAAAGGGAAGGCTAAGTCTAGGAATGTATAGAAAAAAATAGTTTCCCAGTTGGCCCTTACTCGTGCATGGCTTGCATCCACTAGTTTGAACTGGGCCAAACCAAGAGGTTCACCGAAAACTATTAGATGGATGTTTGGCGGTATGTCCCAAAACAATAGAGAGCCCTCCACCATCTCATGTTGCTCTAGTGATACCACTGACCAGGGCACACCATCCATGAGGCAAAGTGAGCACCTTACCTGAAGCAATTTCCTTCTCGAAGTGCATGATGGGACAGATTAAAAGATGCTGGCCACCCAGCCCCACCTTCCAATTCCCTAGATTAGTGTGATCGGTCAGGTTGATATTTCAGCTAAGATAAAGCAATGCCTTTCTGTGGCTCTAGGGGCCAGGATTGTCACCTACCTCTGCATCCTGGGTGGTCAGTTGGTAAGGATTCTCATGTCACTGAAGAATCTACCTAATCTTCTATGACCTCGGTTCTTGGGTTGTGCCATGGGATCAGATGACTAACTGGTGACTATTGGCCAGGCATGGCGGTTGAGAACTGATACCTTTCACTTAGTACCACTTTAGTCGAGTGAGCCTCCAAAGCAGGGCTGGGACAAGGTCAACCACCAACAGAGGCTGAGCTTCCCAAGTGCGCCCCCCCCCCCCATCAACTTGTGGAGTCTATACTAAATACTTACTGTTGTAATCACACATAAGTATGAGCGGGGGGGGTGTAGTAGAATACAGTCACATTGCACGGGCCCTGCTGTCATTATGAAGCAAATGCACTCACACTCTTTTATTGGTGGTCAGTAAATGGGTCTGTCACAGACCCATTTACTGACCACCAATAAAAGAGTGAGGTCGCATTTGCTTTCATAATGACAGCAGGGCCCGTCGCCCGTGCAATGTGACTGTATTCTACTACTATAAAGCAAAGCTCTGCAGATGTGACTGTATTGGGTCAGTCAGTCAATCACTAAATGAACCCTGTTATGGGGAGAAACTGTGGATGACACTATTTGTCATACACAGACGGTCTGTGTATGACAAATAGTGTAATCCACAGTTTCTCCCCATAACAGGGTTCATTTAGTGATTGACTGACTGACCCAATACAGTCACATCTGCAGAGCTTTGCTTTTATGCCTCATATTCATCCATCCACCCCCTCCCCCTTCCCAGCAGGCACTGTAAAAAATCACCTTTTTGTATTTTTCAAACTGTCTCCCTCCCTGAGATTTTGGCTACTACTTACAAGTTATACAGAGGCAGGGGCCAGGGCACTTTGTTACTGGAGTAGTAGTACTGTACAAGTTACAGACTGAGTCTACTCTGAGACTACAGTCCACACCAAGACAGCTGGGCACAGCACAGTGGGCAGGCTGCCTGACTCGCTGAGGCGGGAGAACTTGGAGAAGGCAGCAGGCGCAGGAGTCGGGATAAGTCAGTGGGCGGGCTCTGCCTGGCGCAGCGTGACGCATCACGCTCTGGGCCCGCCCACCGTTCTGCTGCCGCTGCCGCCCGCCTCCCTCCTGGGTCCTTTGAATCACCGGCTCGGCTGTGAATAATGCATGGCGAGTCGGCACTCGCGCGGCGCACTGCTGTCCATGGCCTGCCGCCTGGGGACTTAAAGTGTTTGACTCCGGCGGTGACCGGTCTCCGGCCCCTGCTGCGCCCCTGAGGCTGGAGCGCCCAGAGGCTGGAGCCTCCCAGCCTCTGTGTCGGCCCGGCCCTGCTCCAAAGGTGTCTGCCTCCAGTGCACCAAGATAGACACATAACGAGTGAGGAAAGACCAGGGCGAGAGAAAAATCTGCAGATTACGCACAACATTTCAGCGGCACATCTTCTAATATGCATCTGTAGATGCCTACATTTTATCCAATGAATAGTTCCTGGAGTATTGTTGACCTGTGACCTGGATGTGCAATGCCTTTTTCTGCATCATTCTTATCTTCGTTCATCATGTCTTCTGATACAGAACATATCCGTCAGGAGCGTCAGCGGAGAAGTCTACTGTGCAAAAGTCTGGCTAAGAAGTTTTTCGATCAAATTCATGAAATAGTTTATATATATCTGACTGGAGGTTTGTTCTCTCCGGATCGTACAGGTATGAGACCTTTTATTTTAGTTCTCCATTGTAGTAGCTGTAAAGGGAAGGCTAAGTCTAGGAATGCTCATGAGAAAAATAGTTTCCCAGTTGGCCCTTACTCGTGGCATGGCTTGCATCCACTAGTTTGAACTGGGCCAAACCAAGAGGTTCACTGAAAACTATTAGATGGATGTTTGGCGGTATGTCCCAAAACAATAGAGAGCCCTCCACCATCTCATGTTGCTCTAGTGATACCACTGACCAGGGCACACCATCCATGAGGCAAAGTGAGCACCTTACCTGAAGCAATTTCCTTCTCGAAGTGCATGATGGGACAGATTAAAAGATGCTGGCCACCCAGCCCCACCTTCCAATTCCCTAGATTAGTGTGATCGGTCAGGTTGATATTTCAGCTAAGATAAAGCAATGCCTTTCTGTGGCTCTAGGGGCCAGGATTGTCACCTACCTCTGCATCCTGGGTGGTCAGTTGGTAAGGATTACTCAATGTCAGCTGGATATGACACTCTACCTAATCTTCTATGACCTCGGTTCTTGGGTTGTGCCATGGGATCAGATGACTAACTGGTGACTATTGGCCAGGCATGGCGGTTGAGAACTGATACCTTTCACTGAGTACCACTTTAGTCGAGTGAGCCTCCAAAGCAGGGCTGGGACAAGGTCAACCACCAACAGAGGCTGAGCTTCCCAAGTGCGCCCCCATCAACTTGTGGAGTCTATACTAAATACTTACTGTTGTAATCACACATAAGTATGAGCGGGGGTGTAGTAGAATACAGTCACATTGCACGGGCCCTGCTGTCATTATGAAAGCAAATGCGACCCACACCTCTTTTATTGGTGGTCAGTAAATGGGTCTGTCAGACCCATTTACTGACCACCAATAAAAGAGGTGTGGGGTCGCATTTGCTTTCATAATGACAGCAGGGCCCGTCGCCCGTGCAATGTGACTGTATTCTACTACTATAAAAGCAAAGCTCTGCAGATGTGACTGTATTGGGTCAGTCAGTCAATCACTAAATGAACCCTGTTATGGGGAGAAACTGTGGATGACACTATTTGTCATACACAGACGGTCTGTGTATGACAAATAGTGTCATCCACAGTTTCTCCCCATAACAGGGTTCATTAGTGATTGACTGACCTATACAGTCACATCTGCAGAGCTTTGCTTTATGCCTCATATGCATCCATCCACCCTCCCCCTTCCCAGCAGGCACTGTAAAAATCACCTTTTGTATTTTTCAAACTGTCTCCCTCCCTGAGATTTTGGCTACTACTTACAAGTTATACAGAGGCAGGGGCCAGGGCACTTTGTTACTGGAGTAGTAGTACTGTACAAGTTACAGACTGAGTCTACTCTGAGACTACAGTCCACACCAAGACAGCTGGACGCACAGTGGGCAGGCTGCCTGACTCGCTGAGGCGGGAGAACTTGGAGAAGGCAGCAGGCGCAGGAGTCGGGATAAGTCAGTGGGCGGGCTCTGCCTGGCGCAGCGTGACGCATCACGCTCTGGGCCCGCCCACCGTTCTGCTGCCGCTGCCGCCGCCGGCTCCCTCCTGGGTCCTTTGAATCACCGGCTCGGCTGTGAATAATGCATGGCGAGTCGGCACTCGCGCGGCGCACTGCTGTCACATGGCCTGCCGCCTGGGGGACTTAAAGTGTTTGACTCCGGCGGTGACCGGTCTCCGGCCCCTGCTGCGCCCTGAGGCTGGAGCGCCCAGAGGCTGGAGCCTCCCCAGCCTCTGTGTCGGCCCGGCCCTGCTCCAAAGGTGTCTGCCTCCAGTGCACCAAGATAGACACATAACGAGTGAGGAAAGACCAGGGGAGACAAGGGTAGTTGATGGAGTGAAAAGGGGCAGTAGGCAGAATTTGGCACCCCTACAATCAGCCAAATGAAAGAGTGATGGAGTCATCTGACCTGAACCTGACATCAGATGGAATTGAAATGCTTTCTATATCTCCTCAATTGATTTGAAAGCAGATGATGGGAATTGGGAACAAAAAGGGGCATTAGCATTCCAAAAATGTTTTTGACCTTAGATAAGGATTCATAATTGTTCTTATCACAGCTAAATAATACATAATATATCGGTGCGCAGGTTGCATTTATCAGATCTGGCACAGGCAGGCTTATAATCTATCACATCTATGGTAATGTAGATAATTAATAAAGCTTAGCAGGTGTGGACGGCAGAGCTGCAGGTGCTGGGTGTGCTCCATGTACTGCCCTGCGACCGATCACTTCCTCGTGGTTGTTCCTTGGTCATCAAGGTGGCATGGCTTGCATCCACTAGTTTGAACTGGGCCAAACCAAGAGGTTCAATAAAAACTATTAGATGGATATTTGGTGGTATGCCCCAAAACAATACAGAGCCCTCCAACATCTCATGTTGCTCTAGTGATACCACCGACCAGGGCACACCATCCATGAGGCAAAGTGAGCACCTTACCTGAAGAAATTTCCTTCCCAAAGTGCATGATGGGACAGATTAAAAGATGCTGGCCACCCAGCCCCACCTTCCAATTCCCTAGATTAGTGTGATCGGTCAGGTTGCTATTTCAGCTAAGATCAAGCAATGCCTTTCTGTGGCTCTAGGGGGCAGGATTGTCACCTACCTCTGCATCCTTGGTGATCAGCAGAAAGTTACTTAATGTGGCAGCTGGGATATGTCATCACTTTCTACCTAATCTGCTACGACCTCGGCCCTTGGGTTGTGCCATGGGTTCGGATGACTAACTGGTGACTATTGGCCAGGCATGGCGGTTGCGAACTGATACTTTTCACAGAGTACCACTTCAGTAGAGCGACCCTTCCAAGGTGTCTGCCTCCAGTGCACCAAAATAGACAAATAAGAAGTGAGGAAGGACAAGGAGAGACAGAGAACACAAGGGTGGCTGATGGAGTAGAAGGGGTCAGTAGGCGGTATCAGGCACCCCTACAATCAGCCATAGGGAAGAGTGATGGAGCCATCTGACCTGAGCCTTTCCCATGGGTATGGTAGCACCTCAGATGTTATCTCCAAGTGTTAATAAAATGATTTTTTAAATTAATTTGAAAGCAGATGATGGGAATTATGGAACAAATAGGGGCATTACCATTCCAGAAATGTTTTTGACCTTAGTTAAGGTTTCATAATTGTTCTTATCGCAGCTAAATAATACATAATATGTAGGTGCGCAGGTCTCATTTATCAGATCTGGCACTGGCAGGCTTATAATCTATCACATCTATGGTAATGTAGCTAATAATTAATTCAGGATGGTACATGGCCCATCAGAAATGTGTGAAAGGAAGCTTCAAAGTCTCTTTGTGATCTGGAACCCAACGTACGTTGCACAGTGCTCCTGGAGAACATGTATAATTAATGAGGCTCAGCAGGTGTGGACGGCAGAGCTGCAGGTGCTGGGTGTGCTCCATGTACTGCCCTGTGACCGATCACTTCCTCGTGGTTGTTCGTCTTTACCAGGCCAAAATGCCAATTGTTCATCAAGGTAGAAGAAAAATTCCAGATTTGTACCAAAATGAGTTGATAATAGCAGATATTTTACACTGTTACAGAGAATAAATCTGCTGATCAGCACCTCATATATTGTAAGTCAAGAATATAAGGTTTTTAAAAGTGCCCCTAAGGTCAAGGGTGGAATTTAGTATCTCAAGTACCTGCCTGATGTCACACGTACAAACTATAATTTGCATGAAGCATGGTTATGCACTGTGCAATTTTGGGGAACTTGCCCATTGCATGTTATCCTAAAATTTTCCCTAGTCTTTCAATGGTAACACCTATGGCCAGGGGCCTAGCTATAGTTGATATGGATTTACTCCGGTGGCCTGTTAGGAAGACACCATTTTTATAAATAGTACATGATAGGTGGCCGCCTCTATACAGATGGGGCCTAGGAGCTCCAAGGTGCACCTCTGCCTACGGCTAAATGTAGATAAGTATGTGCTCGGCACATACCAGCTCTTGACATGAGGTCACATTAAACAGCATGTGATATCAACCAAAATGCTTATGGCTGGTGCTACTGATAAGGAACCTTGGTGGAAATTTTTTTGGGGCTGTCTTATGTAAGCAACTAGTAGGTGTAAGAAGTCTTATGGGCCATGCAATGCTCCACTGTGAAAAAACTTTCAATAAAGGAAAGAAACTGAACCTATCATAATACCCCCCGGATCCTGACAAAGGCCTCTCATCCAGTAAAGGGGTTGTCTGGGTTCAGAACTGAATCCGGGCATATCCTCATTTTCACCCTTCCGGCCCCTCTAACGTGAGCATCGGAGCATTTCATGCTCCGATGCTCTCCCTTGCCCTGGGATTGGGCAGGCCAAGGGCTTGTTTGTTTATATTTTCACACTGCTAGGCGGAGGCTTACGCCTAGCAGTGAGCCCCGGTGACGTCACCAGCGCTGATAGACCGATATCACTGGGCTCACTTAGAGGCGGAAGCATCTGCCTAGCTTACCCTATGGAGAGCCTGGTATGTCATCCCATCTCCATAAAAAGCCGAAGCACAGTTTTCTTTTCTTTCTGCAAAGAGAGCCTAACATACCGTTTTTGGGGAACATATATTTATTAAATGATTCAGCTTGGATGCAATGGTCAGAAAATGTCTTACTTTATCAAATTTCCCCATTCATAAATATTCTAACTATAAATTATCTATGGATTCATCATCATTGGACCAGTAAATAAGAAATATAATATAGCAAAAAAAAAAAAAGTACAATCTCTAGCTGGCTAAAGCACATAACCTGCAGATAAGCATTTATATAAAAAATACTGAAATATTATACCCCTTCAGAAATGGATAATGTAATATCATATATAATCACTGGGAAATATGCCCCAGGGAGACGGGTTAATGGATATAATAGCAGGGTAGGTGACATTGGTATGCGCAGGTCTTATTTATAGGAAACCTAAAGAAGTTCATTGCTAATTAACTCCTAATTGCAATGTTTACTTGATAACATCCAAAGGAGAATGTATGAGGTCTATGAGAGGTGGAGAATATTAATGAGCAGCTGTGTCTCTGGGAGAATATTTTATGTCATAGTCCTGGGATTAAGCAGATGTAGGTCTCCTACCTATGTGTGTATCAGGTCATTAAAGATAAGAAACCGTGAATTCACCACCCGCAAAAACACAATCAAGTCTGTACACCAGAAGTAGAAAAGTGACGTTTTTCTCCAAATTTAGCACATTTTTCCCACACTTTTGTTACATAGTTAGTACTGTTGAAAAAAGATTTAAGTCCATTAAGTTCAACCAAGGGATAGGTGGGGAGGCGAATCCGAGAAGGAAGTGAGACTCAAATTTCTACATGTTTTCATAAGCATTAATGTCATTTACTTTCAAGAATTCATCTAAACCCTTTATAAACCTGTCCACTGTTCCTGCTGTGGCCACGTCCTGAGGAAGTCTATTCCACAGATTCACAGTTCTTACAGTAAAGAAGCTTTGACGCTTCTGGAGACTGAACTTTTTCTTCTCCATTCGGAGGCAGTGCCCCCTTGTCTTTTGTGCGCATTTTACATGGAACAGTTTTTCACCGTATTTTTTGTATGGCCCATTTATATATTTGTTTAGGATAATCATGTCCCCCTTAGACATCTCTTCTCAAGACTAAATAAATGTAATTCTCTCAATCTTTCTTCATAACTAAGACCCTCCATGCCCCTTATCAGTTTAGTCGCTCTCCTTTGCACTTTTTCCAGCTGCTGAGCGTCCTTTCTATGGACTGGTGCCCAGAACTGAACTGCATATTCCAGATGAGGCCGCACCAACGCCTTGTAAAGTGGTAATATTACATCCCTGCCCCGTGGGTCCATGCCTCATTTAATACATGACAATATCTTGGTGGCCTCAGAAGCAGCTGATTGACATTGTATACTGTTATTTAATCCACCATCTACAAGGACACCCAAATCCTTCTCTACAAGTGACTCTCCCAGTGTTACATCCCCTAGGGCATATGATGCACGGAGATCATTACTACCAAGATGCAGAACTTTACATTAATCCACATTGAACCTCAATTGCCAAGTTACTGCCCAATCACTCAGAGTGTTCAGGTCAGCTTGTAGTTTATGGAGATCTTCTATAGACTGTACAGTTCTACACAGCTTAGTATTAGGGATGAGCATAAAACTTTGTTTCAATACTGTACGGAGCGAGCGCTCCGTACAGTATTAGAATGTATTGGCTCAGATGAGCCAAAGTTATTACTTTGCGAGACTTCACATAATAAATTCAGAAATCGATTTATGCTGTAAAAAAACATTTCCCGAACGCGGGTTTGGTTCCAAGTGGGGGTGCTCCCCACCCCGTACTGTGCCCCTCACCCTGTATTGTGCCCCCTTATACTCTGCATTGTGCCCTCTTATCACACCCTGTGCAGTGCCCCTAGTCCTTCCCTCTTATACCCTTTTATCCGGTCACAGTATGGCAGTGTCATTATACTGTGTGGGGGTCATTATTCTGAATGGAGGGCCACTGTGGGGTCATTATACTGTGTGGGGGGCACTGGGGGTCATTATACTGTGAGGGCCACTTACACAGTATAATGACCCCCAGAGCCCCCATTCAATATAATGACCCCCCAGTACCCCCGCCATATAGTATAACCCCCAGTGTGGGGACCACTGGGGGGTCATTATTCTGAATGGGGGGGCGACTGGGGGTTATTATTCTGAATGGAGGGCCACAGGGGGTCATTATACTGTGTGTAGGGCCACTGGGGGTCATTATACTGTTTGGGGGGGTCATTATACTGTGTGAAGGGCCATTAGTGGTCATTATACTGTGTGTGGGGCCACTGGGGGTCATTATACCGTTTGGGAGCCACAGGGGGACATGCAAATGTAAAAAAATGCCTGAAGGGGGTCCACTGGGATTTATCACCCAAGGGCCCACACGAACCTGGAGCCGGCCCTGCCTGTACCCCTGTGGGTCAGTCCGAGCCTGTGATTTAGTATGTTAAATAAGTTTCTAGACAGAATTATCATTGTGGCTTTTTAAATAACTTACCAAGAAGTTGCAAAATCAGTCCAGTTAGGGAGCTGGCAGCACAGGAAAAGTGAAGTAGCATGCCCAGACAGTTTAAGGATGTGACCAGTTTATCAAACATTGTGCAACTTTTTGACTCTAAGTCAAAACAAAACTGACTTAAAAAGTCATCTCTTGGTAGTACATCGCCTCCTATGGACTTCACGAGACAGTGGAGAAAAACGCACCAGTCAGAGTTCACAGCTAATAGAACATGATTGGATGATATAAAGATGAGAGAAATTAAATATAATTTTTATAATGAGTTTGATAAGTTCAATTATTTAAATTTTTGCATTCCCGTAGGATAAGCAATTTACAAATTGTTTGGGTCTTATGTTCTACTTTTGGTGGAGATGGCCAGTATAGTGGTTGGCCAAATTGTGATGGTGACAGATATCTTGCGTCTTTACAGCAGAATAAAAGGTTTACCTCATATGGACAACGCCCAAATTGGGCCCAACGCCCAAATTAGCACAGTGAGAGGTAACATATAGAGCAGACTCAGTATACATGTGGAGCCTTTTCTCCCTAAATTAATTTAAGGCCTGTTGGCATAGAGAGAGGTATAATATAGAGTAGGTTCCCATCCAGAAAGAGGTTACCCTGCCGTGGTGGATGGGCATAAATGATTTGGAAAATATATTTACTAAGTACCTCATTGGTTCAGAGTGCTGTGGCATTGTGTTTGCTATTACTTAATCAGACCAATAGGACCAGGCCAGTAGACAGAAGAAACTTTAGGATTTTGGCCTCCAACCAAGGTTACCAGGCCAAACTTTCTCCTAATATTGGGCAGAACCATTATATTTCACACCTCCCTATCTCACCTGTCTTAGCTCCGGGGTTCCTCATACTTGAATGACATTACATGAATTGGCAGTCAATTTTTCATACTCAGGTAACAGAGAGAAGCTCTTATATTGCATTTTTCTTTACTAAGATGGAACCTCGGGCTGTAGCTATGTTTAGGAAAAAAACACTTCCCAGAGACTCGATTCTTGACATTGACAAAACCACCAGTATAAATAACCTTAACGTTTTTTTACGCATAATAAAAATTCTGAAATTCAAATTTTAACGGAGTTGTGTGGAATTTTTTTTTTCAAATCTAATCCGCAACCAGCAGGACCTGTGAAGAGAAACATACTGACCTGCTCCCCACTGCATGTTTTTGGCTCCCGAGCTGTTTTACTCGACTCTCGGTTCCAGTCTGTAAACTTCCTGCATGGACAAGGTCAAGTGCACCGCTGCAGCCAATGGTTGACAAGCTGCACATCACTGCCGGGTCACGTGCCGCTTAGGGACATGTCACCATTGAAGCCACTCATTGCCTGCAGTGGCATATGTGACCCAGTTAGCGTGGATGTTGATGGGCAGCGACTAAAAGCGCAGCGCCGAAAGCTCGGGAACTGGAACTGCGCAGTGAGGAGCAGGTAAGTTTCTCGTCACGTATCCTGCTGGCTGAGAGTAGAGTTTGAAAAAAAATCCTACACAAGCCTTTTAGTGCTATCTTACATAAACCCTAATATTATGCCAAAATTATCTCCAACTTACTCCCCAAAAAATAAGGTAAAGTTGCCGTTTTAAACTGCTGGCTTACACCATGTGGCCACCGGCAGAATATCACTGTGGAAGCATTTAGGACATGCACCCCCATGTAATGTAATTTCCCCTGTAGAGCAGTGTAAAAAAATACACTGTTAAAAAAACGCCACAAACATTGGCACTTGAGTTTTTTTCAAGTAGGGCCAAAAACCAAGGGATGTCTATAGGACAAAAATTGGAGGGAGAAAAACGGCAGACCCAGAGCATGCAGCAATTTAAAAAATCGACTAAAAAATAAAAAAATAAATGCTCAAGGGTGAAAAAAATTCCATTATAAGAAAACACCTGTGTAATATTTTCCATTCGTAAAGCACAGGAAAAACACGAGTAAAAAAAATTACCAAAAACGCCTAAAACAGTGTGACACCAGTCGGACCCAGTTTTCATAGCTGAGTCACAGAGAGGAATACCGCCTGAGCGGTGAGGGAGGATGTAGCAGAGCTCAGTTACATGCATGACAGGACATATTCCCCCGGGGCATCTCTGACATCTGGAAAATCACATACTAGCTTTGACTCTACAGCCGGCGTCAGTGCGTTCGCTCGGCTCGCTGGGAAGTGACCGCCTAACATAGAAGAAGATTGACATGCCAAGGAGCTATCACAATGAGGGAGTTCCAATCACCTGCTTGCGTCTGTCTCTGATCTGACACCTCAATTATACTGTCACAACAAAAAGAGCTGATGGGAAAATCCGTATATAATAGACCGTGAGAATGGCGGGCAACCACAAAACATATTGCATACGTGGGACTGCTTTTTTTTTTTTTGTTTGCTGAAACAGTGCCACTCTTTTTGATAGGCTATGCTTGGTACCAGTGTCGGACTCTGGTGCCTAGGCCCACCAGAAAAAATTTAATTTGGGGGCCCACCGTACGGATACATATGTTACCTGCTCACACAGCAGCAAGATGCTACCAGATGATTGAATATGGGGGTCCCTGCCGTGCCTTTGAGAAGGTAGGTCCTGGGAAGAAGAGGACACTGGTGGCTTTCCTTATACCTAGAAGTCATCTCCGCTCTGATCTAGTCTAAAATATGAAACTGGGGAGTTTCTTTAATAATCTATCAAGTTTTTTCTATGAACACAGGCTGGTGGAGGTGCTGTACATTGAATATATGTATGTAATGCAGTAAGTCTACGGTATTATGTGCCACTTGTGCAGGGATCGGGAGACTAGGGGCCCACCTTGCTCAGGGGTCCCCCGGGGGATTCACCTGTACCCCTGTGGGCCAGTCCAAGCCTGCCTGGTATTGCAGCATTCAAATACATTGAGCTGAACTGCCATACTGCTGTTGGTGTTTCTACAATAACGGAGACTCCTTTTTTAATCCCAGACAAAACCTTTTAAATACCATGATTGGTCAGTAGAACTAAAAAAAAAACTAGTGATGTCATCAACCGGGGTTTTAACCATGAACATGTAGATGCAGTGGGTGCCTCCCCCCAGGGCCCTTTAAGATAACTAGTACTTGTTTCGTGACGCCAGTTGCAATGAAGCAACAAGAGCACAGGGTCCCTTTTCGTGATACTGTGGATGGTACCAAGGTGTTGGAATGCCAGAGTGGTGTAGGGTGGCCTAAATGTCCCTTAATGTTGGTGCACGTGTCACGGTGCTCCAACCTGGATACGCTGGACCCCAGACGTTGGCCCCAAAGCAATGAAAGGGGGGTTGTTGATGAAGGGGATGATGAAATAGATTGGGCGCAGACCTTGTGATGAAGTTTAATAACAGCTTTACTTCGCATAAACGTTTCTCCAACAGTTTCAGGCTTTGTCTTGGTTCCCAGCAGGCTTTAGCATTAACACTGGCAGGTGAACACTGCTACATCTGGTGCTCTCTGGCTCTGCTGTGTTGACAGACTGACTGAATAACTTTGCTTTAGCTGTCTGCTGCACTTCCCTCTGTAGTTTGACTCTAGATCTGTCCAGGGAAAACTCCTCCTGGCTTCAGAGGCTCCAAGCTGTGGCCTCCACATCCAGCAGAGCTGAAGGTGCCCTAGCTGGCTTAGACATAGCACTGGACGTGCACCTGCTGCACACCTAACCCCTAGCAGGGGGTAAGCTGAACCTTCCCCTAGCAGGGGGTAAGCTAGACTGATCTCAAACTAACTAAGACCCTCCCCTCCTTAGAGGGAGAATTAGAATGGAAAGAAGGTTTCATCCTCTGTAAATGTAGCTCTGCCATGCTTGCTGCCACCTTCTGGTGAACCAGGTAAATTACATGAACAAGAACAGTTACCAACATTAGAAATGCACAGTGTTTTGACTTGAAATAAATGCATAAGATGACACTATATTAGCATACACAGATAGAAGCAGGGTGTATGAGTGGTAATGCAACTCTGGGGCGTTACATAGACTCCAGGGGTCGGTGTTAGCATTTGAGCTTCTAAACTCATTGACTGGACCGAAAGAGATGACCATGCAGGAACCTGGCCCTGTCAATAAAGAAGGAAAGGGAGGGGCCGGCAGAGGAAGCAGTTCGAACAAGTGTGCATAGAGTGGCTTGGGCCCGCCCTTTGTGCACTTGACTGCTCCTTTACATATGGATAAAAGTAGTCTTTCTGCAGAATAAAGCAAAGGAGTGAAAGGTTTACGCAAAAACGGCAGCCAAAGAAAGTACTAGTCTTTCAAAAGACCAGACCTTATACAAGCATTTGGTCCTAGTAATAGAATAGTTATAGACTCCAGAATGCCAAGAACTAAATATATATATATAAAAAAAAAACTTATAGTCAAAAAAGTGGAAAAAAGAGCTTCCATGTCTGTGTCCCCATGACAAGACTTCCTGCTTCCGTGCCCTGGCAGCTCAGCCCTATCCGAGGCGCAATAGTCCTCATGAAAAAGAATCAGATCTAATTTTTTCTCTCACTAAAAATAAAAGGTGGATTGTGATTGGTCACCACGAGGGTCGCTGCCCCTGTGTGGAAAATCAAGTCACTAATATTGGGTATGGTTTTGGCTAAAAGGAAATATTTTAGAAGATAAGGGTTGGAATGTTCCCTTTATTTTAAATCATAGCTTAAGGTCATTTTTAATACAGGACGATGCCAAAAATTCTAGACCGTACAAGTTGATTCAAAAAGAAAATGTGATGATCCGTTCAAGACATGACAAAATTCAACAATAAAAAAAGTCCAGTCATGTTTAGTGATTGGCAATCATCTCCATATGCATGCTCGTCAGAGAGCAGACCTCCCAAGTGTCCTTAAAAGACCCTCTTTTAGATCTGAGGTGTCGATTTACATTTACAATATTGATCCAGAAAGTGTTTTTCTGGTTCCTCTCCGTATATTTGAGTCCACCTTGTATATTATTTCATTATTTGATGGAATTTAGATTTTTAGAAGTTTCTATATTCTGAAAATTTGTGCGTTATTGTGTAAAACGAGTGGAGTGTATTAATATGCCAGAAAAATTGACACAATTTTACACAATTGACCGAAAGTGTCCTTTTTGACCGTCCAAAAAGTTGGGAGGTATGACATAAAAGCACAGAAAGAGCAAGGAGTACAACTAAGGAATGACAAGTTCTACTGAATCTTTTCCCTCAGGACTATATATCAGTCTGCTCAGCTCCTCCTGCTCTAAAAATGATGCCGTGTAGATTCTATAGCATTTTGATAGGGACAGGTTCCCTTTAAAGGGGTTATGCCACGATTCATGTAAAAAAATGAAACTCAGACATCATATAGTCCATGACAATCTCTTTCTAACAAAGCTAGAACCAGCCCTGTACCTCACATGGATCCAGAGATCTCCCCATTCATTGCTCCAATTGTTCTGCTAGATTATCTTCCGCCTGGCAGCTCAGGAGGTGTGTCCTTTCTGCTGCAGCTTTCTCCCTGTAACTGCTAGAACTTCTAACAGAACAGTTAGTGACAGTTGAAGATTTAAACTGAGCACGTTCGACCACCTCAATGAGAGGGACAAAAAATAAGGAAGAGAATAAACAGCAGGTGGCGCTATACAGATACATTTTATTGAATAACTCATAAATAAATTTTTAATTACATGTAATTACAAACATATTCAGATCCAGGTGCTGGTTTGAAGAATGTAAAATATGCTTTGTCACAAACCCTATTAAGCTTTATGGACACAGCAAGTTTTTTGTTTCATCTCCGTCTTCTGAGACCCAAAACTTTTACATTTTTGGTCTGTTTAGCCATAGGAGGGCTTTTTTTTTTTTGTGGGACGAGTTGCATTCCTTAACCCTAAGTTCACACCTGAGCGTTTTACAGCGCGTTCAAACGCGCTGTAAAACGCTCAACACATGAAAACCAATGCTTTCCTATGGCCCTGGTTCTCACTTGAGCGTTTTACAGCGCGTTTGAACGCGCTGTAAAACGCCCGACGCATAAACAAGTACTTGAGGTTTTTTTGGGGCGTTTGTCGCGCGTTTTGTGATTGACACCACAGTAGTCAATCACAAGAACGCGCGTACGAACGCGCGTTTCCTATTTGCAAAAACGCGCTGAAATACGTGCGACAAAGACGCGCGTAAAACGCGCGTTTCCAGAACGCTCAGGTCTGAACCCAGGGTAATGGCTCCGTTTTGGGCTGCATAGAATGTATGGTATAACGCTCTAATTTTTTTGGGTGGGAATAGAATAAAAAAAGGAATTTCTTTGTTGCTTTTGGGTTTTGTTTTTACAGCATTCAACAATGCCATGTTAACTGTATTCTGCATGGTATATAGGTATTTGTGTTTTCCTACTATTTTTACTGTTGACGGATCTTTTTGTGCCTTTTTTTTGCAGGATGACTTGCATTTTCCATTGGTAACTTATTCATTAACTTTTATTCCTTTTTTAACTTGTGATCACTTGATCGCTTCCATAACCCACTGAAATGCTTCTGTATCACAGTGTATTATGCATATCAGTGGCTCACACATAGCAGACGTGGGGGCCTTCTTTAGGCTATTGATACCCAAAGCTTGTATCACAACAGTGGCCCAGCGTGGTCAACTCAATGACGTCACTGCATTGTGCCGAATATTATGGAAGAGCCTTTTCACATTGTTCGCAAAAATTTTTACAGGTTAACCCTAACTTTTAAATTCCTATAAGGCCATACTAGCGATCAGGTTCCTGTGCAGATTTCTATGCACCACCATAATATTAGGACATACATACATTTACCAATTCAGTGTAAGTAGGGGCACATTTATATGGGCCAATGCAAAGGACAGTCATCAGGAAAAATATAGATGCATAAAAAGAAAAAGTTGAAAGAAGAAAAACCTAGCTGGGTCCTAATTTGGTTAATAAAAATAAATCACTATATAAAATATTGATCACTGGGTGAAATTTATGGTTGTCTCTCATCTTTTGAACAGGACTGATTTTAGGGTGTGAAAAAACTAGGCATTTGCCAATTTTCCATTTTCAAGGCGGTACCTGAGGACAGGAAACCAAGCAGAAAACTAAAACCGTCTAGTGTTATTTAGTAGTATATGTTAGTATTTTTTTCAAACTTACATGGGGGGTATACGGCAATTTTAGGTGGGCTTTTTAAGGGAGTATTGTTTTGCATATTGTTTGGGCACTATATGGCGGTGCTATGTGGACTGCATTTGGAGAAGGAGGCCTGCTTTGCGTGCATCTGGGTCACAATACTCAGTGTCGTGTCACCCCGCACAATCCAGACTCTGGACTTCCAATGTAAACATTATTCCTTTTCACATTTTTCAAGCTAAACACCAATTCATCTCCATTTTTTGGCAGCACGGCTAATTAGTTTCTTTCATCCTTTAATTCAATCTTTCATTTTCTAAATCTTTTTGATTTACAGTTATAGTGTCACCAAAAAAATATTCTATTGAGATAAATCAATGAAAACAATGTGAGATTTGGCAGAGACTCCGGCGGTATGTGCCAGGACTGGGTGCAGCCTCTTCAGCTGGTGCGGTTATCCATCATCCTTACATAAAACCTCCACTAATTTATGGGTCCAGGTGTATAGCCTGACTACAAAACATGACCTATCAACATATTCCATCCTTTTCATTCACTTATTTGTGTGAAGTGCTTTTTATCGGCACAGTGGGGGGGACATTTTATCAAACTGGAGGAATGCCATAATGACTGAATCTCTATACACATTTTATATAAACTTTTTGTGATTTTTTTTTTACTATATTTTTTTACATTTTTTGAAAATTAAAATTGTAATTTTTTAAATTAAAATAATTTGATTTTTGCTTTTGCTGAGCCTGCATTGATCTTCAGCATAGTCTCTCTATGTCTTACTAGGGGGTTAAAAATATCAGTACATGTTTAGTTGCTATCGTTGCCCTGGGCCATGTTTTCCTTACTGGTGCAGCTATGTCCTATTAGAACGTTGGTCTATGGGTAGAACCAGGATCTGACTGGCCCTTGTGAGGATTCTCCTTTGGGCTCAGACTCATAATGGGCCCCAAAGATACAGGAGCCACCAGTGTCTATTTATTTGAATCTAAATCTATCAGACTTTATTGATGATATAGGAAGTCTGGGCCCCAAGAATAATTTCCTCAGGTGGGCCCAAGAAACCTTTCATGAGTCGGGGGCCATTTATGCTGTCACAAGTCCTCTCTACTGTATATTATCTCATTGAAGCTGAATTCCTAAATAATGTTATTATATTGATTCTTGGGTTCTTCATCATTGTTTACCCTCAAGGGGGAAAGAATGTAAAGTGAGAGGCAATTGAAGTGTCGATAAGATTATCTCCATCCGTCTCTGTTCCTACATGTTCATAATTACAAGACATTGACAGGACGACGTATTTTGGGCTTTGACTTTTGCATTCTTGTGTCAGGAGTCAGCATATTGAGGAGGATAATTTTTTTTCTCTTCTTCCTCATTCGTGTTGTTTCATGTGATATTGCATAGTAGCTCTAAACAGATTTTAAAGTATAGCGGTCATTTAATTTTTCTTTAATGACAGTGGCTGCATTTGTCTAATGCACTTTATTAGGGAATTATGTTAACTTTTATTAGAAAACTGTATACAAGGTCAACCCTCCACCGACACTGAAAACAGCTACTTATAAGATACAGAGGCAGGCTTCTCAGCCTACCTCTTATCTCCCTTCCCCAGCCCTGCTTCCTTACATTTGTAATATGTTACAAAAAAAATTATATCTCAAGCTTTTCTGCATATTTGATCTGCTGCCAACGCTCCTGTCTATCTTCCCAGCACAAACCAAAGACAGAATAAGCACTGCTACTAGCCACCAGCAATGGCAGCAGATAAAAATATGGAAAATCGTATCTGTTTAGTAAGATATTACACATGTTGGACACTAGGGCAGGGAGAGAATTGGCAGGCTAAGAAGCCTGCCTCTGCATCTTTCATTAAGTTGCTTTTAGTGTCCAATAGAGACTTAAGAAGGAATCTCCTTAGCAAGAGGGCTGCTAAGGAGACATTTTATGTGCAGTTTTCGAATATAAGTGTACATAAGTGCTTAATAAAGTTTATTACAAAAACAGTTGATATCACTACCCCTACACAGTAAAAAAAAAAAAAAGTAAACGACTGCAATCCATCACTCCATATACAAATTCAGGGATGCAGCTATAGGGAGCGCAGAGGTAGCACTGGCGCCTGAAAGGGTCAAATACCCCTCTACCTTGTAAGAAGACATTAAAGGGATATTCTGGTAATTTGAAGTTATAACTATTAGACCGGTGGAGGTTGTACTGCTGGGACCCCATGATCGTGAGAACAATTTCCCCATACCTCGCAGGGCCCCTTAAAATGAATAGAGCAGCTGATTGAACTTGTGCATTGCCGATCCATTCATCTCTATAGAACCTCCCAGAAATAGCCCAGCACTTGTACTCTGCTATCTCCGGTAGTCCTATAGAGATTGGAGCAGCAGTATGCATGCTTGACCTGCCACTCCTGTCGATAGGACATAACTAGAAATTACCGGACTACCCCTTTGATTGGGGTACATTTTGAAATCATGTCTTGGGGCACTAATAGTGGTTGTCCTACCCCGAGAGATCTACTGCAAAGATTAAAGGGCCACATGGCAGTCATCACCTAAATGATCATTAGAATGAGTGCTCCCAACCTTTGGCCAGTGTAAACATGTGTAGTGATGGAACAAGGAATGATGATTCACTCATTTGTTGTTGAGGTTGGATTTATATGCCACTGCCCAGTAGTGTGCTACACAAATGAGAACCTTGCTATACCTTTGATCTGCCATCATTACGGACAATTTAACTGACTGTGTAAAAGGACCTTAATGCATCAGTTCAGTTGCATCCCGTTCATTCAACCTTCACTGAGCTCCAAGATGGTCTCCATTGACTTTTTAATATATCTTGCGTTTCGATTGCTCTGGCTGTGGTCAGTAAATGGAAATTGGGATGCATGGCGGCTCAGTAGTTATTGGCGTCGCCTTTCAGAACTGGGGTCCTGAATTTGACTTCCTGTTCATGTAGGATCCCTCTAACACTCCAATTCATAATTGGTTTCATATCACATTGACTCCGGAGTGTGTTTACGATAAGGAAGGTAGGACAACTCATAAAACAACCGGGACTGATATGAATAATGACAATGTGTACATCACTGTGGAATAATGAGATAGATACATGTAGAAGCATTAAGATAATGTACTGGTTTTAGTTGCATTCACACGTATAACCACAATCATGATATGATAAGTGGTGGCCAATGACTCCTCCCTGCTATGGCTGTATGTCGTTTAGGCTACTTTCACACTTGCGGCAAACTTTTCCGGCATTGAGTTCCGTCGTCGGTGCTCAATACTGGAAAAGAACTGATCAGTTTTATCCCAATGCATTCTGAATGGATAGAAATTCGTTCAGGATGCATCAGGATGTCTTCAGTTCAGTCACTGTCAGTCGTTTTGGACGGAGGAAATACCGCAGCACACTTCGGTTTTATCTACGTCCAGAATGCCGGAACACATGCCGGAATGCCGGACCCGCATTAATTTCTATAGGAATGTATTAGTGCCGGATCCGGCATTAAGAAATACCTTAAGGACGGATCTGTCCTTCCGGTATGCGCATGCGCAAACCCTTAAAACTGAAAAAATAATACAAGATGGATCCGTCTATCCGCATGACAAGCGTAGAGACGGATCCATTCTTGCAATGCATTTTTGATATGGATCCGCATCCGGATCTGTCTACAAATGCTTTGAGTTGTCATGCGGTTAGACAGATCCGGCGGGCAGTTCCAGCGACGAAACTGCCTGCCGGAATCCTCTGCTGCAAGTGTGAAAGTACCCTTAATCTTAAACGTTCCAAATTTAAGAATAACATCTGAACGTTCTCCAAATGATGACCCTAACAATGTCTTGTCTTGTGTTTTCAGCTTCACGTGGCTTTCTGGGCAAGTTCATAGAAACTTTTTGACCAAGTTTACTGGACAGGTGGTTGAGTTATTTGATGAGGAGTTCAGACATCTCTATGATTCGTCCAAGCCAGTGATGGGATTAAAGTCTCCTGCCCCAATGAAGCCAGTATTAAGAAGAGAGGGCAGCGCCATGAGCACCATGACAGACAGCAGCACCCAGGAGAGCACAAACACAACCTCGGACCTTTTGAGCAGCTCTCCAGCTACCAGTATCTCCCAACTTTCCCAGCGTCCCTCGTCCCCTTCAGCTCCAACACCATCTCCAACTAAGTCTCCACTTCAAAGGATGAATTCCTTCCAAGGATACACCTCCTTGAGATCTCCTCCACCCCAAACCAACTACCAAGTGAACTATTATCAGAGGAGTTATGTACCTGAAAGCCCCACACAACTGTTCAGCAACAATAACAACATTTACCGCTCGATGAGAACCCGTAGAGAAGACTTCACTCCACCATCGAGGTTTACCCAAGGATGGAGATTTTTCTCCAAGCCAACAATGACTTAAGACCTATTATTAATAGGTAGTTGCACAGATTGCACTTAAAGAATGCAAAAACAGGAAACGAACAATGTGCAATGTCTATGACTCTATTGTGAAGATGCGCTCCACAAAAAGGAACAATTGTGACAGATCCAAAACATCTTAAAGTGTTCGTATAATGTGGCCAGAAAGTATTCATTTGGTGATTTCCCATTTTGTACTTTTTTATGTATGCAAAAATTTGTTCTCTTTGGACTGTTGTTGAAAATCGAGTTTGTAAGTTACCACCATGGGGGACATGACTATAATATAAGGTCATGACGGTCTGCTCTCTTAGTTGGTACCTTATTTATGAAACTTTGCTATACAGTGACTTAATGACCCATCCAAGTCTTCAAAGTTTATTGGCAGTATAATGAGTTGCGTGGAAAACCATCTTTCACACTGAGTTTACAATCATCCTCTAACCTTAGCTTGTGTTCAGTGAGGCTCATATGGATCATATGCAGTGAGCCCAGGAGGGGAAAGTGAGCAGAGGAGAGTGGTTGTGGTAGTAGCAATGATGGGGGTGGTAGCTCTTGTGATGGCAGTCATCACTCTGGCACTCCCTGGGCTCTGCACTCTTGGGAGAGTACACTATTCTTCCCTGAACTTTTGGGTACCCCTGCCTGGTGGTAGTTGGGGTGTCTTTGATGGTGGATGCTTGGCAGGATGCGAGGCAGGAGGGCAGCTTTTGGCTCAACTGATGGATGGCAAAATGGTGGCCAGGCCTGTTTGGGTACAATAAATTAAGCCTCTCTTTATTGAATAAATGATTTGAGTTGCAGTACATATAGTAGCAATAGGCACAGTTCCGAAGTATGTTACAGAGTAGGCTCTTCCCTATAGACATGTATAGGCAACAGCAATGATGGTAGTAATCCTCCCTGAGTCTCTCTCTAAAGCCTCATTCACACGTCAGTGTTCGGTCAGTGATTTCCATCAGTGATTTTGAGCCAAAAACAGGTGTGGCTCTAAACACAGAACGGGTGCAGATCTTTCCCTTCTACCTTATGTCTGTGGAGGCTTCACGCCTGGCTTTGGCTCACAATCACTGATGTAAATCACTGTCCAAAACACTTACATGTGAATGAGGCATAAATATACTTTAAAAGCTTCCCAAATAACCACAGGTCTGGATCGCATTCTCATTAACTTGATCTGAAATTCCCAGCCTGCGGGGTGAAGAACTTAAATCCGGCCAGTCCATCTCAAAGTGTGAAGGGTGCAGGCAATTAACCCTTTTCTGCAGCAGTAAAGTATCTTGCCATAAACAAGTGTTACCTTACTGTCATAGCCCAAGTATAGCCTTCAAGTAATTCTCAACCCTACTCAGGTGTAGTTTTCCAGTTCAGTTGCTTCTCTGCCAACTTTCAGTCTCAGGGTTGAAGGTTCCCTGGACTAGGCCTAGATTTCAGGAGCTCACAAGTATACCTCCTCACTCTAGGCCTGATCAGCTTAGACTCGCTAACCAATTGGATGGGACCAGCCCATCACCCTGGCATCTGCACTAAGACTGACAGTTTTAACTATATGCTGCCCATACATTACCATTAGGGATGCACAGTGCACAAGTTAAAAGTTGAACACTCTACCATCTGATTGTTTGGGCAATGAATCACAACATTCAACTTTTTAGTATGAAATTAACTCCTTAGCAGTGATTCACTGGGTCGCTGCACATATACATATTGATCATGCTTGTGTCAAAAGTTAGTCACCAAGGAGATACCCTGGAGAGGCAGTCTCTTGTATATCAGATCTCAAAAAATCTTGAGATGACGGTCACCTAGATAGAAAGCTAACTGATTGCTATGTAACATCATCCCCCAAATCCTGCATAATGTAATATCTAACCACTGGAGTAATGAAGCATTACATGCCTCAAACTTAGTGGGCTGTCTGTATAACGTATGGAATGCGTCAAGTCCTTCAGAGACAGAGATGCCCCTTTATAGTGCTGTCTACTTTGATGTGGATGCTCAAAGGGCCCCCAGAAATGGGGGAATCCTGCACCTCGAGTGGATCCATTAGTCGGTACATTGTATATAGTCTGCTCCTGCTACATATTAATCACTGTAGGACAAGAAGTGTTATCACAAGCTCTAACACATCTGGCAGCTAGAAATCCAGCAGGAACGTTCGCTATATTACATAGTAAGAGATATTATGAAAGAAAGGAAATTAAGTGTAAAATAAAATGGAAGATGTCAATGAAATGTATCCTGTGCACTGACCGAACAGTCTGTAAATGATCAGAATAAAATGTATATAGTAAAGTTCTGTTCTCTGTAATTCATTTTATACTCAGGACGATAAGGGTATGTTCACACAGACAAATTTTCCATCTCAGATTTTGCTGCTAATTTGCCGCACTGCGCATTGCAAGGCTAAAATGAGCAGGAAATCCGCACCATCTGTCAGTTTCCACGCTTTAGTTTTTTTTGCAGTGCATGAATATTTGGTAAGATCTTTCCCACCTTCCACCCAAAATTCCATCAAATTTTTTTTAACAGTGACATACACAGCGGCCGCCCGTTTATTAATGACCTCCACAGTACCCCGTCTCCTTAACAGTGATATCCCCAATAACTCACCCCCTTAACAGTGACTTCCACAGCAGCTGCCCCTTTAATAGTGACCTCCACAGTCCCCAGCCCCTTAACAGTATACTCCACAGAGTCTGCCCCTTTAACAGTGACCTCCACAGCGGCCCGCCCTTAATTTGTGACCTCCACAGTACCCCGTCTCGTTAACAGTGTTTTCCATAATAACTTGCCCCCTTATACAGCTTTTCTCTTAGGCCTCTTGCACACGGGCGTCATGTTTGAGGCGGGTGCGTTGCGGGAATCGCCACGATTTTTCCGCGCGTGTGCTAACGTTTGTAGTGCGTTTAGCACGCGCGTGAAAAAATCTGCATGCTTGGTACCCAGACCCGAAGTCAGACTTCATCACTGAAGTCCGGTTTCGGGATGAGTATTCTGTATATGTAATTATTCTCCTTTATAACATAGTTATAAGGGAAAATAATCGCATTCTAATTACAGAATGCAATGTTCCCCGGGCTATAGAGGGTTAAAAATAATAAAGAGTTAACTCACCTTCTCCCATTGTACACGCAGAGCCCCAGAACGTCTTCTCTCTTGATGATTTCTTGCTTCAGGACCTGTGGTGACGTCACAGGGTCACATGGGTCACATGGTCCACTCAAATGCTTCTATGATTGGACCATGTGACCCTGTGACGTCACCACAGGTCCTGAAGCAAGAAATCATCAAGAGAGAAGACGTTCTGGGGCTCTGCGTGTACAATGGGAGAAGGTGAGTTAACTCTTTATTATTTTTAACCCTCTATAGCCCGGGGAACATTGCATTCTGTAATTAGAATGCGATTATTTTCCCTTATAACTATGTTATAAAGGAAAATAATTACACATACAGAATACTCATCCCGAAACCGGACTTCAGTGATGAAGTCTGACTTCGGGTCTGGGTACCAAGCATGCAGATTTTTTCACGCGCGTGCTAAACGCACTACAAACGTTAGCGCACACGCGGAAAAATCGTGGCGATTCCCGCAACGCACCCGCCTCTTATACGGGCGTCAAACATGACGCCCGTGTGCAAGAGGCCTTAAGGTCATGTGAGTTACATCAGCCTCTACAACAACGTTGGCTAAGCGTCACAATCAAAATCATATTGACTCACACATAAGCTTCTTATACTAAGAATGTCCTCCTTTGCCTATAGCAACCAATCAGAGCTCAAATTAATGACCTGTAGCAAAATAGAAGCTGAGCTGTGATTAGTTGCTATATGCCACCTGATGAATATCCAGGCTAAGGCTACATGCACACGACGGACATTTTTAACGGACATTTTTTTTCACTGATGCCTTTCTGAGAGACGGACGTTAAAAATGGACCCATTCAATTGTATGGGGTCAGTCTGTGAGTGAAAAATGGACAAGATAGAGCATGTTCTATTTTTTGACGTCTGTTTTTTAATGACAGTCAAAAAAACTGCCATGTGAATAACCCCATAGACTACCATTGGTCTTAAAATATACATTTCATGGGCGTTAAAAAAATGTACATCACATGTCCTTTTTTCACTGTCGTGTGCATGTAGCCTTACTGCCATAACAGCCAACAGACGTTCGTGATTGTAAATGCGATGGTGCGGATTTCTTTAGTGGACATACATACATACACACATGCGCTCAGCTTTATATATTAGACTAGCAGAAGGACCCGGCTTTGCACGGGTATATTTAATCTATTTCATTTAATGTTTGTGTGTGTTGTTAAAAGATATCGACAGTATCCACTATAACAGTGACCTCCACAGCAGTTTGATCCCTTAACAGTAACATCCACAACGCCCTCCCCTTTATTAGTGTCCTCCACAGCGACCGCTCCTTTATTAGTCACCTTCACAGTACCCCGTCTTGTTAACAGTGATTTCCACAATAACCCGGCCCCTTAACAGTGTCCTCTACAGAGCTCTGTTCCTTTAAAATGTGACCTCAACAACACCCCGTCCCTTAACAATGACCTCTACAGCACTCCGCCCCTTAACACTGGCCTTCATAGCAGACCATCCCCTTAACTGTGACCTCCACAGTTCCCTGTCCCCTTAACAAATACCTCCACAGCTCCTGCCCCTTTAACAGTGACCTCCACAGCATCCCGCTCGCTTATCAGTGACCCCCCACAGCAACTGGCCTCTTTATTAGTGACCTCCACAGTACCCCATATCCTTAACAGTGATTTCCACAACACCCCGCCCCCTTAACAGTGGCCTCTACAGCAATCTGCCCCTTAACACTGACCTCCATAGCAGACTGTCCCCTTAACTGTGACCTCCACAGCAGACTGCCCCTAGGGTTGCCAGAGGTCCAGTTTTAGGCAGAACAGTCCGGCTTTCAGACTCCGTGTCCTCCGTCCGGTGCAGGGCCTGGACGGACACAGGGATGTTCTTTTGAACAGCTCACTCTCAGACAGCAGCACAGTGCTGTCTGAGTGTGAGCTGCAGGGAGAAGGTCACCCTCCCTCCCACCCCTGCAACTGACAGAAGTTGATTTTTACCTTTATTTTTTCAATCCCCGTTGGCTGCGGAGTGGGAGAGGCCGTGGCTTAGCATGACCTGAGGGTGGGGTTTTTAAGTCCGTCTTTTGAGGGTGGCCTGAATGGCCACCCTACCTGCCCCCTGAACTGTGACCTCCACAGTACTCCGCTCCCTTAACAGTGTCATCCACAGCTCCCTGCCCCTTTAAAGCTGACCTGCAGCAGAGAAGTAAAATGGCTGGGTTGTTATGGAAACCTGCTGTAAAACTGTGTGTATGTGGAGACTAAGGATCTGCGAGCTTCTATTGGCTGATAAGGGACATGTGACCGTATGTATGGCAGTTGGGATATGAAGAGAAAGACTTGTAGGCTTCTATTGGCTAATGTAGGTTATGTGATGTGCTATATTTGCATGTTTTGGGAATATCTCAGGAACGGTACGTGCTAGAGAGCTGAGCCCTGGTGTAAAACCTTCCCGGACACCTGATGTACCTGTGTGGCAAGTTTTGTGTTTGTAAATGCGACGGTAAATCGTACCCCGTCAACGTGTTTGATCTCGTTGGTATGTTGAACGGCAGGAAACCTACCATATATACTGCTGATAAATGGCAATTCCACCTCTGCAACATCTGTACTTTTGCACGGAAATCAGAGGGGCTGTAGGTTTTGCAGTATTATGGACCAGCCTGGGGCTCCCAAGGAGTAGTAGAATTACAAACCCCATTATGTAATTCCTGCACGGGTACTTCCATGAACGTCAGCTCCGCAGAACAGAATGTCGTGCCCCAAGGCTGTGTGTACAAATCTCATCTATCACTGAGATTAAATGGCTCAATAGTCTGACATGTACATAAACACACAGACTACACCGAGATCTTTAACCAAACACCGCAACACGTCTCCCGGGAGAAAGTAGCATAACACACATCACCGTGGTGCTCTAAGTTCTCCTCTGGTACCCCAAGGAACCAGTCCAACCCTTTTGTTGGGGGTTGTAGTTCTCCTATAATTGCATCGGCCACTTTTCTTAAACATTGAATATTTTTATAATCCTACCTTAGATTTCTGATATAGTTACAAGCTCATCTTCCCAGCAGGAGATGCCGTCAAACTTTATATTTTGCCTTGTGCATGCATCTCAATGTCAGGCTGGTGCAGAGACAACCTAAGCAATTTCACAGGGTGAGCGCATGGTCAAACAACTCCTAAATATCAGCTTGCTGGACCCTTCTGAATTAGGGGTTGTCCGGGATTGCTGCTTTCTTCTAAAAACAGCGGCACACCTGTTTACAGGTTGTCTGTTATATTGCAGCTCAGCCAAATGGCGCTAAGCTGCAATACCAGATACAACCCAAAAAACATGTTTTAAAAAAAAAAAATTCTGGACAACCCCTTTAGTTGCGGTCATGGATTTCTTTAGACTGGAGAAGTGTACTGATCCCTCTACACATTAAAGGGGTTGTCCAACTTTTTGTTAGTTTTTAAACTCTTGTCCTTTGCTGCCAACCTCTGGAGCCAAACATACAAACTCGCTCCTCGCTTCTCGGTTTCAGCTCCTTCGGTCCACTGTTCTGGTCGCTGCAGTTTCCCCCGTGACCCACGTGCCTCCAGAATGTTTACATGCGGGGAGCAGAGTGCAGCAAAGAGAGCGGTGGACCATAGGAGCCGGAACCGAGTGGTGGGGAGAAGGTAAGTATGCTTGACTTCACAGGTCCAGGGGGGAGAGAGAAGAATGTGCAAAACACAACAGGACCATGAGAAGGGTAATGACCAATCCCGCCGGGACTTAAAGTTGAGCTGAAATATTTTAATTTGAATGGAAAACCTTTGTATGATTAATGTGTACAATGTCTACAGTGAGCCTAAGAAGGTGGCTAAGGAGGGTATGGAAAATTCTTGGTTCTCATGGACAGGACAGTTCTGGGAGCGTGACCTATAGGCAACACCATGGGTGTATAGGAAGAGAAGATTTTTGTGGTACCACATCACTCCTCTAGCCCCCACCACCATGACTGCATCCAATGTGCCCCCTGTCTTCTCACACCGGAACTGCTCCTCCTTGTGACACAGTACACAGGACACTGCACATTAGTAGGGTTGACAGATCTGGCCGAGCCGGTTCCATGACAATGTCACACGTTGTTAGTCATTTCCTAACTGCTGACATAATACAGGCACCAGTGACTAAAATGTACAGCAAGAAGACGCCAGTCCCTGTGAGTGTAGCGCAATACAAGAATCCAATACATCGAATAAAAAAAGTGATGTTTTGGGGCCAGTTTATGGTCAAAAGTTCATTCAGGAAAAGGCGGAAATCCAAGGCTGATCCGAAGGTTTGGCAGTCGGAATGTCACGGATCATTCTAGGGAGCTTATCTGCTTACAGACGCCTACAATGGTTTTCATGTAATTTCTGAATGGAAACCGCACCAAGAAGGCAGATGTCACTTTTTACCCCCGTGACTTTTTGGTAACCACACAAAGAAATACCAGTGACAAATAAACTATAGGCAGAGTCTGCGTGGATTTCAGCACAAAATATGCCCCAAAATCCACTCGTAAAAAATTTATTTATAATGGCATAAAGCAGTGGTTCCCAGTATCTGTGAAATCAGAGAACTCCAGAAGCCCCTGCTGTGGCACCTTAAAGGGGTTGTCTCACTTCAGCAAATAGCATTTATCATGTAGAGCAGGGGTCAGCAACCTTCGGCACTCCAACTGTTGTGAAACTACAATTCCCAGCATACTGGGAGTTGTAGTTTTATAACAGCTGGAGTGGCGGGGGTTGCCTACCCCTGATGTAGAGAAACATAATACCAGGCACTTACTAATGCATTGTGATTGTCCATATTGTCTCCTTTGCTGGCTGGAATCATTTTTTCATCACATTATACACTGCTTGTTTCAATGGTTACGACCACCCTGCAATCCATCAGCGGTGGTCGTGCTTGCACAATATAGGAAAAAGCCTTGGCCTATGTGTACTCCTACCAGTGGCGGATCCAGGGGGGGGGGGGGCAACGGGGCAATTGCCCCCCCCCCGATATTGTGGCAGCACCGGCGGCAGTGACAGGAGATGAACGCTTCCACTGTGGAAGCGTCCATCTCCATAGCGATCTGTGTCGCCGTCCTCTGGACAGCGATACAGATCGCTTTGCAGTGCGGCAGGGGAGGGAGAGGCGTCTCCCTCTCCTGCTCTTCTGATAGGCTGCCGGCCTCGTGCCGACAGCCTATCAGAGCGGTTCAGGCGGCGCGATGACATCATCGCGCCGCCTGAGCAGAGGACAGAACGGGACACAGGCCAGAAGAGGCCAGCATCCAGCGCTGCAAGGAGGTAAGTAAGTAGGGAGGGAGAGGGAAAAAGAAAACCTGCACAATATTGGGGGAAAAAGAAAACCTGCACAATATTGGGGGGGGGGAAAAGAAAACCTGCACAATATTGGGGGAGGGGGAAAAATCAGCACAATATTGGGGGAAGGGGAAAAGAAGCCTGCACAATATTGGGGGGAAGAAGCCTGCACAATATTGGGGGAAGGGAAAAGAAGCCTGCACAATATTGGGGAGGAGGGAAAAGAAGCCTGCACAATATTGGGGGAAGGGGGAAAGATGCCTGCACAATATTGGGGGAGAAGCCTGCACATGATTTTGGGGGAGGGGGGAAGGAGCCTGCACATGATTTGGGGGGGCTGGGGAAAGGAGCCTGCAAATAATTTTGGGGGAAGGGGGATGGGTGGGGAAAGGAGCCTGCACATGATTGTGGGGTGGGGTGGGGACGGGTGGGGTGGGACATGATGGGGGGAGAGAGGAGACTGGCACTTTTCACTAGCACATGATCGGGGGGCACTATGGGGACATTACTGATGTATTTTATATGGGGGTAGTAGGATAATTTGTCCAGAATATGGGAGGATGATGGAAAAGTAGTAACTGAGATTTATTTTGTTGTCAAACTGCAGAGACGAAACCTGTCGGTCTGGTCTGAAGGTCTGAAAGGAGAAGATGAGGAAAGAGAACATCTACATCACAGGAGACGTCACTGGATGGAAGAGGTAAGTGGGGCTGTATTTCTGTAGTGATCGGAGCTGGGGCGTATCAATCGCCCAAAGTGCCCCTCCCGAGACCAGGCTCTGGATCCGCCAGTGACTCCTACAGTCCCAGACTGGTGCCTTTTCCTATAGTGTGCAAGCATAACCACCACTGATGGAATGCAGGGTGGTCGTAACCATTAAAACAAGCAGTGTATAATGTGATAGAAAAATGAATCCAGCCAGCAAAGGAGACAATATAGAGAATCACAATACATTAGTAAGTGCATTGTATTAACTTCCTCCAGATGATAAATGCCATTTGCTGAAGTGAGAGAACCCCTTTAAGGATAATTTCCAATGAATCAGCAGCTAATTCACAATGAATCTGTGGCAAATCACCCAAAGAGAATAGTGGCTTTTTAGAGTACCAAAAAAAATCCATTCTGACTCCTTAAAGGGGTTGTTAATGTTCTAATTACTCATAAGGGTCATTCATGTCAGATCTGTGGGAATCCAACACCAGCACCCCAACCAATCAGCTGGTCTCAGCCAGGGCCGGTGCAAGGATTTTTGCCGCCCTAGGCAAAAGAAAAGTTTGCCGCCCCCCCCCCTCATGTGACATCACAATGCCCCACCCATATAATCTGCCATAATAACTAACGCGAGTGTATAGGGATAGCAGTGTGTGTGCAGTGGATGCATGGTGTGTGCAGTCGATGCAGTGTATGTGTGTGTGGAGTGTATAGGGAGACCAGTGTGTAGGTGATGCAGTGTGGGTGTGTGCAAGGGATAGAAAGAAGTTCCGTGTTTGTGTATAAGGTTTGTGTTGTGTGTTTCTGAATGTGTGTACAGAGTGCGTTCTGTGAATCTGTGTTTGCATGTGTAAGGCTCTATTCATACATCCAAAATTCTGTTCCGCATTTTGCGGAACGGAATTGCGGACCAACTTATTTCTATCCACACTCCCGGGTCCACACTACCATCCCGCAAAAAAATAGAACATGTCCTATTCTTGTCTGCAATTGCGGACAAGAAAAGGCATTTTCTATGCGAGTGCCGGCAATGTGCGGTCCGCAAAATGCGGAACGCACATTGCCGGTGTCCGTGTTTTGCGGATCCGCAAAACACACTTGGATGTGTGAATGGAGCCTAAGAGATGCATTGTGTTTCAGTGTGTGTAAGGGATGCAGTGTGTGTGTGTGATGGATGTCAAACCTCCCCCAGTCACTCTCTTTCTTACCCCCTCCCTTGTGTCACTCTTTTCCCCTTCTTGTCACTCTCATTACCCCATCATTACTCTTATTCCCCTAGTCACTCTATTTCTTGCCCCTTGTGTCACTCTGTTCCCTCCTGTCAGTCCCTCTGGTGTGGTGTGTGTGGCCGCCCTTCTTGTCACTCTCAACCCCCCCTCCCCCTCTTGTGTCACTCTGTCCCTCCTGTCAGTACCTGTGGAGTAGGGCGCAGGATTAAGGCAGGCAGTGTGAGAACTTCCTGGTGTCAGTCCATGTGGAGTAGCGTGGCTGAGCTCTGTCCGGTTCCGTGGTACAGGAGCTTTTGTTCCTTGTACCGGCCGGACTGGAGGAAGTGCACACTAAGTGAGCACTTCCTGTCAGTCCGGACAGGTACAGGAAACAAAAGCTCCTGTACCACGGACTGTACAGAGCTACGTTACTCCACAGGGACTGAGTCTGACACTAGGGAAGCGCTCACACTATCTGCCTTAATACTGCGCCCGGGCGGTGCGCGTCAGCCCGGGCGGGAGCCGGCGCCCCCAGCAAGAGTGCGCTCTACGCGGTGGCGTACTCTGCTTATGGGTGGCGCCGGCCCTGGTCTCAGCAGAGGTTGGCGCTGAAAATTACACTGTGTGGTGGCCGTGTCAGGATACTGTGGCTTAGCTCCGATTCAACCTGCGCCCTAACAGCTGATGGTGGAAGTGACAAGCGTCAAATGCCGCCAATCTGATATTGATGAGTTCTCCTGAGGGTACATCATCAGTATCTACAGCGAGCACCTGAGGAGCCAGTGCACAGGATGGGAGTGGTACGGGCCCTGATGAAGTGTTGTGTCATGGTGTACTCTCTCAGGTCATTGCTCCCTGGGGATTGATGCAGTGGAAATGTAGTTTGAAAACTGAGGCCAGAAATAAATGTATTACAGTCTGTTTTACTATGCGCAAAATATAAGGCTGAACTAGATGGACAGATGTCTTTATTCGGCCTTATAAACTATGTTACTATAACTGGTAGTACATGCAGTGGCAGGGTTTGGGATGGCCCCAAAGCTACACTGGGTCCCCGGACACCATCAAGGTGTCAACATCTGTTGCTGCTCTCCAGAAGGGATGGTAAGGCGTGGTGCACCCCAGTGGCAAATAAATCCAGAGAGTCAGGGCCTGCTGTAATCAGGGTGCTTCTTTACTGGAGGGATTCAGGTGCAAAACAATACAGACGAGGCACAGGGCTGGCTTCTCTGGTCTCCTCCCTGGCAGAAGAAGGGTCTGATGCTGAGGAAAGGCCTGAGCTAGCTGTCTCTCCTCTCTTCAGAAGGCTGGTACCCGGGTCCAAGGCTGGTGATCCAGGGTCTGTGGCAGCGTATCTCCGTCTCAGCGTCTTCTTATGGTCACTCAGTAGTCTGGCAGAGTCTCCTCTTCCAAGCACTGTTCCCTGACTGCAGCACACTAGGGGCTCTGAATGCTCTCCTTATATACAGTTTTAGCTAGACTAGAACCTTCTAGCGGGAGGGGTGGAGTGGAGAAGCTTAGCACAAACAGATACAATGTTACACTTTCCATCTCTCATAGGCTTACAGTAGAACTTCAAGGATACTCAATGGTAATGACAAAGCAGTTTTTCCAGACAAAAACAAGTTTCCAGACATAACAACAGAGCTAAAACCAGACAGTCACAAGGTCAGTCTGTCTGCTTTTGGTGGTAAACAACATCTGGCTTTTTCCCTCCAAAACATGGTCTTCTTTAAACTCTATGGCAGCTGTGGAAAATTATCAACTTCTCATTCAAAGTCCTAACAGTCTTTCAGTCATTCATTAACCTTCATTTTCACAGAGCATTGCAAGTACAGAGATAATGAACAGGATATATATCACAACATATAAAATACAGTTACACAGTAATAAACAGTAAAAGTTAACCCTTCCAAGAGAAATAAAATAAAAAGTTTTAACTTTGCATAGGGGAAATAGGCAAATGTCCACAAATGTCCAAACGTCAAAGTACCTCTACTCCAGGGCACTACATACATCCAGTAGTAGTTGGTACAAAGGGCAATCTCTATCCCCGGATGATGAGGTGCAGTGGCTGGATAAGTGGCAAATAATGGACCTCAGATATGCAAACCTGCTGACAACTTTCTCTTCTGGCTAACAGCTATGAACTGGCACTAGTGGATTTAGGTGTCCTACAGGCTTCTGAGTTGGTCTGGCCTGGATGTCATCTAGGTGATATACTGAACTGTATTCCCTCACCTGCAGCAGGGTCTGAAAAGCTGTAGTTGCTGGTCATTCTGCAGTCTATATCACGCTGTAGCTTTTTCGATGGAAGTAGAATTGGTTCTGTTAATATCTCTGGAGTGGTAGCCTCACAGAAGATCTGGATAAAGACCTTTGGAGTAGGAGCACTAGCATGTGCTTCCTTCATGTTGGTGTACTTAACACAACATATTTAACAAAACATATTTGCAGATACTCCCAGGTATAACAAGGACAATCCCTTTAATCCTACATAGCAGTGACCATCTTGTCTTTAGTGTGATGATCCTGTCAGACCTCTCCCTGTTCCTTAGTTTCCTGGCATCCATAAGTATATAAACAGCCAGTGAGAGGGGCACTGCATAAAAGTGTTGGGACCCTCTGTGGTCAATCTTCAACCATGGTGAGGATGTGTTTGTATGATGTGGCGGTAACTCTGTAAGGTTATGGAAGCAGCCAAACAGGTGAGGAGGAACAGGGAGTCAGAACCTCATGCTAATGAGCGTAGGTGTCCCAAAAGGAGGTCCTCTGTTCCAGTTATAATACTGGTGTGTTCTCAGTGGCAGAGAGGCCTATGGCTACAGCTCCTGATACAACTGTTACCTCCACACTGGTACAGCTTCATCCCGGGTCTACTATGCACACCAGCTTGCTACACAATAGGGGAGATTTATCAAAACTGGTGAAAAGTAGAACTGGCTTAGTTACCCATACCAACTAATCAGACTCCATCTTTCATTTTCCAAATGGAGGTGCGAAAAATGAAAGGTGGAATCTGATTAGTTGCTATGAGCAACTAAGCCAGTTCTACTTTACACCAGTTTTAATGAATCTCCCCAACCTGCTCAATAGAACATCACTTCATAGAATAAATCACTCCTTTTTGTTCCTGCCCTCTTCCCTCTTGTCTTGCTTGTTTTCACCCTGGTTTTCACAATCTTCTTCAAGTCAAGGACCTACAGTGACACGAAGCTGACCTTGACACATTCTTACAACAGGGAAAACTTTCTCTAACCACTTCTGGGTCTCTTGCTACATGTACTGACTCTGTCGTTACCCAGACAAGAAGTTGAAATGTTGCTTGACAACCTTAAAGGAGCGGTCCAGCTTTTTGGACATTTTTATCGTTGGCTAGCAGTGTGTTCTACTTGTTAAAAAAAGCATACTCACCTGCTCGCCATCTTCCGTTCTGGCTACTAGTGTTGAGTGAACCGGGTTTGGATTGCTGTATCCGAACCTGATTCATTTGTAAGTTTCAATATATAGCCTCCATCCTACTGTAAAATATGTAGGCTCTGCGGAGGTCTTTGCGAACTTTCGGCAAATACGCAAAACCTGGTTCGTCTCGCGTCTATGACGTGACACTTTGTTTACTCGCATAAATTGCAGTGTCAAAATCTGAAGCTTAACTCGGCTTCGGTAAGGAGTTCAGCTTCGGATTTTGACACTGTAATTTATGAGAATAAACAAAGTGTCATGTCAGAGACGAGAGACAAAGCAAGTCTCGCAATATTTGCCGCACGTTCGCAAAGACCGCCAAGGAGCCCATACATTTTACGGTAGGACGGAGGCTATATTGTTAACAAAGTTTTCAAACGAATCGGATTCGGATACAGCAATCAAAACCCGATTCGCTCAACACTACTGGCTACCTTCAGTGGTCTTTTGTTCCCTGTCCTGTAAACTTCCATATAGATGGGGGTCACTGCAGCCAATGAGTGGCCTCAGAAGTGACATGTCCCCAAGCTGCACGTTACAGCTGGGTCATGAGCCACTGGGGCAGGGGTACACCTAGCCTTTCTGCTGCCTGAGGCGAAAACGAATGCAGTGCCCACCCCCCTCCCAAATGCCAATTTCTTAAACTAACCCCTTGCTTTCAGGCCATGCATCATCCGTGATATTTGCCGAGTGATGTCAGTTCCCCCTCACTCATCACATATGACGTTACGTGCCGGGGTACATGAATGGGCAGCCCTCCTGTACTGGAGATAGCGCTTAGTTATACAGCTGTTGTGCTAAGTGACTGACAGACGTCCTGCCACTTGCAGCCTCCAGCACTGTGTGGGTGGAGAGGAAACAAGGCATGATGGGAAGGACCAGTCATAAGCTAACGAGCTTACATGTTACTTAGGCAGGTGCCTGAGTGCCGAGAGCTGGATGAGCCGACGCCATTGTGTACAATTGCTGTGTCCTTTTCTATGGTATATGCCTAAGGCTTTCCTTGACTTTAAGCTTTTTTTTTACACTTCTCACGGTAGGAGCCGGTTTAGAGATTATAACTATAATCCTGCCGCATTTTAAGACCAAATCGTTTCACTTTTGAACTATAATGTTCTTTTAATCTTGCGCTTTGGGGCTCGGCTACATTTTTGTAATAAGAAATACCATCTTGTCAACTATGTCAACTATGGCGCACGTTTACAGCAGTTTTACTATTTTTGTTATATTTAGTGATATTTCAAAAACAAAATAAATTAATTTAGCCATTCTCTAGATAAAGTGTAGAAATAAAATATACAGTGCCTTACAAAAGTATTCATCCCCTTGACTTTTTTCGTGTTTTGTTACATTACAGCCTTAAGTTCAATGTTTTATTAATATGAATTTTATGTGATGGATCAGACACAATAGTCTAAGTTGGTGAAGTGAAATGAGAAAAATATATAAATAAAACTATTGTTTAGAAATAGAAAACAGAAAATTGCCATGTGCGCATGTATTCACCCCGTTTGTTAGGAAGCCCATAAAAAGCTCTGGTGCAACCAATTACCTTCAAAAGTCACATAATTAGTGAAATTATGTCACCTGTGTGCAATCTAAGTGTCACCTCATCTGTCATTAGTGTTGAGCGCGAATATTCGAATTGCGAATTTTTATCGCGAATATCGCAACTTCGATAATTCGCGAATATTGCGAATATATCTCTATATATTCGCAATTTCGAATTTTTAGTTGTTTTTTTTTTTTTTAGTTGTTAATTCTTGTTGCTCTCTGGTTGTCTTCCCACTTCCCAAAAGCTGTTCTTACCTGTCCGGAGGATTCCTGGCTCCCTGCCCGCTTCAGTCAATGCCCGTTGCCGCTTCTGCCGACTTCCCGTGTGCATGGAGCGTCCCCATCCCTATGGGAATGCCTCCATGCTAAAATGTACTGTCGGATGTGAGAATCACGATCTCACAAATTTGACTAAGTTGTAATCGCAATGCGATTAATATAACCTGAATTATTCGCATTGCAATATTCATTCTATTCTAGCAATACAACCATTAGGAACTTAGCTCTAAGATCAATTCGCAACGCGAGTATATGTTCGCTTGCGAATGAAACTTAGAGCTAGCTGAGTTCCTAATGGTTGTATTGCTAGAATATAACGAAGATTGAGAATATAGTGCTATATTCGTGAATTCGAGATATTCTCAATCTTCGTTATATTCTAGCAATACAACCATTAGGAACTCAGCTGTAAGATCAATTCGCAATGCGAGTATATGTTCGCCTCGCGAATTAAACTTAGAGCTGAGTTGCTAATGGTTGTATTGCTGGAATATAACGAAGACTGAGAATATCTCGAATTCACGAATATAGCACTATATTCTCAATCTTCGTTATATTCTAACAACAATACAACGATTAGGAACTCAGCTCTAAGTTTCATTTGCGAGGCGAACATATACTCGCATTGCGAATTGATCTTAGAGCTAAGTTCCTAGTGGCTGTATTGTTAGAATATAACGAAGATTGAGAATATAGTGCTATATTCGTGTGATATTCGTTATCTTTGTCAATTCTAGCAATACAAGTTAACCATTAGGAACTCCGATCTAAGTTTCATTCGTGACGCGAATATAAATTCGCGTAAAATTCACAATATATAAAATAATGACGAATATTCGATTTCGACAAATATATGACGAATATTCAATCGAATATTCGCGAAATATCGCGAAATCCAATATGGCACCTCCCGCTCATCACTATCTGTCATTACATATACACACCTTTTTTGAAAGGCCCCAGAGGCTGCAACACCTAAGCAAGAGACATTAGTAACCAAACACTGCCATGAAGACCAAGGAACTCTCCAAACAAGTAAGGGACAATGTTGTTGAGAAGTACAAGTCAGGGTTAGGTTATAAAAAATATCCAAATCTTTGATGATCCCCAGGAGCGCCATCAAATCTATCATAACCAAATGGCACAACAGCAAACCTGCCAAGAGACGGCCGCCCACCAAAAATCACGGACCGGGCAAGGAGGGCATTAATCAGAGAGACAGCACAGAGACCTAAGGTAACCCTGGAGGAGCTGCAGAGTCCCACAGCAGAGACTGGTATCTGTACATAGGACGACAATGAGCCGTACGCTCCATAGAGTTGGGCTTTATGGCAGAGTGGCCAGAAGAAGCCATTACTTTCAGCTAAAAACAAAAAGGCACGTTGTGAGTTTGTGAAAAGGCATGTGGGAGACTCCCAAAATGTATGGAGGAAGGTGCTCTGGTCTGAGACTAAAAAGAAAGAGACATCAAAGAAAACGCTATGTCTGGCGCAAACCCAACACATCCCATCACCCAAAGAACACCATCCCCACAGTGAGACATGGTGGTGGCAGCATCATGCTGGGGGGATGGGACTGGGACACTGGTCAGAGATGAGGGAAAGATGGATGGTGATAAATACAGGGATATTCTGGAGCAGAACCTGTACCACTCTGTGCGTGATTTGAGGCTAGGACGGAGGTTCACCTTCCAGCAGGACAATGACCCCAAACACACTGCTAAAGCAACACTTGAGTGGTTTAAGGGGAAACATGTAAATGTGTTGGAATGGCCGAGTCACAGCCCAGATCTCAATCCAATAGAAAATCTGTGGTCAGACTTAAAGATCGCTCTTCACAAGCGCAAACCATCCAACTTGAAGGAGCTGGAGCAGTTTTGCGAGGAGGAATGGGCAAAAATCCCAGTGGTAAGATGTGGCAGCTCATAGAGACTTATCCAAAGCGACAGGAGCTGTGATTGCTGCAAAGGTGGCTCTACAAAGTATTGACTTTAGGGGGTGAATAGTTATGCATATTGACATCTTCAAAGTTGTGGGCATGTTCTGTAAATTAAATGATGCAAATCCTTTAAACAATCCATGTTAATTCCAGGTTGTTAGGCACCAAATTATGAAAAAAGTCAAGGAGGTGAATACTTTTGCAAGGCACTGTAAAGGCCTCCCCAGCAATATAAATATGTATAATATACAATAATGTATTACACCCAGTGCGCAGTGCATACCTCCACAAATCACCCCAGAACACTAAAAGAAACATAGCATAAATTAAGAACATACACACATGCTCCCTAAAGAAAAGCACTTACACATGTGTAGTCTCTTCAGAGGAGTTTGGGAGTAGCTTATTCCCTTCTTCCCATTGAAAATACATTCTATGTACATGTTATGAGCAACAGAGGTCTTCACGTTGCTTCATATTCACCTAGCTACTAAGTTCATTTTGGCAGTTTCTATGTAATTGCCTTGTTCTTGAATTTGTGTTTGGTTATTGCCTAGTTGATTAGGGTGAAGTTGCTGACTGTTGAGCCTTTATATATCCAGACCTTATTCCAGTCTGGTTGTCAGGTACAGTGTTTGCTAGGTTAATAACCTTCCAGATAGTTTGCCCTTTGTTCTGTGTTGTGGAACCTGTAGTTCCACAATTGTATCTTGTTCTAGTCTAGTGTGTTTTCTGTGTATTCTGAGAGTTGTAGTTCCACAGTCTTTCTTGATGTGTTTGAGATTTATTTGAGATATGTTACTGTACTGTTGTATTACTCAGGCTGATTTGCTAAAAAAATTAAGATAGGGTCAGTTCAGAACTGCTCTGTTTATGTTCATTGTTATTTATCTGCTATCTACCTATATTCCATACACCTGTACTCCACTCCATTGCATGACCCTCAACATTTGGTTCCGTCATCCACTCGTGAGTTTGTTTGTTTGTTTCAGAGACTTGTTATCTGCCAGTATTGGTATATGCTTCATATGTGTTGTTTTGTGACTGTCATGCAATTCACCCCTACTTTAATGGATACATTTTTTTACAGTAGACCCTTATGGTAATGGGTGCCACTGTGTGGCATCCATCTTAGGCATCCATTTAACATATACATCATGTGTATATGTTAAACGTTGGACAAAATACTGACGTGAACATAACCTCAACAAACATGGAGGGAAGACCAGCTGTCCATGAAGATGACTTATGATGGGTTTCGACACATTTCATCATGGACCCAGATCAAGGTCCAGTCTGAGACAAGGGCATTTTCAAGGAGTACAATTTTAATGACCTATCCTCAGGATAGGTTATCAATAGCTGATCGGTTGGGGTCCAATTCAGGAATCCCCGCCATTCAGTAGTTTGAAGATGCTGCAGCGCTTGGTTGAACGCTGTGGCCTCTTTCTAGGCAAGTGATGCCACATGCATGAGTGGCCCAAGAGAAGCTCAGTGTCATTTAACTGAATGGGTCTGGGCTGCAATACCAAGCAAAGCCACTATATAATGTTGATGACTTGAAAAAAAAGTCTAAAAGAAAGCCAAAAACCACCCTTGGAAACCATGGACCAATAGGAAGCTTCCTTCCATAATTGAAATCAGGTTGATCCCCAGATGAACTTCCTATGAAGACATTTTTGAACTTTGGTCAAGAAGTTTATTTTAGGAAAACAAAAACCCAAGGAAATGCTGATTGCGTAAATAAATCAGATGAGATCTAAAGGTTGTGTGCAATGATCTAGAAAGCTGAAGCAAAACAATCTGAGAATAGATCATGCCGGACTATTTGAGTTTCGCTCAAAGTTTTTGTAAGGCCAGGAAATGACACCGGAGTTTCTGCTGTCACTTAGTGTCATCACTGTACAGCAAAAATGTAAACTTAGGTCACAAAGAAAAACAAAAACTTCATGTTAATACGTGTGTATGTATGTTTTGCTGATTCTAAAGGTGGAAATTCCACCTTAGAACAAAAATGAAAACAGTAAGATATTTTTTTAATTCTATGAGTTTATGATGTGGACCTTTTATAAATCCCTTGTAAGATCTCATCTTGAATATGGGTTGCAATTTCTCCAATGTGCCCTGGCCAGATGAGTTATGTGGGGGTATTTACTTTGTCCACAGAAGGAAATTGCTTGCTGTTGTTGTGAATCAATTATTTGTAAAGTAAATGTTTTTATTATTATTTGGTCAATGGCATCACCTGTATGTTTATGTACTGGTTAACCCCTTAAGGACACGGCCCTATTTCACCTTAAGGACCAGGCCATTTTTTGGCGCCATCCTGGTGACGAAGGCTCGCCGAAACGCGCGTTGGGGTGGCGCCATCCTGGTCCTTTGGTTTTACTGTCACATTGGGTAAGATCTGCTAAGATTTAAGTTATTGATTGTTTATTGACTGCATTAATGTTAGTATTGGTGGATGTCAGAGCACAGAGCGAGTGATTTATATCAGCATCACGCTCTCTCTGTATGTCAAGTTTATAATGGCTATCACTATTTACATATAACCTTATGTTCAATACTATGCGTCAACCTGCAGATCTTTTCCTTTATGTTATTAGCCAATTTGTGGTCTGGGATGGCGCTACAAACTTTTCACTCTCCTGCTGTATATTTTAATATTTATTTACTAATAAAGTACATTTATATATATATTTTTGCATTTGGCTCCATTTTCTGTCTGATATTTTGTTGATCTTGCTATAGGAGTATATGCACAACATAATTAGGAATGTGGGTCTCTCTTACTAAATGCCCTGGTATTAACCGTTTATTGTTGTTGGGCAGGAGACACCCCCTTGGTCATTTTTTGTTTTGTACTGTTTGGCCAAACGGCAGGACATAGAAGGAGAGGAACACCAAATGGTTTTTGGAAGGCAGATTTTGCAGGACTTGTTTTTTTACACCATGTCCCATTTCAAGCCCCCTTGATGCACCCCTAGAATAGAAATTCCAAAAAAGTGACTCCATCTAAGAAAGTACACCCCTCAAGGTATTCAAAACGGGTTTTATAAACTTTGTTAACCCTTTAGGTGTTCCACAAGAGTTAATGGCAGAAGGAGAAACAATTTTAGAATTTTGATTTTTTGGAAAATTTTCCATTTGAATCCATTTTTTCCAGGAATAAAACAAGGGTTAACTGCCAAACAAAACTCAATATGGGTTGCCCTGATTCTGTACTTTGCAGCAACACCCCATATGTGGTCGTAAACTACTGTTTGGCCAAACGGCAGGACATAGAAGGAGGGGAACGCCTTATGGTTTTTGGAAGGCAAATTTTGCTGGACTGGTGTTTTACACCATGACCCATTTCAAGCCCCCCTGATGCACCCCTAGAGTGGAAACTCCATAAAAGTGACCCCATCTTTGAAACTACAGGATAAGGTGGTAGTTTTTTAGGGACTATTTTAGGGTAAATATTATTTTTGGTTGCTCTATATTAAGTTTTTTTATGGAAAGTAACAAAAAAACTTTTTTTTTAATTTCATCTCCTTTTGCCAATAACTCTTGAGGAACACCTAAAGGGTTAACAAAGTTTGCAAAATCAGTTTTAAATACCTTGAGGGGTGTAGTTTCTTAGATGGGGTCACTTTTTTGGAGTTTCTACTCTAGGGTTACATCAGGGGGGCTTCAAATGGGACATGGCGTAAATAAACCAGTCCATTAAAATCTGCCTTCCAAAAACCATATGGCATTCCTTTCATTTTGCATCCTGTTGTGTCCCCGTACAGCAGTTTACGACCACATATGGGGTGTTTCTGCAAACTACAGAATCAGGGCAATAAATATTGAGTTTTGTTTGGCTGTTAACCCTTGCTTTATTACCCGAAAAAATAGATTTACCGTATTTTTCGCTTTATAAGACGCACTTTTTTCCCCCCAAAAGTGGGGGAAAAATGGCCGTGCATCTTATAAAAGAAATGTTGCACTGAAACTGATGTATCGCCGGCCGCTACGCTGCGCATAAAGCAGGCGGCGCGGGCACATGACATAGTGAGTGACGCTGTAAGTGCCCGCCCGCCTGCCTGCCCGCCCGGCCTCCTGCCTCCTGCCGCCGCCTCCTGCATGCCCTTCGTAAGTGTAAGACTATTACCGGTATATGTACCGGTTTTACTGGCTACTTTAAGTTAATACAGTGAGCGGGGCCCGGTGCAATAGGGCACAGTAACTGCACCGGGCCCCGCTGCCATTACAAAGTCGTATTAAATGCTGGCCCCCTCCAGTTAACAGGGACACTGTTATGGGGAGATCTGTGGATGACACATAGCATAAGATGCTATGTGTCATCCACAAATCCCCTAGCAGTGTCATGCCATCCCCAGATGCCCCCATAACAGTGACATCCACAGCTCCCCATAACAGTGTCACCCACAGTCCCCCATAACAGTGTCACCCACAGTCCCCCATAACAGTGCTAGCCACAGATCCCCATTACAGTGTCAGCCACAGTCCCCCATAACAGTGTCACCCACAGTCCCCCCATAACAGTGCCAGCCACAGATCCCCCATTACAGTGTCAGCCACAGATTTCCCCATAACAGTGCCACCCACAGATCCCCCATAACAGTGTCATCCACAGATCCCCCATTAGTGTCAGCCACAGATACCCCCATAACAGTGCCAGCCACAGATTCCCCCATAACAGTGCCAGCCACAGATTTCCCCATAACAGTGCCATCCACAGATCCCCCATAACAGTGCCATCTACAGATCCCCCATAACAGTGTCCTCCACAGATCCCCCATAACAGTGTCCTCCACAGATCCCCCATAATAGTGCCATCCACAGATGCCTATAACAGTGTCATCCACAGACCATCATTAGGTCAAAACCCACCAAAAGCACACCTTTTGATTCAAAATCTTTTTTTTCTTATTTTCATCCTCAAAAACCTAGGTGCGTCTTATAATCAGGTGCGTCTTATAGGGCGAAAAATACGGTAAATAGAAAATTTGCCAAAAAATGGGTGTTTTGGCACCGTTTTTTTTTTTTTTTTTTAACACTGTTCATCCGAGGGGTTGGGTCAAATGTTATTTTTATAGGGCAGATTCTTACAGACGCGAAAATATCTAATATGTCTATTTTTTTACATTTATTTAGATTTTACACTATATTATTATTTCAGAAGCAAAAAAAAACAATTTTAGTATCTCCATAGCCTGAGGGCTACAGTTTTTTTATTTTTTGGGTGATTGTCTTAGGTAGGGGCTCATTTTTTGTGGGATGAGATGGCGGTTTAAATGGAACTATTGTGGGGGGCATATGACTTTTTGATTGCTTGCTATTACACTTTTTATGATCTAAGTTGACAAAAAATGGCTTTTTTTACATCGTTTTTTTTTTTTTTTTGACGCCGTTTATCTGAGGGGTTAGTTAAAATGTTATTTTTATAGAGCACATTGTTACGGACGTGACAATACCTAATATGACTACTTTTAGTATTTTGTTGGTTTCAGTTTGACATCATCAACCAACAAAAGAAAAAAAAATTGTCTCCATATTCTAAAAATTTATTTTTTTTTGGTTGGGCGACTGTCTTATGTAGGGGCTCATTTTTTGCGGGGTGAGAGGGCGGTTTTAATGGCACTATTTTGGGGGGCATTTCTACTTTTTGATGACGTACTATTACAAATTTCTGGATCTAAGGTGACAAAAAAAAAAAAATTTTGACATCGTTTAAATTTTTTTTAAAGGGCGTTTATCTGAGGGGTTAGATAATATTTTATTTTTATAAATCAGATTATTACGGACGCGACGATGCCCAATATGTATGGCTCTCAGACTTTGGAGACACTAAAACAAGATTTTTTCAAAACTTAAATACAATAAAATCATTTTTGAAAAAAAACAAATAAGTTGTTTCTGTGTTTCGAAAGTCTGAGAGCCACATTGAGTGGTCGTGTCCTTCCGTATCCCCCTCCTGTGACACACTCTGCACTTTTTTTGGGTTCGTCCCTTCTTTCCAGTATGGGGGACCACACCTGGAAAGTGTTGGCCAGGGACGACCCGGGCGCCTCCAGTTTCTGAGGTACTCCGACCTGCTCTTTCCCGGTCTGAAAAGATCAGGGCCTTGAGGACTGCCTCATAGAATTGGAGGAATGTCCCTTGGCGTTGTACATGGCAACCTGTACCAAGTAGACCGCAACTTTTTTGTACTATACCCGGGTTTTCCGCATAGCATTATATGGTTTGAGGACTTGATCAGAGAGATCAACTCCTCCCATATACTGATTGTAGTCGACGATACAATCAGGCTTGAGGACCGTTGCCGTGGTACCTCGCACAGAGACAGGGATGATGCCGTTACCATGGATCGTGGTCAGTATAAGGACATCCCTCTTGTCCTTATATCTGACCAGCAACAGGTTGTCACTAGAGATGAGTGAACTTTAAAAAAAAGTCCGGCGTTCGGCGTTCGGGCTGTGGTAAGTCACTGGTAAGGGCACATGTCTGACCCCTGGGGATAGTTACCTGGAGGGGGGAGGTAGGGAGGCCGTGCTGATTTTTCCGCACGGTCCCACAAGTGAATGTGGATCTGGCGGAGAGGGCCTGAAACAAGGGAAAGTAAAAGTATAAAAGTTATCCACGTACAAGTGGTAACCCTTAGGGGGGGGGTACCCTGGAAGGGGGGGGGGTCTAGGGTCGCACAGCTAAGTGCTGTGTACCCTAGACACCAAAAACTGTTTCCTAACTAACTTTCCCTTACTATCCTTGCCTAAATACCCTCTCCCTTACTGACCCTAGGGGATAATGCTGCTGCTGGGGATGCTGCTGCAGGTCCGGCGGTCGGTTGCTCTCTCCTCTGCCACCCTGGAAACTGTTGGAGGAGAGAGGAAGCAGCGGAAGTTTGAACTTCGCGCCGCTCGCTGCCGCCGGCCAATCAGAGGGCAGACAACTGTAAGTGACGCTGCCACTGCCCCAATCTAAGGACGGTGATTGGTGGTGTGTTTTCACACCACCGATCACCGTTCTTTTCCGGTTCATCGGGTCACCGGAGACCCGAATGCACCGGAAACGCAGCAAACCGCAGGTCTGAATTGACCTGCGGTTTGCTGCAATCGCCGATATGGGGGGGTCACAGGACCCCCTCGGCATTAGAACATGGTTCCTGCTGAGCTATATCAGCAGGAACCATGTTGCTATCACACCCGAATCGGGCGCCATAGCAATTAATACACAGGACGTACCGGTACGTCCTGTGTCCTTAAGGATTCGGACATCAGGACGTACCGGTACGTCCTGTGTCCTTAAGAGGTTTAGTGAAGACTGGCTAGTGATATGGTTTACATAGTGTGTTCTTGTTTTTTCACAACCAGGGGTGCACCTAGCTTTTCTGCTGCCTGAGGCGAAAATTGAAAAAGCCCCCCTCCCCTCCCCATACCAAATTCTCAACCTAACCCCTTCCTTCCTAACATTACGTATATCACTACAGAACATACAGGGTAATACAGCCCCACATACCTCTTAGGCCTCTTTCACACTTGCGTTCTGAGGATCCGGCAGGCACTTCCGTCCCGCCGGATCCGTCAGAACGCAAGTCGCCTGAAGCATTAGAAGACTGATCAGGATCCTGATCAGTCTTCGAATTGCTTTCAGGTTACTATGGCAGCCAGGACGCTACTAGCGTCCTGGTTGCCATAGTAGGAGCGGGGAGCGGGGGAGCGGTATACTTACAGTCCGTGCGGCTCTCGGAGCGCTCCAGAATGACGTAAGAGAGCCCCATGCGCATGGATCACGGGAGCCGCACGGACTTTAAGTATACTGCTCCCCCGCTCCCCACTACACTGTACCATGGCAGCCGGGACTTTAGCGTCCTGGCTGCCATGGCAACCATTCAGAAAAAGCTGAACGTCGGATCCGGCGATGCGCCGAAATGACGTTTAGCTTAAGGCCAGATCCGGATTAATGCCTTTCAATGGGCATTAATTCCGGATCCGGCCTTGCGGCAAGTGTTCAGGATTTTTGGCCAGAGCAAAAAGAGCAGCATGCTGCGGTATTTTCTCCGGCCAAAAAACGTTCCGGTCCTGAACTGAAGACATCCTGATGCATCCTGAACGTATTTCTCTCCATTCAGAATGCATTAGGATAATACTGATCAGGATTTTTCCGGCATAGAGCGCTGACGACGGATCTCTATGCTGGAAAACAAAAACGCTAGTGTGAAAGAGCACTTACATCCAGTGACGTCTCCTTTGATGTAGATATTCTCTTTACTCATCTTCTCCTTTCAGACCTTCAGACCAGACCACCATTTTTCAGCCATTTCTCATCTCTGCAGTTTGACAAAAAAAATCTTAGTTTACTACTTTTCCATCATCCTCCCATCTTCTGGACAAATCATCTTACCACCCCAAACACTGATAAACCCCCTGATAATACTAGTACCATGCAGATAGTTCCCAGCAAATAGTGCCCCTGACACTAATAGTGTAAACATTATATCCCCCCAAAATAATTGTGGTAAGCTGATACTGAGCCAAGGTGCCCCCACAGTAATAGTGCTCCCCAAAGTCCCACCAATAGTAATAATTCTCTGCTAGAGCACACATTGCAGTAACAGTGCTCCTACAGTGCCCCCAACATGTCTCCACTGTGCCCCAGAAGTAATAATGCTCCCATAGTGCCCATACTAGTAATCATGGTCCCCATAGACCCCCAGTAGTAATAAAGCCCACCATAATGCCTCCCAGTAGTAATACTTCTCCTTATAATGTGACAGTACAAAAAATGCCCCCTTATAATGTGTGCCAGTGCACAAATACCCCCTTTTAATGCCCCCAGTTGAGCTAATGTCCCCATAGTGCTCCAATAATGTGCCAGTATAAAATACCCCTATATAGTTCCACCAGTAAATGCACCCATAGTGCTCCTCCCCCTTCCTCCTTGTGCCCCCCATGATGTACTAGTATAAAATGCCCCTATATAGAGCCCCAGTAGATGCCCTCAGTGTCCCCCATAATTTGCAAGTATAAAATACCCCTTCTTAGTGCCCCCCATAGATGACCCCATAGTACTCCTCTCCCTCTTCCCCATAGTACCCACCATAATGTGTCCTGGTGGCCCACATAGTGTTCCTCTCCCCCCTTCCCCCATAGTGCCCCCGATATAAAATAGCCCTTATTTGTGGCCTCAATAGATGCCTCCATAGTGTTCCTCTCCCCCCTTCCCCCATAGTGCCCCCCATATAAAATACCCCTTCTTTGTGGCCTCAGTAGATGCCCTCATATTGCCCCCAATCATGTGCCAGTAAGAAGTGCCCCCATAGTGCCACCCAATAATGTGCTAGTAAAAAGTGCCCCCATAGTGCCCCCTAATAATATGCCAGTAAGAAGTGTCCCCATAGAGCCACCCAATAATGTGCCAGTAAGAAGTGCCCCCCCATAGATGCCCCCCAATCATGTGCCAGTAAGAAGTGCCCCCATAGTGCCACCCAATAATGTGCTAGTGAAAAGTGCCCCCATAGAGACACCCAATAATGTGCCGGTAAGAAGTGCCCCCCCATAGATGCCCCCCAATCATGTGCCAGTAAAAAGTGCCCCCCATATATGCCCCCAATAATGTGCCAGTAACAAGTGCCCCCAAATAATATGCCAGTAAGAAGTTCCCCATAGATGCCCCCACAGTGCCCCCCAATAATGTGCCAATAAGAAGTGCCCCCATAGATGTCCCCCAATCATGTCCCAGTAAGAAGTGCCCCCCATAGATGCTCCCCAATCATGTGCCAGTAAGAAGTGCCTCCCATATATGCACCTCAATCATGTGCCAGTAACAAGTGTCCCCAGAGTGCCCCCATAGCGCTCCTGTATTGTACCATATAAAAAAAATAAACTCACATACTTACCTCCATCAGGCTGGCAGCGATGTGATGCAGGCCTGTGTCCTGCGCTGTACGTCCTCTGATAGGCTGCAGGCACTAGGAACGGGGAAGGGAGGCACCTCTCCCCTGCCCCTCAGCATCCATCTGTATCGCTGTCCTGAGAACGGCGATACAGATCACTATGGAGTTGAGCGCTTCCACAATGAAAGCGCTCATCTCCCTGTGCCCTGCTGATGCCGCTGCCCCCCCCCCCCCACTTGTCACCAGAGCCTAATTGGCGGTGCGGCCCTGCACATAACCTGACGTGGATCACCACAATTCTATCCAGAGCCGTAATACCAGTCGTCCTCACAATTTGTGACATTTATTTTTCACAAAAGACAATAACAAATACCACCCCAACAATAGAACTGCCGATGGTTTACTAGGGTGGGTAAAGAAGAGCTCCAACTACAGAGTAACACGTCGGATTCCCATTGTCTAACAAAGCTGGTTGCTGGTTGCAAAGGTCACAATTTGATGCCACTATAATGGGGTTCTTGATGTGAGTTCAAAAGGTTTTTCATGTTTTAAGTTCACGCTGTGACCTGTTCAGTCAGGAACTGGCTTTTCTACATTGCAGCGCAGAAGAAAGTATAACTGAGGGCAGAGGTGACTACCGAACATCAAGGCAAAAAAGTTAGACTGAGCACATGTCAAAGCAGAAATGACTACAGGTAATACTAGCTTTACAACTATAACAAAAAGGATCTTATTGCATAGGATTTAAAGGGAACCGGTCATCAACGTTATGCCTATCTGACTGAGGTAAGCATAAAGTAGTGACAGAAATGCTGATTTCAGCGATGTGTCACTCATGAGCTAAAAGTAAGTGGTTGCCAAGAACCAGCATCATAATCATTGCAGCTGAGGCCTTGAAAAGAGTCAAATCTACCTGAGAAGAGTCCTGGTTACTATAATCTCCTGCTCTCCCGCCCATCTGCTGATGATTGGCAGTTCTCCCCTAGAGAGAAAGGGGGAAAATAAGGTATTAGACTGTCACTAATCAGCAGGTGGGCAGGAGAGCAGGAACTCATGAATAATCAGGACTCTTCTCAGGTGGCCGGGACTCTTTTCCAGGCCTAGTCTGCAATGATTGTGATGTTGGTTATCAGCAACCACTTACCTTTAACTTTTGAATGACAGACCACTGAAATCAACTCACCTGTCTCTACTTTATTCTGCCGTTAGTATGCGCAGCATAAAGTTAATTACAGGTTCCCTTTAATGAGCACTCGTCAGCAGGATTAACCCTGTTGAACCATGCATACTGCCTCTTAGGGTCAACCCTGCTGTTATGGCAGTGGGTTTGGAACTACTGACTCAACCAACAGATTTGATTTTGGGCTAATCCTAGGGCCATTATCCTGGCAGGCCTCGGGTATTCACCATTTAAACCCTCAACAGGGATCTGGACTTTGCTGCAAGGGAACCACCAGGCTGCTACCTCCTAGAGGAGTCTCTGTGTGATTAACACATAACCCATAGGGGTCAGAGACACCGATGCCGAACTGTGGGTCTGTGGGTCCAGCAGATTCGTAGTCAGCGACAGGCCAACGTCAGGGCAGGCAGAGTACATGCTGTGATGCAAATGGTCCAAGGTCAGGGCAGGCAGCATACGGTCAATACTAAGGTCAGGCACAGGTCAGGTCAGGCAAGGAAGAATTAGAAACCAGAAAACAGGCAGAGAGTCAGTACAAAAGCAGACAAAAGAGACAGCACACCTTTTCAGGATACTAGCATGCTAGAACACCTATTGTCTAAGGCACTCTTCCAAAGGGGAAAGGGCCTTAAGTATCCTATGGTTGTCAGCCATTGGCTGGAGAAGGTTAAAGTGTGTGCACTGGCCCTTTAAGAGCTGGATGGAGTGTGTGCACGCCCTACAGGCAGAGGAGGACAGGCCATGCTGGCAAACATGCAGCAGCCTGCGTGAAGGGACAGTGCTGACCTGGTGGCTTAACCTCCATGGAAGAAGACATAGGGAGGCAGGTCCAGGAAGCGGGACCGGGTAAGCAGAACTGTATCACCTGCCAATTAAAATTATACCTAACTTGTGAAAAATTGGTTGTGGCGTTCCCAAAAAAACAACTTTATGCAGATAAGGCCTTCAGAGCCACAAGGAGTGTGGCCATCACTGAAAAGATAAGGAGCTGAGGCTAGGCAGCCAACCCTCGGGACTCTGAAGCCTAATTTGCGTAAAGATTAAAGTCATACCTTTTTTTTATCAGGAATGCCTGGTTTAATAGGGTTGATCCTGCTAACAGATGCTCTTAAACCTGGACAATGATCAGCAATTACTATGCTGTTTAACTCATTAGATTCTGTGATCAAAGGCAAAGATGAGATCTCAGTGATAGAGGGAGAGGTTACCCTTCCAGCAGCCTGTGATCATGGCATCCAGGAGCCTAACATAGTCCTCAAGGTCTACCCTGGCTGCATGCTGTTAGGCCTAGTCAGTTTTACATTGTCAGGCAATCTGCTTTTAGTGGGACTAAGAATATAATTAACAAAAAAAAAAAAATTTAAGAAAGTTTATGAACCTGAAAGTGTTTTTTTTTAAAGTGTTAAAGAAATGCTCGTACAATCATTGACAAAAAAAAATTAACGCACCCAGACAGAAATGTGGGATTGCTGCAAAACGCAGCAATTATGTCAGATTACATAGTTACATAGTTAGTACTGTTGAAAAAAGACATAAGTCCATCAAGTTCAACCAAGGGATAGGTGGGGACGCGAATCCCAGAAGAAAGTGAGACTCAGATTTCTACACGTTTTCATAAGAATTAATGTCATTTACTTTTAAGAATTCATCTAAACCCTTTTTAAAACTGTCCACTGTTCCTGCTGTGACCACGTCCTGAGGAAGCACTGGCGTAGGGATTGCCATAGCAGCCATAGCAATGGCTGAGGGGCCCTATGCCATTGGGGGCCCGGGCCGCCGGCTGAGGATTTAGGGCCGGCGCCCCCATTAGCAAGGTGTGCCACCGCGTAGAGCGCACTCTTGCTGGGGGTGCCGCTCCTCCCCACCCAGCGCTGCCTCCTAGCTAATTTATTCACTGCACTTGCCTCTGTGAAATTGAAGAGAAGCGCCAGAGGCATCGAGGTGCGCATGCGCCATGTTCCTGGCCTCTGCCAGTGCGCCTGTGCGAGATTATGGCGCTTCTCTTCAATTATACAGAGGCAAGTGCAGTGAATAAATTAGCTAGGAGGCAGCTCTGGGCGGGGAGGAGATCTGTGGATGACACTGATGGGGGATCTGTCTGTGGATGACACTTAGGGAGATCTATGGATGACACTTAGGGGGATCTGTGGATGACACTTAGGGGGATCTGTGGATGACACTTAGGGGGATCTGTGGATGACACTTAGGGGGATCTGTGGATGACATTTATGGGGATCTGTGGAGGAAACCTATTGGGGATCTGTGGATGAGACTGATGGGGGATCTGTGGATGACACTTAGGGGGCATCTGTGGATGACACTTAGGGGGGATCTGTGGATGACACTTAGGGGGGATCTGTGGATGACACTTAGGGAGATCTATGGATGACACTTAGGGGGATCTGTGGATGACACTTAGGGGGATCTGTGGATGACACTTAGGGGGATCTGTGGATGACATTTATGGGGATCTGTGGAGGAAACCTATTGGGGATCTGTGGATGACACTGATGGGGGATCTGTGGATGACACTAATGGGGGGTCTGTGAATGAAACTGATGGGGGATGTGTGGATGAAACTGATGGGGGATCTGTGAATGACACTGATGGGGGATCTGTCTGTGGATGACACTGATGGGGGATCTGTCTGTGGATGACACTGATGGGGGATCTGTCTGTGGATGACACTGATGGGGGATCTGTGGATGACACTGATGGGGAATCTGTGGATGACACTGATGGGGAATCTGTGGATGACACTTACGGGGTTCTGTGGATGACACTTATTGGGGATCTGTGGATGACACTTATTGGGGATCTGTGGATGACACTTATTGGGGATCTGTGGATGACACTTATTGGGGATCTGTGGATGACACTTATTGGGGATCTGTGGATGACATTTATTGGGGATCTGTGGATGACACTTATTGGGGATCTGTGGATGACATTTAGGGGGATCTGTGGATGACACTTTTGGGGATCTGTGGATGACCCTTATTGGGGATCTGTGGATGACACTTATTGGGGATCTGTGAATGACACTTAGGGGGGGATCTGTGGATGACACTTAGGGGGTTCTGTGGATGACACAGGGGGATCTGTGGATGACACTTATTGGGGATCTGTGGATGACACTTATTGGGGATCTGTGGATGACACTTATTGGGGATCTGTGGATGACACTTATTGGGGATCTGTGGATGACACTTAGGGGGATCTGTGGATGACATTTAGGGGGGATCTGTGAATGACACTTAGGGGGGATCTGTGGATGACACTTATTGGGGATCTGTGAATGACACTTATTGGGGATCTGTGAATGACACTTAGGGGGATCTGTGGAAGACACTTATTGGGGATCTGTGGATGACACTTATTGGGGATCTGCGGATGACATTTAGGGGGATCTGTGGATGACACTTTTGGGGGATCTGTGGATGACACTTATTGGGGATCTGTGAATGACACTTAGGGGGGATCTGTGGATGACACTTAGGGGGTTCTGTGGATGACACGGGGATCTGTGGATGACACTTATTGGGGATCTGTGGATGACACTTATTGGGGATCTGTGGATGACACTGAGGGGGGATCTGTGGATGACACTTATTGGGGATCTGTGGATGACACTTATTGGGGATCTGTGGATGACACTTAGGGGGATCTGTGGATGACATTTAGGGGGGATCTGTGAATGACACTTAGGGGGGATCTGTGGATGACACTTATTGGGGATCTGTGGATGACACTTATTGGGGATCTGTGGATGACACTTATTGGGGATCTGCAGATGACATTTAGGGGGATCTGTGGATGACACAGGGGGATCTGTGGATGACACTTATTGGGGATCTGTGGATGACACTTATTGGGGATCTGCGGATGACACTTAGGGGGTTCTGTGGATGACACAGGGGGATCTGTGGATGACACTTATTGGGGATCTGTGGATGACACTTATTGGGGATCTGCGGATGACATTTAGGGGGATCTGTGGATGACACTTTTGGGGGATCTGTGGATGACACTTATTGGGGATCTGTGGATGACACTTATTGGGGGGTCTGTGAATGACACTTAGGGGGGATCTGTGGATGACACTTAGGGGGGATCTGTGGATGACACTTAGGGGGTTCTGTGGATGACACAGGGGGATCTGTGGATGACACTTATTGGGGATCTGTGGATGACACTTATTGGGGATCTGTGGATGACACTGAGGGGGGATCTGTGGATGACACTGAGGGGGGATCTGTGGATGACACTTATTGGGGATCTGTGGATGACACTTAGGGGGATCTGTGGATGACATTTAGGGGGGATCTGTGAATGACACTTAGGGGGGATCTGTGGATGACACTTATTGGGGATCTGTGAATGACACTAATTGGGGATCTGTGAATGACACTTAGGGGGATCTGTGGAAGACACTTATTGGGGATCTGTGGATGACACTTAGGGGGGATCTGTGGATGACATTTAGGGGGATCTGTGGATGACACTTATTGGGGATCTGTGGATGACACTTAGGGGGGATCTGTGGATAACACTTAGGGGGATCTGGGGATGACACTTAGGGAGGATCTGTGGATGACACTTAGGGAGATCTGTGGAGGGGTGTGGGGATGTTGGGGTGGGAGGTCCTGGAGGGGTGTTTGGGTGGGAGCTCTGGAAGAGGTGGGAGGTCCAATAGGTATGTGGGGTGGGAGATCCCGGAGGGGGGCCCATAAAAAAATGTTGCTATGGGGCCCAGTCATTTCTAGCTACGCCCCTGTGAGGAAGTCTATTCCACAGCTTCACAGTTCTTACAGTAAAGAAGCTTTGATGCTTCTAGAGACTGAACTTTTTCTTCTCCAGTCGGAAGCAGTGCCCCCTTGTCTTTTGAGGGCATTTTACATGGAATAGTTTTTCACCATATTTTTTGTATGGCCCATTAATATATTTGTATAGGTTTATCATGCCCCCCCCCCCCCTATGATGCACTCAAAGACATTTTGTCCAGCTGACAGACTTTGAGAGGGGACTCATCATTGATCATTTTGACGATTTTCACACCATTTAGGCCATTATGATCTAGCTGTTAGGAGGGGTTGGGAGCAGTGGTTACGTAAGGGCACGCACATGGCAAACAGGCTCCTGATGGCCCAGACAGACCACCAGTAGAGAGGGTCATTTGATACCCCGACAAGCACAAGCAGCTCCCACAATTTTGTTGTCCACCATCCAGACACAAATGGCCCCTTCATTACACACCCCTAACTCTGTCTGGACCATTTCCAGCCACTTAGCAGAAGGAAATTTGGTGTCACAACACCCATTATGTGTCCTGCCATTGACAGCAAGTCCCCATCGCCTTTGTTTGCAGTTATGTTGTGAAGAGAAACCTGGACTGCTACGGACTGGAGCAGTATCATCTTGATCTCCCGTAGGCTTCTGCTCTGTGCCTCTGCTCCGCACCGTTCCAAATCTTGCAGATTACTGACCCTGTATGCAGGCTGCAACACGGGCATGGGTCTCGCACGTTCATGTGCATGAGCCCTAAAAGACAGTTTTTGTGTTTTTTTGTAGAAAGCATATGAAAATAAAAAGCACACTCCAAAATGTATCACCCCATTTCTGTCTGGAAATAATCCCAATGTAGCCCTAATCTTATGTTTTCACACGGCACCCGGTGTCTTTCAGTACAGAAATTTTACTCGGAGATGTTTCAAGCCCCAATGCATACTTGTAAAGGCTATGAGCTGCCAAAATTATAGAAAGCCCCCAGAAATTACCCCATTTACCAAACAAGACCCCTTAAGGTATTCGGTTAGGGGTGTACTGATTATTTTGAACCCAGAATATTTTTTTTAACAGGTTAATGCTAACCAGGAGAAAAAAATTTTTTTTCCATTTTTTAAATAAGTGTTATTTTAGAGACAGTTTGTTTGTACAGAGCACATGAAAATGAAGAAACACACCCTAAAATGTAACCCCCCTATTTCTCCTGTGTTCATAAATATCCCCATTGAGGCCCTAATCTTACGTCTTGAGATACAGCAGGGCCCAAACGTAAAGGAGCAGCCAGTGGTTTTCAGAACATAAATTATAATGGCGCTGAGCTGCCTGAACAATAGACACTCCCCAAAAATGACCACTTTACCACTTTAAAAACTTAGACCCCTTAAAGCACGCTCACTGTGCATGCTTTAAGGCGTCTAGTTTTTAAAGTGGTCATTTTTGGGGAGTGTCTATTGTTTAGTGCGACAATATTATAGGAAGAAATAATGGCTATATATGGTTTTCTTCACATTTTTAATACATTTTTACTCAAAACAGAAGAAAAAAATATTTAAAAAAGGGGTAACTGTTACTGTCTTAATACGCCACATTCCTATCTTTTGTAGGGCATACAGCTGAGAAGTGAAGACGTGTACTCATGGGGGAGGCAGAGTTCCACAAAGGCATTTGCCTGCACATATGACTCCATCTTGCTAACAGTTATCCCACATTTATGCCATTCCGATGCTGGTCTGACATCTAATAAATTATTGCGGACATTTTTTGTTACTGTAGTAAAGGGCATCATGTCCAAGAAAATAGAGAGAATGCATCAAACTATATGGCAAATTCGAGTTTGCTCACAAGATGAAAGAACACCCGTAGGGCTATATTGACAAGGTGACATACCGTGACAGTCAAAGCAACTGGTTGTCCAGCGTCTCTTTAGCTCCATCAATCTCTATACGAGAGACAAACGTGCCAAGCGACTCAGTCCACCATAACAGGTCCGGCAAGGTAAAAACCACTGTGCACACAAACTACCAATCACCAACAGAATATATACAAGACAGTATCCAGAACCAGCTGTAGGAACAGTAATGGATCAGTAATCCTCAAAATGCTAACAACTCAATTATTAGAAACAGATATATAGTATTGGGGGCACTCAATTATCCTTCACACATGGATCATAATTAACACCGTTTAATAAAGGACAGTATTAAAACACAAAATACAAATGATAAAACCAATATTAAAAACAAAGATTAGAGACAGACGGGACACAATAGTCCAACCATAAATTCTAGCCACCAAATTGATAGTTCATGCAGCCGAGTATAAGCAGCCAAAAAAGTCTATTTTTTAGTGACAGAGAGACCACGTGGGACGCCGCGCCAGGTCCTGGCAGGGAACAAGCACGGAGAGCACACAGCCCGGAGAACGGACCAATACATGAAAAGTGGTAAAGTGCCATAAAGAAAGATTGTATTATCTGTCTGTTCGTCCGTCCAGCGAATGAGGGACTATACCATACCTGACCCACATACTGTGGAAATTAGGTGGAAACCATATTCCCCAGTATACTTACCTGGGATTTAAAAAGTATATTGGCCATTATCAAATACATATATATGGACCAGTATATCCCACCATACGAAAAGGGTATACACCTAAATTAATAATCATATGTTCCAGTATACATTGAGTGCCACATGGAATACATGACGGTACGATTGGGATCCTTTTGAAATGGAGAGACTCCATATGATTGATACAGGGTATGACATGGAAGCAGATTTAGGTTGGATACAGGACATTGTATGAAATATACTTTTTTCGCTGCTTATACTCGGCTGCATGAACTATCAATTTGGTGGCTAGAATTTATGGTTGGACTATTGTGTCCCGTCTGTCTCTAATCTTTGTTTTTAATATTGGTTTTATCATTTGTATTTTGTGTTTTAATACTGTCCTTTATTAAATGGTGTTAATTATGATCCATGTGTGAAGGATAATTCAGTGCCCCCAATACTATATATCTGTTTCTGGAACATTACGGCAAAGGGTGAACCGTTGGGAGTGCACCTTTAGTTATTGGTGAGGAGGGTGGAGCCACTGTACACCTTGCAACTCAATTATTAGAGATCCTCCAAATAAAATAATGTCACGCCCATATCACGATACAGTAATGTGGAATGAACAGTGTTATGTGGCAGGACATAGCCCTAAAAACTATGAAAATTAGGACCTTCATTCAATTCATCCACTCATAACTTCATATCTTGGATGTAGGGGTATAGGAATTATTTCATCAGGAGGGTAATCAATGGCCTCAATTTATTTGGCCGATCATAACGTGGGTCTTTTCGGTGGGACCTGAAAATGGTCACTAAATTGCAATGACTGCTAAAATACAGGGTTGGCATAGGCAGCATTGGCTGCCCATAAGAGCAGATAATGTTTATTTGTGACCAAGAACACCTGTGAGGGTCCACATTCTGGAACAGATAGATGTGGGCTTCTCCACAGTGAACAGCCTCAATAAAAAACTAATTTGTGAGTGGAATTAATTGAAAAAACAGTGGTAAAATATGTTTCAACAAATATGCTCCGCAGCCTTATTTCCATCTTGTTTTGCCAGGACTAGTATAGATTATCTCAATATTATATCGGTGGGGTGGTGGTCAACTTCCTTAGACCACTGAGCCTTTCACTAACCTAGACCACCAGTGTTGTTTCCATAAACCCTTTAGGCCATCATTGCCCCTTCATCTCAACAGACCACCAAGGTGACAACTTTTGTGTCTTTCCAGAAGGCCCAGAAATAAACTATGGACTGCTCAGTTTTATCTGGATGTTGTATGCAATATCTATCTAGAGTTCCAGAGTGTCTAGATTCTAGCGGGGCGGACTAGCCATAGACCTTACAGGGTAATTTCCCGGGGGGCTGATGCCCCAGGGCGCCACCCAAGCCCTCCTCTCTGCCACTGGTCAGGTACATAATTAGCTCTCAGCAGTAATTAACGCTGTGAGTATCAGGCACTCATGTACCCCGCCAGGTACCGCACATGCCTTCCCGAGTTCAACTCCTAAGCCCCCTGCTCCATAGTCAACTGGAGGAGGAGGACAGAAGATGGTAGCTATTGGGGGCCACCACAGAGGGTCAGCTTTTGGAGCAGTATATTGTGCTACACTGTGTTATTTGGTTCTGCTGGGATGGTATTTTGCACCATGGTATTTTTTACCTCGCCTATGTGTGTTGCCCCGCCTTCTGTTAATTTGGACCTGCCTACAAAATGGGGTCACTTTTAGTTTTTTTCCAGGGCCACTTTAAATTCCCAGTAGCCCTTGGATTCTAGTTACTATACAGCTATTTACCTGGACCCTACATGACTCAGATTAAAGCACACGATGATACAAACATGGATTTAAAGATAGCAGCTGATGAGTTTCATTATTTTACCTCGGCAGAAACTAAAAACTAAAGACAAAGAGCTACTTGTGCAGGAGAGATAATATCAGGATGATGGACATGGGGTTTGGGATGTTTACATCTGCTGGTGGAGAAATGCAAAGACTCTATAGAAGCAGACATTCCAGCTGTCACCACCATTAGTGACATGCACTTAGATCACTACCCGTCAAGATATCTTATATAAACATTTTATTAACATATTGTCATTTAACCCTCACAGGCCCTTTTATAAAGTTGACACCTGCCTGACATTGAGATGAAGCATTGGACATGGTGCTTGACTACCTCCCTCCCTAAAGGCAGAATACTTTATGTAATATATAAAAAAATACCATAAAGCCAGGTATACACCGCACAGTATTGAGGTGGAGGGGTTTAAAGTGGCACTGTACCTTAGGAAAACGTTTGCTATGTCATAGCAACCTATCAAAAGTTTTAATTGGTGGGGGTCTGAGCACTGAGTCTCCCACCAATCACTAGAACAAGGAGAGAGATGCACTCACATCACTCTCTCCTAGCTGCAGGAGACGGAATCGAGACGGGTCCATAGTATTGTATTAAGTGCTTCCTTCTACTTGATCTAGCCATTGGCGGAGGTCTCAGCTCTTGGATGACCACCAAACAAAACACATTTCGACATGCCAATGTGATATATCAGAAGTTTGCTCAAAGTATCGTGCCATTTTGAAACAAATACAGAAATAATACAGTGCTGAGTGTAGGATAGGGCTTCCTTGGCTCCACCAGATGAGATGGTTTTGAGGTCTAACCTTCCTATATATGCTCCCTATTAATCACATCATAATCTTTGCTATTCATTGTGCACTCAGTGCACATCATGCATAAGATCTAATCGGTCATTTCTGAATCATCCCATAAGAAATAGACCGTAGTGACAACTGATATACTCAGAAGTCGCCTCCAAGTTGGGTTATGTTCTGTTTGTAGCTTTCGGGATGATTATTGTGTCAGAGCCTGGGCCCACCGAAGGAACCTCTGGTGCTGTGGGGGCCAGTCGGATCCTACAAATATTATTGCATCCAATATCAACAATATACTGTCATACAGTGCCCAGGAACAAGCGATGGTTGACTTCTCTTTCCAGTTTGCTCCTTCCATACTGCTGCTTATACTTTAGGCATAGATCTCATGTTCTTCTAGGAAAATGAAACCCTGTGTAGATAGCATCAAAAGAGCTCAAGATCAAATAATGCATCCAGTCATAAAGTACAGGAATCCCAAGCTTTAGCTTGTAGCAAATTTGCCCGAAATCTTGAAAAACGAGAACATGTAACTTGTGTTTTGGGAAATCAGAAAGTGTAAAGTACTAAGAATTTGTGGTAGTTTTGATCATCAATCATCATCAAGTCTGATCTTAAATAAGCAAGGATAAACATTTATGAGGTTACCAGGGGAACATAGCTTCAAACAAAACCAGTCCATCATTTCTGGTTTATTAAGACATTCCAGCACATTGCGCTGTGGTGACAATGAGCTTATTGATGGAACAATAATGGCCGAGAATAATAGCCGGAAGGGGGTAGCAGAGAGGACTGCGGCAAATGATGGCGCAATACAGGTTAAGGTTGCCATACATGTTAGACGAATGTTGCCCAATTCACCAATTTCAGAGGGATTGGCCAACCATCCAATCTGGTGGTCAAATACCCTCCCGAAGAGAAATGTTGAGGGAAAGAGGGGTTGGACATGTGTTTTGGGGATTTGGAAGGGATAAATGTCAGGTCCCACCAAACAGTTGCAGAGATCTCAGCATCTTGCACTTTTGTGAATCTGACTTCAATTGGAGGCAGGAGATTTTAAAACTATGCCATTTCTAGGTCCAACATTTTGTGTACATTAATCTCCTAATACTCCATATATGTGCAGCAGAGGTCCATTTTCTTCCTATATATGCTCCAAAACCTCAGTCAGATATATTGATGACCTATTGTCAGGACAGGTCATCAATATCTGATCGGTGAGGGTCCAACATCCCATACCCGGCACCCCCGTGCCGATTAGATATTGATGACCCATCCTGAGGATAGAGCATCAATATATATGGCTGGACAACCCTTTTAAATAGGGTGTCTGAAAATGGAAAAAGAAGCGGAAAGTGGTAAAGCGGTTGCTGGGACAGCAGCAATCTTAAAGGGTTATTATTCCCATCTGAGACACTTATGGCATATCTCTAGGATAAGCCATCAATGTGAGATATGAGCAGGTCCCACAGCTGGGACCAGAACCTATCTCCAGTATGGGCTCCCAAAGTGAAGGTGACACTGCGCTTGTGTTAAGTGTTTTCCATTCACTGCTACTGGGGTTCTGAAAATAGTTGCTTGTCTATCTTCAGAAAGCTCATAGCAGCAAATGGAGAGCGAGCTGCACATATGGCCACCTCTCCACTCATCACAATGGAACTGCAGGAAATAGTCAAGCCAGCAATGTTTGCACCTCTTATAGTGGTGAATGGAGGGTGGCCATGGTTCTGCGGCTGATCTTCCTTTTCTTTGGGAGGACTCTTTTGGAGATAGAAATTGGGATCTGCACCTATCTGACATTAATGGCATATCCTAGAGATATGCCATCAATGTCTGAGATGGGAAGACCCCTTTAGACAGTGTCCAGAGCATATGCCTCCTTGCGCCCCTCCCCCCACCCACAAAAAATTATAAACTAAAAATTATACTCACCCATTCTACTAGTCACACGTGCAAGTATAGTACGTTGTTGCCGGCAGGACATCACACGTTTCGGCCACTGACCTTTTTCCAAGGGTCGATAAAGACTTTAGAAATATAATATAAATTATACTGACTGGTTCAAAGCCCCTCCAATACTGCGACTCTGAATCCCCACGCAGGGCCTTATTTACATGACTGCAGTGGTGATGTGCCCATATATTAAATGTGACCACTGCAGCCATTCACTTACCTCAGTGGTGCCATTACCACTCCCAAGAGGCAATGTAATTAGTTAATACAGGCTGGTCTTTCATACAGACCTTCTTCACAGGCTAATACTGCATCCAGAATGCAGGGGCCCTCAGCCCTTATGCTCTGGCTTCAACTCCTCAGCAGTGCTTGGGTCCAACTTAGCCTACCTAGGCCCAGAGGTGTCGCACCCTTAAGGATAATGCCAATTACCTCTACTACTAGCTAACTACACTCAGGAATCTGCAGCATCTCTCAGCCTCTCTGTGTTGTGCTTGTCTGGTTCTCCTGCACCTAACTGACCACAAGTCTCCCTGAGCTTTTACTTACCCCCTCTGGGAAACATGCAGCTAGTGTGGGGTTGCCATTTTCTTGAGCTGACCAATGACTCAGTCCTGCCAGTGAAAAATATTCCCGGCCCTTAATCTGGCATTTCACAGTTGTGTACTTTAACAGTTCAACGTAGGTGTTATGCTACGATAGGGTCAACCAGGGGCGGACTAGGCACCTAAAATGGCCCTGGAAAAAAAAAGTGGCCCCCATGTTGTAGGTGGGTTCAAATTAACATAAGGTGGGGCAACACAAGTAGGTGGGGTCAACAATATCAACGTGAAAAATACCATCCCAGCAGAACCAAAGTGCACCACAATATACTGCCCCAAAAGCTGGCCCTCTGTGGTGGCCATCAATAACTACCATTTTCTGTCCTCCTCCTCCAGTTGTCTATGGAGTAGGGGGCTTATGAGGTGAGATATGGGCCACAGCAGTTGATTTCAGGAGAGCATGTGCGCTCACTGGCCGGGTACATGAGTACAGGGCCGGAACTACCGTTAGGCGAACTAGGCGTTTGCCTAGGGCGCCGGCCTACTGGGGGCACCGTGGTGGGCTCCCCCTGTCTGGGGCTGCAGTGCTGGGCGAGTGGCTCTTGAGCCGCCCCCAGCGCTGTTACAGGGGGGCCAGGAGGTGGAGGTCCTTCTTAAATATGGCAGAGCAGGCACCTGCATACCCTGATGGCAGGTACCTGCTCTGCCAGTAAATTACTAGAGGAGAGGAGCCGGGCGGCAAGGGAGGCTGTTCCAGCAGCTCCCCACTCCTCCCTCGCACGCCCTCTGTGATGCCGGGAGCCGGAATATGACGTCATTCCGGCCCCGGCATACTAAACGGCGCGCTGGAGGACTGAGGAGCTGCAACACACTGGACCCCAGGGAGGTGAGTGTCTGTGTCTGTCTGTCTGTCAGTGAGTGAGTGTATATCTGTCTGTCAGTGAGTGTATGCGTGTCTGTCATTCAGTGAGTGTGTGTATGTCAGTGAGTGTGTATGCCTGTCTGTCAGTGAGTATCTGAGTGATTGTATGTCCGTCAGTGTGTGCGTGTCTGTCTGTCAGTGTGTGCGTGTCTGTCAGTGTGTGCGTGTCTGTCTGTCAGTGTGTGCGTGTCTGTCAGTGAGTGAGTGACATGGCGGGGGGGGGGGGGGGGGTGGCAAAATGGATCTTTGTGTACCTGATTCCCACAGCATTATTACTGTTGAAAGCTCATTATGTACCCGACCAGTGGCAGAGAGGAGGGCTGCGTGGCCCCCTGGGACATCAGCCCACCGAGAAATTTCCCTGTAGGGTCTATGGCCAATCCGTCCCGGTGGTCAAGCCACAGCAACGGAAGTCAGTAAAGGATGTGGTTTTCTTATAACGGATACATGTTTCTTTCTTTTTTGGCGATTTCAACTAACACAAGTTTTCCATGACATTAGACTCTCTCAGTAGTGCAGCCTCAGGGTTTGGAACTGTAACTTTTAGTAATCCTTTCTTAGCATAGAAGAGACAAAAAATCTGTAGAGGTAAGGGTAAATTAATATGTTATTTTATATCAGAACGCCTTTAACTACACTAAACCTTGCCAACATGCGCTGAGATTAGTCTTATGATGGAGACAGATCCATGGTGGTGTTACGTTCATCTGCTCAGGAATGGAACATAATACCAACAAATGACAGCTGCTCATACAATAGGATGGGCCTGTACAGGCATTGATACCACCAGGACGGTATGTACAGATATTATACACACCTTGATGTATTGGCAATTACCCTTCTTTGCAATTTAAACTGTATTTGAACTTGTCACCGCCCCAGGTAAGACACTTTGCACGTTTTTACCCTAGCAACTGGCTATGAAGATAATATCCATCAAAACAAACTCTGCTGCATACTAATAAATGTACTACATTTAATATTATTGTTGGAATATTGTTTTCCACGTTCACCGCGAGGTTACATAGCGTGTACATATACCAGGCTATCTTATAAGAAGCCCGAGAATAATGAAGCGATACAAATCTGAAAAATAGGTGCAAAAAATCCAAAAACATTTACTGGTCGAAAAAATATTGTTTTACCCAGACAGCTTTATAGGAGCTGTAATGGCCATGTATACAAAGCCTAGTGCTAGGGTCTTAGTCAATGGCACACCATCCCCAGCCTTTAAAATTAGCAACGGTTTTCCTACCTAGGTCATTTTTCTTTCAATTAAGAAAAGTTCTGTCGCGTTTTCTGTGGAGCGGTGCCAGGCCTAGATTATCCTATAACCAAGTAATCAAAACCCAGAAAGTAGGTGGCCTGGGCATCGGGGAGATTAGATGTGGAATTAGAGCAAGCTTTGACAAAACTGCCGCTGCGCTCCCTAGCCTTAGCAACGAGACATAGGCCAAAACTTCTAAAGCAAATAGTTAATCCACTAACGCGCAACACCCTTAAAGTTTGGTATTCGTGCCTGGTAGGAAAGCTACTATCTAGCCCAATCTCCCTGATTTTACAAGTTAGGGACGTCATGTGGGACTCTACGCCAGAATTTAGAATGACAATGAATGAGACAATAAGGGAGAACTCGACCTCTATCTTGGACCTTATTCTATGATCTAATAGCGGTGGGGAGACAGCTCTAGATGATCACCATTTGACTGGTCTAACCCTTTTCCAACGGTCCCAGCTATTGCAGTCAATAGCCGGGGTGCAGATACCTAGTAACAGCACACCCAAGATCTTCAACAAATGGTTATGGGACTCAAAGACCCAACAAAAAAATCTCTAAGATATACTCAAGATACAAGATATAATCAAAAGATATACTCATCGATTTTGGAGACGTCCATTTTACACAAACTGTCCTTTATTGATAGTTGGGAAAGGGACTTAAATGTCACATTTTCCTCGGCTGAGATCAGAACCTTACTATCACAAACTAACAAAATCTCGAGGTACATTCGCCCCCAGGAAAACGATTACAAGTTGCTTACTAAATGGTACTACACAGGATGTTCCCTTCGGCCCCGATACTGTGCTGGAGATGTTCCAGTGCTGAAGGCTCTTTCTTGCATATCTGGTGGTCGGGTCCTTTAGTTAAAACCTTCTGGGTAGATGTATGTGAGGTCCTGACCAAATTGCAGGGCAGTGAGGTTTCACTCCTACCACACTCCTGCTTACTGGGATTACAGTCCCAGCGAAGCAACCCAGGTCATGGTTTTTGCCTTCAACAACAACTATTGGCAGTAGCAAGGGTTTTGATTGCTGCTAATTGGAAATCAACTGTGGTACTAACTATCCCACAATGGTTGTCTCGGTGCGATCAGGTGCACAGATTAGAACAGATTGCGCACTGGGAGCTTAATAACTCCCCATTGTTTGAGAGAATTTGGGGGCTTTGGAGAACATACAGAAATCTTCCATGAGTGAACACAAGGCCAGGGGCATTCAGAGGTCCCTTTGACGCGCTTGACTATCAATAAACACAACTCTTGCAGATATTTATGTGGGTTTTCATGTACAAATCTATGTGAAATCTTTTGTATTCTCCTGTCAATCTAAACAATTACCATTGTTAGGGCTCTTTCACACTACCGTTTTTCTTTTCCGTCCTAGAGTTCCGTCCTCGGGGCTCCAAGATGGAAAAAGACTGATCAGGATTATCCTAATGCATTCTGAATGGAGAGAAATCCATTCAGGATGCATCAGGATGTCTTCAGTTCAGTATGTAAACGTTTTTTTGGACGTTGACAAAACCGCAGCATGCTGCGGATTTGTCTCCGTCCAAAAATCCGGAAGACATGCCTGGGCAGGCGTGCAGTCAGTGATGAAGAGGTCCTCTGGGGCACTCTCTGGTTGAAGGGACACAGGCCAGGTGGTATGTGAGGTGCCCTTGATGTTAAGGTTTAACGTGCCTGTGGCAAGGTCCCTTGTAGTTCGTGACGTCAGTGCCTTTTACAGTGGCACAACCGATTTACAGTAGGAATAATTGATTCGTTACCAAGACGGAAATTTGGATTCAGTATGAAACAAAGTTTTTCTAAACTTTGGATGAAATTCCACTTCGAATGCTTTGTTCAACACTAGTAGAAAAAATTAGGATAAAAAATTGAGATAAAATAGAGTGCTATAAAATATAAAACAATAAAAGCTAAGTGTGTGAGAATTTATTTGTCTCCTCATGCACTTAGCTTTTATTGTTTTATGTATTTTTCCATTAAAGTTTTATAGCAGCAGTGCTCTATTTTATCTCCATTTTTTCATCCTCATTGTGTCTGCATTTGTTGGTGGGATTTGACTGAATTCTAGTGTGTGCAGCTGCAGCTATCGCCAGGCTGAGGCTACCAAAAAGTGTTGTCTGGAGTCGTGCCCGGATATGCACAACCCCCTCTGGTAAGCCTCTGTACTCGTGGTGTGGATACCATTATTTAATCAGGTTTCAAACAGGGTAGCACCCTTGTACCCCCTTTTCTATTTTTTGGGGTAGGCTTATTTTATTTGGTAATAAATAGTGTTGAGCGAATCGAAGTTGACGAAGTGGAATTCGATCCGAATTTCAGGAAAAATGTGACTCATCACGAATACGTATTTCCTGATTCGTGGTAACAAATCGATTTTTTTTTTCTAAAATGGCTGCGCATGTTACAAAGTGAAAGTAAGAAGCCCGGGAACGAGGGATCACTCACAATGCCGTGCAGCCAGCCAATCAGCAGATAGCCATCCCCTATGATGCCCTATTAAGAGACTCATGCTAACCGGTCTCCGCCATTTTCCAGTGTACTGAGCATAGGGAGAGATGTGATAAGTACTAGGGACAGTAATTAGGAAAGACACAGTTTTGGGACAGATTATTTATAGTGTAAGGAAAGGATAGGGAGGCATTATCAACACTGTAGGGAGAGAGCAGGGTCCAATAGGGGCGTGTACAGCCTGGGTAATAGGAGCGATTCTATTACACCTTGCTGCACTAATTGGGGTTAAAAAGTGTTCTAACAATACAGATTTTTGGTTGTTCACATTCTTTTATAAATAAGTAATTCAGTTAATCCTTGATTCTGTAATTGGGGTGAAATATCGGTCTGATACAACTGATTGTGCGGTGAACAGGTTCTGTAGAAATCTATGTGGAATCAGCTGACGACGGTGTAAAAGGAGTTCGCTCTTTCACACTATAGTAGGATCTTGGGCCTCTGCTCGGTTCTTTATACCTGACGCTAACATTGACCTGTACGGCTGCGTTTACACTTCAGTTTTTAGTCTGTTTGGTCCCGTAACTGACCAAATAAGTGAAGTGTGCAGTGATTTTAAGAGTGACGCCTGTCATGTGCGTGTCATACAGACTTACAGTATTGTTTCACTACCACAGCGGACTAGCTATGCATCTTACTGCAAGGCACAATGTTCTACACCAATATATAGGCTCTCTGCAGCTGGGAAATGGATGATTTTTAACGCCCTTCGTCACAAATTAATTCGGATGGAATAAAATATTTTTGAAAATTCGGTGAAGTTAATTCTCGAAGTTCCGATATTCGCGATAAAAATTCGCTATTAGAATATTCACGATCAACACTACTCCTCATCTCACACTGATCATATAATGTATACTGCGCAGCTGGGAGACTTGGAAGAGAAGGGGTGGAGATGAGCATTCGTAGAGGGTGTGTCTTATTCATTTGTAGTGAGGTCCCGAACTATTCGCCGGCGAACATAGCTTGTTCGCGTTTGCTGCGGCGGGCGAACATATGCGATGTTCGCCTTTGCCCCTATACTTTATCATTGAGCAAACTTTGACCCTGTACCTCACAGTCAGCAGACACATTCTTATAGTGCTATATTCTCAATCTTCGTTATATTCTAGCAATACAACCATTAGGAACCAAGCTCTAAGTTGAATTCGCAATGCGATTAATGCAGGTTATATTAATCGCATTGTGAATTCAACTTACCACACTCTGCGTCAACTACGTAATTTTCCATGGGAGTTTTGCCATGGATCCCCCTCCGGCATGCCACAGACCAGGTGTTAGTCCCCTTGAAACAACTTTTTCATCACTATTGTGGGCCAGAAAGAGTCCCTGTGGGTTTTAAAATTTGCCTGCCTATTGAAGTCTATGGCGGTTCGCCCTGTTCGCCCGTTCGCGAACATTCGCGTAAATTCGCATTCGCTGTTCGCAAATGAAAAATTTTATGTTCGCGACATCTCTATTCATTTGTGGGCGTGGCTGCACTCCAAGAGTCAGAGAACGCTGGACTCATCTCTGAAGCATGGCGGAGACAGGACTCATCTAAGGTGCCTTTACATATATGGCGGGAACGTTTTTCTCTGAACTGATAGTTTATTCAGAATTGATTTTAATATCAATATTAATGTATTAAAAAGTATTTATAGAAAAGGGAGTGGATAAATAGGCTTAGAAAGTAATGACAGGTTTCCGTTAAAAAAAAACTATATTGTAAACAATTGACTCACTTCACCAGAGAGGTTGCCCGTGGGATAAACTCAAGACACCCATAGACTCATAAACCCCCCCTCCTCCCCGCCTGGATCCCTTGTAGTATCCTAGGAAAACACGGCAGTCCCACGGATGGTACTTCTGGCAATTTCCTTTATTGGTATCGCAGTCTATGGGTGTCTTGATTTTTTCCCACGGACCACCTCCCTGGTGAAGTGAGTCAATTGTTTACAATTTAGATTGTTTAAAAAGGCTTTAAATGCTTTGATTTTACTTCATTTGATCATCTCCTCTTACTCTAGGTGATAATATATTTTATGATTATTTCTATATATATGCTTCTATTCTTATCCTCATTCTCAATTCCTACTTTGATTAATTATCAATTATTTATTATAGCGGTAATTAGGGGTTTGGCCCCTTCTTTGTGACAGTTTTTTCCTTTTTCTATTCTGTAGCCACATACAGTTGTGTTCAAAATTATTCAACCCCCAATGCTGTAGAGGGTTTTAGGGAATTTAGTGTACATTTGTAATTGTGTCCAGAATAAAATCTTACAAGGACTTTTTAAAGAACCAAATGCAACTAAAATGACATCAATTGTTTTTGTAATACAGTATTAAATGTTTTTTTTGTGATTTCTTCATTGACACAATTATTCAACCCCTTAAAGACGACCACTCTTAAGAACAGAGGTTCATTCAAGTGTTTTCGATCAGGTATTGAAAACACCTCTGGATGTCAAGGAGCAGCAATCAAGCAGAATAAGCATCAATTAGGCAGATATAAAATGACTGTGATACTCAGCTCCTTCTAGACATTTACTGGTGGGTTTACAGACATGGTGAAGTCAGGAGAATGGTCCAGGAAGACAAGAGAAGAGGTGATTTCTCTTCACAGGAAGGGCAATGGCTATAAGAAGATTGCAAAGATGTTAAACATACCAAGAGACACCATAGGAAGCATCATTCGCAAATTCAAGGCAAAGGGCACTGTTGAAACGCTACCTGGTCGTGGCAGAAAGAAGATGCTGACTTCGACTGCTGTGCGCTACCTGAAGCACAAAGTGGAGAAAAGTCCCCGTGTGACTGCTGAGGAACTGAAAAAAGATTTGTCAGATGCGGGTACTGAAGTTTCAGCTCAGACAATAAGGCGCACACTGCGTAATGAAGGCCGCCATGCCAGAACTCCCAGGCGCACCCCCTTGCTGTCTCCAAAGAATAAGAAGAGTCGACTGCAGTATGCCAAAAGTCATGTGGACAAACCACAAAAGTTTTGGGATAGTGTTCTGTGGACTGATGAAACAAAATTAGAACTGTTTAGGCCCATGGATCAACGCTATGTTTGGAGGAGGAAGAACAAGGCCTATGAAGAAAAGAACACCTAGCCTACTGTGAAGCATGGCGGGGGTCAATCATGCTTTGGGGCTGTTTTGCTTCTACAGGTACAGGGAAGCTTCAGCGTGTGCAAGGTACCATGAATTCTCTTCAGTACCAGGAGATATTGGATGAAAATGTGATGCAGTCCGTCACAAACCTGAGGCTTGGGAGACGTTGGACCTTTCAACAGGACAATGATCCCAAGCATACCTCCAAGTCCACTAGAGCATGGCTGCAGATTAAAGGCTGGAACATTTTGAAGTGGCCATCGCAGTCACCAGACTTAAATCCGATTGAGAACCTCTGGTGGGACTTAAAGAAAGCAGTTGCAGCGCGCAAGCCTAAGAATGTGACTGAACTGGAGGCTTTTGCCCATGAAGAATGGGCGAAGATACCCGTAGATCGCTGCAAGACACTTGTGTCAAGCTATGCTTCACGTTTAAAAGCTGTTATAACTGGAAAAGGATGTTGTACTAAGTACTAAGATTGAATGTCACTTGGGGGTTGAATAAAACTGATAATGATGTGAGCACAGAAAAGACATTTGTGGTTATTTCATTATAAATGTTATGTTATATTTGTCTGACTTACAAGTGCCTCTTTGATTTAATTGTAAACAAGATGACTGAAATGATCAAAATCAATGTCAAACTGGCCAAAACACTCAATTTCAGTGGGGGTTGAATAGTTTTGAACACAACTGTATCTAGTAGTTTGTTGTACACATACAGTCACTACCAGCAGCCTCCCACCTCATACACCTCGGTAATAGTTTCTCCTCCCTTTGGAGCACTGCAGTTATTCTAAGATCTTTTGGACTTCCATCCAAAGAGCTCTTTGATTAACACTCTTTTTTTTGGAACTTTTTCCCTCCTCCTCCTTATTTACCAGAACTTCCCGTTGTATCTTGCAGGCTCCGGGAACCCGGCTCTGTTACATGTTGAAACGCAGCAAGTAAATGCACAACAAGCAGGTGACAGGATTGATTATCACTTCCAGGCTAGGGGAGGTAAAAGCCAAGAGTTCAATCAGATGCCACGGTTGGCCGAACTCTTCGTAGGTTCATTTGGATACGGAAGCTTCAGGATGATCTATACTTCTATTTTTCAACTGAATATTGCAACTGCACCTGGGTCTTTATGTCTGAGTGTGCCCTACTACTAGTATGGCAGTACTCAGGCTCGGATTGGCCCACAGGGGTACAGGTGAGTCTGCCACCCTCTGCACAAGTGGCACATAACACAGTAAACTCCCCGGTGTATTATTATAGACACAATCAGAGCGGAGATGACTTCTAGGTATAGAGGAAAGCTGCCAGTGTCCTCTTCTCCCCAGGACCCACCTTCTCAAAGTGGCTGCAGGGACCTCCATATTCAATCATCTGGTAGCATGTTGCTGCTGTGAGAGAAGGTAATATTTGAATGTATCCGTACGGTGGGCCCTAGGCACCCCAGTTCGACACTGGCAGTATTGTAAGGATCTCTTACAAGTTTTTGACAAACTATGTTTGAGGCAACTGTTATGAAACTGCCTTACAGCTTAATCTGGTTCTATTATCAACTGGCATAGGGTACTTTCACACTTGCGGCATTGCTATCCGGCAGGCTGTTCTGGTGGGTGAACAGCCTGCCGGATCCGCCATGCCGCAAGTAACCGTGGTGCTGTCGCGCTGCCGCTCCGTCCCCATTGACCAGCAGTGCACGGCCGGAGATAGCCGGACTTAAAGTACTGCAGTTCCGACTTTTCAGTCCGGCGATCACAGCCGTGCTGCGCCAGTAACTCCGCCCCCGCCCCATTATAGTTAATGAGGACGGAGCGGCAGCACATGGGCACTTGCGGCATGGCAGATCCGGCAGGCTCTTCACCCGCCGGAACAGACTGCCGGATAGCCATGCTGCAAGTGTGAAAGTACCCTTAGTCTCGTGTTGTTGTTTTTTTAGTGTTATACCTTTAAATCCCTTTAGTGTCTGCTTTTCTTTGCCAGGTATAGCGATAGCTCTGTGCAGTTTGTTTCCAAGGTCCTTTGCCTAATCCCTTGGCTTTGTTTGAGTGCATCCAGGGATTTGTGGTTCCACAGTAATATTGTCTGCATTGTGGTTGTTGTGGTTTTAGCTTTCTGTCTGCAGTTTAGGTTTTGATTTGCCTATCCGTGTAGTTCAAGGGCAGTTTTTGCTAGGTTTAATTCCTCTTATCTAAATCAATTTCTCTCTACCTGTACGACATTGCCATCTGCCGACTGGACTCCAGGAACCTGAAAATACTGCATCATTAGGGAGACGAGAGAAAAAGTAAAATGAAAAGGACTGAGTTTTTAAAATACAATGATTCATTCTCACCTTAGACACCATAAATTGGTAAAAAGCATTTGGCAGGGAAACTAAATGGGTCATGATACAAATTGCTTACATAGGATTGAGCTGCTCTACTATACATATATTGTGTATGATTATAAGCATCAGAGTGTTGAAATGTAGTGCACACCTCTTACAAGAAAACGGTTTGTTACAGAGCGGAGATGACTTCTAGGTATAGAGGAAAGCTGCCAGTGTCCTCTTCTCCCCAGGACCCACCTTCTCAAAGTGGCTGCAGGGACCTCCATATTCAATCATCTGGTAGCATGTTGCTGCTGTGAGAGAAGGTAATATTTGAATGTATCCGTACGGTGGGCCCTAGGCACCCCAGTTCGACACTGGCAGTATTGTAAGGATCTCTTACAAGTTTTTGACAAACTATGTTTGAGGCAACTGTTATGAAACTGCCTTACAGCTTAATCTGGTTCTATTATCAACTGGCATAGGGTACTTTCACACTTGCGGCATTGCTATCCGGCAGGCTGTTCTGGTGGGTGAACAGCCTGCCGGATCCGCCATGCCGCAAGTAACCGTGTGCTGTCGCGCTGCCGCTCCGTCCCCATTGACCAGCAGTGCACGGCCGGAGATAGCCGGACTTAAAGTACTGCAGTTCCGACTTTTTAGTCCGGCGATCACAGCCGTGCTGCGCCGTAACTCCGCCCCCGCCCCATTATAGTTAATGAGGACGGAGCGGCAGCACATGGGCACTTGCGGCATGGCAGATCCGGCAGGCTCTTCACCCGCCGGAACAGACTGCCGGATAGCCATGCTGCAAGTGTGAAAGTACCCTTAGTCTCGTGTTGTTGTTTTTTTTTAGTGTTATACCTTTAAATCCCTTTAGTGTCTGCTTTTCTTTGCCAGGTATAGCGATAGCTCTGTGCAGTTTGTTTCCAAGGTCCTTTGCCTAATCCCTTGGCTTTGTTTGAGTGCATCCAGGGATTTGTGGTTCCACAGTAATATTGTCTGCATTGTGGTTGTTGTGGTTTTAGCTTTCTGTCTGCAGTTTAGGTTTTGATTTGCCTATCCGTGTAGTTCAAGGGCAGTTTTTGCTAGGTTTAATTCCTCTTATCTAAATCAATTTCTCTCTACCTGTACGACATTGCCATCTGCCGACTGGACTCCAGGAACCTGAAAATACTGCATCATTAGGGAGACGAGAGAAAAAAGTAAAATGAAAAGGACTGAGTTTTTAAAATACAATGATTCATTCTCACCTTAGACACCATAAATTGGTAAAAAAGCATTTGGCAGGGAAACTAAATGGGTCATGATACAAATTGCTTACATAGGATTGAGCTGCTCTACTATACATATATTGTGTATGATTATAAGCATCAGAGTGTTGAAATGTAGTGCACACCTCTTACAAGAAAACGGTTTGTTACAAACTGCCAAATAAAAGAAACTTTTCGACATGTTACTTAATTTGATTTACTGTAATTTATTCAGGTTCTTATGTAGTGAGCACACATGGCAGAGAGATGATAACTAGCCGTGTTCAGCAGATCTCAGATCAGTAGTAGGAAGACAGATTGAAGAGCAAGCTGGGAATATGTATTTGGAAACAAATCCAGCAATATTCCTGCATGTAGCTAGCAGTGGAGGTGACTGGTAGTAATGATAAGGGTACAACACCTCAGGTCATAGATAGGGCCACAGAGCAGCTGAGCATCACAGAGGGCAGAGCTGAGGGGTAGACAGAAGCCACCTAGTCTGTGCCTCCAGATAGTAGCAATGGCATGCATAATACCCAGGCCTGTAACAAAGACCAGTTAGCCAGTTGCCTATAAGCAACCCTGTGTGATAGACTCTATCTTGAGTTGTGAGGAAGGGCATACCGTGACTGATTGTGACAATGCAGATCAGTTTGAGAGGCTACCTCAAACTGCCTTGTTTAAGTTACAACTATGGTTATCTGATTCCTTCTACCATCCTAGTGCGGGGAGACATGCATACCACCCAGGGCCAAAAATATTATGTGTATAAGATTCTGTCCGTCTGTTACCCCCTTACAAGCATATAAGAAGGACATAGCTGAACTAGAGCGACCAAGATAATTAAATGAATGGGTGGATTGCAGTACCAAGAAAGGTCAACAAACTTTGACTTACTGCATATTGTTTGAAAAAAAAATGTATTAGAGCAGATCTAACTACGATGTAAATACATAAGCATAGACAGTATAGAGATCCTTCTAACGATCTTTTTTATTCCTGAGCCTGTAACCAGGACTAGAGGACATCCTCTAGAGCAGGCATGCTCAACCTGCGGCCCTCCAGCTGTTGTAAAACTACAACTCCCACAATTCCCTGCTGTAGGCTGATAGCTGTAGGCTGTTCGGGCATGCTGGGAGTTGTAGTTTTGCAACAGCTGGAGGGCCGCAGGTTGAGCATGCCTGCTCTAGAGGAAAGAAGTTTTCACCATCATCATGGCCAAGGATTCTTTACTGTAAAAGCAGTGAGACTATGGTGCTGTCTGCCAGAGGAGGTGGTAATGGCTGATTCATTGTACAAGTTCAAGAAGTGCCTGGAAGCCTTTCTGGAAAGTAATAATATGACAAGTTATATACACTATGTGGGTCATTTACTAACCAGAAATATGCCTATATTAGGCATATTTCTGGCGCACATTGCGACGCAAAGGTTATTTGCGCCACAATCTGTGACTTTTCTCCACTAACGCCAAGTCTAACAAAGTAGGTGTGGTGTGGGCGGTGAAGGAGATGGGCTGGCAGGCCCGTCTCATTCATCATTTACTCAGCTGTTTTAGGTGTGGAAAATGGTCTAAATGTAAGACAGTAAGGAAGCTGGCTTACATTTTGACCGGCGCTGGATGTGCAGAAGGTAGGTAGAGGCCGGCGCCACCACCGTCAACTATAAAGGTAATTAGGACCAGTGTCTAAAACGCTGGTCCTAATAAATGTGCCCCTATATCTCTGGAGATGGGATGTTAATTCAGAGATTTTGGGGAATGGAATTCTCCCATCAATTTGGGGATATTGGCATCCGCATGATAGAGGGTTTTGTCTGTACCTAGATAAATACAGTAGGATTACAGCTTGGACCTGACATCATAGAAGGTTTTTTCTCCACCTAGATAAATACAATAGGAGAACAGGTTGGACCTGACGGAGCTGTGTCTTCTTTCAAGCTTATTGACTGTCTAAAGCAGGGGTGCACAACCTGCGGCCCGGGGGCCACATGCGGCCCTCGATACAATTCTGTGTGGCTCCCAAACATCTGGTAAAAGCCATGTAGGTCTATGTCTTATGGCTTCTTACATGTATCTTTTATGTATTCTCCCATTAGATGGGAGTCCTAGAACTGTAACTAGACATTTATAGTATATACTGTATGTTCAATATGCCAAAAATACAGTATTTTTGTTGGTAATACCCCTTTAAGTTTTATTTTTGGCCTTTGTAATTGGTTTAGGCTGACAATGTGGCCCCCACCAGAAAAGGTTGTGCATCCCTGGTCTAAAGTACAAATGCCTTATTGCAGATGTCATGAAAGACACCATCATAGGTATTTGCATGTGACGACCCTCGTTATCATTCAGGGAGCTCCAAGCTGCGCCTCTAATAGTGGTTTTTACCTGGCATCCATAAAACATACAGTAGTCTCATCCATCAATTGCCAGCATTGAGCTAGGTAGTTGTCACAGAAGAGGAGTCTATTGCTTCAGAGTCGAGGGGTGGTGTGCTGGCATTGATAACAATTTTGCCTTGGTGACTTTTTGGCCATTGAATGCAATCCATGAGTCAAGGGTTCACATATCAATGTTGCTCCAACTGCAAGGACGTTGGTAATGAGAATTCTTTTAGAGTTCTTCTTTGGAAAAGGTTCCCTGGTTTTGAGATGTGATCCAGTTTTTGGCATAATTTATACAACGGTCATAGTTTTATCAAGCTTTTAGATAATGCAGCAGGTTTACCTGTAGTCCAATAGAAAATCACAGTACTACTCATAACTAGAGAAGGCTTATGAGGACAAACATGGGAAGGAGCGCTGCACACCACATGCTGGCTTATAAATAAGTAATGTCCCGATGTATTGACCGTTTAAATATTCTGTACAGCACATGCTCCTGTCACAATGAACCTGTGGCCATTACTCACCAATAAATATTTCATAGTGAAGATGTCCATGAACTGCCTCAACATTGTTAATGACTAGGTGGTTATAGTCTTGTAAAATTACAGGTCCATAGTACCCAGGTACAAAGAAGAGCTACAGAAAACTACTTTAAAAAAAAAAAAAGATGGAATCTGTGACAGAGGAACCCTCAATACAAATGCAAACCTGCCCTTAGTGTGTTTAAAGTGTTGGCCACTTTCTGGTTATTGCTGACCAATGTGTTTGTGAGAGGATTATACGGCACTTACTAATATAGTCTTTGTTGAAATTCTGCACCATTTTCATTTTTTCATAAGGTACGACCACTTGTTTACAAAGACTTTTGTGCTGTCCGTAAAATGGCTGCCGATAGGGAGTCATGTGACCGGGCAAGTCACCTTCATGTGATGCCTCCTCCATTCAAACATACAGCACCTGCACTAAACTCCCTACAGATGGCAGGTGCAGGGTGTTTTGAATAGAGGAGGCATCGCATGGAGGTGACTTGCCTGGTCACATGACCCCCCCATCGGCAGCCGTTTTATGGACAGCACAAAAGACTGTGGAAACAAGGGGGCGTACGTTATGAAATATTGAAAATGGTGCAGAATTTCAACAAAGACTATATTATTAAGTGCCGTATAATCCTCTCACAAACACATGGGTCAGCAATAACCAGAAAGTGGCCAACCGCTCTCTATGGGCACAAAAAATGCAAGCCATTACAAGACAGTGAGGATTAGGGCTACAGAAATCTGCAGAATCTGCGTCAATTTCATTATTTGCAACTTTAAGGGCTCCTTAATACATTTTCCTTTTTTTTCAGTAAATTACGGTTTTATTTAATTTTTACGGGAATGCAAAATAAACATCAAAAACAAAGTATCAAAATACAATAGGTACAAACTTTAAGATAGTATGAGATCTTGACAAAAAAAAGTTGCAAGTGGAACCATTCACTTACAAAAAATGTAAATGACTCCATGTGTATTCCATGTCCGTTCAGCAAAAAATACAGACAAGGATAGGACTGTTCTATTAGGGGCCGGTTGTTCCGTTCTACAAAACATCCAAAGTTCGTGTGCATGAGCCCTGAGGCTGTACCTGTCAATCAATCGGCATCCTGTTTGCGGACTACCATGTACCGCAGTGGTGTCAGGAATTTATCCACTAAGCAGGACATTGCTTCTCCATGCTGCATGGGTTTGTTTAGGTCACTTGTGCTTATGTTGTAAACCACATGAGAAGGAATCACAAAGATTCAGAAGGAAAACAAGCAATCCAAGTCTATTAACATGTAAGATACATAATGTGTGCAAAGGGGAAAATTACATAGGAAAATGCCAAACAAGAACAGCAATAACTAACTAAAAGACAATCAGCCCCTAGTGACCCAGCCTTTCAGGCCATTAAAACAGCAAATTTTATTCTTACATCTTAACAAACGGTGAATAGGCCAAGAATAAAGTGGAGTAAATCCAGAGTTGTATCTGTGCTTTCCCTGCATTAGTGCTACATTTAGTTGAATATCTGTACCTCGAAAACCTACCAGAGCAACAAGAGACATACAATATTAAAATCTAACGTCTTATCCAATGTACTCCTGTTTCAGCTTCATCAGGCAGATTGTTCTTTAAACAAAGAAAAGGTACCGCAATGGGCACGAGATTTGCCCCATTTATTTAAAAAAAAATGATGGGGCTTTCAGAGAGACCAACATTCAGAATAACCTTTTGTATGATCATAAAGTAGACCTTTTTACACGTTATATAGGCCATGTGTTCATCATATGGGATAGCATTGAAGTGGAAGCCAACTTTACATACATCATAGAAAAAATAAATTTTAATTGTTGTGGCATCTCATTAACATTGACCATCTTATAAAGCGAATACTATTGAGAGCTTCCATTATGGAAGTGCTCACTAGTACACAGTAGGGACCAGTGGTTTTTGCCGGTTCCACACTGTGTCCTGGTTGCATACATCAGGACATAGTGTGCACTAACCCTGGGTTCAGACCTGAGCGTTCTTGAAACGCGCGTTTTAGTCGCGCGTATTTCAGCGCGTTTTTTCAAATAGGAAACGCGCGTTCTTGTGATTGACTACTGTGGTGTCAATCACAAAACGCGCAACAAACGCCCCAAAAAAAGCTCAAGTACTTGTTTATGCGTCGGGCGTTTTACAGCGCGTTCAAACGCGCTGTAAAATGCTCAAGTGAGAACCAGGGCCATAGGAAAGCATTGCTTTTCATGTGTTGAGCGTTTTACAGCGCGTTTGAACACGCTGTAAAACGCTCAGGTGTGAACTTAGGGTAAGACCTTACGCTATACGGCATCAAGTCACAGTGCAGCACTGCAGGAAGAGTGCAGTGGATCTCCCGAGTGATATCTCCACCTAGAGCAGGAGAAGTAAGTTATTTTACTTATTTTATGTCCGATAAGGATTGGGGGTCTGATTTTGGGTTCTAATGATGATTGGGGGTCTCATCTGAGGTTACAATATATATATATATATATATATATATATATATATATATATATATATACACACACACACACACACACACAGTGTATATATAAGTTTGGTAATCCTCTAACCATACTGTCCCACAAGTTAAATGTAACATATTATTAATGCCGCAAGGCAAATAGCACAAAATTTAAGATGTAAAAAAAAAAAGGAGCAAAAATGCTGGCTTTTGCTATTCCCCCAGCAATAGGCAATAACATTTAATAAATAGGCTATATGTACCCAAAAATTAAAAATATTCATCAGCCCTAAAGGGTTTAAAGTTAATTTGTGAAGTTCCATTTTGTGCTACCTCTAATATATGATATACAGTCAAAAAGTAATTTAATAATTCTTTAATTATATGGTTTGGAAATCTACAGTAGGTGAATTTAAAACATGCCTATCTAACCCATCTATCCTAAGATAGAAAACTTGCGTAAGAAAAGACCATCTATGTTTCAATAAGACATGACAGGTGTCTGCAATTGTCGAGCAGTTACCTATAGATCTCCCCAGCAGTGTTTATGGGGTTACAAGAATCACTTCTACCATCTCACAAATATCACCCAACCAACACACTGAGGTCAATGGCTACCCAGCTTGAAAAAATCCAACCACTGAAGTGTGGATGTCTCATGTATACATAACATACCATGGAAGAAGACAATGGTTGTGGGCGATTTATTTGTCAGCTTTTGTCTCCCCCTTGTGGCCTCAAAAAAGCAGTTGTCGATGAGGCCCATTGGCTTGGTTCAAGTCAAAAAGATACTGTCTGTAAGGCCCTGTTCACACAGCATCTTTTTACTGAAAACGTACTGTATACCTTAAACCTGTGTTTAACACTTAGCGTCAGTGCCAATTGCTGACATTCCTGCTCTCTTCTACCCTCCTGGAGCTTACCAACGGCTGGGGAGGTAGAGGGAGGAAAGGATTTAGCACTGAAGATTTTAGACACAGGCAGAAGGCTTTGGCATTTTACAGAAAAACCAGTCCTTCTGCCTGTGTCCATGTATGTAGCCCTTACTGTCATCACTCCTCTCTAACTTCCTGGTGGCTTGTTAAAGGGGTTCTCCGGGAATTAAGAAAATGAAAATACTTATATATTACTTTATTATAAATATATTTCCAAATACCTGTCACTAGTTATAATGGCTTGTTAAGTTTTTTGAGCAATCATTAGGAGAAATAAAATGGCCATAGGACATTAGTACACACAAATCCTGTCCGAATCACACAGGAGGACAAGTTACTTCAGAGCACTGTCTCATCCTCTTCTCTGCTTGTCAGGGAATCTCTGAGTTCATGAGGAGACATGAAGTACAGAAAGGAGGATGGGAATGTGGGTAATGAGCATCAGCTCTTGTATGCAGTCTCCATTACCACAGTCTGTCCTGTCCTCCCTCTCTGCACATTGTCTCCTCATGAACTCTATTCCTACAGACATAGATCATATTAAACTGTATTCATTATCATAATTCCTGACAAGCAGAGCAAAGGAGGATGAGGCAGCTCTTTAGCTCACCACTCTGAAGTAACTTGTCCTGTGTGATGTGAGGACGGGTATTGTGTGTACTAATAGGACGGCAGCCCTTTTATTTCTCCTAATGATTGCTCCCCAGACAAAACAAGCCTTTATAATCAATAGGTATTTGGGAATATATTTATAATAAAGTAATACTTTAGGTATTTTCATTTTTTTAATTCCCGGAGAACCCCTTTAATGAGTGCCACGAAGGTAGAGGAGAGTGGGGCTGTTCGCGATCAGAGCTGCATTTCTTCCAAGTTTTTGTAAGGTTTGTGTTGCATCAAAAATTGTAGAGACTGTCCATGAATCCTGGCCAGTTTCCATCTACAAGATTGCATTTGCTGCTGTTCATTTTTATCAATACCTCTTCATTAGGGGACATCAATTAGAGGGCTGCTCAGGTGCACCATGTTATCTAGACTAGGGGAGTGGATCAGGAACTGAACTCAGAAGGTGGGATTGACACGTGCAAAATGTTCTGTACACAGGACAGGCCTTGTACGGACATTTGCCATGTACGGCTGTATACTTGACTAACCAAATGTAATGGCTGTCCAGCAGACAGGGCCCTTTATGAGGTCATCACGTTTGGCTGCTGAGAAGCTTTATGGTGACATGTGTTCTGTCTCTGCAATGGCCCAATGATCCTTAGAGTGACAGTCAGTCTCCATTTTGGTTCGGACTAGGCAGCTCCCACGTTGACTGTTGCCTTGGGCAGTCGGAGCAAACAAAAAGGAGATTTTTGTGAAACTCACCTGTAAAATCTTTTTCTCGTCTTTTCCATTGGGGGACACAGACCATGGGTATAGATTAGAGGTATCACTAGGAGGGACACTATGCAAATACAAAAGAGAGCTCCTCCTCCTCGGGCTATACCCCCAGGCTCCACTAGGAGGAAGTCAGGCTTTGCAAAAGCAGTAGGAGACAAAAATATCCTACAGAGACCAAAAACAATGGAAGCCATCGGACCATAAACCATGAGGTCCAACCAAACAGAACTGAACTCCTCCTGCAACAGGCAAGAATGGGTGAGAGCTGTCTCCCTCAATGGAAAAGACGAGAAAAAGATTTTACAGGTGATTTTTACAAAAATCTCCTTTTCTCGTACATTCCATTGGGGGACACAGACCATGGGACGTCCCAAAGCAGTCCATGGGGTTGAAAAAACATCAGCACCGCCAGGGGGAACATCCAACGGTCAAATAGGAACCACAGCCTGCAATACCCTGTGCCCAAGGACAGCATCAGCCGAAGCCAACGAGTGCAGCTGATAAAACTTCGTAAAGGTATGTAAGGATGACCAGGTGGCCGCCTTACACAATTGAGACACAGAGGCGCGATTTGCCTTGCCCAGGAAGCCCCCACCGCCCTGGTCGAGTGAGAGGTAATCCGAGCCGGACGTGCACGATAAGCCGCGGCGACCGGATCCATCGCGCCACAGTGACCTTGGAGGCCGCTAGACCCTTGCGAGGCCCCTCGGGGACCACAAAGAGGGAGTCCGAACGGCGAAAGGAGGCGGTAGCCGTCAGATACACCTTCAGGGCCCAGACGACGTCCAGGGAATGGAGAGCACGTTCCTTGGGGTTTGCCGGAGAAGGACAAAAGGAGGGCAGGACAAGATCGTCGTTTAGGTGGAAGGAGGAGATCACCTTGGGCAAAAAGGAGGGGAGCGGGCGAAGCACCACCTTATCCTGGTGAAAAACCAGAAAAGGCTCCTAGCAGGAAAGTGCGGTCTGCTCCGACACCCGCCTGATGGAAGTTATGGCCACAAGAAAGACCACCTTCCAGGTGGGAAAGATGAGGGAGACCTCCCTCAGAGGCTTGAAGGGAGCCGTCTGGAGGGCGAGCAGGACCAGGTTGAGATCCCAAGGAGGGACATATGGGGGAACCGAATGCACCACCCCCTGCAGGAAGGTCCGCACAGGACCAAGGAGAGCAAGGGACCTCTGAAAAAAGACGGCCAGAGCCGCAACCTGACCCTTCAGGCCTGACTGAAGAAACGAGAGCACCACCGGGATGGAAAAACAAAGGGGAGAGAAATCAGAGTTCTCACAAAAGGTAAGAAAGGCCTTCCAGGTACGATAATAAATCCGGAAGGAAGCCGGCTTCCGTGGGTTGAGTCAGAGAATCCCCTCTTCTTCAGGATGGCGGTTTTAACAGCCACGCCGTTAAACGAAGCGACCGTAAATTCCGGTGGAAGAGCGGTCCTTGAGACAGGAGATCTTCTCTAATGGGAAGAAGCCACCGGACGTCGGCCAGCATCCCCAAAGGGGAGGTTAGCAAGAGAGGAGCCGTCTAAGACAGGGAGGGCCGTGTTTTTGGCCAACCTGGCCACCGGCGGATCTACCTTAGGGGGAGAAGACCACTTCTCCACGCTGTCAGCCGGAAATGGATAAAGCGTATCCATGCGTTTGGTGGCAGAAAATCTTTGATTTGGCCGGTCCCAGGCCTTGGAGATGACCGCGGTGAATTCCCCATGGACGGGAAACACAACAGCCTCCGGTTTCCTGGGCGGAAAAAGGGCGAACTCCTGACTAGTGGAGGAAGGAGATTCCCCTTGGAGGTTAAAAGTGTCACAAACAGCCGCCACCAAGTCAGCCACCATGGTGGAGAGCTTGGGCGGGGCGGGGGGGGGGTTTTCGCGCTCCATGACCTTGTCCGAGTTGGACAATTCCCCTTCAGACTTGCGCTCCCTAGGAGGCGGAGAATCGTCTGAATGCGCTTCCAGACGAGGGGGGGGGGGGGGAAGCGGAGTCATCTAAAGAGGGATGCTGCCCCTTAGCGGCCACGCATCCTCTGTGGGAACCACTGTGAGGAGAAGGAGCTGTGGGCGCCACAGGATTGGTAAACGCCATACGTTCCATAAAGGACATGGCTGCCTTGGCGACTAGGGCCAGATCAGCGGCCTGCGCTAGACATGGCGGATGCCCAAGCATGTTCCGCGGGCTCCACAGGGACAGAGGGGGAAATGGGCTGAGCAAGTGAAGGAGGAGAAGGATGATCCAGTCCAGGGGCAGGGCATGAGGCACAGACACCAGTGACAGAGGCAGAAGACATACTTTACAGGACCCCATTGGGGCCTGAGAAGTGGCCTTGGCAGATTTAAGGGGGGCCCCAGGCTTAGGCATGATGGCTATCCACAAAAAAAGCGGTCTCCTACCAGCTGCAGCAAAGAAAGAGGTTGAACTAGTGCTACCGCCTAGGCACCGCACAAAATGTCCACTGAGAGAGCAGCCACGTGTGAGTGAGGAGCTGTAGCGCAGAGGAGGAAGACGCCAGAGGGGAGCGCTGAAGCTCCGCCCCCCCAACGCATCACAGAAGTGCAAAGGAAGCGCGCGCTTTATGAAGATATGAAAATGTCCCCCAGCACCAGGTCGAGCCTGGTTCCACTTGCCTTCTTGGGGGGATGGGAGGTAGCCAGGAATGTCAAGGACGGCAGCACACGCTCCACGGGTAGACCAGGAAAGCCATGCTGACCTGCGTCCCCCATCTGGAAAAAATAACAAGCAGGAGTAGAAATCCACAGGAGTTAACAAGTGTCAACATCCTTCACAGGACACTAAGCAAAGACCGACTTCCTCCTAGTGGAGCCTGGGGGTATAGCCCGAGGAAGAGGAGCTCTCTTTTGTATTTGCATAGTGTCCCTCCTATTGATACCCCTAAGCTATACCCATGGTCTGTGTCCCCCAATGGAATGTACGAGAAATGGAAATTAATTACCCCAAAACATTGATAATGTCTTCCTCGTCATGCTGGGTCTCCAGGTGTCCATGTTTTGGAGGTTTTTGCAAGGTGAGTACATGTTGCTTCAAAATGCAGAAGGGTAAGAACAGGCCATGGCACAGCATTAGTTTTTTTTTTGCAATAAACGTGACAGAGGGGTGGCTGTTTGGTACTTACCTCTTTAGAGGCCAATATCCAATATGGTTTACTTAAGAAATATTACATAGAAAGTCTGTCAACTCTACACTTACTCCTTCCACGCCCTTTTTTTGTGTCCAAGACCATAGCTCAATTCTGCATTAAAATGTACTTTGCATATCCTTTTGCCAGCGGAGTGCACATCAATGCGCTTTCGAATAATGTGGCTTAGATGACACCCACTTTTTGTAATCCGCATCGGACTCGTCGCTGCTGGCTTTCCATTAAATTTTTTTTAATCCATCAAAATTGGTTCAACCTTTACCCCCTTCAGATTTTTGTGATGGAGGACACCCCCCATCCCCCCGAATGTGTTTGACGGATCGTTCATTATCATTACAGGTACTTACTGAGAACATGTGTCAGAAATAATTCTTAGGCCAGACAAACTTGCTGCGTGTGTCCCGTTTTGAACCACAGCGTTATACTGATTTATAATGCTATGTGACCCTGAGAGTCCTGAAATCTACTGTATTATACTGACACCATTATGTCAGTATAATTCCCTAGATTACAGGACTGTAAATGTTACATAGCATTATAAGTCATAATAATGCTGTGCGGTCCTATCGTAGGAATCCAGAACGAGACCTCACCCTGACCACACTGTTCGTTTCTCGCACTGAACTCGCTCGTGTGTCTGGAAATATCTTAGACCTACAATTAATCCCTTTTTTACGCAAGACATTGGACGCAAATAAATCGGCATCAGTACTCCACAAATTAAACAAAGTATATAGGTTTATTCTTCTCTGATGTAAACTGTGACAAAACAATGAAATGGCTTTGAAACTGTGGAAAAAAGGGGGAAAACACAACCTCACTAAATGGGGTGTTTAATGAAATACAATTCTGCAGTACAGTAGTAAAACTTAGAAATCAATCCCAGAAATAGCTCATCCTCCACCCCACAAAATAGTTTGTCTAGGAAACACCAACAATATAAACTGGCAAAACCTCAAAGAAAGCAGTGGTTTAGGAAACCTACAGTAGGTGTACAGAACCAAGAAGTGTTCCAGCATAATTAAAGGCAGTTTTGGGATTACAGAAAAAAAAAGCAGAAAGCATCTAGCCTACCTATACAGCAACGGCTTCTTAGAATGAAACCACCCCACTTCAGCTCCTATGTACGCCCGACGACTAGCTGTGGTGGGCAGAAGATCTGCGTGGAAAGTGCAGGGAAGAAGTAGTACTACATGGCATCCATTCAAATTACTTGGTTGCATTAAGTATAACACAGCAAATGCATAGAGGAGGGGTCCTGTCAGCTATGACGACATCTATATTTTCTAATAAGGCAAATGGAAGGGACCAAACTGGACGACCCTTTAAAACTCTGAAGGTTAATTGTGGCATCTGAAGTGACTGGACCTGCTAAACACTCCAATTAATGGTCAAACAATGTCATAACTGTTGATGGTAATTTTAGGTCTAGGGCACACAAACCAATTGGGTCCAACTGATGGAAATCCAGCCCATCGTTGGGAACACTTATCTCTCATGCTTCACAATGCTCTTCAGCTTTTACTAGTTCAATACCTACACATGTACTTTTAGTTGGCATGCGTTCCCTCCAGGATTAATTAGTCATGACAGCGCAGCAAGGGAAATATATAAGGAGAGGACGTATTTCAGGACTGTCCTATCAGTCCTACAGAGATCTGAGATCAGTGGAGGGCTAACCTTACGACTAGTCTTTCATCTAAACATTATGAAATTGGATTTAGGGTACGGTCACGCAGAGTGGATTGTTTAGATGCTGCTGCGATTCCTTGGCAAAACCTGCATGCAGATTTGTTGCAAATTTTGCCGCAGGTTTTGGTGGGATTTAACTCCAAAAAAGTAAAGTAATGTTATTCTATGCTGTGGATTGAAAAGAGTTGTTCACCCTTGGTGAGTGTTTCTTCAGAGCCCCCAAGCATGGCTGGACCTGTGGTGGTAATTAGTGTTCAGCAAATTGAGCTTTAGATCATAGATCCAAAGTCGATTTGTTCAAACACTTTGTTTTAATGCTGTATGGAGAGCTGTCTCTGTACGGTACTAAAATGTATTGACTCCGTGGAGGCAACATTCTGTAATTAATTCTGTGTCTTTAATTTTTTTTTTATTCTGGTACCAAACCAGACTTCAGATTCCAAATTTTAAATGTTTTAAAGATGCAGAAATGAACACTGATTTCATTCACCGACGTCTCGACTTCGGGTGAAATTAATTCTGCCTCCACAGAAGCAATACATTTTAATGCTGTACAGAAACAGGTCTCTGGACAGAATTAAAACAAATTGACTTCGGATCTATGATCTGAAGCTCGATTCGCTTAAGCCTAGTGGTAATCATAGAGGGATCTTACTGCACTTGGTTATGTGCTGCATATGTGAAACATCACTGCTGCGCCCAATCATTGGCAGCAGAGGCCATGGGATCCAGTGTCAAACAGTATGCTGAAGCGGGGAGATTCAGGACCAGCAGAGCCGGAGGGCAGGGATCATGTAAGTATGATTACCACCGCAGGTCCAGCCACATGGGGGGGGGGGTGAAATCTGAAGAAGTACTTATCAAGGGTGAACAACCCCTTTTAAATCCATACCGCAGGTCAATTTTCGCTGGCGATTTTTTTTGCCCCACAGCATGTGGATATTCTGTGAACACAGTGGATGGAGGTGTGCTGTTCTTTCTGTCTCTGTTACTTTTGGCTGCCAACAGCTGATCGGTGCGAGTGCCCGACCCCACTCATCCGATATTGATGACCTATCCCAAGGAAAAAAAAAAAAGTAATTAATATCTATAACCCAGAAACCCCCTTTCAAGCAGCCACTAGAGGGAGCTTACATTTTACACTAAACTAAATGTTATGCAGTAAGCGCCCTCTAGTGGTGGCTGCAGGCGGACAGAATAGTCTTCAACTTTATGTCTATGCAGGGAATTTGGCGCTCCATATCAAGACAAACAAGAGCTCCAAATACTATCAAGATATGTTAAAAAGCAATCGGCACAGAAAATTGCACCTAAAATGACTGTTTTCAACGATGGTTGATCATTTGAAACATATTGACTGGAGGAGAAAAATAAAAAAAGGTCACATTAAATATAATTTTTCGGGCGCAGCTTAGAAACTATGAAAACAAAAAATGGCCAACGAATATTAAAGTTTTTCCTCTGTACTATTCACTATTTCATATAAATAATCTCCGTTCTCTCTGATGCAGATCAGCAGCTCGGGCAGACAGAGCGGCTGCAGCCATTTAGAGCTGTCCGACCTGCCTGAACATGGGCTGCAGCTTACTGCAAAAAGGTCTATTTTAGCAAAGGCACTTTATTTCTATAATTTTTTTTCTCCAGGGATCACATCCTCCTGCTAACTGAAGACCGCCATCTTTATTCAAGGAACACAGCTGGTCGTAGGCCAAGTGTGCACGGAGTTTGAGCACCATGTTTATAGTATACGCTGGGAGCGCCCGACGTGTATGTCTGACCGTCTAAAAGAGGATTTTTTTGGCCTTCCTCACATGAGGCTAGTATACGCTGTCATGCCTGTTTTAATCTGTATAAATGACACTTTCCTATACAGAGGGCTACCGCAAAAAAGTACACTGCGCTCTATACGTTTTACTACAGCGGGATCCTATGGTTGACTGATGCCATTATAGCATTAGTCACAGGCCTCCATCTGATGGTAGGCTCAAAGTCTGTGAGACAAAGGGTTTTCCCCGAGACTTTTTAACTGATGACCTATCCTATTTATACGTTATCAGTATCTAATAGACACCGACAACCAGGACCCCTGCTGATGAGACGTTTGAGAAGGCAACACGACTTGCAGTAGCGCCACGGCCTCCTCGCTGCTCACCAAGCACAGCGCCGTACATTGTATAGCGGCTGTGCTTGGTATTGCTCTCAGCCCCATTCAATTCAATGGGGACGAGCTGTGCCTAGGCCATGTGACGGAGGAATGTGATGTCTAGGCAAAGCTGCCTTCTCAAATTGCTGATTGGTGGGGATCCCGGGTTTTGGACTTCCACCGATCAATCCAAAATCTCGGAAAACCCCTTTAATAACATGACAGAAGAACATACAACAAGAAGTTAGGTTACCTACCTCGGGGTAATCTTATAGAAATGATAAAAGTTATAGAAAAAATTACTATTTTATCTGCTTATGACCTTGTATATCTATATATATATATTTTATACGCCAATAAGTCTAAAAGGTGCAAGACTGATAACATTTTGGAAAAATCAAAATGTGCTTACGGAGAACAAAAAATGAAAAATGTAGAACTAACAAATGTTCCTAGAAGTTGTGCAACTCTTGATAACAGAAGTCAATTTAAGAAGGTACAAAGCTGAATATACATACATGTAAGACACCATTTATTGGCAGGTGCACGTCTTTTTGTTTTTGCCGCGCTGATATACAGAGCCACTTTAGAAAAAAATAAAAATAGTTTTCCTGCAAAACATTTACACTTGGCAACCCCACAGACAGCAATAAGATACAAAGGAGAACACCAAAACCTAGTTTCTCACTTGGAAAAAAAAAAAAAACACACCACAAAAAAAAAACAACTTTCATCATTTTTTTAAAAGTAGTGATTGTACAGTATCATGAGATTTAACCAATATTGGGAGCAAGAATTATTAATTTCAAGGTGCAAATAGGAATCATGGAATAAATCGATTGATGCTGATTAATGCAGTGTAGTCCTTTCATCCGACAAAAAAAAAAAAAAAAGTTTGGTCGCCCAAAGCTTTGTACATCTCAAGGGGAAAAAATTAAAAAAATAAAACAAACCTCTTCAACTAGCACATGGTTATGGTATACATATGATGCAAAAAGTAAAAAAAAAAATCTAGTGGTCACTGTGTTGTCTATCTTACAGCCCTCCTGCTCAATCACAAAATTAAGTCTACAAAGGGAAAAAAGGGTGAAGAAACCAAAATACAAGTCAGTAAAAATGTATTAAAATCTTCTTGTACAGGTTATGTGCTGCCCACATGGTGTATTCTGTATTTACAGTAAAGTCCTCTATCTGCAGTGTGGCTACTTTGGCACAGCATGCAGATCGCCTTCTGCACTCCTGCAGAGCTCGCCGCCGCTCTTCCACCCCGCTCCGTGGTTTTTACGAGAGAGGATCTCCATGCATTTCACAGTAAACTGGACACCGCAACACTGTTCTCGCCTCCGTTGATGTCACTTTCCTTCCTATAAAGAAGAAACAGGAAACTGATATATACATTTTAGAAATTACCGTATCCACATCTACAAGACAAGGTAGGTGTCCATAAAGCCCATCTGTCAGCAGTTTTGTACCTATGACACTGGCTGACCTGTTACATGTGCGCTTGGCAGCTGAAGACATCTGTGTTGGTCCCATGTTCATATGTGGCCGCATTACTGAGAAAAATGATGTTTTATTATATGCAAATGAGCCTCTAGGAGCAACGGGGGCGTTACCATTACACCTAGAGGCTCTGCTCTCTCTACAAATGCCTCACCCTCTGCACTTTGACAGGGCCAGGCAGTGTAAACATTATGATGCCTTCCTGGTCCTGTCAATTAAAGTGCAGAGGGCGTGGCAGTTGCAGAGAGAGCAGAGCCTCTAGGTGTAATGGTAACGCCCCCGTTGCTCCTAGAGGCTCATTTTCATATATTAAAACCTCATTTTTCTCAGCAATGTGGGCACATATGAACATGGGACCAACACAGATGTCTTCAGCTGCTAAGTGCACATGTAACAGGTCAGCCAGTGTCATAGGTACAAAACTGCTGACAGATGGGCCTTTGTCCTGGTGGCGAAAGATTTAATTTGAACAGTCTTGACAAAACACAAAAACCTGAACTATAAAATAAAAATAATATATTATACCCCATACATTTACAGAAAGTAGACACCTAGTTAATTGTGAACAGGCCACTCAGCACTTTAATATAATGAACGCCTCCATGCAATTTTGCATCAAATCAAAGGTTCATGAGAGGCAGCAAAAGTCATTGGCTCTGGCTGAAGCTGTAGATTCTGGAGAACACACAGCTACTTTTAGCACACTGACTATTGATAATTGGTTATATATAAATGGTCTGATAGGACGGAGGGAGATTCACTTTATCTTCTACGCCCTAGCCCCCATCAGGAAGCTACGACTCTGGGCGTTATTACAATACCAAAAAGTCTAAGCTCTGGCCCTTATAATCCAGGTGCACAAAATGAGATATATATTATAAAAAACACACCTTTATTAGTAGAACCTTCTCGAATGCGGCCTGATCTGTTCCTTACACCTTGCTGACACAAATGCTAAGTGAACAAAAGCTAGGACACATGGAGTATGACTGCAGGACCAGACAACACAAGGATTGTTTGCAGTCTGTTACCATGGAGACACGAAAAGGAAAAGCCTTAAAGGCGTCCTCTGGGACAGGTGTTGGGCTCCTCCTCTTTGGGGAGGAAGGCGGGAGTGATTGTTCTACTGCATAAGCGATTACAGTATGGCAGGGGTAGGCAACCTCCGGCACTCCAGCTGTTGTGAAACTACAACTCCCAGCATGCATACTTGCTTTGCTCTTCTAAGAACTGACATGGAAATGAATAGAGCATGCTGGGAATTGTAGTTTTACGACAGCTGGAGTGCCGAAGGTTGCTGATCCCTGCAGTATGAGATCAAGACCTCCACAGCAGATAACGAAGGTAGAATGATTAAGATAGTTATAGAATCAACGGTAGGACTACTCACTGTATACAACATTTATTCCCCCAACTCATCACAACACGGATTCTACCGCAATCTAGAGACAACTTTACTCCAGGAGGGGAAGGGTCACATTTTCGTGGCGGGTGACTTTAATAGAGTACATGTCAAACGAGAAGATACGGTAGATGCCAACAGGTCCCCAAACAACATCATAATTATGGGGGTGCCCATACTCTTTCCCCGCTGTTGATGTACGGAGACATCACCACCCAGCGGAGAGGGAGTATAGACACTTCTCACAGGTATCCTGGTCGAGACTGGTCTTGTCGGATCACGCACTGGTGGTAATGGAAGTAAATGAGGATATTCCGAAAGGAACAGATTATATTTGGAGATTACCACAACACTCAATAGCAGATGAAGGTTTTATAGATCGGTTAAGGGGATGGTGGTGGGAATATTCTCAGGACAATAGTGGCCACAAACAAAGTCCTTCCCTATTTTGGGACACAGCTAAAGCGGTATTAAGAGGACGTATCATAGCCTATACAGCGGGGGAGAAAAAGAAATAAGGAAAAAAAACACAAATAAGAGACAAACACACTGAGGGAGACATATACTACTTTCCTACAAGATCCGACAGAGGCACAAAAAGTGCTCTGGGTCACAGCAAAACACAACTACGACCATTATATGGAAAGCAGGGCTAAGCGGACCGGGCACCGTAAAAGAGCGCAATTATTCTGCTATGGTCGTAAGGCAGGAAAGCCATTGTCACATCTGTCCAGGCCAATTGCTAAACAAACCAAAGAAACAGAGATATTGGGAAACTATTTTAAAACCCTATATGCCCAAGACCCCTACGATAAGGAGAGGGCCAAGGAACTTTTGGGGAAAATTAGGCCCCTTTAACACGGGCGAGTTTTCCACGCGGGTGCAATGCGTGAAGTGAACGCATAGCACCCGCACTGAATCCGGACCCATTCATTTCAATAGGTCTGTGTATATGAGCGTTTTTTTTTTTTTCATGCATCACTTCTGCGTTGCGTGAAAATCGCAGCATGTTCTATATTCTGCGTTTTTCACGCAGCCCTGGCCCCATAGAAGTGAATGGGGCCTCAGTGAAAAACGCATTGCATCCAGAAACAAGTGCGGGTGCGATGCGTTTTTTACTGATGGTTGCTAGGAGATGTTGTTTGTAAACCTTCAGTTTTTTTATCACGCACGTGAAAAACGCATCAAAACGCATTGCACCCGCGCAGAAAAAAATGTATCAACTGAACGCAATCGCAGGCAAAACTGAATGGCTTTGCCTGCGAAATCGCACAGTTTTCACTGAACGCATCCGGACACGCTCATGTGAAAGAGGCCTTAATCTGCCCAGATTATCAACAGAGGCGCTATCCTCTATTAATAGGGAGATAACAGAGGAAGAATTGAAGTTAACAATCAAAAAGCTATCAAATGTAAAAGCGCCAGGACCTGACGGATTTGACAGAATTTAGTAGGTGAAATCACACAGGGCTATTCATCTCAATTCTGAAGGGTAAAGGGCTACCAACATCAGGTACAATGGCCTATATTAAAATACTTCCAAACCAGGGAAAAGACCTGACTCAACCAGGATCATAAAGGCCAATCTCCCTCATAAATCCAGACATAAGATAACTATGAAGAATGCTGGCCAATAGACTTGCTATATTTCCACCAGATCTGATAGGGGCCCACCAAGTAGGCTTTATAAATGGCCGCTCAGCAGTCACAAACATCAGACGGGTTTTAGTAGCGCTGGATGGACAGGGGGGTAGGAACCAACAAGCCAACCCGGCTCTTTAAGGGTACTTTCACACTAGCGTTTTTCTTTTCCGGCATTGAGTTCCGTCCTAGGGGCTCAATACCGGAAAAGAACTGATCAGTTTTATCCTAATGCCTTCTGAATGGAGAGAAATCCGTTCAGGATGCATCAGGATGTCTTCAGTTCAGTCACTGTACGGCGTTTTGGACGGAGATAATACCGCAGCATGCTGCGGTATTATCTCCGTCCAAAATGCCTGATCAGTTGCCGGAATGCCGGATCCTGCATTAATTTACATTGAAATGTATTAGTGCCGGATCCGGCATTAAAAATACCGCAATGACGGATCTGGCATTCTGGTCTGCGCATGTGCAGACTTTTAAAAATGTGAAGAAAAAAAAAACAAAAAAAAACAAAACACGGATCCGCTTTGCCTGATGACACCGTAAAAACGGATCCGATATTGCAATGCATTTTTCTGACTGATCAGGCATTTTTCTGACCCGATCAGTCTGAAAAATGTCTGATCAGTCAGAACAAATGACATGCGTTTGCATACAGTTTTCAGGCAATGGAACTGCTTGCCGGATTACACTGCCGCTAGTGTGAAAGTACCCTTAGCTGTTGACGCCGAGAAGGCTTTTGATAACGTGAGTTGGGCCTGGCTCGAAGAAGTTCTAGACAGGGTAGGCCTTATGGGCGATTTTCAAAATTGAGGGCTATGTATACAGACCCCTAAGCAAGAGTATATATACACCAGGCTTTTTATCTAATACCAAAGAACTTAGAAAGGGATCTAGACAAGGTTGCCCGTTATCCCTCCTTCTGTTTAATTTGGCTGTGGAACCCCTAGCCCAACTTTTTATACAAACGGATATTTATGACGGGATTCAAGTAGGGTGGAAGGAAATAAAACTATCCTGTTTGCAGATGATCTACTGATCTACATGAAATCCCCAGAGGCCCATTTAAAGATTTTAGACACTTTTCTTCACTATGGCTCGGTAACAGGATACAAGATAAATGTGTCAAAGCCAAATCCTTTTCTTAAGCCCTGGAAAAACAGGGACTGGACAACAATATACAGTAGAAGGAAGGCATGACTATATCACCTATTTGGGTACAGGACGATCCTCGGCCACACTCTATTCACTTAACTACCCTCCACTAATCCAGAAGATAGAGAAAGAGCTAGAAAGGTGGAAAGAGTTCCTGTCATCCTTGAGTGAGAGAGCGCAACTTTTAAAAATGGTCAGCGTCTCGAGACTATTATATCCCTTACAAACAATTCCGTTATTATTAAAAAATGTGGAAAGAGAAGAGACCCCGTATAGCGTACGAGAAATTGACTATGTTAAAATGGGGAAGGGGGACTTCAACTGACGAACATTTTTTTCAGCTGACCAAATAGAGCAGAATCTGGCAGATGCGTGGGATTTATCGGCACTACTACATACGAGACTCAGACGTTCCAACCCAGATAAAGAAGTCCATACTTTTGAGGGATACCATTATGGCTTGGAAAGCAATAAGGAAGATTTATAGGCTTCCAATATACCCATCGCCACAGATGCCACTATGGTCATTGCCATCATTTCCTCAAGGAAGAGATAGTAAAATGTATAAAGAGTAGATAATGCCACAGTGACGCAGGGAGACCTGGGACCCGCAGCGCAGCAATAGAGCCATGATCCAGCGGCAGGTATCAGGCAAGTATGATTACCAGCCATGCTGTGGGGTCTGTAGAGAAGGTCCACAAAGGTGAACAGCCCCTTTAATACTAGTCTAACAAAAAAAAAAAAAATTTAATAAACCAAACAGCCAAAGACCAAGATAACTCAGCCATCGCTCCATAAACTGAATTATTCCACTATATAATCATAATCCCCTTTCGGTTAAAGCTTCGTGGCAGCGAGTGGTGTTTTAGGCGTTTGTACCTATCTGAACACGTCCGTTTCCTGCTGGCGCCTCATAATTTGTGCTGCTGTGGGAAGGAGACTTCACTGACCAGCAAATCGCCTCCATTTCTCCAGAGAAAGAAAAACTATCTACCACAAACACTGTACTAAAGGGGTATTCCGGTTATATCGATGGCCTATCCTCAGGCTACATCATCAATATCAGACTGACAAAACTTTCCATCTTTTCCAAGCTATGCTTCCTATTTACCACTAAAATATCTGGAGTATTGCATATAATTATTTTAAGGATATAAATGAAAAAACAAACAAACAAAACTGCTCTTACATAAAAAAAAAATGTAAACCCTTTTAGCCTCTTTACTCACCCTCCTGCAAGCTCTGGTCTCATCACTTTCTGTGGGTGGGCATGATTGACCATCAGGCACCTGCATCTCCCAGGAGTTCTTGCTAACCCCACCTTCCCGATAGCAGAAGCTCTGTTTTCCTGCGTTTCTTTCCTTCATAGAAAATAGTCCCGCACTCACAGTCCCAGCAATTCCACGAAAAGAAACCCCCCCCACCCCAAAGAGAGAAAACAGATCTCACATCCACATGCTATGCCCCGATCTATTGCTTCTCGGCATAATTACTTGTATACGGCACTAACTGCATATACTGTATTTTGTTTAACTCACCACATCAAGGTGGCCTCTTTCGAGAGGGTGCAACACAGTGCCTGCAGGTGGGCATGACCCCACAACCCAACAGTACGCCTGCTGTCAGACTAAGCTGCCTTGGCACTGGGCCCCAACAGCCCACAGGCACAGTCCCACAGCAAACATGCAGCACTGCACTGTGTGAACAGAGGTCAAAAGCTCATCCTTCCATATAGTCTCAGAAACTAAACTGAGGCCAAGTAGGCGTTAACCCTTGTGACTGAGCTTACGCATTTTGATCAAAATGTATGCAAATGGCCTTGTATACAATTAAGCTGAGAAGTAATATATCAATGCATGGCACGTGGACCTGCAAAGAATGTTCTCCATTAGAGAGGAGCTAAAAAGTTTGTTCTAATACTGTACAGAGATCCCTCTCCGTACAGTATTAGAATGTATGGGCTCTGATGAGCTGAAGTTATTACTTCGCAAAGTCGCGAGAGACTTTGTATAATAACTTCGGGAATTAATTATTACTGTAGAAAACCTCGGCTCCAAGGTACCACTCGTAACTGAACCAGAGTTCGGTTCCAATTTTTTTTTTTTACAATATTAATTCCCGAAGTTATCACACGAAGTCTTGTGCGGCTTTGCGAAGTAATAACTTCGCCTCATCGGAGCCAATGCAGTCTAATACTGTAAGGAGTGGGATCTACGTACAGTATTAGTACGAAGCTTTTAGCACTTCGGATGAAGCATCCAAAGTCGATTCGCTCATCTCTAGTTATAATGATGTACGGAGATCCTTCTCCGTACAGCGTTAGAATGCACTGCCTCGGATGAGGCGAAGTCAGTTTTTCACAATGTCTCATGAGACTTGGTTGAATAACTTCGGTAATTGATTATTACAGTGAAAAAACACTTCAAAACTTGGAACCGAATTCAGAGGTAATAATCAATTACCAAAGTTATTCAACGGAGTCGCACGCAACAAATTTTTTTAGCGAAAGGACTTCAGCTTTAGAATGTGAAGTCGCTTCGTTCAGCTCTATTCTCCATGTGCTTTTAAAATTTCACTAATCAAAAGCCCTATGGTATGTAATAGCCCCCCCCCATGCACATGCTGTCTTCATCCATAAGTCCGTTCCGTGGCCCCGCAAAATAGATATAACATGTCCTATTCTTGTCTGTTTTTCAGACAAAGATAGGACATTTCTAATAGGGTAAAAAAATTAACAAAACATTGTCGGCATGAGGCCTAAAGAAGGTAACATATCTCGCAGGTACAGGATAAGCCAAGATCTGCCAGTTACACCTTGAAGATTATCAGGAACACGTTCCCATACTTTATTGCAGTGTTTCCCAACCAGTGTGCCTCCAGATGTTGCCAAACTACAACTCCCAGCATACCTGGACAGCCTTTGGCTGTGCGGGCATGCTGGGAGTTGTAGTTTTGCAACAGCTGGAGGCACACTGGTTGGGAAACACTGCTTTATTGCATCCCTACAACAAGACTTCAACTCCAGAAGGTAAGGGACATGCTTTCCGTTTTGCAAGGTTCCAGATTAATGGAGGATTCTACGCCGATCTATGCTGCATCCAGGTGGGAAATAAATGGAGGGGTGACCACGCGGCCGACATGGAAATAACAAACTAACTTCTGTAGAAGCGAACGAAGAGAGTCGGGCACATGTCTGCTCAGCTCCACATTCATTCTCCACCATGCAGCTGCCTCGCTATGAGGAATGGCGGTGGTGACAATAACCCTTTAGAAAATTTATATTTTAAAAAACGTTTTTTCTCCTTAGCCAAACTGTTCATGAAACATTTTTTTTGCCAAGACCCTTTTACAGCTCCCTTACTACAGGCTCATTCTCTACTTCTGTGTGCCTCCAATTTTATATGCAAACATATGACTGTATTTATGGGCAGTGTATGATCTCCCCAGGAAAAAATATGGGAGGGGGAAATATATAAATCCATGTAAATGGAGACCAAAGTGGGTTTCAGAGGGACACAATATGGTTTGCAGTACCTGGGCTGCCCGTTATTCTACAGAACTAAACCTGGATCACCATAAGGTAAAGTACATTTCAGCAGGATAGGAGGGGGTCTGACATATTAACATTCCGTATTTTCCGGCGACTGGGCATATAAAACGACCCCCTACTTTTCCTGTTAAAATATGGGGTTTGGGCTATACTCGCCGTATAAGACTACCCCTCCTTCTCCGACGATCGGAGCATGAGAAAACCACTGAGAGCAGGGAGAGGGGGCTGCTTCAGAAGCGACTGGCCAGGATGCAGCGCACGGTGGCTCAGCTAGAGGGCGCCGTCCCTGAAGCTACTCCGTTCCAGCTTGGAAGTAAAGAGAACCTTTCACTGGTCCCACAATTGTTAGATAATGATATATACCGTATGTGTAGAGCGGCGCCCAAGGATAATAGTAAGTGCAGGGAGATCCCCGGACGCTGCTCTACACATATATATCATTATCTAACAATCGTTGGACCAGTGAAAGATCCTTATAAGTTTCAGCACGCAGTATACCGGCGTATAAGACGAGCCCCGACTTTTGAGAGGATTTTCATGTGTTAAAAAGTAGTCTTATACGCTAGAAAATACAGTATATTGCATAGTCTAAAACCTGGTGTAAGACCCCATTTAGAAGGCCATTACACGGCTCAGGGAACCCCTGGAATCAATGGGCAGCGTCTTATAGAGCAGAAGACACTGAGAAGAATGATATATAGTTTCGAAAATATTCATTAATTTATTCATTTACATCCCTACTCAATCTGGTCTTCGAAATCCAGTGGACGAATCGGTCAGCGATAAGAGATTTTATTTATTTTCCTCTCCTATACAGCGCTTTACAGACATCGTCATTGATTGGCAGCCTTCCTTGTAATAGAAATTACTGTCAATCATGATAGGACCGCCCACTGGATTTGTAATCATAAAATGAGCAGAGATTTATATGAGCCGAGAGCTGCGATTGGCCAGTGCTCCAGCCCTGGGAGAAGGAGACGCCCAGGGCAGAAGAAGAAGTCTCCGCCCCAGGCAAAATTAGAGCAGCAGGAGCGCCGGTACCGGGGGCTACAGAGGACGAACGGAGCGGCACCCAGGGATACAAGTAAGTGCAGGGACATCCCTGGGTGCCGCTCTCCATGTACATAGCTTTACCTCATAAACTGTGGACCAGTGAAAGGTCCTCTTTAACTGACTAACCAGTCTGATTGTGCGGATGATGAAAGGAGAGGACGACACCTGCTGGACAAAGTAGTAACTGCAAAAAGCAGTCAAGGATGTAAGGATGTTCCCCAAACATGATCAGTGAGGATTTTTATTTTTGCAATCAAAATGCTTTTCAGGAAAGGAGCGCACAAATCAGGTGTTTCAGGGTGATAGTAAAGTATCACAAAGAAGAGAAATGTAATAATAGGAATGATAAATGTCCCACCAATAGAGCAGATGTAACAGGGTTTTCAGCGAGTAATATACTGATAGGACATCAATATTTGATCACTGGGAGTCTAACCGCTGGCACCCCTGCCGATCTACTGTTTGAAGAGGCTTGAGCTGCAATATCAAGCAGAACCACTATACGGCGCTGTGCCCAGTATGCTATGAGGTGGAGTCAGCACTCACAGAGACAGACGGCTGATCAGCAGGGGTGCTGGGAGTCGTCCCTCACCAAGCAGACACAGTATTGTGGACCTACCCTGAGGATAGGCAATCAATAGTGTACTCCAGAAAACCCCTTCAGAAAATCTTTATTTAGGGTCTATTCACACATCCGTAGTGTATTGCGGATCTGCAATACACCCGGCCGGCACCCCCCATAGAACTGCCTATTCTTGTCCGCAATTGCAGACAAGAATAGGACACGTTCGATTTTTTTGCGGAGCGCCGGACCAGAAGTTCGGGGCCTTGCTCCGGAAGTGCTGAGATAGTGTGCTCTCCGCATCCATTCCTGCCCCATAGAGATTGAATGGGACCGCACCCGTTCCACAGAATTGCGGAATGGGTGCGGACACATTCACGGACCCTTACTCCTAACAGGTGATATGGCTCCTAGGCTGGGCCTAGAACATTCAGCGTTATCTAGGTCGGCAGTCACTGGAACTTCCTGACGTACATATGTAGGCCTGTGTATTACCATCTAAGATATAAATGACTTCCAACTCCAATACTTGCAGCTGTTGCATGCATTGCCACGTCTCCACTGCTTTTACACAGGGATCACAAGACCCTCATACTGCCAATTTATGTGGGGCCCAGAGAGGGCCACACAGTGCGCCATTATTACTTGCCGGCCTCTCCTCCAGCACTACGTGCCACTCTTCTCTCAGCATGTCTGTGACCAGATGGCTGGGGGCCACACTATTTTAGAAAGGAAAAAAAAAACACCCTACACTAACATAATAACATTGTCCACCTATTATGGGAAAAAAATTAAATGTGTGAAATTATTGAAAAAAAATATATATAATGATATCTATTACAAGCAATAATACACACGGCTGCTGTTGACAAGCAGCGCTCCAATCACACTTTACTTACATTTCAGTCTTCCATTTTTGAAAGTCTCCGTTTAAGATGTTTCGGTGGTTCCCAGTTATCACTCTCATCAGTGTCAATTTCTTCCTCCTCATCCTGATCATCCAGTAGATCATCTTCCTCCTCAATTTCAAATGGATCCAAACCAGCATCCTCTCTTTGAAGGCGTTCTGCAAACCATTCCCTCACCTGCTCATAACCCAGCTGAGATTTTGAAACCAATTCGTCCAAGTCTTCCTCATTAAGAAATTTGTGCATTAAGTAGTAGTCTTTAAGTACCGCTTTTCCAGTCTTGTGTTTTACTGGAGCTGGCGCCCTTTCCCAGCTATTTGCTCTTCGGGATCCTTTAGGGCGCCCTCTGGGTCTCCCTCTTCCTCTACCCCTAGGCCTGCCTCGCCCTCTCTTCCGTACAAAGCCCTGTCCATTAACAGCATTAGGGGAGAGGCTGCCGTTTACTTGATACTGGTAGAACCACTTCAAATGATGATTTTTAACAGCATACCGGGTGTCTCCAAACCACCCAACAACATCACTTCTTGCAAGACCAGTCTCCTCCGACAGCTTATCATAGTCGTCTCCTGTAGGCCACTGGTTACGAACAAAGAAAGTTTTAAGCACAAGCAGCTGTTCGGGGGTCTTTTTCCCTAGTTTACTAGCAAGAGCTGCCCCAGCTTTTACATAAGCATGTTCAGGGTCCATTTCTTCTTTAATTCCTTCCTCATCAAAAATTGCAGGTTCATCCTTTACGCCACCTGTCCTCCTCCTCCTTTCTGCGAACCAAGCGTCAATTTCTCGTCTTGTCAGTTTGCTAAGAATCCTTAACCGGTTCAATTCCTCGTCTGTAGGTACGTCGTTTCGAAGGAAGCTTTCCTCAAGAATCTGTAGCTGTTCCACTGTCTTTTCTTTGAATCTCTGTGGGGTGAAATCTGGGAAGGCGTTACAGTTTTGCCTACGATGTGAAGTCAAGACGGGAGGAGTCGGGGATTCGGTGGTTTCATCGCTAGAATCAATAATTATCGTTCCACTAGGATCACTTGGGAAATGGATGCCATGGCTCCCCTTGGCATTTCTTTGGTTGTATCTTGTATCACTAAACCATTTCTTGATTTCACCTTTCGTCAATCCCGTGAAACGTATTAAACGGTCAATTTCGCTATTATTTGGAAACGGGTTCTTTAGATAGCTAATTTTGAGGGCTGTCAACTGCTCTTTAGTTTTCTTGGAGCGCATTCCAAACACATCTGTTATCATGGTAGGCTCCTGCTTGGGTAGCTGCGCACTCGGAATGGCAGCAGCCCGCTTTGTTTCAGAAACTACTTGCATTTGGGGAAGTTGGCTTGCGTGGAGTTGGGCGTTAGTTGGGACACCAGCCACTGTCAATGCTATTGGTGTTGTCACGGGTATTGTGCCCGTTCCTCCAACTTGCGCAAGTACGAGGCTAGGCTGGCCAACTATTTGGCACGTCTGTAAAATGGAAGGCAAGCCATTGGCAGCGGAAGAAATCTGAGCTGGGAAAACAGTTATTGTCTGTGGGACCGTGTGTACAGTGCCATTAAATTGCTTTCGTCGAGCGTCCTCTACTTCTTCGGGTGTCCAGCTAACACCATGCTTTAGTCGTTGTGCAGAAAACCAGATTTTTATTTGTTCTTCTGTGCATTTAGATTGTGAAGCGAGAAGGGTGATCTCGGAAACTGTTGGGTATGGAAACTTATTGTAGTTACTCAGCAAAAGAGGGTTGCTGTCTAATGCAGCATTGTATGTAGGAATGCTATTGATGGGGATTAGGACTTTCGAGAGGATGTTTTGCTGCGTCTGTACAGTCGTAATCACTTGTGCCATTCCTGGTTGAAGAACATTTGCAGTAGTAAGAACAGTACTTGGTAATTCTTGGGCACTTGTCACAACCGTAACGCTGGTTTTCACAGGCTCAGGAGCGACCACAGTTGGCTTCAACTCTCTGGTATCTTGTGATTTTGGCTTAGGCTCATTCTCTAAGTCGTTTTCTTCCGTGCCATCTTCAGAGGAATTTTGTTGTACACTGATTCGTTTCTTCTCTGACTTATCCTTCATTATTTTCATTATTGGGGTCTTACTGATAGATATCGCAGATGAGTTTGACTCTGATTGTTCCTGGTTTTCTTCTTGGACGAAGCTCCCATCGAATGTTAGATCATTAACAGTCTGTTCAAATATTGACTGATTATTGCGCTTAACCATAGTCAACTTAAAGTTCTCCTCTCCGGGATGATACTTCGTGTTGTGCTCAGAAAGTGAATCGTAACGTTTCGTGAGAAAATTACACTCCACACAAAAATAGGAAGAATTTAATACAACGTTGGGATGCTCAGAATCCACATGAAAGGTAAACATATTTAAGTCAGTTGTCTGAAATGAACAGTATTTACATTCGTAACCACCTTCTACAGCTTTATTCTGCTGATTGTCAGAATCATTGGGTTCTAGTGCATCGTCTTCGCTTGATATGCTCTCAGGCACTGTGCTCTCTGGCACGGGTTGCTCCACTGGAGTAGGCAAAGGTGGACTTTCCTCCCCATCAGAGTTGACTCCTAGATCGGGATCGTGCTCGCTTGCAAGGACCATGCAAGGAGTTTTTGTTTTCCGTTTACTTGCCATAGTGCTATAGAGTTTGTTAGAAACTTCAAGTGTCAATCCACCTGTTGGTAACGTCTTCTGCCTTAAAAGTTACCTCTCTTGAGCATGTGATGTAATGCTGTAGTACAGTAGTATCAAGTTAGGTTCATGATGAATTTCTGGAAAGAGAAGACAAAAGAAAAATATCAATGAGGCAAGTCTACATATTTCATAGAACTTAGCTGCCTAGGACTCACTTCATACTGACTGGGCCTATCAAAAAAGATTTGATGTTGAAGTTTTTTGCTTTGAAAATGTTTTGTGAGGGGACCGTCGTGACCATCTCAGTCATACAGCATCATGTTCTTGTGAGAACTAGGACTTTCCTCGAGACCATACCGCATTATAGCTTCTGATGGGACAGCGCCATGGCGGCTGTTGGGTTCCTTTCCGTGTCGTCCATCATCGTCTCACCATCATCTAAGTGAGACGCCGTCCCATTGGAAGCTATGACGCAGGGTGGTCTCGTGAGAAGTCCTAGTACTCTCGAGATCACGCTGCGACATGATACGGTGTGACGGAGATCATCACAGCAGGAAGAACCTCTCTGGCAGTCCCCACTCTGGTTCCTGTCCCGCTCCTCCAGTCATTGGCTGAAGCAGAGCTCAACATGCCAGGACAAGGCGTAGAGAGAAGGGGGAACAAAGCAGCATTGAAATGGAAGTGGCAAAAGTACAGGGTGGACCACGAAAAAGTAGCCTACCTCCAATATCTCCACAGAGGACCCCCTTTATTAACTCAGAATTCACCAATAGGTACATGAACTGGACACCCCTTTAAGAAAAAAAAAAAAAAAAGTATTTAGGCACATGGGCGGATATGTAATATCTGATGCTATGTAATTATTACGGTAGGCTACGTCCACATCTACGTTAAGTTTTTCCAACAGTCTTTTCCGACAGAGGAGCATAGACGTCAATGGTACAGCCACATTCACCATAATGGCATCCATTGGGCTTTCAACATGAATACACGCAGCAGTACTGTTCCGGCAGAGAGACGGAATTCATGTTGAAAACCCAATTGATCCCATTACGGTGAATGGGGATGTGCCATAGACCAATATGCTCCTCTGTCAGTGACATAATTTCAGCGATCCGCCGCCAGCTATAGGGCTTATTGAGACCGGCGTTAATAAATGTGCCCGAAAGTACTGTACTGCAGAGCAGTCTTTCTCCAGCTTGAATGATTTACTTCACAGAAGCACCAGGACTATACTTTGCTGTATATTAAAAGCACAACATGAGGAGGGTTTATCTTTTTGCCTCCCACTGGAAGGAAGGCCCGACGAACGTAGAACGCGCGAAACGGCCGTTGCCTGAAACTGTGTTTGTACCCGCATCAGTGACCATTTTATGTCATCTAATGGCACAAAAATTGCCATAATATGCCCATGTGTAATCCACAAATTGGATTTCTGTGGCCAATTGGAAGTTGGCATCCATTCAGTGGAACCGGCTGTCCGCCGTGGTTTCCGCATGAAATAGCTGTTACTTTTTTCCATGATGCAGAATTCAGATCCTCACAGGAAATGATGTGCCATATGAAATAGGCTCATGACCGTCACTGAAATCTATAGGACGTGTTTTGTTGGTGGATTTAGCATATTCCACACCATAATGCTGTGAGATAATACCAGTTCTTGTCACCAGACTTTCAGAAAGATAAATTTCGACTGATGCCGACCCCACCCTAGCTCCAGACCACATCATCTCACGCAAAGTGAAAGCCGGCATCTGCCAACAATACTGAACAAAAATTCACAAGAAGCCAAAAAACAATGACACTCCACCCACGGGTGAAGAAACACAAACTCTAGAAAACACCATCCGTCTGTATATCCACCAGCAGGGGGAGCCATGGCCATCCTCATGGTGGCTCATGTAATGGCAGGAGCTGTTCTTACATAGTAGTTCTCAGTTTTAGCTCCGAGAAGAGATCCCCCCTCCAGCATGTCCATGAACAAATCCCTTTAAAGGGGTTATCCGCTTCTTATTATTGAAGACCTATCCTCAAGGCACCCCCGTAGCTGTTTGAAGAGAAGGCAGGGCTCGTACAAGCGCTGCCTTCTTTGCTCTGTTTACCTGCTCGCCACAGCAACTGCAGTGGTGAGCGGTGTAATTACAAGCATGGCGTCCCAATTCACTTCTAAGGGACGGCTCTGTCTGTTAAAGTGAATACTGCAGAGCCGTCCCATAGAAGTGAATGGGGGAGGCGCATTACATACTTGTAATTCCCCCTCTCACCACTGCAGTTGCTGTGGCAAGCAGGTAAACAGAGCAGAGAGCGCAGCTTTCTCCTCCAACAACTCATTGGCGGCAAGTTGGACGCCCCGAGGATAGGTCATTAATAGTAAAAAGCAGACAACCCCTTTAAGACTAAACCCATAAGGTGCAGGGGGAACCAAAGCCCACATCAGACATTATGTGATGGTTGCAAAACCGTTTGCTCGAACACAAGTTGGGTTGCAGTAACCCGGCACGGCCACGACACAGTGTACAGAGTTGGGTGCTTCCGGCTCCATCTACTGTTCCTATGGAGAACAGGACCCCACTGATCCAATACTGATTACAGGGCTCCAGATGGCGACCAAAACAATCGCCAATGCACCTTAAAATTTGCAGATGGCGACAAAACTTTTTAGTCTTGTCGCCATTTGTGACTGGACGGCCGCGCTGTAGCTGAATTAGGGTTACATCGGGTATCGCAGAGCAGCCTAGTATGCGGTGTTCTCTTTACTAGCACAGTGTGCTAGTCCCTCCCTCCCGTGACGCCGCTGCCACCAATGGAGAGATAGCAGGGAGGAGCTATGGCCACTGCGCCACTAATGAATGTAATTAACTCATTAATTCAAGTGTAGGCAGCGGGTGCCGGCAGCGGCATCACAGACCCGGCCTCAATAACTGGGCTTGCGATCGGCGGAAATTGACCCCTCAGATATTGCGGATCACATGCCCAGTTACTGAGGCCGGGTCTGTGATACCACTGCCGGCAACCGCTGCCTACACTTGAATTAATGAGTTAATTACATTCATTGCCCCCAGTATTATAAATTATAAGCCATTGGTGGTGGCGCCCCCCCTCCCCACTAGTATCATTGGTGGCAGTGGCCACAGGGTCCCCTCACCTCCTCTCTTCTGATCAGAGCCCCAGCAGTGTAATCCTGGGGCTCAGATCATTTACCATGGCAGCCAGGATGCTGCTGAAGCCCTGGCTGCCATGGTCAGCTCCCTGCTGCTGCTGTGTGCACAGAGCACAGGGCAGCAGGGAGAGTGTGAAGCCCTATTTACCCTAATAGAGCTCTATTAAGGTGAATAGGACAAGGGATCAAAAGATCCCAGGTTCTACCCCTAAGAAGGCTAATAGTAAAAAAAAACAAAAAAAAACACCAAAATACTAAGTCGCCCCCTTTCCCAATTTTACATATAAAATTTACAAACAATAAAAAATAAACATATTGCATATCGCCACGCCCGAAAAAGCGTGAGCTATTAAAATATTTCAAATTCCAGGTGCCAGGTCGCCATGGTGACCAGGATTTTGGTCCTGGCGCCTGGGTATTTGTCAGTCCGTTTTCAAAGGTGCCCGGGTGCAGGGCCGGCACGTCCTACACGCGGACTAGGAGCGCCGGCCCCCTTATGCTGCAGCCGCCTGAGCGCTCTATATAGAGCCTCAGGCGGCTGCAGCACTGCCTGGGCTGGCGCGTCCATGATGGTGCACTGCCCGGGCGCAGCATGAAGAGAGGGACTGACAGGAGGGAAGCGCTCAGCGCTCCCTCCTGTCATTCCCTCATTGTAGCGTGGCCGAGCCCTGTATGGTCCGCGGTACAGGGAGCATCTGTCTCCTGTACCCGGCCGGACTGACAGGAAGTGCGCACACAGTAGGGTGTGAAGCGGATGACAAGGTGGTGGTGGTGGTGGGGAGGGTGGTGGTGAAGCAGATGACAAGGGGGGGGGGGGAGCAGATGACATGGGGGGGGGGGAGCGGATGACAAGCGCAGTGAAAAGATGACTGCTATTACACTTGGTGGCAGCAACCCTGCAACACACCATCCTCCTGAGAGTACACTGATACGTCCGGAGACTGGGACCCATACTGCCTCCCTCGCTCAGAGCGCTCCACTTCCTCCAGGGTCACGTGGGAGGCCGCGCATAGACCCGAACATCACGTGGGACGCCGCTGGTGTAAGGAGGCGCATCACGGCGGACTCTTTGTACAGCAGCATCAGGAGTCTGAGGTAAGGCGGGCGGTTCTGTTTCCCATAGCCAGGAGGATGGTGTGTTGCACGGTTGCTGCCACCAAGTGTAACGGCAGTCATCTGTTTACTGCGGATCTGTCTGCACCCACATTGAACTGCAGGTTAACTAGCCCACATCGATATTGACTGTACCACCATGGGAGGCATATAGAAGTGTGTTGAGGACTGATCTCCACAACAGTTTACCACCCCAGGACGGATCATGGCCATGTAGACTCCCGCTTGGACTTACTGAGATTTTATTGTGGGGGTGAATGTTATTTCCTTATTAGTATATGGTGTCACCACACATCAGTAGGCGACAGGTTGCACTGCTGGCAGCCTATTGCTTGATTCTATAATACATACTTATATTATTATTAAAGGTGTTATTTACTGCTCATCATTAGCATTCTGGTTTGCTCCCTCTTGCTGAGTGTGCCCCCCGCTGATATCTATCTATATAGATATATAATTACTTTTATATTATATTATAGCATGGTGGTTCAGTGGTTAGCTGGGGTCCTAAGTTCAAATCCAACCAAGGACAACATCTGCGTGGAGTTTGTAGGTCCTCCCTGTGTTTGCGGGGGTTTCCTCCGGGCTCTCCAGTTTCCCCCCACACTCCAAAGACATCCTGATAGGGAACTTAGACTGTGAGCCCATTGCTAATGTCTGTGAAGCTCTGAGGAATGTCAGTGATATATACGTACATAAAATAAATTCATAAATAAATGTAAAAAAAACTTTACAAAAACTTTTTTAAACATGCAACACTATCACATTCAATCATTAGATTGCTGTTTGCATCCATTGGTCAGCGTTGGCATATACTAGTAACGGGCCTGTAAGCCTTGTACGGGCCTTTTACTTCGCTTGAACGCCTTACCCGATCTCAGCATCTGAAGGGTTAAACGTCTGCGATCGGCATTATCGTCAATCACAGAAATGAGCCCCCGGTCTTTTCTGTTTACAACAGCAGAAACCCGGTGGCTATGGCACCCACCAGCGGGCGTCCTTTTGAAAGACCAGACTTCGGCAGTACACGGACAGCAGAAATGTGGAAAGGAGCTGCAGGAATCCCTGACCAGTGCTGCCTGTGCACTGCATGTGACAAGAAGCTCCCGTATTCTTCATATGTCTGGGCTGTGGGGTAGAGGGGCAAGATGGAAGCCTTTTCTTAGGGCTCTTACAGACGAGCGTGTGCAGTCTGGATATCATGCTTCGTGTGAGTGTGACCCTCTGTTCTGGACACTGCTCATCTAAGGCTGCTTTCACACTCGCGTTTTGGTTTTCCGTTTGTGAGATCCGTTCAGGGCTCTCAGAAGCGGTCCAAAACAGATCAGTTTTGCCCTAATGGATTCTTAATGGAAAAGGATCCGCTCAGAATGCATCAGTTTGTCTCCGGTCAGTCTCCATTCCGCTCTGGAGGCGGACACTAAAACGCTGCCTGCAGCCAAACGGATCCGTCCTGGCACACAATGTAAGTCAACGGGGACGGATCAGTTTTCTCTGACACAATAGAAAACGGATCTGTCCCCTATTGACTTTCAATGGTGTTCATGACGGATCCGTCTTGGCTATGTCACAGATAATACAACCGGACCCATTCATGAAGGAGGCATGCGGTTGTATTATTGTAACGGATCCATTTTTGCAGATTTATGACGGATCCGCCCAAAACGTGAGTGTGAAAGTAGCCTTATATAAAGCTGTCACTATGATTATGTAGCAATAATTTCGTGCGTAGGCACACAGCATTATAAATGAGTACAATGCCGCGCACTACAGCAAGACGAGCGGTGTCCGGAGCAGAGGATCACACTCACACGGAGCGGGTTTTCCAGACTGCACACAGTGAAACAGCGCTTACAAAGAAAAACGCCCAAGCCCGGCTGTGTCCAGTCTGCCTACAGCACGGGGAAGAATGGGTTAACGGTCTGATGAGACAAAAGGCTGAACTTTTTGGCCACAATTTAAAAAAAGATGTTTGGCGCAAAGCCAACACAACGCATCACCGAAAGAACACCATACCCGCAGTGAACTGTGGTGGAGGCGGCGTTATGCTTTGGGGCTGTTATTCTACAGCTGTAACTGGTGCTTTTGTCAGGAATGGTGAAGGGAATTATGAACAGTTCCAAATATCGGTCAATTTTGGCACAAAAACCTCAGGCCTCTGCTCAAAGACTGAAGATGAAGAGGAATGTCACCATTCAGCACAACAACCACTCGAAGCACAGCTCCAGAGCAACAACAACAAAACATGGCCTCACCAGAAGATCAACGTATTGCAATGGCCCAGTCAAAGCCCAGACCTGAAGAGGGCAGCACACAGGAGACGCCCTCGCCATCTGACAGGTTTGGAGCACTTTCACAAGGAAGAGCGGGTAAAGATTGCCAAGTCTAGATGTGCCACGCTGATAGACTGCTACCCGAAAAGACCGAACGCTGTCATAAGTTCAAAGGGTACTTCAACAAAGTATTAGTGTAAGGGTGTGCAAATTTATGCAACCACTTTATTTTAGTTCCTTATTTTTATTTTTCCACTCTGAAAGATTTCAGTTTTGCAATTATAGGTGACATTAAAGGGGTTATCCTCCAGTGACAGGTAACAATGACCTATCCTTAGGATAGGTTATTATCACATCGGTGGGGTCCATGTTCGGCACCCTTGCCAATCAGCTGCTTTAGGAAGCTGCCGCACTCACCGAAGCTCTGGCGAGTGCTGCGGACTCCCCGCAACCAACCAAGTACAGCGCTGTGCATGGTATACTGGCTGTGTTTGGTATTGCAGCTCAGCCCCACTCACTTCAATGGGGCTGAGCTGTGTCTAGGCCAGGGATGGGCAAACTGCGGCTCTCCAGCTGTTGCAAAACTACAAGTCCAGAGGCGATGCAGCAGGCTCTTATGCCATTACACAGTCATGTATGACATTATTGGAGTTTAGGTACAAAGCGGAGAGCCCCTTTAAACACTTGTGGATATCCTTTTTCCCAAGGAGCATTACATTTGTCAGCTGGTCGACAAGACATAACCACGAAGGTTATTAGGAATAAGGGCCTTAAAGGGGTTTTCTGGGATCACTATGGGGTTTACCAGACACGCTCATTTAGCTGCTTACCACATCCACATTCACCCCATGATTTTTTTTCCCCCAATTTGGACTCTCCTGACCTGTTTTCATCGTGTAAGGCTACATGCACATGAACGTATTTTGTGTCTGTTTCCATACCGTTTTTTTTTGCGGATAGGATGCGGACTCATTCATTTCAACGGGTTCGCAAAAAATGCTGACAGCAGACCGTGTGCTGTCCACATCCGTATGTCAAGAAAAGGCATTTTCCATATAGTTCTGGCAATGTGCAGATCCGCAAAACACTTACGGACGTCTGAATGGAGCCTAACGGATGGAAATAACGGACGTGTGAACTCCCTGGTTTCCCTCCGGTCTGTAGCACTTCCGGTTGCTGTATCCAACCAAACCCATAATGCACTTCTGCTTCCTCTGCCACAGCGATAGCCCCGCCCCTAACATCCAGCTAGTTTATAGCTCCTCCCACCAGCTAGTTACATAGTCCCACCCATGGACATAACATCACAGGAAATAAGAAAGAGCTGCGTGGACACAAAAAAAACAAAACATTGAGCGCTAGTGTGAGAGGGCCCTTAAAGGGGTTGTGTCACTTCAGCAAGTGGCATTTACCACGTACATAAAGTTAATACAAGGCACTTACTAATGTATTGTGATTGTCCATATTGCCTGCTTTCCATCACATTATACACTGCTCGTTTCCATGGTTACAACCACCCTGCAATCCAGCAGCGCTGGTCTGGCTTGCACACTATAGGAAAAAGCACTAGTCTATGTGTGCTCCCACAGTCCTGGCCACCAGAAAGGCTGATGCTTTTTCCTATAGTGAGTGAGCACGATCACTGCTGATGGATTACAGGGCGGCCGTAACTAGAGTTCAGCGAAGCGAGCTTTGGATGCTTCCTCCGAAGTCGTTTTGTTCAAAACTTCGGAGATCCAGTATTAGAATGTATGGGCTCCGATGAGCCAAAGTAAGTTATTCAACAAAGTCTCACGCGACTTCGCAAGGGTAGGTCATGGTTACGACCACCTTGCAGTCCGCAAGCGTTGGTCATGCTCACACACTATAGGCCTCTCTGGTAGCCGGGACCGTGGGAGCGCACATAGGCTGGTGCTTTTTCCTATAGTGTGCAAGCGCGACCACTGCTGCTGAATTGCAAGGTGGTCGTAACCATGGAAACGAGCAGTGTATAATGTGATGGAAAAATGAAACCAGCAAGCAAAGGAGGCAATATGGAGAATCACAATACATTAGTAAGTGCCTTGTGTTAACTTCCTCTTCAGAAAATGACAACCCCTTTAAGTGCAGCCGAGAACATCTGGGTCTTTACTTCCCAGGATCCTATCGACCTGTAGGACATGACCGCTTAGGGGGGACCTGGCTGCAGTGGTCACATTTCTTCGTCAACCCTGATGAGGGACCCAGGAAGCATGGAACAGGAGCGGTGGAGGGATACGCAAGATATTGCTTAAGTTCACCCTTCTGAGCCATTTAAAAAAAAAAAAAAAAAACTTTATCAGACAACCAACCTTTTAGGGCGTTTTCACACATAGCGGAGACATTTATCAAGACCGGCGTCTGCTATACAAGTCCTGATATGCGCCGCGTCAGCCATGCGCAGGATTGAAATCCACGCCTGCTCGAAGACGACGTAGATTTCACTCATTATTTACTCCAGAAAACTGGCGTAAATGATAAATGTTCTCCCTTTTTGGAAATTGACAAGGGCGGCATAGAGACGCCAAATGCAACCAAATCTAGTTGCAATAGCGTAAAAAAAGTCGCAGACCCTGGGTTTGGGATTATTTTACACCACAATGGCATAAGAGGCTTTCATTTTTTGTAGTGCGTTTCTGCACTTTCGCATTTTGATGCGGTAATATTGCCGATGGGAAATATGAAACGCGGGACACACAAGTCTAGTTTTTTTGCTTGCTCCCGACATTTTTTGTTCATTAGGTGTTTTTTTTTGTCCTTTTTTTTTTAGTTTTCTTCAAAAATGGACCCTGCTGGAGTTCTTAGCGATTTTTTAGATTTCAGCCTAGGTGCACCGACTGCCTGAGCCTTGTCATAAATTAAAGGGGTATTCCAGTTACATTAAAAGGGTTTTCCGACATTTTAATACTGATGACCTATCCAGAGGATATTTTAATACTGATGGCTGATTCAGAGTATCTGATTGATGGGGGTCCGACACCCTGGAACCCCACAGATCAGCTGCTCGAGATGGCCGTGAGGCTCACAGTAGTGCTGCGGCCTTCTCCCAGCTTTTTCAAGCACAGCCGCTACACAACGTACGACGCTGAGCTTGGTGAGCTGAGAGAAAACCGTGGAGCTACTGGGAGCGCCGCTGGCTTCTCGGACAGCTGATCGGCGGGGGCCCCGGGTGTCAGACCCCCACCGATTAGATACTGATGAGCCATCCTCAGGATAGATCATCAGTATATAAGTCTCACAAAACCCTTTGAAGGCAGACACACGTGAGCGATTTCAGAGTGTGACGGTGTGAGGTCCCGTTCTGACCGCTGCTCCTCTGACAGGAATGCACAGTATTAGGGTCCATTCACACGTCCGTGTGTGTTTTGCGGATACACGGATCTGCAAAAAACGGACACCGGTAATGTGCGTTATGCATTTTGCGGACCGCACATCGCTGGCACTCTCGTAGAAAATGCCTTTTCTTGTCCGCAATTGCGGATGTGGGCGGGACATAGTGGGTCCCCATAGAAATGAATGGGTCCGCAATTGGACCAGAATTGCGGACGTGTGAATGGACCCTTATAAGGATTTATAATGCTGTATGCCCCCGAGATACCTGGAATCTACTGAATTACACCTCATTCACACGTCAGTGTTCGGTCAGTGATTTTGAGCCAAAACCAGGTTCTAAACCCAAAACAGGAGCAGATCTTTCCCTTACTCCGTATGTCTGTGGAGGCTACAATCCTAGTGTTGGCTCACAATCACTGATGGAAACCACTGACCAAACACTGATGTGTGAATGAGGTATTACACTGACATAAGGGCTTATGTTTGGTTCCGTATCCGAGCCGCATTCACTTCAATGGAGCCGAAAAGATGCAAACTGCGCAAGCTGTCCGCATCTGTTGCTCCGTTCTGCGGCAGAAAAAAAAAAATATAGAATATCCTATTGTTGTCCATTTTGCGGACAAGAATGGGAATTTCTATAAAGGGAGGCCTGTTCCGCAATTTACGGACGGCAAAACACGGCGCGGTTGTGTGCATGAGCCCTAATGCTGTGCGCTCCTGTCAGGGGATGGCGGTCAGAGCAGGACCTCACCCCGACACGCTGCGAGTTTCTCACACCGAACTCGCTCGTCTGTGTCGACCTTAATGAAGATTTCAGTGACCAAATCTGCCCACACAAAACACAAAAAAAAGTTTAAAATTAACTTGTATGGGAATTTAACTTTTTTATCTTTATTCGAGACTGCAGCGGCGGCCGCACGTGGAAACCCAGCCACGCTGAATACGCATAAATTTTTTTCTTTTCCGTACGTATCCTCTGCTTGAACCTTCACCAGGACCGGCTTCTTACACCGGTCTTAGTTTCGTCTAATTAATGACAAGGGGCGCGCCTTGTTTTAAATTAGGCGCATCTGTGCCAGTCCTCACGCTTGGCGTAGATTCTAGGCGTAAATCTTAGTAAGTTTGCCGACTCCCATCACGCCCAACTGGCGGAACGTGGCGTAAAAAAAGACGGTTAAAAAAAAAAAAAGGGACTTGCAACTATTTTACGCCTAACAAACGCGCCCCGCTGTCATTTAGTACAGATGTAGTATAGTAGGTTATTATCCCAAAATGATACCCCTCACATTAATACTCCCCTATGTAACATCCCCCCTCCCCCCATACACACAGCAGGGGGCAGCCGGTCTCGGCCCCCTCTCAGGGCGCAGCGCGGGGCGGCAGCTACCCTGCCATCACCTATAGACCGCTATCTAGCAGTGCAGGTAGCTGCGGGCCGCCCAGTCTCCTCATGATCTCATTGTGCGCAGTGCACGGAAGGCCCGGGCCTGTCCCCGGTCACGGCGGCCTCACACAGGCCGCAGGAGCCAGGCCCGGGGGGAAGGGGAGGGGGGTGACAGGGCCGCCGTCCTCAGCGCTCATCCTCTCCATTACCTGCTCCCGCCGCCACCTCAGCTCTCCTCCGGCGCCACCGCCTCCTCCTGCATGGCGGCCATCTTACACATGGCGACTACACAGGGGCGGCTGCTGCTATGACTGCTGACTGGGAGAGACTTCTCCGCCCGTCTGTTCGGAAGAAGAAAAAAAAGCCGCCACAAAAAAAAAAACTATTTATTCGATATTTTCTCCGTTCGGATAAATTAATGGCGGACGTGGAAAAAAAAATGCGTTTATTGAGGGGACTGGCGCGACGTTTTCGTGCGAGGGTCGGATTTTTTTTTTTTGGCGGTAATTGTAGGCGGGGAAAATGGTTTCTGTGGTAAATGGCTGTAACGTGAGCTTCTCCTCCCACCGTGTCCTAAGACGGCCAACGTGAGGGGAAAATCACAGAAAACTCCTCCAATATGTCTGCTAATGCCCTTATTTATTAAAACCACCGTGTCCTGTGTAATTATTCCTTAAATCAGGGGCCAAAAGTGGGAATATCATGGTGGCTGTGCTGATGACAGTCCTGTGTGGAGACACTGGGGTGTGTATACTTATGCATGAGAAGGCTTGAGGCTGGAAAGGGTTAAATAACATGTCTTCCACATAATAAACATCGATGGAAAATTAATTGGAGCGAAAAGGAATCGGCGTTGCGGTGTCAGATGTGGTGGACACTGACGACAACGGACCAACGGCGTCCATGATACCACATCGTCCATAGCGCTCCTGCAATGGCAGGCTTTACAACATAGGTGTGAACATAGTCTAAATTGACAGGGCCCATTTGCCTCTTTTTCTAAATAGCTAAACGCCCGTACCTCGTAATACAAATGGGGTGCATTAGTAGGGAAAGCGAATACGCTATAGGTCATGTTATCATCTGGGTTGGAAAGCTAATTTTTTTTTTATCATAACGACAGGCAACTTGCTGGACATCCTTGGTGCCCGTATCCTGTGCGAACAGAGCCATAGCGGTTCTAGGTATCAGTCGCCCTAGGCATCATGAGTGCCTGTGAGGTAAAAATCCCCATAAATCTGCCTAAAATGAGAATAAACAGTTGTCATCCCATATGTACTGAGGCAGGCGTATTTTAAAGGGGTTCTCCGGGAATTATTTAAAATGGCCGCCAGCAACCTGTCCTAGAATGTGAGCAGGACTGGTGGCGTCCACTTGCAAAGATGCCTAGGGGGTGAGAGAACGGGGCCTCGCTACACTCTGGCACTTGCATATACTACATATTGGTGAGTGTTCCTGTCAGACTGCTCAGCCATGATGGCATATGGTAGGCAGCATCATATCATTACAGTCTATACTACACATTGCACTGCTGTACACTAGATGGCACTGGTGCAGTTCTGCCTATGATATGAGATGGTGGCTGAGCAGCCTGACAGGAACACTCGCCAATGTGTAGTGTATGTAAGTGCCAGAACGTAGCGTGTCATGAGGCCTCGCCCTCCTCGCTTTACAAGTCACAGGGCATCCATTGTGCTGCGATATTCGGCTACAGCCTCTGTGCTCACAACCATATTTTGTATCAGTGTTCAATCGCCAATTTTTGCGGATTGCACAAGGACCTAGTCATTTCTATCAGTCTGCAAAAAAAACAGCAGACAGCACACAGATGTCATCCGTGTGCTGTCCACGTGTCTGCTCTGCAAATTATAGAACGTGTCCGTGTTTCGGACAAGAAAAGTCACTTCTAGTGACGGGAGGCACATGGAAGGCTTCCGTGTTTTGGGGATCACAGTATGGGCATGGCCGTCGTGGACATGGATGAGGCCTTACATGGATAACCTGCTAATATGAATGGACACTGTGATACCTACTTTCACCTGTAGAGGCGCTGCAGGGAGATTAAACAGGGCTCATGCACACGACTGTTGGATGTTTTGCAGTCTGCAAAACACGGATACCGGCCGTGTGCATTCCGCGAGAACGAAGAGTCCGGCCCCTAATAGAACAGTCCGATCTTTGTCCGTAATGCGGACAATAATAGGACATGCTCTATTTTTTGTGGAACAGCCACACGGACATGGAGTCATTTCCGTTTCTTTGCTGCCCCATTGAAGTGAATAGATTCGCATACAGACCGAGGAAAAAAAAGAAATGGCGTGGAAAAAAAAATACGTTTGTGTGCATGAGCCCTTAGGGTCCATTCAGACGACCGTATTTATTCCGTTCCACAATTTTGATTTCAATGGAACGGCAAAAGATGCGGACAGCACACCGTTTCTCAGTTCTGCGGCCCCGCAAGAAGATGGAACGTGTCCTATTCTTATCCTTTCTATATAGGGCCACAAAATGCGGAACGTACACAGCCGGTATCCGCAATTTGCGGACCGCAGAAAAAAACAGTCGTCTGAATGGACCCTAGGCTACATTCACACGACCGTATGGGTTTTGCGGTCCGCAAATTGCGGACCCGCAAAACACAGATACCGGCCGTGTGAATGTAGCCGGCCCCATGATGGAAATGCCTATACTTGTCCGCGATCGCGAACAAGTATAGGACATGCTTTATCTTTTTTGCGGGGCCGCGGATCGGATCTACGGATGCGGACAGCACACTGTGTGCTGTCTGCATCTTTTGCGGCCCCATTGAAATGAATGGGTCCGCACCCGTTCCGCAAAATTGCGGAACGGGTGCGGAACCATTTATACGGTCGTGTGAATGTAGCCTTATTGTGAGATTTCCCCACAGATTTAAGGCCTCGTTCACACCTTAGTGAATCATGCATGTATACTGTGTGTGTTCTCCACGGATAGCACACGTAACCATTGATTTCAATGTGTTTGTTCACACGTCAGTCGTTTTTCACTGACCCTGCGCGCCATACGTAAATTGTGCCTCAAGGGAGCGGCGGGGCTCATGCATCTCTTGGAGTCTTATAAAATACAGGACGTATAAGGTATTAGATCTCTGCGGCCACCAGTTAAGTCACCCTGCAGTGAACCGCAATGTATCTACAGGGCCCATTTCACCCGCAGTGCCATTGTGGCATCCACTGGTGCAGTACACACTGGTATACTTTTCTCTTTACTGGATAGAATAGCGTAGTCGGACGACGTGCACTGTCTGCCTGTACAGCACACATGGCGGTGCTATACATTAGGGACTACACCTATATGCTAGCACTATACCATTATGGTGGCCCAAAGGGTCATCGGGTTTATAGGGCCCGTCACCTTTAGAGAAAGCTTGGCATAGACACCAGCCTTGGGAGCACTCTGTCTTCACAAGATAAGTGACACAAGGGATCTGGCAGCCACTTATCTCCTTCCATCCATAGATATGTTCATTTACGGTACATTTACACGAACACAAGCTGTCCGTGCTGCGGACCGCAATGCATCGGCCAGGTGAATCCTATATTGCAGGGATGCCCAACCTGCAGCTATCCAGCTGTGCAAAACTACAATTCCCAGCATGCCTGGACAGCCTACAGCAGGGCATGTTGGGAGTTGTTGTTTCACAACAGCTGGAGGGCCGCAGGTTGAGCACCTCAGCCTTATTGCGGCGCAGACCCATTGACTTGAATGGATCCGTGATCCGCAATATACGGCAAAAGATAGAACATGTCCTATCTTTTGAGGTGCGGAGGCTCGGACCGAAAAGCCCACGGGTTTGCGGTCTGCCCTACGGGTACGGACCACCTATGGTTGTGTGAATGCCCCCTTAGCAAAAGCCAATCAGTCCCATAGCAGTGAATGGAGAGTTGGACTGGTTGGCACACTAGAGCGAGGACTAGGGAGACCCCGAATTCTCAGGATTCTCTTGTAGATTGTAAGCCCTCGGGGGCAGAGTCTTCATTTCCTCCCGGACCAGTCTGTTTACAAGTTCATGCTTAAAGAGGACCTTTCACCAGAAATTTCATGTCTATATTAATATCTGACATTACTTGCCTGCCCCCAGTGGTGCTTATTCCGGTATTCTTATTTTCTTTTGTGCCCCCGTTTGTCCGCGGTGCCCCCCGCAATATTTCCCGCCATGTATGGTAATGAGCCATTCGGCTCAACTGGGCGGGCCTGCAAAAGGTCTCTCCGGCGTGTCTGCAAATTGCAAATTACAAATCCGCTAAACGAGGATACAAGCCATGTGCGTTCCGCATTTTGCGGACCCCATATGGCCGGACCTACGATAGAAATGCCTATTCTTTGTCCGTGATTGCGGATCAGAAGAGGACATGCTCTATCTTTTTTACGGGGCTGTGGAATAGAACTACGGATGTGGACCCATTGAAATGATTGGAACGGGTGCAGACCCAGAAACACGGTCATCTGAATGCACCTTTATCAGCAGAAATTGCTCCAATTGTTGCGGACAATTAAGCCAGCTTAGGTGGTTGTGTTTTGTGTAAAAAGTTGCATTTATGGCAGAAAGTTGGGACTTTGTCAAAAAGTTGCATTTATGGCAGAAAGTTGGGACTTTTTGTCAAAAAGTTGCATTTATGGAAAAAAAAGCAGCTTGTCGTGGGAACAAGTGATAGGTAGCATCCTCCTGCCTGCCCTGAGTGCATGGTAAATCTCGTGCCTGCGCCGTGCCGTTCAGCGCAGGCATAGTGAAGGAAGGACACTCACTGGCTGCCGACTTCCTTACTGCGCCTGCGCTGAATATTGAACGGCATGGCGCAGGCGCGAGATTTACCATGCACTCAGTGCCGGCAGGAGGATGCGAACGCTGCCTGGCCCTGTCAATCAAGACTTGGAGGGAGGTGACAGAGGTGGGAGAATGGATCCTTTAAGAGCAGAAGCACTTAATGTTAGCACTTGATGTTATTATCATCGCGCCGCCTGAGCCTTGCAGCACGCAGCGGGGGACACAGGCCAGAAACGGCCTGCATCGTATCGCTGCCAGCTTCATGAAGTATTAGTGTTTTTCTTTTCTTTTTTTTTATAGATGGCACATTATAGGGGCACCTAGTTACACTAGGGCATTTCTTACTGGTCCGTTTTTTTTTTTTGGGGGGGGGGGGCACTATAGTGGCATTATTTGGGGGCACTATTGGGGAGTGGAGCACTATGGAGCTCTAAAGGGGCCTTTTGATTGGCATATTATGGGGAACACTATGGCATCTGATGGCACTACAGGGGCATTTTTTACTGGCACATTATGGGAGGCGCAATAGGGGAGAGCGGCAATATGGGGCATCTGGTGGCACTATAGGGGCATTAATTGGGGGCACTATGGGGCAGTGGAGCACTATTGTGGCATCTGGTGGCTCTAAAGGGGCATTGTCTTACTGGCACATTATAGAGGGCAATATGGCATCTAGCACTAAGGAGCATCTGGTGGCACTAAGAAGAAGCATTTTTAACTGGCATATTATGGGGGCATGTGGTAGCACTAAGAAGAGGGATTTATTTTTTGCCAACACATTATGGGGGCACTAAAAAGGGGCATTCTTTACTGGCACATTATGGGGGAGAGGAGCACTATAGGGGCATCTGCTGGGGGTACTAAGGGGCATTTTTTTTACTGGCAAACATTATGGGGACATTTGCTCAACTGCAAGCACTAAGCGAGGGTATTTCTTGTACTGTGTCATATTATATGGAGAATTATTACTACTAGGGGGCATTATGGTGAGCTTTACTACTACTACTGGGGGCTATGGGGAACATGATTACTAGTATGGGCACTATGGGGGCATTATTACCAAGTGTGCTCTGGCAGAGAATTATTTCTATTGGTGGGATTTTTGGGGATCACTGATTACTTTGGTGGGCACCCTGGCACAGTATCAGCTTAGCACAATTATTTTTGGGGACATTATGTTTATACTATTAGTGTCAGGGATACCATTTAGTGGGCGCAGTTTTTTTTAGAGCACTGTGTGCCAATAATTGTTGAAGGTTGCACCAGTATGTTCAGGGGGACAGTTTCTGCAGTATAGTATTGGGGAGCACAGCGGGCACAGCATTGGGGATGGTAGGATGGGGTGTTCAGAAGATGTGAGGATGATAGAAAAGTGGGAAAATAATGTCTGTTTGTCAGTCTCTGCAGAGACGGGAGATGGCCAAAAAATCATCATGGTGGTCTGGTCTGGATGGAGAAGATGAGGAAAGAGAACATCTACATCAAATGTGACATCACTGGATGTAGGAGGTATGTGGCGCTATGTAGGACAGGAGATGCTCCGGCTCCTCCCCCTGCCATTTGCAGAAGAAGGATTCAGAGCTAGGTGAGGACGGCCAAGGGGGTGGCACCACAGGCCTTAAGCAGGATCTACACACCTTCAATATCGCTCAGCTCCTCCTCCACTCCTCTTTTGGCATCTTCAGGACTAGGAGAGAGGAAGTGAAACTGCAACAGCTCCTGCCACGGACCACGTGGGGGGCAGTGTGAGTACAGGAGCTTTATGTTGGGGCCCTAAGTATTGAGTACAGTGCATCTATGCAAGATGAGGGTGAGACTCTTACCTTCATCCTCAACAATATCATTTCAGCTGTACAGTGTTTGTTGGGAGTGGCCTATTATATGTAGGCGTGGCTTATAACAATGGGTGTGGTCAAGATTTTTACACTAGTAGGATGAGCTTCGAAAAATCGGCGGGGCCAATTTTTTTGGCGCGGCAAGATACGTGCGCCGCTTTTTTTTGGACTCGCCCTAGACAAAATTCATAAACAGTCTAAAGATGCACCAAATTTATCATATGTGTTCAGGCTGGATGATAAATTTATTGCACATCTAGGCTTTTGTCTTTTCACCAGCTGTTGGTTGGATTACTTTGCACCATCCTTTTTTTTTGCACACATTAGAACGCTGGAGGGAAAATCTCAGTTCACATTTTATAATACATAATTTTCATTGGCGTTTAGATCTTAATATCATATTAAAACCCAGAACGTCATGCAAGGATCATAGCTCTAGGTGCAATACCCAGGAAAGAAGATGAAAACTTGTACTTTCTGGTTCTGCTTGTAAGGAAAGGTCCAAGAGACTGAAGTAAGAAAGATCATAGCTTGTTGGGGTATGGCAAGACTGGTTGCGGCCAGGATGGCAGTAGCACCGCAGCGTAGAGGTGATCCCATCGAAATGAATAGGGCCAGACGTGCAGCCACCCCTGAATCACAATACATCCAGCAGAGTTGGATTTCTTGCAATTCAGGGGTCACAGTCGCGGTACATGTGCAGCCCCATTCCTCTCTACGGGATGACCTCTACCCTGCGATGCCCCTGGCCACAACCAGTGTTGCCGTACCCTTAAGATAGTCATACACAGATGTCAGCTGACCATCTAATGTATATGGGCGTGCACCAATTCTCCCCTGATGGAAGATGTTGGCTTTTGACATGCCAGATTTTTTTTGTTCCTAAAGAGATAAGCCATCGCCAGCTTTCCCGTTCAGCATCCATAAGTTGGGTGGTGACCGTTGTGGCCCGAGTATCCAAAAGTCAAATGGGACATAAATCAATCACCGGACAAACTCCCAATATACTAAACTCCAAAGAAAAGGCAATCCGAATTAAGTAATAATGTATCTTTATTAAACATGTAACGTATAAAAACAAAAAAGTTGTAGGCCCAGCGACCATTTAGCAGACAGTCATCTCGTAGCCAGATTTTACTCTCACCTCTTCAGAGGACTACAGTCACCTGGAGAGTAGGAGGTGCAGGAACTTCACGTTACCGCCCGTTTTTCCAGTCACAGCATGTTTAAATTCTGCAAACTCTGAAGATTTATTTTTTAAAACATGTTGTTTCTCAGGCGTTTTTGAGATTAAACTTTTAGCTACAACTTAATTTTCTTCATTTTTTTTTACATATTACTACATTTTGCAGCAGTGCTGCATGAAGGCACGTGATGTATTTTCTGCTTTATAAGACGCACTTTTTTGCCCTGTGCATCTTATAAAGCAAATACTACTGAGTGCTTCTATTATGGAAGCGCTCACTAGTATGCATTAGGTGCAGGGAGTGAAGCACCGAGCGCTGCCTGTAGTCCCCCTCGCTTATCTCCTTCACTGGAGCCATGCTGCACGGTCATGACTGCGAACAGCGTCAGAACATCATGCGCACACTATGACCCTCAGGTGACAGTGTAGTGTGGGCCAGGGAAGACAAGGGAGCGTGACTGCTGCAGAGACCGCAGGACCTGGAGAGGAGCAGTGCAGCAGTAGGGGTAAGTGAATGTATTCATGTTAAGGTCTGATGAGGTCTAGTATGGAATTCTGATCTGGTGTCTGATGAATTTTTTTTCTTATTTTCCTCCTCTAAAACCTGGGGTGCATCTTATTGAGAGAAAAATACGGTAAATAGTTCCAGGTGTATATTTTAATATTCATTAATGTGAAAATTGTCTTCAAACCCTAGGCAGTGAGATTATTAACACGAGCATAGAAAACAGCAGAAGCTGCTCTGTGTGACCCGGCCTGAAGAGGGAAAAATGTCTCGGAAAAGGGCAACAAGACTTTGTTTTATCCCTAATTTGTCAAATATTTCTTCTACAAATCGCTCTGTTCACACTCCTTTCATGGCTTCAGTTTTCAAACAGAATCCTAGATAAGTTGATGGGATCTGTCAGGTTTCCTTTTTATGGCAAGGAGAGCACCACAGGATACTCTATTCTAAGGGTGTGTTCACACACAGCAGTTTAGGTACTGCAAAGACCTCATTCATACCTCCGTCAAGCAGATTCCACAGGATCCAGAATCGCCGGATTCTCTAGTTCACTGCCGGATCCTCATTGACTGCGATTCGGCCGCTTTTCAGCATAAATGCCAGGTTTTGGTCAGACAAAGACCATTACATGGAATGTTCTTTTTGTCTAGCTGGCATTTCTTCTGGATCAGGCTGCCGAATCTGAAAACGAGGCCTAAAACTAAAATGAAGCGACCAATTTTTTTATTTGCCTATTAAATAAAGGAGTTTCACTTGCTAAAATGGCATGTTTGTTTTTCTGATGCAGTTTCAACTCTGTGTGCCGATGCCTATTAAAAAACTAGGTGCATCACTGCTATTAGTAAATGCCCCTCACATTTCATGGACCCGACCAAGGTTGGGCTGAGCTCCTGAATCGTGCAGATTTATGGACAGCACACACAGTAGCCAAATACATTCATTCATGTGGGCAGCAACTCTTACAAAAGAGAAAATAATCACCACACACATTTACATTTTTAGTGACGTATTTATTATAACGTGATAAAACCAGCTTTATGACGAGAAGGGACAGACAGACTTTAATTCAGATAAAGACAGTTTACAGGTAAAAGCCGATTACAGCGAGTGCAGCAGAAAACAGTAACGTGTTTTGGGAGGTTTTCTAATTATTGGCAAGAGGTTAATAGGACCAGGCCCCAATTCACAGCTTATATAGTGTCGTAAAGATATCAAGAGGTTCTAAAACTGCACTTTCCTCGATTTCTTGTAGGACATTCCACTGACGAACAATCCCAGTCGGCCTCTCCCTAGCTGGAAGCGGCTGCTTACACACAGTCAGTCGATTGTGAGGCAAAAGATATAATGGAAAAATCTGCATCTGGTGTGTGTCTTGACAAGGGGTTCATGGCACCAGTGTTCACTCATGGAGCTGGAAGACTACATAACATCTCAATGACATATTTGCTGCTGATGGAAGCCTGGGGGGACGTGGCGATTCAATACAGAGGAATACACATGGTTAATGAAGCAAACCCATAAACTAAATTCTGCAAACCCATAATCTAAAATTCCCCAAAAAGGCACAAAAGAAAATAAACTGCTGAATATATACACACTTTCATCAATGAAACATCATCAACCTTTAAAACAGACACTCATTTGGCATTGTGGAACGTTCAGACTATGTACAGGTAAACACTTCATATATTAGACAAGTGATATCTTGAGGTAATTTACAAGTTCAGCGAGAGATGTCAGACCCTGAAACGCGCAACCTCACGCTCCATTTCCTAAAGGGGAAGAAGGAAGAAGATTAAATGAAATGATATGAAGTCCGCTGAAAATATCTAAACAAGCCGTAGCGCATAAGACTGACCGTACTAGAGCTCCTGGTCTACATGCAGATCTCAATGACTATGCTGTTGATATTGGCAGCTTTGCTTTACCGATTAAAGGTTCTGCACATGACAATTATGTGCAATTTGCACCATGTAGCTAGTTAATTGTGAGAGCTTCTTAAAGGGGTTAACTCAACACCCCCATTTCAAGATAAGCTAGATCTTTAGTCAGCTCCTATTGTTTTTTCTTAAATCGAGTATTTTATTATTGAAAGAAAAAGCATTTCTTGTACATTGGTCCATAAATCAGAGACAAAAGCATAATAAAGTATTACATTAATAAAAATATTGCATAGCTTGACATTATTTCTATATCAATTTTTCCAGAGTACCAAAACAGGTCGTGCATACATTAACAACCCCCCCACATTAGCTTATGTTAGGAAGGCACTGCATCGCGTTGCTTGGCTGGTATTGTATACCGCTGTCTGCACAAATAATTGCCTAGTCCAGAATATGGGGTCTGACCACGATCACATATCAGACCCATAGTAGGAGTCCTCCAGGCTCATATCAGTTGCCCTAATACGGAGAGTTGACCCCATAAACGATCTCTTGTTAAAGCTCGCGACGCCAGTCTAGGGGCTTCAAACCATCCCTGCCAGATAGCCATGAACTGACCTGGGCATCTTCTTTTCATATATATTACTCTTTCATATCTCAGAATATTGTTAAGTCAGTTTACAAATTCCCGTTTAGTGGGTGGGTTCTGTTCTATCCAGTGTTTGGCTATTAATATTTTAGCTTGGAAGAGCATTCTTGGAGACATTCTGCTATCACCTCCCGGCAGGTCTACGAGACCTAGTACACAGACTCTGGGATCGCACGGTAATCTGTGACTGCTCAGACATTCTGCTATCACCTCCCAGCAGGTCTACGAGACCTAGTACACAGACTCTGGGATCGCTCGGTAATCTGTGAATGCTCAGAGACATCCTGCTATCACCTCCCGGCAGGTCTACAAGACCTAGCACACAGACTCTGGGATCGCTCGGTAATCTGTGACTGCTCAGACATTCTGCTATCACCTCCCGGCAGGTCTACGAGACCTAGCACACAGACTCTGGGATCGCTCGGTAATCTGTGAATGCTCAGAGACATCCTGCTATCACCTCCCGGCAGGTCTACACGACCTAGCACACAGACTCTGGGATCGCCCGGTAATCTGTGAATGCTCAGACATTCTGCTATCACCTCCCAGCAGGTCTACGAGACCTAGCACACAGACTCTGGGATCGCTTGGTAATCTGTGACTGCTCAGACATTCTGCTATCACCTCCCGGCAGGTCTACGAGACCTAGCACACAGACTCTGGGATCGCCCGGTAATCTGTGAATGCTCAGACATTCTGCTATCACCTCCCGGCAGGTCTACGAGACCTAGCACACAGACTCTGGGATCGCCCGGTAATCTGTGAATGCTCAGACATTCTGCTATCACCTCCCGGCAGGTCTACGAGACCTAGTACACAGACTCTGGGATCGCCTGGTAATCTGTGAATGCTCAGAGACATCCTGCTATCACCTCCCGGCAGGTCTACAAGACCTAGCACACAGACTCTGGGATCGCCTCGGTAATCTGTGAATGCTCAGACATTCTGCTATCACCTCCCGGCAGGTCTACGAGACCTAGTACACAGACTCTGGGATCGCTCGGTTACTGTATCGGAGTTGTCTGGGCCACTATCTGCAAAATTCCCTTCCAGTAGGCCCCTAACCCAGGACATTCCCAAATCATATGCATCAAGGAAGCTGGGGGCAACACGAGCTCGTACGTAGCCCTATCTTTTGTAAGAATACAGGGGCTTTATACACTCTGTGTATTAGGTATAGATGGGATAAACGTTGAGCCTCATTAAGTGCCAAGCTAGGAGTTAAAGCCAGGACAATCTGTGCCCATTGATCAGATGGGGGGAGGAGAAAAAAAAAAAAAAAAAAAGTCTCTCCGCAGATACATTCCCAGTACAAACAACATATCAAAAATCTCTCCAACTGTCCGACACTGGAGACATGAGGCACAAAAATTTCCTAAAGCCTGCAAACACAGATACAGCACCAGTGGCCTCACCCTACTAATACAATGCAATAGAGCAAGTCTACTGTGAACATAAAGGGAACCTTCTAAACAGAGCCCCGAGCAGCAACAATTCTTATACAACAAGCGGCATCTTATTCATACAGCAAAGATGTATAAGATGGCTAGGGCTAGCCTAACAAAAACTAAAAACTTAGTACAGCCCCCCGTTCATTCTATCTGTCTAATGGAGAGTATCATAGAAAAGACAGAGACAACAACATTAAGCAGAGTGAAGTACAGAGGAGGCAGAATACTCCTCATTATACTTCAAATGGTCTCTGTGACAGTCCATTGCAGGATAATCAGTCTCCTTGATCAGCCAGTCCCGCTAGGGACACAGAGGGAGTTTTCCTGCAGATCCATCCAGCGGGTAGCGTATTCAGGCGATTCAAACAAGTGGACATTACCGCCAGCGACCACATGCAGCTTGGAGGGATAAAGCATAGAGTATTGTACATTTCTTAGTCTTAAACGTCTTAACATCCACAAATTTCGCCCGTCGTCTTTGCGCCTCCGCTGAGAAAGCAAGGAAGATGGATATCTTACTACCATTGATAAGTAGATCCACATGATCTCTTGAATTTTAAGAATAGTGTCCCGATCTTGAAAGTGCAGGATCCTAAGCAGGATGGGTCTGGGGGGTGCCCCTAGTGCTGGTGGACGGAATGGCACCCTGTGTGCCCTTTCTATTGCAAATAATGGAGATGGAATTTTATCCAAACTTATCTCTAAATCTTCAGTTTTTTTTTATAAGAAGGGTGATATTGTGAATTACTTTGGCTAGATCCTGCTTTACAGGGGGTACTTGATCTTCCAAAAGGCCCACTCTTTCCTCCACCCCAGCAACACGTTCATTAACTTTCCTCATGTCTTGTCGGATAAAAGACACTCTTAAAGGGACCCCATAGATGTATTTAGGGTCATTAATGCAGAGCTGCAGTTTTGTACTGCAAGAAATATATCCTTAATTGTAGGCTCTATATCTTGTGGCAGGGCAGGGAAAGGTAGTTGTGGCTGTAGCATGGACTGTATGTTCGATACTTTATGGGCCCCCTCCCTTCACCAGCTCCTGCCTCCTCCACATGGGATCCGCCATCTTGGCGGGTGCTTTCCCCCAAGATGTCATTAATGAGGGAGCTCACCTCTGATCCCTCAGTCTTCTTCAGTGGTGCATCCGCGCTCTCAGGGCCTCCTTCTGAGTGAGGGACCCGGGCAAACTGCTCCAGCTGAGCCGCCATGTCCGCAGACCTGGACGAGGCGGCGGCGCCATTTTGTTTAGCCGGCATTGATCCCGGCCCTCCCTCTCCTTTCTTTTACTGGTCATGCCTGAAAATACTTGCAGGGCGCTTGCTTACCCTCCTCCACTTCTGTTCGGCAGAGCAGGGGGTCCCAGCCGCAGGATATTACTGGGTGCTGCTCAGGAGCTCAGAGGCATCTCCTCACATTGCCGGCCAGGCCACACCCCCAGTCATCTCCTATTGTAATAGTATGTGTAGGATGTATTATTAGGCTAGCGCTACTTGCAGATGCATCATGTGGACAAAGATTGCAGTATCAGGTTGCTAAATTGCAAGCTGTGTTGACTGCAACACACAGTAACCAGAAATTCAAACCTCCTGGTTTTTATTAGGACTCATGCACATGACTGTGTGCTGGCCAGGCCCATATTGTAGCCCGCAAACAGCGGGTCTGCTAAATACGTGCTTTGGGCTTGAACGGGTCTGCAATCAGGAAGGTCCGGTGTGGAACGGAGGCATGGAACCACTATGGAGTGCTTCTGTGGGGTTTCTCTCCGTGCCTCTGCACCACAAAAAATAAAATAAAATTAGTGCATGTACCACTTTTTTGCGGTGCGGACGGATCACGACCCATTCGCGGGACCGATCCAACAGCCGTGTGCATGAGGCCTTATTTTTCAATATAGTATTCCTACACTGCGATATTTAGCTGTGTGACACTGCATGGCCAAAGTCGCCATGTGTCTTAGCTTCCAGACTGACTGAAGCCCATGTAAAACATATTACAGAGTGGTTGCTGCTACTAGATAGGGGATTCCTCAAATGAAGTCCATACGGCCTAGCAGCGTCTGCAAATCATCAGAAAATTGTTCTATCGATAGATGGAAGACTCTCCAGCAATAAAAGTAGCAGCGCCAAGAAGTCTTCTCATTTTGATTTGCTTGATATACTGCAAATTCCTAAATGTAGTGCTATAATGTCCCAATGCTTGCAGTCACTGGCCTCAGTGCCATATGGGGCGAGACCGATGAGGCCAATGGGTTTTTGAACAGACAGGTATAACGCTAACATCTTCCCTTTCATCCATCTATTCAGTACAGTGACCTTGCAGCACTGGGGTCCTAGGTTCAAATGTGGCCAACCCCTGCATGAAGTTTGTATGTTCTCCCCGTGTTTGTGTGGGTTTCCTCCCACACTCCAAAAACATACCAATAGGGAAGTTAGATTGTGATCTTCACTGGGGACAGAAAGCTATGATAATGTCTGTACAGCACTGCATATAAGTGAGCAAAAGAAATAAAATTGGCAACTCCATTAACCCTACAGGTTGTGTAGCTGCACACTTCCTCCTTACCTGTATTAACTGTGTTTTGTCATAGTCTTTACGGTGTCTGTATATGCACTGGCTCAGCAGTGCATATAGCTTTTCCAGTTGTAATACATTATACCCGCTGCTTTTATCTACAACTCTGTTTAAGAGACTCTGGAAGAAGAAGAAAAGAAAATATATATAAATTAAACTTCTATATGAATAACCACTGCACGGGGAATAATGTACACCCCAACACTTTTTTTTTTTTTAAAAGGGGATTTCCCCCACAAATCCATCGCTGTGTGATAGAGTCGCCACTCTCGTCCAGGCACCATTCAACTGAATGGGGCAGAGTAAGATGTCTGCAGAGCACTTGGATGGGAGCAGAAGGGAAACAGAAAAAGGGGCTGAAATCTGAATCAAAATAAACTCCACTCACACATTACTCCACTCCTACTAACAATAGCCCTTTTCTCTATATAAAAAAAAAAAACATGGAAAGATTAACAAACTTGCCTTAAGGTGCTCATGATTGACTTGAAAGGTGTGTGCTGGTTCAGACAGGATGTCCATGACTTTATCCACGCTAATAAGGTGCTGCTGCTCCACCTGCATTTGTCTGCCACGGGTCATCCTCAAAACACACACATCTATGGATATAAAAATACAAAAAATAAAAATGGTTTTTCCCCTGTAAATGTCTCTAATATCATACGCTTACAGACAAGTTCACATTCCACGACATTCTGCAGAGATAAAAATCAAGGGCTAGGAGCATTCACACAAAACATCCTATTTTTGACCATTTTCATAGCCTGACTGACCCCACTGAAATCAATGGGTCAGTTTAGACAGGCCTGCACCTGCCTAACAGCCATTACAAATGGGAACGCTATGGAAAAAGGACCTTTCAGGAGTTGAAAAAAAATTAAATAAAAAACCTCACCTCACCACTTGCACACGTGGGAACATTCGCTATACACTGGAGGCATCAGGACCTGACATCATGTGATGCTCCCAGGGTGATGTCACATGATCATGCTGGGGGAGTCAGGTCCTGCTTCCTCCAGTGCAGAAGCAAGTGTTCCCACCTTTGCAAGTGGTGAGGAATTATTATTTTTAACGTCACCAGAATGAGAGGCACTATGGTGGTGCATTATTTATACTAAGGGGTACTATGGGGGCCATTACATATACTGAGGGCACTGCAGGGGTTGGGATGTAAAAAAAACAATGAAATAAAGAACAAAGATGCAAAAATTATTTAAATTGGAAAGAAATGTTTCAAAGCAGCATGTACGAAAAAATAAAAATATATATGTCTGGTCAGGAAGGGGCTAAATGACTTACTCCAACATGTTAGAGAACCCTATTAATCCAGGAATATTGCCCAACCGGGCAATATCCCTGGATTAATAGGATTATTGGCAGGTTGGGGGTGATTCCACCCATCTCTTGTGCCATTCCAAATGGAAATAAGGGCTTCAGTTTACCAATTTACCAGTTTACCTCTTGGCTTTCCTGTGTTGGTCATACCCCTCCTCTTTTTGACAAGGCCAGGCAGTCATGGTCCTCTTCCCCTGTAATCCCACACATGCGCTGTAGATTCTACAATCAGTGATTGTGCAGTGATCATCTCTGCAGTGGTGAGACCAGAAGGAGAAGTACTGCACACGCACCAATTTTAGAACATTACTTGCTGTGTCAGTCAAAAGGATGGGTGTGTGGTAAACACAGGAAAGATGAGCCGAGGTCCACCCCTCGGAGCACTGAATGTAACGGTGCAACATTTTTACTATCCAGGTACTGCTTTAACCAGCAAGATCAACCATACTAGGCAGTATGCACTGTTCAGTGGGAATAAAATCAGGAGTTACAGTATGGTTCGGTAGGTTTCTAAGAGTGCCCTATTACCGACATGTACAACAAGGATCCCTAATTCACAAGTCCTTAGCTCTGATTTGTTAAAACATCTTTTTATATCACAGCAGTGAACGCTATTGTGACGGAACCTCACACTGACCATAGACATAAGAAATTTGTTGGAAGGACCCTGTTGATTTGAATATATGCTGCCATCAATCTAAAGATTATACAGGATTTATATATGCAGGTCCTGGTATCAGCTGTCTGTGGGCAAAAAGATAAAAGACAAGTTGGATCAGGTTTCCTCTGTTGGTACGTAATGGCAGTGGCTACTTAAAATAACCAGTTCAACCTAGCCAAATGTGCATTGTTAAAAGGGAATCTGTCAGCAGGTTTGGGGCTGGGGAGAGCACGACAAATATATCTTAGGGTACTTTCACACTAGCACTGGGGACAGAGCGGCAGCACGGCAGTGCACGGGTACCTGCAGCATGGTGGATCCCGGTACTTGCACACTAGCTATGCCGCTAGTTTCTAATTTCTAATGCTTATTTTAAGCTGATGCAGCAAAAATGAAGATAAATACAGGACATTTACAAGAGCAGTAAAATGGAGCTGTACCATTAGTCTCCACATGGTCACCATTTTCTATGGGTGCAGGGTTATCCAGAGGCTCCGCAAGCGCTACAGACGTAGAGGTATCCTTGGTGTGAGGGGATTTCGTGTTTTCTTTCGGCACAACTTCACCGTCTAAATGACCATTGTCTGCCTCCATCGATGACTCATCTACAAGTTCCAGCTCAGTCTGATCTAAACTGGACTCTTGGAGTTCAAGGTCAGCGTCACTTTCATGTTCTTCATCATTCTTGCCAGTCCGTGAAACCTTCTTCTTTTTACCTAAAAAACCTGAACTCCAACGGCTTTTCCGCTTATATCGTTTCTTTGCTTTGAAAGGAAAAAATAAATTGATTACTAAAAATTGGGCATTATAGCTTTTGGTGAATATTTACAACTGCAGGTTCAGACAACAGTAAGAGAAGAGGGTCAATTTACAGTGGCTGATAATGCCATACAAACAGGATTCACAAGATTAACCCCTTCGCTACATGTACAGTGCTAGGCAAACACAGCGCCCGCTCGCACGTGCAGTGGGTGTCATGGCCTGCGGGTCTCCGCTGTTTCAAACGAATTACCGCGACTGGCAATGCTGATCGTGGTAATAAAAGATCACTTGATCATCTAAATGGTGAAAAACCCAGAAGGTCGTGATTCCGGGCTCCTTACCGGCATCCTCTGCGGCCAATGAGGATGCAGGTAATTGGTTTTAATACACTCAGTGGGTCAGTTTTGCTGCAAACAGAACGCTGTGGGAACAAAACCCATAAAACGTTGGAGGAATAGCGTTTTATTTCCCCTAATTCCACCCCATTTGGAATTTTTTCCCCACTTCCCACTACATTCTATGCTATAAATAATAGTGGCATTAGAAAGTACAACTTGTCCTGCAAAAAATAAGCCCTCATACAGCAATGTGAACAGAAATATATATAAAAAGTTATGGCTCGAGGAAGATGGGGGGGAAAAACTGAAAAGGCAAAAACCTCCGGTATATTAAGGGTGAGTTTTTGCCACCATTTCTGAATGTATAAAGCTGCATTTGTCATTAGCAAGTCTAACCTCCTCTCCACAAGCTGACTGCAGTCAAGAGAACACATTTGCAATCCTCAATGGCAGGGTTACTTTTTTTTTTTTTTCTTCTTCATTTAATAGTCTCCTAGTATGTACTTAGTACCTTTCCGAAAAGGAGACTTTTGCGTGGTTACAATCATTCTTTTTCTAGTCAACATACTTGCTATACAAATACATCAGAGCAATATGCAGTATTTTCAAGGTTTCTTTTTACATTAACTGGGCTACACAAATCTAATATAGGCTGTGACAAGTCTCTTAACATCCCCCCTGTAAAGCTCGGTTCACACACTGCATGTTTGTTGTACAGGACACTGGCCCAGACCAGCTGTGTAGACCTGCAATAGATTTATCACAGGGCCTCAGGCTGGATGATAGATCTGGTGCAGGGACAGCCACTTTTCTTTGACTCTATACCAACAACTGGCCGGCTTACTTTGAGATAGATTTTTTACGCCAAAATGGTGCATCATAGGCTTTTTGCTAAGCCACCCCCTTGTCGAGCATGTTGGGAAGAAAAAAAAAAGCCGTAGAAACCTTAGGTGTGCACTTTTTTTCAACCAACTGCATTGACACACAGGCTACTAAATGCACTGTGGATTCTAGGTGGGGCCTTTATATCCTCATCTGCTGCAGAACTCCTCGACTTCTTACCATGGGTTTCATTCACTGCATTCAAATACTAAAAATCCACATGTAAAACATGGGAAATAGTGTTGGTACAACAGTGTAATACTGAAGTGTGAAACCAGCCAAAAACAAAGCAATCAGAATTTTGTCACACAAAGTCAGCTGTCACAAAATGACACTGCAACTGCAAACCAAGCTATGTCAGTGCACCTGCAGAAGGAGTACTTGCTGCAACCGGAAGAGCAGATCCTGATGACTTCTCTGGGTTTTCAATGTCCGTTCTCTTTCCATCCTGAACTGTAGCACTTTTAGGCAGCACATGGTAATAAGATGGAACATACTTTGAAGACGAAAGACCTAAATGAAGATTTCCATTGAGACAATTAATTAATACTATAAAGCAGCTGCACGTCTTGTGGTTTTGCATCATTAGGACAGCTGCATTACTACTACAATAGTATTTTAATAAGGGGTTATGAGGTTTGGAGACTTAAATCTTCTAAGATTTGCCAGTAAATTTCCAAAAGAAAAGTGACAAAGTGAAAAACCAGGATATTATCTGTTTATATTGCCCAAAACAGATTTCCTGTACCTCTTTTTTTGCGAGACTCCTGAATTTCTTCACAAAGCTTTTCAAATTCTTCATCTAATTCCTGCTTTATTATTGCATATGTGGCATCTCTCAGAGTGCACGCTCTGTGGCGGATCAAACGATCTAAGTGAAGAGGGGAAGCAAAAGATACCAAACGTCAATTAAGAAGCTCATTCCAATATTTAACACCTACACCTACACTTCTGTAAAGACGTCTTCTAACCACAGTGTTTTTGGACTAGCCTACAGTCAAGAACATAATGAGGCAGGTAATGAACTGTCTTAACCCCGGCATCTCTTGCATATGTACAGCAGATGTCGGGTCTTTAAACATGTTGCCGGTTCATAAACCAGCACCATAGCCAGCGGGTATCTGCTATCTACCGGCAGTGTCTATGATCAGATGTAATGCCGATCAGATATTTCACTCCTCAGCTGAGACCAGGGCATCTTAGAAGTCTTTCATTTACATTTTTAAGTGTATTAAAAACATAAAAACTATATAATTTGGTACCGCTGTAATCATACTAATCAGCAGAATTGTCACTTTTACCGCAAACTGAACCCTGTAAAAACGAAACCATCAAGGCATTTTTATATAAATGTCACCCCCTTAATACTTTCCAGCTTCCCAATATACAGTCAGTATTGTGGCACATTTAGCTTAGTAAATCTGCCCCAATGTGTGTATGGCAGCTGGGGGAGTATGTGTCTAAAGGCACATGAGCAGTTAGATATGTGTTCCAACAATCGCTTGCTTGTCAGTGGAGGCGAAGAGCTTAATTTACAAGTAGCAATCGCATCCACTGTATGAGGACGAGTGCTAGTTAGGGCCATCGCTCGTCCCCATACACAGGCATCGTTTCTAGGCAGCAGATTGCCGTTTACACAACACGATCTGCTGCCCAGAAACATTGATTGAGGTGTCCAACCCAAAGACCATTTCACCCAATGAACAAGCATTTTGCTCATTCATTGGGTGATCTGCAGCTCCTTTACACGGGCAGATTATAAGGATCAAGTGTTAGTATGAACGTACATTCCCAATAATCTGCCCGAGAGCTCGGCTGTGTAAATGAGCCATTAGTTCTGCCTATTCCCACAAAGATCACTTACCCCCTGGATCCTTGTCTGGATTGTACTCAAGAGCGTTGCTGCATATAAGATCAATATCCTTTAAATATTCCTTTACTGTTTGATACTTATGCAGATCAATTTTGCTTATAACAGTTGAAAGGTCCATTGGTTGTGCAATCACTGTAACATAATCAGGAACCTAACAAAAAAAAAATAAAGTACATATTGGAACGCTGATTTTACAATGCAAAACAAACAATATTTTGAGAGAACGTGTCACCACAAAATGCAGCGCAATCTGCCGACAGCAGGTTATAGAGCGAGAGGAGCTCAGCAGATTGATATATATTTTGGAGGAAAAAGATTCAGTAAAACTTGCAATTTATACATTTAGATTTCTGCTCTCAGTACAAAGGGGAGCTGTTATCAGTGACTGACATCTCTGTATACACACTTACACAGAGAATGCCATCAATCACTGATAACATATCCTGTGTACTGAGAGCAGAAATCTGAATGTACAAATTAAGGGGGTCATTTATCAGACTGGTGTAAAGTAGAACTGGCTTAGTTGCCCATAGCAACCAGATTCCACCTTTCATTTTGGACGGCTCCTTTGGAAAATAAAAGGTGGGATCTCATTGGTTGCTTTGGGCAACTAAGCCAGTTCTACTTTACACCAGTTTGATAAATGACCGCCTAAAAGTTTTACTGAATCTATTTTCCACAAAACTATATCAGTCTGTTCAGCTCCTGGTGCTCTGACATGCTACCTGCAGATTGCACTCCATTTTGTATTGGTATTGTCCCACCATAAGAACTGATCCCTTATCCACAGGAGTTTCTAATTGGTGGGGGACCCGAGTCACAAGAATGAGGTACTAGAGTTAATGGAGCCCTGTACTCCGCTTCTGTCCTGCAGCCTCATGGAGTTGAATTAAGTGACCGCTGCACCATTTATTTCCCAGGCACCTCATTCTTGTGATCGTGGGGGACCCTGCAGATCCCAGCAGACCATATTATTTATCCCCTATACTGTAAGTTCTTACGCTGGGTTCACACTTGAGCGTACTTGATACGCGCGTTTTTGTTGCGCGTATAACGCACATCGTACGCGCGTTCGTGTGATTGACCACTCTGGCGTCAATCACAATACGCGCAACAATATGCCCCAAAGAATCTCCTGTACTTCTTTGGGCGTAGGACGTTTTACAGCTCGTTCATATGCGCTGTAAAACGCTCAGGTGCGAACCCAGCGTTATGGTGGGACAACCCCAAAAAGTTACAGTAGTGTCACACTAGTCCTTTATGGTATAAATGGTCATTTAGTAAAAGCATTTCATTCTTCACAAATTTTCTTTCACAATTGCGTTGGTGCGGATCCGTCTATTTGCACAGACGGATCCGCACCTATAATGCAAACGTTTGTATCCGTTCAGACGGAAGTCCAAAACGGATCTGTTTTTTTTTTATTAAGTAATTTTTATTAGCATTTTAATAATACAAACATATCCGTTTTAAAATACATTGAAAGTCAATGGGGAACGGATCAGTTTTCAAATGCACCATATTGAAAACGGATCCGTCCTCATTGACTTGCAATTAAAAATGGATCCATTAGGCTCCGCCTCTTCAGACGGACACCAAAATGCCGCGTTTTGGCGTCCGCCTCCAAAACAGAATAGAAGCAGAACAGAGCCGAACTGATGCATTCTGAAAGGATCCTTATCCATTCAGAATGCATTGGGGCTTAACTGATCCGTTTTAGACCATTTGTGAGAGCCCTGAAACGGATCTCACAAACAGAATCAAAAACGCTAGTGTGAAAGTACCCCAAGATAACATTTTCCTCATCCTAAATATAATATAGTCTCCAGCTGGCTATATCGCCCTAAACATGTACATTCAGGTGTGTATCGTTTATGCTCATCTCCCTGCAAGACAAAAGATTAGCATGTTGAAAGTCACCACACATGATCCTTGTATAGCATTGAATACAAAATATTAAAAGTCAACGTAATTGGAATTCTACTTGTAAGTCAGTCTGCTTCAGTACACGGACAAAATATTTTTCAATGCACCTACCTCTTCCAGGTCCACAGGCTTCGTAAAAGCTCTGAAACGTTTATCAATGGCAAGTCTATGCGTCACATCTCTAAGGAAGAGTCGCAACTCCCGAAAAGTCGCTTCTTCTTCTTCCTCCAACCTCTTTAGCTCCTCGGCTGTCAGCTGACGAGGTTCAGGTGGAGGAGCAACTGGCAAAACCTCAAGTGCCTGTAAAACTAAAATTACCAGAAGAAAGTTCATAGCTGCACATATGCAAAGAAGCATTAAGCAAAATGGGGGTAATTATTAAGACTGGCGATTTAAACCCTGCACTGGCGGATCTTAATAACCCTCAGCACCGGACCCATCCCCTTCCCCACCACACCCACTTTTTTTTAGACCTGGAGTGAGTGGGGAAAGTAACAGATTGCTTCGCAAATAACTTTTGCGCCGCAATTTGCAGCAGAAATATGCCTAATATAGGCATATTTCTGATAGTAAATGACCCATAAAATCTACTACTACAGGTACACAAATTTTACTAACCTGCCTTTTTCCTTGAAGTTGGAGGCTTTGCTGCTTGATTCAAGATAAGATCCTCAAAGAAAGCTCTACGTTCTTCCTTGCTGGGTAGGGGAACATGAAAAACTTCACCATAATCATCCAGGAACAGTTCTTGCAGCTATGAAAAACAAGCAGAGATCTAATCAAAGGCCATCAGAAGTAACATGTATAATCTGTGGATATATTCAGTGACTTGTTTATTCCATGTAAAGCTAGGTACATACCACTTTTGTGTCTTTCCCTATATATACACACACCACAATTACACAAGAGATGCATCTGTATGTTTTCCACTTCAAAATATCAGTCAAACCAAACATTAATCTTGCAAACATGCACCAAAAGGACAGACTGCATAAACTAACATTATGGACACTACAGTATCTATTCTTCCCTCCCTTCTCAGAGGCGCACAGTTAAATCTTTGAAAATAATTGTCATGTGAATTGAACCCAAGGGGAGAGAAAGCAAGTAACTGTCTTTTCTTACCTCAGCGGGCAGATCAGCATAACCGACGTCACAGGTCGCAAGCAGAAGAATCGGAGAAAATGATGGGATGTTTTTAAGTAAAGTGATGAATGTTGCCTTCAGAGTGAAGCCGACAGTCTCCCACCACAAATGAATGTGTGGAATATAAAGAATGCTTGGGGCGGTTCTTTTTGCCTCACGGAAAAGCTGTATGGAATAAAAAAATAGTTAATAGTTAACTAATGCATGATTATGTGCAAAGTCAAATAAATAGACCTGAAATACTGACTGTATGGGTATAAGATTATGGGGGATATTTATCACGTCTCTTAAAAAAGGTCAACCACCATTTGTGACTTTTTAAACGCCACTCTCCCAAAAAGGGTGTGTGGCCAGTAGACTTTTTTCACCAGTTTTTTGCTACAAAGGGAGACAAATCTATGGAAATTGTGAGCTGCCATAGAGTTCAGTCTGGCGCACAGACTGCCGGAAGATGCATCCGATTAATGACGAGGCCATACATTAGGTGCATCCTCTGGCTGCACAGATTTCAAGGAATGGCCAGTGAAATCCCAGTCTTTGATAAATCTCCCCTGTGGCTACTGAATGGTCACCTGAATAACACTTGTATGCCTTTTTTTTTTTTTTAGCAAAAGCTGCTACACATATTGAAGCAGAGTGTTTTACATTATTTCATAGCACACATACCCTGTAGATCTGAGGACACATCTCATTAGTCAGAGATGAAACCATGAAGGGGCTATCATTTCCAGTTGCTTACACAGCACCAATATAATATGCAATGCTGTACAAAAAATCATTACCACCATCAGGCCCTAGCCCAAAAGCAGCCCACAATCTTAATGGGTTTTATTTTTTTTTAAAACAATGGGCAATTTCAACCATTTCCTCAGATAATTGGACACTTAAATGTGACCAACAAAACGACCCTTTGGCCTGTTATTTGGATCTTTTGGTTGATAATTTGCCATATCATGTAATTTATTATATGACTGTCTAAAGCTACTTTCACATCGGCGTTAGTGCTGTACACTTTGAGATCTGACTGGCATCTCAAAACCACAGCAAAACGCTTCCGTTACAATGCAACCAGCTGTATCCGTTCAGAATGGATCCAACTGTATTATATCGTAAAATGAAGAAACCGGATCCAGCACATAAAACAATGGAAGTAAATGGGCGTTGGATCCATTTTCTTCAGGTCCGAAAAAATAATAAATAAAATAAAATGGTCCGGCACCATTGACTTACATGGTCTTCAGTTTCCCATGGCGCACACAAAAACGTTGCAAGCAGCGATTTTGTGTCAGTCATGGGAATGCAACAAACCGCAACGGAATGCATTCTGGTGCGCTATGTTCTGGTTTGTTCAGTTTTGTCCCCATTGACAATGAATAGGGACAAAACTGAAGTGTTGTGCTGCGGTTCTGAGATCCTATGCCGGATCTCAAAACTGGATAGCACAACGCAGATGTGAAAGTAACCTCAAGTGTGTGTCTGCCAAATTACAATCTTATCTATGTCAAAGGCCAAAAGTGCACTCCGCTGTCCAACCAATGGATGGACAGCAAAGTCTATGACCAGGTTTAAGCAAGTAACATCATGGGTGAACACACTTGCTCTTACCTGTGCACAGTTCTCTTCAGGAGAAACAACACTAACACCAAAAAGAACGGCCAAGTCTAACGTGTAGACTGTGAACTTTTCCAAAGCATGTATGACCGCTGGAGCCAAGTGCGTCCCTGACCTAGTCCTGACCTTCCCGATATCAGCATCCTGGGTCTGTAAGACGTCGGTTGTCGACTTGCATTTCTACAATAAAACGAGAACTGGATTACTACTAAGAAAGACATACAACTTGAAAATGTAACACTGACATTAAATCACTTCTGCAAGTGAAACCACACCTCAAATATCTAACAAATGCCAACATGAAAAGGTGAATGTGCTTATTACCAAAACCGAAATGCTGGCTTTTAATTGAAGATTGCAAAGTAGGAACACAAGCAAAGTGTCTGACTTGTTGCTGTGGCAACACATTTCTCCATTTATTTCTTGCCCAGAGACCATTTTTTAGTCTGCACGTTTTAAAAACACACCATTTCCTATGCTGGAATGAATCTGCACCAGTAGCTGAGCACCTTGCAGATGCACTGCATCACTTCCGGCTGAAAATCGGCCAGGAATCCTTCATGGCTCAATACCAGTTAGTTTTTTTTTTTTAGATCTGATAGCTCACGCACAGTGCAGAGCAGGTTAGTAGAGAAGGTGTATACCCAGATCCATTTAGGATTTATTTCTTGCATTAATCATTGGATGTAAACAAAAGAGCTGTGTGTACAACCTTTTTCTAATCAAACTCATTGGAGGATGCTGCATAGTGGGGTATATCTGCTGCCACTAGGAGGCAGACACTGAGCCAAAAGAGAGCTAGCTCCTCCTGCCAGCTATACCCCCTCCTGCCAGGAGAGAGCAAGCCAGTTTATCCACTAGCAGAAGGAGCAGAAAAGAGGCTGAATACAAAAACTGTAGACGGGTCGAAACCTAAGAACTGATGACCTTTCCGGCAAACCGTGAAGGGAGAAACACCAAACACGGAACAAGTATTGCAAGAAAAGTGGGTGGGTGCCACGTCCCTCAATGAATTAGGCAATTGGGGTGGGGGGTGCAGACAGGACCAAGGGGAAGGAGAAAACAAGAAACCCCTGGAGCCAGGCCATGCCAACGGATGCCTACAGCACCTTGTGGAAGGGACCACTGACTAGTGACTGCTGCAAGCGCATCAACACTGCAGCCAAGGAATCCATGCCTAGCAGGGAGGACAGAGATCAAATTGGTGAATATAGCCTCAAATTATCACAATTCCTGGTTTTGGTAATTTTTGGGGGAACCTTTTTAATAACTGAGGCCTTTAAATATAGAGTGGAAACAAAGTTACCCTTTTTCAAAAACAAATTATTGGTTTAAAATATCAGAAACATTCAATTTACACAGGTTTCTAATGAGAGCTTGCAAGTATACTTAAAACCTGATGTACACGCTAAACAAGTCTATAGGACTATCTCACTGCCTGAAAGCGGGCTAAAAAACAAAACAATAAATCACTATCGGAAAATAAATTAAAATGGGCAAAACTATTGTTTTCTCTAATATAGAGACAGGCAGAGTCTGATGCAATGTGGTGAGTGGTGGAAAGCAAATATATACCCATTCTATGAGGCCCAACTAATGTCTCAGGACAGACATATTACTGTACGCTGTCCTGACAAACATTGTATTTTGACTTTTAGTTGGCTAGGTGTATCCGTACAGACGGGCAGTGATTGACAGGTGTATCATTGATGTGTGGGCCACCTGACCAAACACTCGCCGCTCAATTGTTTGGATGACCAATTGCAACAAGGAGACTCTTTTAGGATTTGATATCTCTTGTTAGGTCTCCAAAAGGGTGGTGGGTGTACCCTTCATTCACATCAACTAGCTGAATACTGCATACCGGTACAGCTAGAGAGCCTATAGTTCACAGTTATGCTCATATGGGCAAAGAGCATAGAGGGGCTATAGTAGGGTACAACACCAGATAGTCCACTATACACAGAGGTATACACCGTCTCTATGAGTTCCCCCTATACCGCACATTGGTAGTATAGTGGACAATAGGTCTATAGGACTCCATTAATTAGATGGAGGCCAAAAGAACATCATTTTGCCCTCTGTCTGTCTGGTATACATCAGTATATGGGAGATGGATGCCTATGTATAGCAGGCATATATGCAGGCTGTAGAGGACAAGTGGTTAAAGTCTTTTTATAAAGACCAACTCAAAAATGCTTTTTTAAAGCCCCAAATAAGTTAAATGCAAAAACAAACAAAAAACAAAACAAACACACAACATTAAAGGGGTTTTCTAGGCGTTCAATGTTGAAGGCCTATCCTAGAACAAATCATCAATATCAGATTGGCAAGGTTCCAACTCCCGGCACCCCTGCCGATCAGCTGTTTGAGGAGACCATGGCGCCTCGGTGACTTCTCCAGCTTATCAAGCACAGCACCATCCATCGGAAAGCATTTTTGCAGGGTATTGCAGCTCAGCCCCATTTACTAGAATAGGACTGAGCTGCGCCTAGACCATGTGACTGATGAACGTGACATCACTGGCCTAGAAAGGGGCCGCGGCAGTCAGAGCACCACTGTCACTTTAAACTTCTGATTGCCAAGGGTACCGGGAGTTAGAGCCCCGCCGATCTGATATTGATGACTGAAGATAGGCCATCAATATCAAAACCTCGGACAAGCCATTTAATGACATCCATAGCTTTTACTGCAAATTCATTCCAAAGCTAGGTCCACAAGGTGTGTTACAGTAAATGCAAATACTCAACTTACACACTGAGTTGAAGAAACGGACGATTTTCTTTTTGGTTGTTGGGGAGCATGTGAGCAATCCCATTTTCAAACACTGAGGGCTGTTCATCATCACTGTACAATAAATCTTCATCCAGCATGTGACTTGCAGATGCTGAAAAGGCCAAAATAATTGTAATGAAAATGGGGTCAAAGATAACAACGGTTCAAAATAGCAGAAGTTACTGGAGGTAAGAAGCAAAATAAGAACCTGTGAGTATGTCCACATGGAATGGAAACGCGGCAGATATGCAGGTGATGTTTTACAATGGCAGCCAAGTGGATGAGATCTGAATAAATGTGATCCTCAATGCAGGAAATAACTGCAGCATAAAAGTGACCTTCTGTACAGAATTTTAATCCACAGCATGTCATTTTATTCTGCTGGTTTCTGCCACAGATTTCACCCTTTGGAATGCATAAGGTGAAACCCTAGGCAAATCTGCAGAACATTGGCCCTGTTGGCCATACTGTACCCTATAAAAAACTTAATATCTTATTTAACCCCTTTACTGTTTGATAGGGCAATTTCCCATCTGCAGAAGCCACCTTGCCATTGGTAGACGGGTCTGACAATTTTGATCGAAAACGTGTAAAAAGCTTTACATTTTCATGTACAGCAAGTAGAGCAGTAATGCAATTCAGACCCATGTTAACAGTGGAGCAGGGTTTGTTTGCTTTTGTATGTCAATCACAGTAGCGTGCGCCTGTACTTTCATATTGTTTGGAGGTCCTGGTCCAACTTTGTTTTTTTGCATTGTACATTTAAGGGATTGGCTGTCTTTATTTGGACTGTGCAATCCTGCCCATCTGTCAAAGGCTTTTAAATTAGAGTATAGGATAGTTGGATGCTACATTGCCCTGAATTATGTAGGCCTAGGAGAGGCAAGTCTGATCATATAGAAGGTTTCCGTCTGCAGAAGCCACCTTGTCGTTGTTAGGTGGTCCCAACAAAAATTTGGTTAAAAAAATAAATAAATGCACAAAGCTTAATATTTTTGTGTATAGTAAGTATAGCAGTAACAATTCAGATTAACCTAGGTTTCCAGAAGCCAGGCAAGTTGTCTGCCAAGTACACCATCTTCAAACAGGACTTCCTGGCAATAGAATGCTTACAGTGCTGTGCGCTCCTGCCGGACATCACCTGTAATGTATTATACGGATGTAATGCCTTCAGTACAGAGCATGCTTCCCTCAGACAACTCACTTGTCTGAAACTGGCCAGTGTATGCAGTGTGTGTGTGCTTTATATTTTTGTTTGACACATTATGAGGTTTTGATCTCTACAGGACAAGCCGAACTTTTTAAATGTTAATTTATATTTGTATATAGCTAATGAAGATCGTTTATTGAAAAAAAAAAAAAAAAAAAAAAAAAAGATCCAAACTAGGCCTAACAGATTCCCTGTGACTCGACCTAAAGGCTCAAGCACATGAACATGTGCGGCCCAAGACAGAACATATTCTATTTTTTGCTGTGTGGACAGAATCTTGCAGATCGTGGACCTTTTCAAGAGAATGGGTCCGCATCCACAAAAAGCAAGCACATGGCCGGAGCAACTGCGAATCGCTATCTGCGGTCCGAAGCATGGGGTGCACACTTTCGTGTGTAGATCTCTGCTCATTCTCTTCTTTTAAATACTGTGATCAGTATTGGTGGATGCAATCAAAAGATTGAACAGTGGAGATTAGTGTGTTTTGTTTTTTTAAATCTGTCATGAGAGCGGGATTGTAACTGTGTATAACAGCTGTTCCACACATGCACACCAGCAGCAATGCCAATGCGTTTGGCGTTATGACCGTTTGTCATGATGTGCAAATGCCCGCCACTAAGGACTGACATTCTTGTCATTTGTTATCAACACTAAACTTAATCAGAATGAAACATTATTCTACTAATAACCGTAGTTACACACCAGATTCTTTGTTCCTGAGTCCTTCTTCTGCATGTGGGAACACTTTCCTTAAAGTGACCAAAATGTTCATGAGAGTATTCTGCAGCAGCGGCTGAATAATGGAGGAAAGGGCTTGGCCTGGAGAAATTACTGCTCTTTGTGAGGCTGGCACAATTTTCTGCATGGCTAATATGAAGTCTTTAGCAGTAATTTTAATAGAAGATATATCCAGTAATAGTTTATCTGTTGTTGTGTAAATCTGAGGGTATCGTCTTCGTAGAGCACACAGAGCTGCTTCAGCGCACACCGATTTTATATCAGCACCACAATAACCTATAAGGGGGAGGAAAAGCACAAACCGTTACCACAGATGTAAAAAGCAGGTCTTTGCTAAATCCTGACCCTACATGGATCCAAATATAAAGACAACATGCTTACCAACACACTTCTCAGCCAATTCTTGCAGAAACATTTCTGAAGGTTTTGGATTCCACTCTTTTGTATGAATTTTGAGAATTTCCAGCCTTGCCTAGAAATATACATACCAAAACGTAAAGTCATAATCACATTATAAAAATGAGGTTCAAATTCCCTAAGCTAGACACACGGAGGGACATCCATCAATGTGTATACGCCACAACTGTGGCACAAAAAAGTTGCACATTATCGCACACGACATGTGTGCACCATATTTGCGACTTTTTGAGCTTCTCGGCACTTCTCAGAAGTGCCGCCGCATTTACTAAAACTTTTGTCAGAAAGTGGAGGAAGTTGTAGCTGGCATACACTTCAGTTTCTGGCACACGGCAGGGCAGAGATGCGTCCGATTTGTTAAGAAGCTTCTACCTAATAATAAATAAGGTGCATCTTACGCCAGCGCAGGGAGATCAAGACTGGAGTGTGGATCCGCCATTCTTGATATCTCCCCCAATGCAAACCCTTCTCGTAACAGGGAGGTTAATAAGTGATAAGGACCTCACAATTCTGTAAACTCTACAACAATTAGAAAATATCAGGGTATTACATGATAACTACATAGTCCAGTAGTGTGATAATCATCTCCCAGCAAGACTGACACATTGCTGCAACATACATGAAGCCTGCCTGAAGCAATGGTCCAAACTAGACAATACAGAGAACCATACTTACATCTCTATCTGGCAGGCAGAAAAGAAATTCTCTGTCAAAACGACCAGGCCGTCTGAGAGCTGGATCTATGGAATCAAGTCTGTTGGTGGCTCCAATCACAACAATCTCTCCTCGGCTGTCCAACCCGTCCATTAGGGCCAGAAGTGTGGATACTATGGAACTGACATTAAAAGAAACCATTTTAAAAGGGTGGTTGCCCCATAAAAAATATTCTGCAATTTTCAAACCAGCACCTGGATTTGTTTGTTTTAAAAAACTCTTTATTAATTATCATGCAGAAAATAATGCGATGACTGTTTGACAGAATGAAATCAAAATCCATCCGCAAATTAGACAAGTGCAAAGATAATTAATACTGTGTACAATATTACATATGCTCAAACATTATAAACATTCTGCCATCCCGGATAAGATGGTTCCGTCTAATGACAGATAGATACGTGGTATATTTCACCACATATTGGCAGCACCTGGATTTGAACACTCTTGCAATTGCATGTAATTAAAAATTTTGCATATTCAAAGAGCTATTAAATAAAATGTATCTGTATGAGCGCCACCTGAGATAGATATATATATTTTCCCTGGCCACCTCAGAGGTGAATGTACATGCTCAGTACCATCCTACAGCTGCCTCCTGATCTGTCATAGGAAAAGAGCTGCCGCACAAAGGACACAACCTGTAGGCCCAACCTGTAACATTTTTAAAAAATTGCTCCCGTGTCGATGCCCTCTCAGAACATTCACCTAGTGTGTGCAGAGCCAACGGACATGCAGCAAAGCGATTTCTACTATTGTGCAGGTCAGACAGTAAGACTCTGCACACTTGAAGCAGCCTTTCACTGGCACTGGATGTTTTGAAAGGGAATCAAAAGAACCCTATGGGATGCCATAAGAAGTGCGTAACTAGTTTCCTAAGACACGAGCAGTTTCTAAATGATTCCAAAGACATACTAATGGGGAGCTTAGATTGTGAGCTTCATTGCGGAGAGAGTGATGACAATGACTAAAGTGCTCCAGAATGTGTCCATGCTATATAAGTGACTAAACCTGATCTGACAAAGTACCTAAGAGTACCTAAACCTTGGATACTTTAGTAAGAACTAACTGCCGTAAAATGAATTTTTGTAATATACTTTTATTTTTTCCCCCACCATTTCCTTGCAAAATAGGCAGCCGATGTTCAGGTGCCTATTGTGCCTTGGAATCCATAAATGTCAGCGGTGTACTGGTATACGAATTCCACTGTGGGGGGCACACAGAGCTCTACAGGGTGGAGCACACATGGCTACTTTTGCCTATGCCCACTCTGCTAAATCCTGGCATAGATGTACAATGGCAGGCTTTGGCAGAGAAGCTCTCGTACAGGCAGGAACAAGGAAGTGTCCTCCGGCCTGTACAGTGCTCAGTGCGGTCCTAGCAGAATCCTTACATCGGACATATCAGCAGTCTACAAATGTATAGATTACAAAGCGCTATGGGCACCTGAATATTTTTTCTCCCACTGTTTTACAATGAAAGAGTAAAAAAAATAAAAATAAAGTTTATTACAAAAATTAAATTTAGGGCAGTTTTTTTTTAATAAAGTATATTCCAAGATTTATGTACACTAATATTGTGAGACACTCTTTATAGAGGTTTTCCAGTATGTGAACGTTTCCCACATACCCTCAGGTTAGGCCAGTAGTATGGTCCGTAACCTGCAGGGCTGGGCATGAATAGTCACACATGAATGATGGGGGTGACCGATGAAGCTAGCAAAGGTAAAAAAGGAATGTTCCCAAACTTACCTATGAATTTGATCTTGCCTGCTTGACCGTACAGGAGCCAATCCATCAATCTCATCAAAAAAGATGATTGAAGGACGCATTTGATAGGCCTATGCAAAGAAAAAGTGAGTAGATTAATTGCTTTAGGTAATTCCATTCTCTAAGTACACAGTCGAGCCCCAATATTATGACCACTTTCTGCTTTTGACGTCAGCAGCAAGTAGCTCATTGCTGTTCACGTACACTCATACATGCTGATTGTCTTCTTGGGGCAGATGGGATCTTCCAGTAAGACTATGCGACATGTCACACAGCTAGAAATGTCTGGCATTGGTTGGAAGAGCATGACCAAGACTTCCATGTACTCTCCAATTCCCCATACTTGAACCCAAATGATCAGTGGGACCACCTTGATCGTGGTGATCCCTCTATGGATCCTCCCCCGCATCCCCTCCACTGCAGTCAGAATGGCTCCAGATACCTGTGACAACCTACCAGGACCTTATTGAGTCCCTCCCAGCCAGTCTAGCTGCTGCCCGTGCTGCACATGGTGGTTACAATAATGTGACTGTGTATAAAGGTACATTCACAAATCAAAAATGGCTAAATGGTCAGTTTTGCATGACCACATTGCAAAGGGAAACCTCTGGGATTTTTTCCCCCTTGATGGGGCCGGGAACTCCGTGACCTCTGTCGGGCCAGCTTACAATTGAGGCCCTGGCTTCTCTGCGGCCTACTCTTGACCCGGTGCCCCCCTATGCTGTAAAGGGGGGGGGGGGCAGGCCTCTTCAGGAAGGCCAGATGGCTCGGGCCAACGCTCTTCATTTTCTAGGGGACTGATGCTATTCGTGGGGGCAGGGCACAAAGTTCTCCCTGCTTCTCCATCCATCCTCTATGCCTGGCGCGAATTCTTGGAGCCCTTTATGTGCTCTGGCCACCTCCTGCTTCAGGTGGAACTTTGCGGGACTCTGGCACAAGGCACCTGCATTAAGGGACACTGATCAGGTAAGCTCTGTCTCTCCTTCCTACAAGGTCTAACCTACCCCCTCTCCTCTCATTCACCTAACTGTCTCTACAGGGTACTCCCTATGTCCAAACCCAGATCACAGGCACCAAAGCCAGTGGTCCCTTTTGTGCGCCATTTTGCCTGTGCTTCTTATCGCTCAAAATTTCCATCCGGGCAATAAGATCCCCTCTGCTCTTCGTGTTCTGCTCCACCGCCAAGTGCCTCTGACCCTGACCCAGTCTCCCCTACCACCCAGCCCATGGTAGAACCAGAGTAGGCGCTCTCCCTGTCAAAGATGGTGCAAGACGTCGCCCATACCAACAAAGCCATTGTGGAACTACTGGGACGTTTGTGAGCAAGGCAGTCCTCTGACCAGTCTGACTCTGGAGATCCTAGAGCTCAGTCCTTTCGCAGCCATCCTGCTAAAAAGGGCCAAACCACCCTCCTCCAGAAAGGTGGCTGCGTCTCCTGTTTCTTCTGCCTCTCCGCCACCTCCCAGAGTCTCACTCAGATGTGTCCTCCATGGAAGAGGCATGTTTCGAGGAACAGTTTTCAGATGCAGACTGTCTCTCCTGAGGACCAGTCTTCAAAACTGTCCTCTATGGTGAACAATCTCATTACAGCGGTTATAGAAACCCTACAGGTAGAGGACCCTGCACCCTCATCGGCCGGCTCATGCTTTTTCTTCAGGTGGTCCCGTCGCTCGCCCAAACGTTTCACTAATCTTCCACTCTCAGTCTTCAGATCCTCCCCTTGTTGCGACCCCGTCCTCTTCCCATTCGTCACTCCATGCGGGTTCTGGGTCACATGGTCTCTGCTTTCAAAGCAGTCCCCTACTCTTCGTTCCATACCAGGACTCTTCAGCAAGCCATTCTAACCACTTGGGACCGTTCCCCAGCCCCCCTGGATCGGCTCATACGTATCCCTGCCCCGATCAGGTGGTGGTTGATTTCCCCGATGCCAACGTCTGGCCGCTCTTTCCTTCCTCTCCGCTGGACGGTGCTGACAACGGACGCAAGTCTCCAGGGCTGGGAGAAAGTGTTGAAAAATCTATCCGTTCAAGGCGTGTAGTCACGCGAGGAGTGCTCCCTCCCAATCAACATTCTGGAATTGAGGGTGATTCATCTCTCTCTGCTTTATTGGACCGACCATCCCCGGGGTCGTCCGGTACGAGTTCAGTCCGACAACTCCACGGCTGTGGCGTACCTCAATCACCAGAGGGGCACCCGGAGCCCAACAGCCATGGCAGAAACAGCACCGATTCTCAGCTGGGAGGAGTGCCATGTTCCGGCACTGTCGGCAGTTCACATCCCCGGCATCGACAACTGGATCCCAAATTCCTCAGTCTGGAGAATCTCACCCGCAAGTTCTTCTGGCCATCTGCGAGCGATGGGGGGGGGGGGGGTTATGCCGAACGTGGATCTCATGGTGGCCTCCCACTTCGACCTTCGGCACGCGGTCCAAGGATCCCATGGCCTTTGCGATTCTGTGGAGTCAGTTCACGTTTCCTTACGTGTCATCTCCCCCACCCCCTTTCCTCTCATTCCAAGTCTCCTCCTAAGGACTAGGTCCGAAGGTCTGCCCGTCATTCTCGTGGCTCCCGATCGGCCGCGCCGAGTGTGGAATGCATCCCTAGTTGCCCTCCGCAACGACGAACTCTGGCATCTTCCTCTTCAGGAGGACCTCTTGTCACAGGGACCGATCTTCCAACCGAATTTAGGGTCTCTACATTTAACAGCATGGCTGTTGAAGCCGCCGTACTAAGGGCTCTGGGTTTTTCAGATGCTGTTGTCCAGACCATGATTCGTGCCAGGAAGCAGCCGTCCTTCCGAATCTACCAGCAGACCTGGAAGTCCTACTTTAGTTGGTGCGAGCGTCACCAGCTTTCTCCTATTCGCTTCTCATTGTTGCGACTCGTCTTTACTGCAATCGGGCATGGACTAGGGACTGGCTCTCAGCTCCCTCAAAGGGCAAGTTTCGGCTCTTTTCCATTCTTTTTCAGCAGAACTTGGCTTCGCTTTCTGCGGTTCAGACTAGGGGTTGACCGATATTGATTTTTTAGAGCCGATACCGATATTCTGTGAACTTTCAGGCCGATAGCCGATATTTTATACCGATATTTTGCGCATTTTAATTTTTGGATTTTTTTTTCTGTTACGGTGTCCGACGCTTTTTAAAAAAAATATATATTTTAATAGTTTGGACTTTTAGGTCACGGCGATATGTTTTTTTATTTATTGTTTATATATTTTATATGTAGAATTGGAAAAGGGTTAATTTATACTTAATATTTTGTTTTTTTTTACTATTTTAAATTTTTTTACTTTTTATTTTATTACTATTTCCCCCCTTAGGGGTAGAACCTGGGCTCTTTACATCCCTTGTCCTATTCACCCTAATAGAGATCTATCAGGCTGAATAGGACCTGACACTGTCCCTGCTGTCCTGTGCTATGGGCACACAGCAGCAGGAACCATGGCAGCCAGGGCTTCAGTAGCGTCCTGGCTGCCATGGTAACCGATCGGAGCCCCAGCATTACACTGCTGGGGCTCCGATCAGAAGAGGAGGTGGGGGACCCTGTGGCCACTGCCACCAATGATATCAATACTGAAGGGATGGGGGGATCAGGGAGGACGCACTGGCCACCAATGATAATAAGGTTTAAGATATTACAAGCACATTGCCCAGACCCTGCCTCTGATAGATGGCTGCGATCCGCGGCAATTAACCCCTCAGGTGCGGCACCTGAGGGGTTAATTGCCGCGGATCGCAGCCATCTATCAGAGGCAGGGTCTGGGCAATGTGCTTGTAATATCTTAAACCTTATTATCATTGGTGGCCAGTGCGCCCTCAGCCCCGCCTCCTCTGCTCTCATTGGTGGCCAGTGCGCCCTCAGCCCCACCTCCTCCTCTTCTCTCCACTGGCAGCGCGGCACAGGGGGAAGGAGGGACTGCCTCCTTCTCCCCTGTGCTGCTGAGGGAACATGGCCGCGCTGAGAGCAGCGCGGCAATGTTCTGTTATAGCACAGTTATCGGTATATCGGCCTGGTTAGGGGCCGATACCGATAACTGTGCAAATCATCAATATCGGCCGATAATATCGGCCAAACCGATAATCGGTCGACCCCTAGTTCAGACCTTTCTGCAGGGGGTTGTGCACACTGTGCCCCTTTATGGCCCTCCGTTGAATCCTTGGGACCTTAATCTGGTGCTCAGCGCTCTTCAGTCATCTCCTTTGCAGCAGGTGTCCCTTCGATTCCTGTCCGACAAGGTGGCCTTTTTAGTCGCAATCATTTCTATCCATAGGTTGTCGAAACTTGTGGCTCTTTCCTATCGGTCGCCCTTCCTGATCCTCCATCAGGACAAGGTAGTACTCCGCCCTTTTCAGTCCTTCCTTCCGAAGGTTGTGTCGGCATTCCATCTCAATAAAGAGATCATCCTTCCTTTTGTCCTGCCCTGTCTCACCCTCGCGAGCAGTCACTTCACACTCTGGATTTAGTATGGGCTGTTCGTGTGCGTGTCAGACGTCATCTTTCCTACGGACCGGTTGGCTGCGTCTAAAGCCTCTATTTCCCGACGGATTCACTTGGCCATTGTGGAGGCATACCCCATCAGTGACTGCCACCCCCTCTGGATAGATTATTAGCATTTAATTGGTGGGGGTCTGACACCCAGGACCCCTGCCGATCAGCTGTTTGAGCAGGCACTGGCAGTAGCGCCACGGCCTTCTCGTTTCCCGCAGGCCAAGTGGTTTCACGACCAGTATACGTGGCTAAGACCAGTGATACTAGTCGTGACGTTACTGGGCCTGCGGGAAACGAGAAGGCCGTGGTGCTACTGCCAGCTGCCTTCTTAAACAGCTGATCGGTACATTTGCTGTGGAAGTGCGAGAGGCTGGGGAGGTATTGGAAAATGGTAATTCAAACTATACATGACGTATATAAGGTACGGGTACCGCTTGTTCCTAGAGTGTACGTGCTGGGTCATGTTTCTGAACTTGCTACTAGTCAGGAATATAAAATAGCGATAGGCAGAGTGTTATACGTAGCTAGAAAGTTGATTGCCTTGCATTGGATACAGATAGCTCCGCCCATCTTAGGTGAATTCTTGGGTACAGTAGACACGATATTAGTATACGAACGGGTGGTATTCCAGAAGCGTGGATGCCCATCAAAATTTGAAACGTTATGGGAGCCTTGGCTGTCGTTTCGACGTTTGAATAACAATGTCTAGTATTGTATTTTTGTACTTCTATACTACATTGGGATGGGAAGGGAGGGGGGGAAGGGAGAAAATTGGAGTGTTACTAATTGCTTAGTAGTCTAAATGAGGTCAGCAATACAAGAGTTGTATCTATATATCCTTTTTATTTATGATCTGTACAACAGTGCATTTACATTGTAAATGCTCAATAAAAAGGAACTGATTTAAAAACAGCTGATCGGCAGGGGTCCCGAGTGTTAGACACCTACCAATCAGCTGCTGATAATCTATTGAGAGGATAGATCATCAGTAAGAAAAAGCTGCAGAACGCCTTTAAATCGAGTGTAATCCAGAATATCATTTGACATTGGTAGGCCATTCATTCTTATGATAAAAATGTTAAAAGGAATCATTTGTGCCCCATTGGAAAGTTGCTGACTCTAAACAGTTTGTAGTAACTAGTCCAGTCCTTACAAAAAACTGTACTGGGAGCCCAGCCAAAGTACGAAATAATTACCTGATCAAATAATAATCGCAGCTGGCGCTCAGACTCTCCGACCCATTTGCTCAAGCAATCTGCCCCTTTCCTCATGAAGAAGGCAACTCTTCTATCACCCACACTGCATTCATTGGCCAAAGCACGTGCAACTAAGGTCTTGCCAGTACCAGGTGGACCATAGAATAGACAACCTCTGAAACAAAGTATTGGAATAAAATTAGGTTATAAATGCATTTAAATATACAAGTCGGGTAATGTGCAGCCGCTGACATTTTAAAACCAATAATCCAGGAAACAAGGAGGTCTGTGCTTATAAATGGTTACTGTAAACTAAGTACTACAAATGAACATACCTTGGAGGTTGAATTTTAAATTTCTCGAAGATTTCTGGATAGAGCAAAGGGAAAACCACCATCTCTTTCAGAGAGGCGATATGTCTAGATAAGCCTCCGACACTGGTGAACCGGACCTTTATATAAAATAAATAAAAAAAAGTCAATCAGTCCAAAATAAGAAACCTGATGAACAACAATATGTCCTAGCAACTATAGGTTAAAAGCTCATTGCATCCTTATGCCATCAGTTTTTTACGCAGCCCCATTCATTCCAACAACCCACAGTGAAAATTAGCCTAAAGGGGCTGTAATTACACTGCACCGCCACTACAAGGGAGACTGTATGCAGAGGATGCAGTGCTCACACGAGTCCCAGCAAACAGCTGATCGGCAGGGTACCTCCGGTTGTTAGACCCCCACCAATCTGATAATGATGGCCCATCCTGCGCATAGGTCATCACTATCATGGAACTGGGCAAATTTTTTAACCTACAGGACAAAAACCTACTCAAAGATGCACTTTTATGCAAGCTTTAATTCTGTTAATTTGGTATTTAATGATGGACCCTTAGAGGGATCTGTATAGGTAGCTTAAAACACAACGGGCATTCATCGAATGCCAAAGGGTCTGGGAACAGGAAGACCATGCAGGACTGCAACCACATGGAACACCGAGTGTTAGAAATCTGACGCCATCTGTCTCACTATATCAAGTATAGAACAATTGACTGGACTTGTAAATAACCCCTTCCAATTAAGGCTTTGTAGAATAGCTCTGCAAAAAGTTGTAATGCAATGATTTGTACTAAATCCATGGATGTAGAGAATTGTTTGCATATTGCTTAAAATTGACATATACTATCACTGCTCCAATGATATTCCGAACATTCAGAACCAAGATTAAATACCATTTAAAAAAAAAAGGTTATCCAATAGTAGAAATACCCCATACCCCACCCCTCACAATGCCCAGGACCCTCCTACAGACGATACTTACCCAGTCCCTAATAGCAGGCTGCGAAGGTGACTACCCTCCCTACCATCACCCGCAATGCTAGAGGGACTTGTCATTGTTGCGGCCTGCTACTGCCTCCTCCCCGTCTCCGGATGCAGAGGCGGCTGTGCAGTGATCCGGAGTGAAGAGGGTGTCGGGGACCGGGTAAGTATAGTCTATAGGGGGCACCAAGGGGTGAGGTGGGTGAATTTCTACTATTGGATAACCCCTTTAATCACAGCACATCTAACAAGAAATCATTAACAGTAGTCAACTTACAGACGTATCAATTTGCATTGGATCAACATCAGCAAGGCTGGCACCAATTTTGATCCGATCTTTTTGTATTCCCTTCAAATCATCTCTCAAGAGGTTCATCGGGAGACACCTTCAAGATAAATTTGACATCTTGAGTTACAAACCTGTATATGGCTATAAAGTCTGAGGTACACAAACAAGTCTGTATGTGCACATTTTCTATTCTTGTAGAATATATTCTCATCATAAATTTTATTGCTAATTATGCCAATAGCAAAGATAAGGAAACCTTGTACCTGCTGATGGCTTTGTTACGGCTCCGATTCACACGCCTCTCAAAGTGCTGTTCATCATCCGATGAGGAGGAAGACGTGGAGTCACTGCTGTGTATGGCATGCCTCCTCCTAAACCAACAAAATAAGTAATTATTCTATTTGGCAAAAAAATAAAAAAAATTTTTTTTTATCTGAGAAGTGTATAGGATGATCAATTGGGTATACAATAAATATATGGTCCATGGCAGTACACTGAAAACGAGGTGTCCATTCCATATAGCAAATGCACAAGTCTCAATTTAAAGAGTTATGGAAACAAATACCAACAATTCACTGTTTCCACAACTCCCATAGAGTATAGGAGTGGCTGTGCACAGAAAGTGACTGTTGCTGAATGGGTAACAGTCACCTCCATTCTTCAGATCAGAGGGGTCCCAAGACACTGATCCACACAATATGATGCATCCTAATAATGTCAGCGGGTGTTCATATAATGCTTTTGTCACATGTTTAAAGGGGTTCTGCACTTTGTTTAAACTGATGATTTATCCCCTGGATAGATCATCAGCATCTGATCGGCGGGAGTCCAACACCTGGGACCTCCACCAATCAGCTGTTTGAGAAGGCAACAGGGCTCCAGGAGCGCCACGGCCTTCTCACTGTTTACCGCTGACCCAGTAACATCACAACTAGTATCAACTGGCCTGGGCGGGGCCAAGCTCTGGTCACTTCAATGGAAATTAGTCCCGCCCAGGCCAGTTGATACTAGTCGTGACGTCACTGGGCCGGCGGTAAACAGTGAGAAGGCTGTTGCGCTCCAAGAGCACCGCTGCCTTCTCAAACAGCTGATGGGCGGGGGTCCCGTGATGGATGCCACTGTACAGCACTTAAGAGGCATTCCTTTACAGCTTGAGTATACAGTAAACGTGAGACAGACATGATGTGAACATAGCCTTAGATAAGTCAAGTGCAGCTTTGTTTTGCTTCCTAACCTGTTGAGTCGCCTCTTGCAATAAGGACTTCTTGGTCCAGCTGCTCCAAACCGGTAAGTTCTCCTCCTCACTGGGGAAGTCGAGGTAGCATAAAATATATCCCGCTTCTTATGGTGTCTGGGTTCTGCTCAGAAAAAGTGTTTTGCTGGTCAGGAAAGCACACAAATGTACTATATGACACACAACTAACAGAAAGCAACTGCCCACTCAGGACTGCTGAATGCAAGTTCAGATGTGCTAAAGTGTTTCTGAGACATGAATGCCTAAGCTACACAATTTGTGATCAGCACAAACGTTATTTACAATGGTGCCATTTCATCCTATTTAGAGGACGTGAATGACAGCTAACAAACTGTACTCAGAAGTGCGTTCACTCATTTACAAGCAGAATGTTTTTTACTTCAGAGAATCAGAGTTGAACATTTATGCAGAGCACATTTCAGCCCAACATTTACACACACCAACTAAATTTTATTATTATTTTTTAACCCCTTCAGGACCCTGTACTTCATGACAGTGGTAAATTAGAGTCAAAATATTTTTATTTATAAAAAAAAATACAGAATTCACCCAAAATTTTGAAAAGTTCTCAATTTTTTAATCTTCAATTTCTTTGCTTTTAAAATAGTGATACCTCCTAAAAGTGTTAATACTTTACATTCCCCATATGTCTACTTCATGTTTGGATCATTTTGTAAATTACAATTTCCAAAACCCACTTTTTGAGGACCAGTTCAGGTCTGAAGTCACTTTGTGAGGCTTACATAATAGAAACCACCAATAAATGGCCCCATGTTAGAAACCACACCCCTCGAGGTATTCAAAACTGGTTTTACAAACTTTCTGTACCCTTTAGGTGTTCTACAAGAATTAAAGGAAAATTGAGATGAAATTTCAGAATTTCACTTTTTTGGCAGATTTTCCATTTTAATCGATTTTTTCCAGTAACAAAACAAGAGTTAACAACCAAACAAAACTATTTATTGCCCCGATTCTGTAGTTCACAGAAACACTCCATATGTGGTCGTAAACTGTTGTACGGGCACACGGCAGGGCGCATAAGGAAAGGAGCGCCATGTGGTTTTTGGAAGGCAGATTTCACTGGGATAATTTTAAGTTGCCATGTCACATTTGAAGACCCCCTGATGCACCCCTAGAGTAGAAACTCCAAAAAAGTGACCCCATTTTGGAAATCACGGGATAAGGTGGCAGTTTTGTTGGTACTATTTTAGGGTACATATGATTTTTGGTTGCTCTATATTACACTTTTTGGGGGGCAAGGTAAAAAAAAAATTGCCGTTTTGGCACCATTTTATTTTTTGTTATTTACAATGTTCATCTGACAGGTTATAACGATCACGTGGTATTTTTATTGAGCAGGTAGTTACGGGTGCGACAATACCAAATATGACTACTTTTTTTGGTTGGTTGTTTCAGTTTTACATAAAGCATTTTTGCTGGTTGATACGGACGCAGTGATACCCAATATGTCAATTTTATTTTTTTTTTACACTTTTTAACTTTATATTGGGAAAAGTACACTTTTTTTTTACTTGAAACTTAAAATAAAAATAATCACTATTTTTTTTACTTTTTTCACTATTTTTTGTTCCACTCTGAAACTTCAACTTTTGGGGGTCTGATCCCTTTTACAATGCATCACAATACTTCTGTATTGAAATGTAATACACTTACAGCCTTCCTGCCTGTGAGATCCAGGGGGCCCAAGGAAGGCATCACGCTGCCTTCCTTGCCAACGGGTCCCCGTCACAGCAGCGCAGGGACCCGATGGCCACCACGCACGATCCGCAGTCAGCGCGAGGGTTAATGCGCCGGAATTGGTGTTTTCACCAATGCCGGCACATACAGCAGTGGTCCGGCTATCAGTGACTGCCGGACCCCTGCTGCTGATCGGGCGGGCGGAGCTCCTGCACCTGCCCAATCAGCCTGCCATTCACGTACGGCACTGGTCCTTAAGTCACGTCCACAAGTGCCGTACATGTACGGCACGGGTCCTCAAGGGGTTAATTTACCAGTCCCAGGGCATAAATCCTGCCAGAGGAATTTACTGTTTTTAGTTGATGTGTCTAAAAATTGTAACTACCTCTGTTATTTACATAAAAATAAAAAAAATCCGTGATAGACTATTTTAGCTTTTTTTTTTAATGTTTTAAAAAATTTTTTACTTGGGGTGGGGTATGTTTTTGTAACTTTTTTCAAAAACAAACTGCATGTAAAACATTTTACTTTATACCCCTTTTAAACATAGGGCACATACAGTTTATGGTTGCCAGGGGACATTCTAACAATGCATTTTTATTGCCAATTTCTCCTGTGAATGAGACTGACATTTTAGCCTCAGTTACTAGGAAATACAGTCCCAGGAGGTTTCAACAAGGCTGCAGCGCTGATCTGGGTAGCTAAGAGTCTACGTCAGGGATGAGCAACCTGCAGCACTCCAGCTGTTATGAAACTACAGTTCCCAGCATGCTCCTTTTATTTCTATGAGTGTTCTGAGAAGAGTAGAGCAAGTATGCATGCGGGAATGGAAATTTCACAACAGCTGCAGTTCCCAGGACACCAGTGATCACACAATAGCTAAGACCATAGCATTGCTGCTTCCTGATCGGTATGTACAGCGCTCAACAAGCACTGTGTATATAGCAATAGAGAAAGCAGGCATGGTAAAAAAAAAAACACACCACAAAACTGTCTTCTCTATGTCATTTCAGAACCAAGTGAACTTATAATCAGGAGTATTTACACTTTCTCCAGTATTAAGTCTCATTCACACATCAGTGTCAAAATCCGTGGTAGGATGGTCAGTGATTCATCAGTGAAGATGTCCATGAAGGATCTGTGTTTGGTCGGTGTCTGTTTTTTGTTCTCTGTGTGTTATCTGTGCTTCTCTGACACTGCATAGCTTAAAAAATTTCCACAGCATCTCCTCCTAATGGTCTGTATAACACGGGCGGTGTCTGTTTTTAATGCACCCATAGACTATGAGCGTGATGGATCCGTGACAAAATAGAGTATGCTTCCGTGCTAAAAACAGTGATATGTGAATACACATTAAAATTAATGGGAATGTGTGCTGTCCGTGGAGAACACATACAGCACACGTCTGATTCACTGACGTGTAAATAAGTGCACCCTTCTGCAAGAAAAACCCCATAGGGTTAAAACAGTCTCTCCTTTTTCTCACCACATAACACAATGAAATGTGCTATGTGAAATTACTCCTGGCTTTATGCATGTTAACTGCATGTGTGATTCCAGGCACAGGCAACTTAGCAGAAGTGCTCATTGAGGGTTTTTGGCTTTATCAGGACTAAAACTGTAACTAATATAAGGAGGGAGCATTGGCTCCTTATTTGCAGATGGATAGGTGGCGAGGACTCAGATACTTAAAGGGGTTTCGCCACTTGAGCACATATCATTTATTATGCAGAGAAACTTTCTGTGGTTACGACCACCCTGCAGTTCAGCAGCATGGCTGTGCTTGTACACTATAGGAAAAAGCACCATCCTACGTGAGCTCCCACTGTCCCAGTCACCAGAAAGGCTGCCATTTTTTTCTTATAGTGTGCAAGCACGACCCCTACTGATGGATTACAGGGTGGTTATAACCATGGAAACGATCAGTGTATAATGTGGTGGAAAAATGAACCAAGCCAGCAAAGGAGACAATATGGACAATAACAATACATTAAGTGCCTTGTATTAACTTTGAATGGGTTCGCATTTGATCCGTACAAAATGCAAACCGAAAATATGTTTCTGTGCATGAAGCCTAAGTGTGTATACATATGTACATAGCACTCAGTCACTGATAGTAGACCGGGGGCAGTCTTAAAGGGTCGTCTCCCTTCAGCAAGTGGCATTTATCATGTAGAGAAAGTTCATATAAGTCAGTTACTAATGTGTTGCAATTCTCCATATTGCCTCCTTTGCTGGCTGGATTCATTTTTCCATCACATTATATACTGCTTATTTCCATGGTTACGACCACCCTGCAATCCATCAGTGGTGGTCGTGCTTGCACACTGTAGAAAAACCGCCAGCCATGCTGCTGGACTGCAGGGTGGTCATAACTAGGGATGTCCCGATACCATTTTTTTAAGACCGAGTACGAGTACCGATACTTTTATTTAAGTACTCGCCCATACCAATTACCGATACCTCGTATAAACAGCGGCGCAGTTACTGATAGCAATGAAAACAATTAAAGCTGGAAGTTTGTTGCTATGGACAACGGCTTTTCTTTTCCTTTGTACAAGTGTTAATAAATTAATAAATGGGAATATAATAGTGTTTTCAAACCAATGTGCCTCCAGGGGGATCTGTTTTTAGGGGACCTGTGGACGTCACCCTGTTAGGGGGGGGACCTGTGGACGTCACCCTGTTATGGGGGGGGACCTGTGGACGTCACCCTGTTATGGGGGGGACCTGTGGACGTCACCCTGTTATGGGGGGGACCTGTGGACGTCACCCTGTTATGGGGGGGACCTGTGGACGTCACCCTGTTATGGGGGGACCTGTGGGCGTCACCCTGTTATGGGGGACCTGTGGGCGTCACCCTGTTATGGGGGACCTGTGGACGTCACCCTGTTATGGGGGACCTGTGGACGTCACCCTGTTATGGGGGGACCTGTGGACGTCACCCTGTTATGGGGGGACCTGTGGACGTCACCCTGTTATGGGGGACCTGTGGACGTCACCCTGTTATGGGGGGACCTGTGGACGTCACCCTGTTATGGGGGACCTGTGGACGTCACCCTGTTATGGGAGGACCTGTGGACATCACCTGTTATGGGAGGGGACCTGTGGACATCACTGTTATGGGGAGGGGACCTGTGGACATCACTGTTATGGGGAGGGGACCTGTGGACATCACTGTTATGGGGGAGGGGACCTGTGGACATCACTGTTATGGGAGGGACCTGTGGACATCACTGTTATTGAGGGAACCTGTGGACATCACTGTTATTGGGGGAACCTGTGGACATCACTGTTATGGGGGAACCTGTGGACATCACTGTTATGGGGGGAACCTGTGGACATCACTGTTATGGGGGGACCTGTGGATGAGGCTGTAATGGGGATCTGTGGATGACACATATATAGCATCTTATGCTATATACATGTCATCCACAGATCCCCATTAGTGTCATCAAGATTACACTTGCGAGGGCCGGTGCAGCTTGACTCATACACCGGCCCCGCAGCTGCTATATTCTGTTTCATTACCCCTAACTTACTGTGCCCGTGATTACTAACTATTGTGCGCAGTCCCTCCATGCTCCTGCCCCGCGCCTTCTGTAATCATAAAGTGGGCGGAGCGGGCAGGCGGGACATGAGGCGCATGGAGGAACTGAGGCTCAAGCTGCCCGATTCCTCCATGCGCCTCATGTCCCGCCTGCCCGCTCCGCCCACTATGATTACAGAAGGCGCGGCAGGGCATGGAGAGACTGCGCATGTGTTAGTAATCACGAGCACAGCAAGTTAGGGGTAATGAAACAGAATATAGCAGCTGCCGAACCGGAACTTCCGGTATCGGCAGCATTTTTACGAGTACAAGTACTCGTGAAAATGCCGGTATCGGTCCCGATACAGATACTAGTATCGGTATCGGGACATCCCTAGTCATAACCATGGAAACTTTCTCTGCATAATAAATGCTATTTTGCTGAAGCGGCCAAACCCATTTAAGCAAATTAAAGGGGTTGTGCAGCCAGGACATATTTATGACCTACCCTCAGGATAAGTCATTAATAACTGTCTGTGACTGTGGGGATCTGACCCCAGCTGATCAGCCGTTTGATGAGAAGGTGGCATTCCAGCGCTACTTGATTTTCAGAATATATTGCGCGTAGCCTCGGTGGCACTGTGTAATTACAAGTGCTTGTTCCATTAATTTGTTATTACACTGCACAGCGGCTGCAAACAAGACAAATGCAGTGTAATCTTGATGAGAAAGTAGGGCTTGTCTGAGCGCTGCCTCCTCGTCAATCCAGTTGATCGGGTGCGTGGGGATAGGGCATCAACATGTACTGGCTGCACAACCCCTTTAATGCTCAGTAACAAAAATGAGGGGGCGACCCAATCAAATGGGTAAAAACACATTTTATTTTCAGCATGAATTCACTCTACCTTTTTTTCTAGCATTACCTTGTAAGGGAACTTGATAAGGCACTACAGTTTTTCTCTGTCTCAGTTCATAGCGTTTTTGATTGTCTTCTTCACCATCTTCATCGTCGTCATCATCATCCTCATCATCTTCTTCTTCGTCCTCATCCTCATGATCCTCACCTTCTTCCAAGGAATCTAACAGGTTTATTGGATTTACATTACAGCACTCAAAATGTAAGGCACAAAAGGTTCTTAAAAATATGACCTCCCCCCCCCGCAATATATTAAAGTTTTTTTTTATTGATGACCTAAGGTCATTAATATCAGATTGGTGGGGGCTGAACACTAGAACCCGCGCCAATCAGCTGTTTGAAGAGAACACAGCACTCATACAAGTGCTGCCTTCTCTTCACTGTTTACCTACTCGCCGTCAACACTGCAGAGGCGAGCAGGAAGCTCAGCCGTACTGAGCACTTCAATGGGAAGTGATCCCCGTTTCCACATACATTTTTTACTGCATAGTGAATGCAGTAAAAACGAGATCATAAAACTGACAGTTGCACAAGCAGCCATACATTCATGTGAACGGAAAGATAAAGTTAACTATGACTGATTTGTTAAGAGGCTTCTGCCTCTTAATAAATTAAGAGCCTCTCACGCCAGCGCAGTGAGATCAAGATTGCAGTGTGGATGTACAGTCTTGAAATATCTTCCCCCAATGTGTTAACGGTCACATACTTAGAGCGTGACCTCAGAACCTTCACACATTTTGTAGCAATCCAATCTTTCACTTAGGATAAAATACATTTTATTTTTTTATGCTAATTAGGTGCTCAGAGCACCAGAGGACAAGCCTAGACCATCGAAGCATCGCTTCAGCTCTGCCTTTCAGTCATTGCTCTCCCACTCTGACAGGGCCAGACATTATCGCCATTACACTGCCTAGGCCCTGAAACCCAACGCACGTGCTGGCAATAGTTCAGTAAGCTCATGTGCAGTAGATCTCATGTGTCCGTCCTTACTCCTGAGATCTGAACTGCGATGACTGAACTATCACTGGCACATGCACAAAGTTTCAGGGCCAGGCATCAATAGTGAGGATACCTGGCCTGTCAATCACTGGCAGAGGAGTGACTACGGCTGAAAGGAGGAAGTAAAGTAGTACCAAGGGTCTAGGCTCACCCCTCAGTGCTCTCAGCACCTGATTAAAGTTATTTTCTTCAAAAACAACAGATTGGGGTAGTCGCACTCTGAATCGTCAACCGTACCAGGCAGTGGACATAGCTTACTAGCGTAAATGCTACTGACAGATGGCCTTTAAGGCAACATGCACACGACAGTTGTTTTTTGCCGTCTGCAAATCGCGGATCAGTCTTTTTTTTTTTCACATCCACATCCGTTCCGGGAGTCTGCAAATTTTGTAGGTTGTGATTCCGTGTGTCTACCTTTTTTTTTTTTTTGCAGATCCGCAAAAAAAAATAAAAAAATGGAAGGCTTGAACCAGTTTCTCAAAGTACCTGTACAAGTGCCCTGGTTTCCAAGCAACCATTCGCAAAAAAAAATGGATGTGGATGACTTCTATGGGTCCGCAAACCGTTTTTTGCGGACAAGAATAGGACATGCCATTTTTTTTTTTTTTGCGGACGTGAAAGGCGGACAGCGGACGCGGACAGGCAATGGAAGAGGCATCCGCATTTTTAACGGATCTATAGAAATGAATAGGATCGGATCGGATCCGGGGGAAAAAAAAAAAAAAAAAAAAAAAAAAAAAAGGAACGGAGGCCGCAAAAAACCACTGCCGTGTGCATGTAGCCTAAAGCTGTACATTCTACGGGCATATAGCATACCTCCACTTTCCTCTTGATTGTCCGTGGTTTCTTCATCAAGCTGTGGGACTTTGCGTTTCCTCTTCACACGAGAATACATATCAATATTCTCCTGAAACAGAAGCAAATCAGTGTCAGAATTCACAAGTTCAACCAAAGTGCATTGTATTTGAGGGGAACTAAAAAAAAAATATATATATCTATATCTTTTCGAGAATATTTCAGTTCAATCATTTGAATTTCATACTTTCCACAGTTATAAACTTTAAAGTGGATTTCATGCCATCCTGGTCACACGTCTAGGGCATACTGACATCACAGAATATGCTCTCTACCTGGGTCACTTATGATCGGTGCAAAACACAAATTTCACTTTGTAAGACATTGTGCAAACGTATTCCATTGTCACTCACGCACTGCATAGCACTACGTCAACCACTGGAAGCGAATCACAACTCAGAAGTATAAAAAAAAATATTTGATTTCTCAAGCAAGGTAACTGTAAATTAATATATAGATTACCCCTCCTCTCACAATAGCAATGAGAGACGTATCTGTAAAATGAATTGAACCAATAAGTAATTGGATATTTACTTCTTCAGTGTCATTGAAAACTCCCAAGTCCTCAAGCTCACGCAGTCGGCGGCGACGCATTTTCTTCATATCATCCATTTTTTGTAGAACAGCTTCAGCAGTACTAAAATAAATGACAACGTTTCATCATACATTGCTAAAAAATAAAAAGAATGATCTGAGATGTTGAAAGTGAATAAGTGAGAGAAAAGAAGGTCACATGAAGGAAGGGAGAGATGTACACTGGAACAAAGGAGATGAAAAATCATTTGAAACTCAACCATCTCTTCATCAGTTTTGACAATATTTAGGGATTTTTACATACTTTGTTATAAGTTTGTCGAACAACACAGACTGGTTCGTGGTGCTGTATCTGCTTCTCCTGATCCTGCCACTGCGGCGAACTTCAACATCACCATTCACTTCATGGGCAATGGCTTTCTCGGTGCTCCTTGTCGTTCTAGATGGTCTCATCTCTGTAGATAGGACAAATTTTTATTTGAAAAACACAGACTTGGGGCTTCCAGAGGTGTACACTTGCATTATCCCCTTCTGGACCCTGGGATTGTCCTTTTTTTGCGTTTTCATTTTTCACTCCCCGCCTTCCCACAGTCTTAACTTTTTTTATTTTTCCATTCACATTGCCTTATGGGGGATTATTTTTTGCAGGACAAGTTGCCACTTTCTAATGGCACAGTTTACAGTTGCATACCATGTAGTAGGAAGTGGAACAAAAAATCTAAATGGGGGTAACTAAAAACGCAATTCTGATAAAGGTTTATTTATTTTTTACACTGTACACTATGCGGTAAAATTGACATGTTATCTTCATTCTCCAGGTCAGTAAGGTTACGATACCACACTTGTAAAATTCTTGCGTTTTAATACCGAAAAAAAATAAAATTAAAACCTTTAAAGAAATTTTTTTTTTTTTTAATAACCATATTCCGACCCCTATAACTTTTTTGTAGTTATGTTTATGGGGCTGTGTGAGGGCCCATTTTTATGCGGGACAATCTGTTCTCACTGAAACCCAATTTGAAGTGCGTGGGACTTTTTGATCACTTTTTATAAAAAAAATATTGGGTAGTTTAAAAAAAAAAAAAAAAAGGCTAATTGGCTGTTATTATATCCCCCCCCCCCCTACGCAATGTGCCATATGCCATTAATATTGTTATATTTTAACTGTATGGGCATTTTTGCACACGGCGAAGCCCATGATGTTTATTTTAAGGAAAGTGTGGTGATTTGAACTTTTATTTTTATCTTTTTTATATTTGTAAAAACTTTAAACTTTTTTTTTTAAGTAACCTTGGGTGACAATAACTGGCAATCATTAGATTGCCCATTGTGTTCATTGATGGCTAAATAGCCATCATTGAACACCTTATTTGGAATATAACAATACAATACTGCCACCTAGTGGCTTGTATTGGTATATTCCTGAAATAGGCACCGTAGCATGTTTGAAGCTTCGGGCTATTTCAGCAATGAAACAGTTTACCCGATCTCAGTTGGGGAACGCCGTTACTGGAGCGGAAGCGCGCGACTTCCGCTTCTGGACTGATCGGATGCCATGGTCACATTTGACCACGGCATCTGAAGGGAAAAAATGTATGCGATCAGCCTTATGGCTGATCACATACATGTGCCATGGGTAGCTGCTATTTAAAATGGCAGAAACCCGGCGGCTATGGTGCCCGCTGCACGTGCAAGTGGGCACCATGTTTAGGGACCGGACTTCTGCCGTATATGTACCTATAGATCCTTAAGGGGTTAAAGAATTAACAAGCATTTTCAGCAGTTCTAACCAAATCACACTCATGTTGATCTAATTTAAAGGGAATCTCTCACCAACGACCTCCCTATCCAACAGTTTGCATACACACATCTGCAGTTCTTCTGACTAAAATTGTTTTTCTTTTGTTGATCCGAGACTCTGTTCACAAGTTGATGCTTCTCTTCATTATGCAAGGCCAGGCAATGACAAAAGCAGCAAGGGAGGGGCTGGATACAGAAAGGTGTGGAGCTTGGGTGCAACAAGAGCAATGGCGATGCTCTCATTGCACCAAATCTGCATATTAAGAAAGAGTATCATAACCTGTGAACTGACCCTTGGCTCAACAAAAGAAAAACAGTGTTTTAATCAGGTGGGCCACAGCTACATGTCCACGCAAACAGTTAAAACTGTTCAGGGCAGGTCCACACAGTTTTTTTTAAGGAGGTTTTGAGTCAGATTTTCCTGCAGGTTTTTCAGCCAAAGGCAGAAGTTGATTTGAAATGAATCAGAAATATAACGGAAAGACTTATATTACTACTTCCTGCTGGACCCACTTCTGGCTTTGGCTGAAAACCCGACTCAAAACGTCAGTGTGAACCTACCCTTAGCTTAGTTCCTGTAGAATAAGAACAGCTGGTGGGAGGAGCCGACACTAACTCAGCACCCGCCTCCTACTGGCAGCAGCAACACCCCATGTTCTTGCCTGTATCCCAGAATGACACAGATAAGAAATCAGCTCTGAACCTTCAAGGCACAGACCCCACAAGGAGTCCTGTGGTACCTAGCAGATCGTTTAAGTCCTGTAAGTGGTGAGGTGCGGCCTCCACAGTTATTAATTGCTTTTCCAGCACATCCCACAGATGATTGATGGAACTAAGTGCTAGGGGATTTGGAAGCAAACTGTGTCATCTTCAAGCATTATCCTGCTGAAAGAGGACCACTGCTGCCATGAAGGGGGGCACTCTGTCCATAAAATTGTTGTGCATGTCAAAAAGACATCCACATGTTTGCTAGGCCAACAGATTATTTGCCAGAGGATTACAATGCGTGTGCAGCTTGTCCTCTTCCCATAGTGCATCCTGGTGTCAATCTGTTCTCACTCAATACACAAACGAACATTGTCATCCAAGTGATGTAAAAGAAAAGGAGTAATCAAACCAGGCCAAGTTCTTCCACTGATCCATGGATCTAAGGCCTTATTCACACGTCCGTCGTGTTTTGCGGATCCACAAAACACGGACATCGGCAATGTGCGTTCCGCAATTTGCGGACCGCACATCGCCGGCACTCTCATAGAAAATGCCTTTTCTTGTCCGCAATTGCGGACAAGAATAGGACATGTTCTATTTTTTTCGGGAACGCAATTGCGGACCCGGAAGTGCGGATCCGCAATTGCGGACCCGGCCGGGACATCTTCTGTCCCCATTGAAACTAATGGGTCCGCAATTCCGTTCCGCAAAATGCGGAACAGAATTGCGGACGTGTGAATAAGGCCTAACGGTCACATGCCTATTGTAGGTACTTAGACCAGAATAGTGGCCAGCATGGGTTACAGACCGCGGTTACACAGGAAGCCGTGATGAACCGTGTCTTCTGAAAAAGCTCAAAGAGGTTGTTCCATCTGGATCTCCAGGATATGCCCCAAATGACTGATCCGAGCCTATCTGAAGAGCAGGGCCCTGCTGCACTCCAGAGGGAAAACGCAATGTGTCCCCCTCTCATGTGCGGCTTATTCCATTCACCGCTACAGGACTTCTGAAATGCACCAAGTTCATGTGGACCAGTCAGCCATCTAATGAGGATGTCCGATACAAGATAGAACAGTCATGCTGAGTTTCGACATGCCTGCTGCTTTGCTCTCGGGAGAGATAACCGTCATCAGGGGTCCACCAGTTGCTCACTCCCCTCTTCTCATTGAGAACATATAGAGGAACAGGTGTCAAGTAAACAAGCATTGAAGGTGTGAATTTTATCCAGCTTGTACACTTTCACCAATATGTGCTACAGTGACTTTTGTGGGAAAACACAAGACAGGCTAGCCTTCACTCCCCAAGAGCATCAATCAACCTTAATCCCCCATGAGTCTGTCACTGGACCCCTAGTTGTCGCTCCTTGGACCATGATGGGAGCACCTCCAGTATTCTGTCAAGGGCCCATTCACACGTCCGGCAAATGGGTCCGCATCCGTTCCGCAATTTTGCAGAACGGGTGCAGACCCATTCATTCTCTATGGCGACAGAAAAGATGCACTTTTTTCCCCCCCACAATAACGGAGAAAAATATCAGAAAGTTTCAAGGACTATAAAGGACTTTCTACCTTCTTTGGAACTGCCATTTGTTGTTGCATCTGCCTGCAATCTTCCCAGACTCCTAAAAAGGCGGAAAAAAAATGTTTTAATGCCAATATTAAGGTTCAGTATAAACATAGCTGGAAAAACAGAAATTTCTTGTTTTGGCTAAAAAAAATAAAAATAAAAATTGGATTTTTTGTGCTTACCTGTAAAATCCTTTTCTCTGAGTTCATTAGGGGAACACAGAAGACCATGGGTATAGCTGCCGCCTCCTCGTGGGAGCAGCGATACCCATGGTCTTCTGTGTCCCCCAATGAGTGAGAAATATATACATATCTATACAGACACACACGCTGAATGTTATCTCCAGGGGTTTAGATATTGCGCTCTTTTAGAGATTTGCACTTTCTGATCTCCTGAAGACCTAAGTGTCAGATGTACGTACCTAGTAAATCTTTTCTCCTCAGTGTTACTCATGGTCAGGGATTCATTATTTTTGTCCAGGCTTGAATCTGAGAGGTTATGCCCATTTTCTGGTTTCTTCTTGGTCAATGAGCGCAGTGCGTGGCCGCCACCATTAGCTTCTTTGCTAGAGAATGAACCCTACAAAAGGAACAAAGGGCAAAACAATGTAATCCTCCTGCCATGTCACCTTTATGTTCATAGACCAAAAACACATGACAATCAGACCAACAATAAGCAGTTCACAGGGCAGCCCACACGCCAAGTGGATCCACACAGGGCGCCATACGCACTTTATTCTTCAGAAGGACCTTAGAACTGATCGTGATGATGCGTGATTTATTTCACTTAGGTTTGTCCCACCCGTGTATAATTTATATGTAAATCATGTACTTAGATATGTTGTAGAATCACGTCTTACGTCTGAAGATATATTTCCTTGGGAATGCGTCCTTTTTGTAACGTGTCTTTTATTAATGCATCATTAAAATCAAATAATTAAAGTACATATTTTTAGATATTCGGGCTCTTGCACTATTTTTTCATAGGTAAATGCAGATGCGGTTGCGCTCAATATCAAGTTTAAAAGGGTCTGACCAGGCAAGAAAACACCTATAAACAGCCTCTCAAATGGGGGTCAGCATGTGTAAAAAAGAAGCCGCATGCCCCATCTTGGGGCAGAATCAGCGCACATTTTCCCAATCAAATTATTGGGTAGCAGAAAAAAGATGCACCATTTGCGAAGAGCGCACCAACGTGCCAAAACTACTATAGAATGTAATAAAGTTTTGAATTTGTTAAAAAAAAAAAAAAAAAAGTGTAGTTTCATTTGTTTTGGTACATAAAAGCAACTCATTAAAAGGCGCATTTCATTTCTGCGTCCTTTAATGCGATTATCGGCACTCATGGTGAACATACAGATGTGCTATTATATGTTATCCTGTGATGAGGGGGGTTTCTATGGTTGGCATCAAACACATCAAAAACGTGTAATTTGTAGGTGTAAAATCTGCTTGGATTCAGCTCAGATTTTTTTTTAAAAGTGTATTTTGAAAAAACTGCAGTGTGAACTGGCCCTTAAAATACATAGACTCCAATTTAAAGGTTCTCTCACACACTAGCATAATGCCTGAGTTTCAGCTGTGAAATTCACTGATCGCTGGAAGCGGCAGCGCTGCTTAGGAAGAGTTCGGCCACGTTGTCTCGTGCTGGCTCTGCAGGGCTGACTGGCACAGCAATGGGAGATCGGTGGCATATCCTGGTACTCTCCAAGCACCCAGCAACATCCGCCGTACATGTGTGCCAGAGGTAGAAATACAGCGCGGGCTCAGGAGTGAGCCAACTCCACAGGTACCAGTGCTGGGGGTTATACAGCTGACCCCCCATCTGTAACAGATGCCAGGGCTAACAGTACAGCAGCAGCAGAGCTGTAAGACGGCGGGCGCTCCTTCTGCCACCCAACTGCCGGGGGCACAGTGAAGTACTCCTGCCAGGATTGCTGATTTTTGGTCACCTCGCCTCTACCCGAAAAGATTGGACTAAAAAGTGATCAAGAAGTCATGCGTCCTCACACAACACCAACATTATTATATTTTTTTTTTAAGTATAAAACCTAGATAAATTTGGCATCTCTAATCACACTCTCCAGTGGAAAAATATACAAGTAATTTTGTACTGAGTCAGCCGTCTTCATCCGTTCAGAACGGATCTGTTTATATTATCTGTAACATAGCCATGACGGATCAGTCTTGAACACCATTTAAAGTCAGTTTTTTTTCACAATTTTGTGTTATTTTGGGATTTTTTTTTTTTTATGACATACTTTATTTTTGTTCCACTTTGGGACTTCAACTTCTGGGGTCTGATCCCCTCTGCAATGCATTACAGTACAACCTGTATGGTAACGTGCATTGGCTGTCAGCTTTTATGGGAGGCATTGGGCTTGCCTTCTCTGCCATCAGGTCCCCACTACTGCAGCGCGGGCATCCGATGGAGATGTGGAGGGCACCCATACCCTCCGCATGCCGCAGTCAGCTTTGACCACTGCATACAAGGGGTTAATACGACAGCATCTGTGCCTTCCTGCCTGGGAGATCCAGGGGGCCTAAGGAAGGCATCAGGCTGCCTTCCTTGCCATCGGGTACCCGTCACGGTAGCGCAGGGAACTGATGGCCACCACGTTTTCACCGATGCTGGCACATACAGCAGCGACCTGGCTGTCAGTGACTGCCGGACCCCTGTTGCTGATCGGGTGGGCGCAGCTCCTGCACCCGCCCGATCAGTTCATGGTCCCTGGTCCTTATGTCACGTCCAGCTGCGATGTATGGCAAGGGTCCTTAAGGGGTTAATAAAATTACCTAATTATTTTACTATTCTTAAAGTGGTGCCGGTTGTCTCTCTTTAAAGAGTATCTGAACCTAAAATGTGGTATTTGTTAACAAGTAACCTAATTTGTTAGCAATACACGGTAGGGGTCGACCGATTATCGGTATGGCCGATATTATCGGCCGATATTGAGCATTTTGAAAAGTATCGGTATCGGCATGTAAACTGCCGATACCGCCGATATTGCGTCCACTACACTGGCGCACCTGTTAGAGATGATTTGCCTGTCTTTGCTCTGCCAGAAGTAAGGAGGATCGCGATTCGCGGGAGTACAGCAGAATGGGGGTGTGGGCCTGCCCGGCCGGAACGGGACTACATACTTAGGCTACGCTGTGGCGTACGCACGTTAACTCTGCAGGGCTCAGTGCTCGGCTGGTGGCAGGAACGTGCGTGCACTGCACTGCAGTAAGAGTGCCTTGCTGTCCTCCTGCTGCAGGAATTTGAGTGAGCCGGCCCATACCACTACCCACCATTCACTCAGGCTGCGCAGTCACTATACTGCGATATGGTAATTACTCCTAAAGTCATGTTCTTCAAGTGTGCACACCCGACCTTATTGTATCACATACATATACATTAAAGGGATTGTGAAGTTTAAAAAAAAAAACACATATAACAAAATATTAAGTCTAAATAGAAAAGATTTACAAAAAAAGCTAAACATTAACCATAAACATGTTCCTTTTCAGCAGATTTGTGTAGAATTTTTTTTTTTCTCAAAAATGAAAATGCTCAGAATATCGGCAGAAAATATCGGCTATCGGCCTGAAAGTTCACATAATATCGGTATCGGCACTAAAAAATCAATATCGGTCGATCCCTAATACACGGTCCCTTGCTATAGTTAAAGGGGTTGTCCACTTTATTTTATATTGAGGACCTATCCTCAGATCGGTGGGGTTGCAAAGAGTCGGATCAGCTGTTTGGAGTGAAGTGATCCCAGCACAAGATCTGTGCATCAGGAGCTCCACGGAATGAGTTTTCATGCCCAGGCAGCTGCAAACCTGACTGATTACCCTGTACAAGGTCAACCAGGAGACTGGAGCAGTGGAAACGTGGTCGCTACAGCAGAGATCGGCGACCACTGGGCGCAGGCGGCACCAGAGTAGATGAGAACCATTGGCTCGTGTGCCCTGCTCAGCCTCACAGGCCTTTTATGATAAGGGAAAAGAAAAATTCAGCTTTTTCACACATTTTTAATTTATAGTGCAACTAAAATATACACTGTATATATTTCTTTGCCCCCTTGATATATGGGAGGTACGGGTTATGTTTTTTCTTTTACACTTGTACCACACATACAATACATTTGGGGGACATTTAGGCCGCCTGCACAAGCTGCAGAATACACTTTTTTGCAGAGATTCTCATGCGGAAAACACACAGCGTAATACAAAACCAACAAGGTGTATGCGACGTCAGAAACCTCATGTACACTTATTCCTTATTGACCTGCCGCGCTTGAGGGGACTTCACCGTCTCAATGCAATGGTGAGTTCTACCGCAAATCGACATCAAATCTGCTCCAGAAAAAAGGAAGACGTGATTTCTGCACAGAAAAATACATTGTTTGTATACGTGCAACCATGTGCAGGTGGTCTTAACCCTTTCAGGTCATCCGCCGTACATAAACAGCGGATGGGTGGTCTTTAATCATGGCTACCACACTTGTGAGAGCAGCAAGTGTCATAGCCGCTGGGTTTCTGCAGTTTCAGACATTTAACCCCTTAGATGCCACGGTTTAAAGCAGGGGTGGGGAACCTTTTTGCTGCCGAGGGCCATTTAGATATTTGTAAGGCTGTTCGTGGGCCATACAAAATTCTCAACTTAAAAATTTGACGGCTGTATTTGGTCAAACATATAAGTGACTTAGGGGTAAGTTACAGAAATTGTGCTTTAAAAATAAATTATATACATACGTATGTATGTATGTATGTGTATATATATATATATATATATATATATATACATACATATATACACATACATACATATACATATATATACACACACACATACACACATATATATAATATTCTAGAGCGCTCTATTTTTGCCGCACAAAATGGCACCTGCATCATATATATTATATATAGTACAGGCGCCATTTTGGCCAAACATTGCAGTCTGATTTTTAAGTTTAGAATGTTATTTATATAGTTTTTTATTTGGTAAAAAAAACTCAGATGGGTGCAGAGGGGTTCACCCAGCTGTCACTCTGCCATAGCCCCTGCCTCTTGCTTGGCAACTCTCCCTACCTTTGTCCCTTTCTCAGTATCGGTTCTGCCCCCAGCCTCAGATCCGCGCCGCGCCCCCACTCCTCCCCCGCGCGTATGTATGGGCCGTCATGGTGGATTCAAGGAAATGGAATTACCGGTAAGTCTAATTACGGTTTTCCATTTCATCCACCATAACGGCCACCAGTGAGAACTAACAAATATTTACAAAGGGTGGGAGGCCGCCTGCAGTACTTTTTGACCAAATGCTAAATCTGCAGAGGCGGCCAGATTAAGGAGATAAATGTTTCACCAAGGTGTTGAAACTAGACCACGTGGCAGCCTTGCAAATCTGATCTAACAAAACCCCTCTTTTTTCGGCCCAAGAGGCAGTTGCCCTGATAGAGTGAGCTGTAACACCCCTAGGACAAGGAATGTTTTGGAGTAACAACCACCTATAGGAGTTGTGATCCAGCGACCTACAGAGGCTTTATAAAGCTTCCTTCCCCAGGTTTCGACCTGCAAACTGGACTAGAAGATTAGCGTCTTTCCTAAAAGGTCTTAGATGCTTCTATTGTAGAATTGTATTTCTAACATCAAGCGGGTGCAAGGTTTCCTCAGCCTCCTCCTTTGGAAAACAATCTCTTGATCTCGGTGATAATCTGATACCACCTTGGGGAGGAAGCCTGGATCTAGTCTCAATGTTACTCGATCCTTAAAAACCTTCAAGGTATGGCTCTCTACAAGAAAGGGCCTGAATTTTACTTCTACGTCTAGCAGATGTTATGGCTATCAGGAAAGCAGTTTTGAAGGATAGGCTTTTATAGAAATCTCTGCTAAGGGAACAACTGGGGGCTTAGGCAGACCACTTAGTACGATATTAAGATCCCACTGAGGAATCCTAGAGCTCAAAGTTGGTCTTAGTCTAGAGGCTGCCCGAACAAATCTCTTTACCCAGCAGTGTTCGGCAGGGCTAGCATCATAAAATGTGCTCAACACCAATATCTGGACCTTAGGGGTACTAGGTCTTAATCCTAGTTCTAACCCATTTTGGGAAATCAGAGGAAAGGGTGGAAATGCACAAGGTCCCATGTCCATCTTTTTAACAGGGCGTCTACTGCCCATGGTTTGTCACAGGGGTCTAGAGAGCAAAACTGACAGACCTGGGCGTTCTCTCTGGACGCACACAGGTCCATCTCTGGTAGACCCCATCTGGAAGAGATTTCCTGAAAAATGTTTCTGCTTAAAGTCCAATCTCCTGGATGTAAGGTTTGTCGACTTAAGAAGTCCGCCTCTAGATTTTCTGATCCCTTCAGGTGGACCGATGACCGAACATTTGTCTCTGCCCAAGAAAATATTTTTCTTCCCACCTCTGCCAGAGGAATGGATCTTGTGCCGTCCTGATATTTTAGGTATGCGACTGTTGTGATATTGTCTGTTGTTTAATAGGTAGCGGCCTTCTATAAGAGCCATGAGGACTGCATACTGCTCTCTGCAATTTGAAGACCTGTTCCTTATGATAACTGTCCAGTCCCGCTGAAAGCAGAAAACTTCCTATCTTTGCGCCCCAACCTGAAGCGCTGGCGTCGGTCACTATCTGGACTCCTGAGCCAGTCTGTGCCCTGAAGAAGTTTCTCTTCGTTTTTCCACTACTTCGTTTTTGACTACCTGATTATCCTGTACAGGGATGAATGTTTCTTGTTCCAATTTTGCGAGGCTGTGGTGTGGGCCTGACCCTATGCAAGATGTTAGATTACCTAGTAGGCTCATCGCCTTCCAGGTGGAGCATCTTTAAGAGTTCAAAAACGTTGTTACTTTGTGTTTGAGGGATCTTGTCCTGTGGTAGATAAGTCTTCTGATATACAGAATCTAACACTAGGCCCAGGAACCTTATTCTTGTGGATGGGGCGAGTGTAGATTTATTTAGGTTTATATCAACCAACCCAGCTCTGAAAGGGTGTCCATGAATTCTCTTATTACCCTGGAGCTTTCTTCTTTTGAACCTCCAATTATTAGAAAGTCGTCCAGATAGCCACCATTTCCACCACCAGCTTGGTGAAGGTTCTTGGGGCTGATGAAATGCTGAACAGAAGTGCCACTTACTGAAAGTGGTGGGGGGGAATCTCTTACCGCAAACCTGAAGTACTTTTGAGAGGCCTGATGGATTGGAATATGATAGTAATGATTAGGGATCGACCGATATTTTTTAGTGCCGATACAGATATTATGTGAACTTTCAGGCTGATAGCCGATATTTTCTGCCGATATTTTGAGCATTTTCATTTTTGAGAAAAATTCTACACAAATCTGCTGAAAAGGAACATGTTTATGGTTAATGTTTAGCTTTTTTTGTAAATCTTTTCTATTTAGACTTAATATTTTGTTATATGTGTTTTTTTAAACTTCACAATCCCATCTGGCTACAGATGTGGCTGCAATATTAGTCTTGATGCCAAACACCGCTGCTTCCCAAGCCTTCCTTAGGAGGGAGTCTTCTTTTGTTCCATCGGATCACTTAACTCTGAAGAATCTTCAAACGGTAAAGCCGTCTTCTTACTACCTTCGCTACCTGAATGTTCATTTTGGGGATCTCAAGTATCTTACATTTGGCTGGATGAAATCTTAATCTATTCCTGAATTCCTTAGATACTCCTAGTCTATTTTCAGGTTCGATCCACTCATCCAGGATCATATCCTTAATGTTTTCATTGATGGGAAATACTTTAGATATTTTAGCTCGTAATCCATCAAACATATCGTCCTGTACCGTACGTGGTTTGGGAGCATCCTCTATACCCATAGTGGACCTAATGGCTTTAAGTAACTCTTCCATCTCAGAGGAGAAGTATTTCTTCTCATCTTCAACAATTTCACCCTCAGACATAAGATCTTCCTCAAACCCTCGTCTGTAGGTAGAGGCATCCCCGTCAGTGTCCTCTGGCTCAGAGGAGGATTGAACTGATAATTTAGGTCTCTTAGGTGGCGGGATGGGACTAGGGGCTCTGAGCGAGGCCATGGAAGATTTGCTCTCCTCTTGGATAAAACCTTTCATCTCAGAAAAGATAGATGATTGCTCTTCCTTCAGAACGTCCGATATGCAGACTTTACATAATTCCTTTTTTTGTAGATATCCGGAAGGCTCTTGGCACAAGTAGCGCACTTTAGAGGTCTGGATTTAGACTTTGTTTCTCTAGCTCCCTAAGGAACAGAGAAGAGCAACCAAATATCATATAGTGAATCAGATACACAGTATAAAATGAGACCATACTCCCCATAGGGAACTCACGGGCGGTGCAGCCGGAGAGGGATCCGTGCCCTCCTGACCGGATGCTGGAGCTTCCCGTGTTGACACGGTGGCGGTGATGCTGTTTCAGTATTGTAAAATACTTTATTATTTATCAATTATCTAGTTTTGATATTTTTCCGTACTATTCACTGTGCGCTTACAACTCAGCTCTTAACTTAGCAGAGCGGGCAGAAGCAGGAGCGTGCAGCTAATCCAAGCATAGTAGATGGGGACAGGGTACCAAGAGCTATGCCCGGAGTTAGTAATCATCCAGGGAATACAGGCAGGAGTAGGTAGCAATGTGCACTCCTGCCCGTACTCACGGTGCTGCTGCGGCCCCATTGTGCCATCACCTACCATGCCCTTTCCCATCTGGTATTTGTGGAGGGAACATTGACTGGCCATCAGTACGTCCAGGACAATGTTGAGCAAGTCCTACTGACTCACTTAGGAGACGTGGTGCTCTAACAAGATGGCGACCCACTGCTCGCTGCACAACGTGCTCTTCAGAGAATCCTGCAGTTCGATTTCCAGATCTCTCCCCCATCATGAATGTCTGGGATGGATCTCCCACGCACAGCAGACATCGACCGTGGCTGAAGTGCAGAGCCAAGATGAATGACATCCAGCATCTGAATTACCAGTACCACATCGGAGGGGCAACCGCCACCCAGTGATAATGTGCAGAAGCCAATATAAGGGCCGCACCACCGCCGCTGTGTGATCAGTGACCAAGTACAACCATCAGATTATAGTCCGCCAAGGGTCGTGGAATGAACGAGATGTGAACTCAGGACGGACATATACAGAGTCAGTTTTAAAAGTTGTCATTGCAGTCAAGTGCGATGGGCCCTATGACATCACTAAAATACAGCGATGAACAATCTCCCCATATTACCGTTTATTAGTACCGTAGATACCGGAATATATTGCCCAACCCGATCCATAGCCCTGCTGTTCCAGCGTCAGTCCCTTATTCCTGGCCCTATCCGAAGTGGTTTGGCCCTGTAAGGCCCCTTTCACATCTGCGTTTTTGCTTTCTGTCCTCGGCGCTCTATGCCTGAAGAATACTGATCAGGATCATCCCCATGCATTCTGAATGGAGAGAAATCCGTTCAGGATGCATCAGGATGTCTTCCGTTCAGTATGTGAACGTTTCTTGGACGTTGACAAAACCGCAGCATGCGGAATTAAGAAACGTCGTTTCAGCGCATCGCCAGATCCGACGTTTAGCTCTGCGCAGCAGCAGTTGTGATCGGGGCTCCAATCGGTTACCATGGCAGCAAGAACGCTACTAAAGTCCTGGCTTCCATGGCAAGTACTCTGCAGCAGTGTACTTACCTGCGCTGCGGCCCCCGGGCGCTCCTTCATGACGTCACAGATCCGGGCAGCGCCGTGGGGACCTATGACATCGTGAAGAAGCATCCAGCGGCCGCAGCGCAGGTAAGTACACTGCTGCAGAGTACTTGCCATGGCAGCCAGGACTTCAGTAATGTCCTGGCCGCCATGATAACCTGAAAGCATTTCGAAGACTGATCAGGATCCTGATTAGAGATGAGCGAACTTTAAAAAAAAAGTTCGGCGTTCGGGTTGTGGTAACTCGCGCATCCCGTTATGGATTCCACTACCGCCGCATATGGAATCCATAAGTCACCGTCATGTGATCAGTGCAGGGGACGTGGCTCAGCACGGGATCAAATCCAGTGCTGAGCCACGCCCCCTGCACTGATCACATGACGGTGACGTCACCCCAGGTCCTTCGGCTGTTCAACAGTTCGGGTTGGTGGAAGCCGCCCCTTATGGATTCCATATGCCGGGATAGTCCGTGGTAGTGGAATTCATAACGGGATGCGGCGATTACCACAACCTGAACGCCGAACTTTTTTTTAAAGTTCGCTCATCTCTAATCCTGATCAGTCTTCTAATGCTTTCAGGCGACTTGCGTTCTGACGGATCCGACGGGACGGAAGTGCATGCAGGATCCTCAGAACGCAAGTGTGAAAGAGGCCTAACTGCTGCAGCCTATCGATGCCAACACGTGTGCCATTAGGACACGATTTATTTACTACATACACAAGTGCACATTGTCAGGTTCTGCTCACATGGGAGTCATGTTTTTATTTTTGAAGGCCCAATGACAAGTATATGGAATATGGTATTTTCTCTGAAAGATTATCCCCGTTTCGTGATATCCTTTCCTCAGAACATGTGATACGCCTCAGTTTGGTGGGGGTCGGACTCTTGGCACCCCTGCTGATCTGCTCTCTGATGGGGCTGCAGAGCTACCTCCTCTTCGGCGCTGACCTGCACGGCCCCTACATTATAGTGCAGTGTAGGCCTGCACAATATATCGCAAAAGCAATCAATCTCCATATCGCAATTTGCTGACCCAAAAATGCTGCAATTATATTACCGTCTTTTTCACTTTATAAAACGTACTCCCCCCCCCCCCCCCCAAAAGATGGGGAAATGACAGTGCGTCTTATAAAGCGATGGTTAACTTTTTACATGGCTGACACTGATGTTTTGCCGGCCAGCGATACATCAGATACAGTGCGGGGAGGGGGGAGGGGCTGGGGGAAAGTCGTTATTTTAATGAAAACATGTGCTTATATCTATTTTATCTGTTCTGTGCAGCGCTATTAAGAAAATGGCAAGTTTTATATTTTGGACTTTTGCAGTAATGCAAATATGTATTTTATTTTGAAAAACACTGTGCATTTCAGCAGAACTACATTTCACATTATCAGTCATCCGTGCGCTTTTACCTTGAAAATCCAAGCAGATAGACCTCTAGCACAATTCCCTTAAAATATCTCATATCGTTTTCGCAAATTTTAAGGCCCTAATCGCAATCGCACAAGATTCCCATATCGTGCAGCCCTAGTAAGCAGTGTAATTACTGCTTCCTTTCTCATGCACTTGAATGGGAGAGTAATTACACTGCCCCATTACTATATTCTAGGGGGCGTGCCCTCCAAAGAGCTGATCAGCGGGGGTGCCAAGAGTCAGACCAATACCAAACTGAGTGTGACAACCAATTATTCCGACAGGTCAATATCACAAAACCAAAATACCCCTTCAGGCCAACTGCATGTAACTCGGCGCCGGAAATGAGAGCTCACAAGCCTCCTGGACATTTGGCTTTTTTGTTCTGTGTGGAAATTGACCCGTTGTGTGGATTTCTTAGGGCAGATTTCACCGTTTTCAACAGTCCACACCAAAAACCACAAATAACGCATGCAGGGCTTGGTGCAGAAAGACAGAAGTGAATAAGGAATTCCTGCAGGCGCCAAGCCACGGGCACCAAGGCAGCCAGACGCCAAGCCACGGGCACCAAGGCAGCCAGACGCCAAGCCACGGGCACCAAGGCAGCCAGACGCCAAGCCACGGGCACCAAGGCAGCCAGACGCCAAGCCACGGGCACCAAGGCAGCCAGACGCCAAGCCACGGGCACCAAGGCAGCCAGACGCCAAGCCATGGGCACCAAGGCAGCCAGACGCCAAGCCATGGGCACCAAGGCAGCCAGACGCCAAGCCATGGGCACCAAGGCAGCCAGACGCCAAGCCATGGGCACCAAGGCAGCCAGACGCCAAGCCAAGTGGGTGAACCTGAAGTCACTCCGAGCATTTGCTAAGAGCCACCAAGGGTAAATGAAAGGCACTGCCCCCCTTCTTTACAACCACCAGGCAGAGCCCCCCTGCGTCTTACACTTCCACCACACTGCCAGCAGGGGGAGCCTCAGAGCACCACCAATGACTACCACCAGTGGTCCACCACCAGTAAGAGTGGCCCCTCTAACCCACAAGGCACCACCAGTCACTCAGACCACTGCCAATCCCAAGCCACCCACTGTAAAGCCGAAATCGCAGGTCACTGACACACTGGAACGAAAGCCCCCAACAACAAAAGCAAATCTGGCCTGGAGGCCCCACAATTACCACAGCGTACTGCCAGCCACCAGCATGCGGCGACACCACCCCTGTACCCCCAAGTACTCACAGCGCCGAGCTCCTCCGTACTCCCGGCCGCCTCGTTACGCGCCCTCCGGGAGCTCCTCGTGTGTTTGCCCCGTGAAGACTCCAGGCTCAAGAACTCGGCACTGGAATCCAGCAGAGAACTATCCTCGCAATACTGGGGCTCCGCAGCACCCTTAGCCCCCGACGAGCTCCGTAACTGCACCATCTTTTCACCGCGGACACTTCCAAATTCTGGCGCCACAAACTTTCCTCACACGCACCGTAACGCAACACACAAATCACTCCGCCCGTGTCCTCTTTTCGAGCACAACTAGCCACGGAAAGCAAAACCCTATCCTAAAAACACGGATTAGCATTTCCTATCCGAACATCCGTCGATAAAAACCACTTCATTCTGCGTCTGATGCGTCAAAGTGAAAATTAGTGGGGGACTATTTTTCTCTACGAAACATCCTCGGCGGACGTACACGTCATGGCGACGTCTAGTTCAGTTGAGTTTTAGCGCGGGAAGTAAATAAAGCATGTGATTGGGTGGATGTCACGACGTCACGCCCCTTATGAGAAACCGAGCGGCGTGAGGAAGGTAGATTCGGCTACGCGCGATCCTACTACAGCTCCCATGATTCCCCTCATAAGAAACTACATGTAGGGATCATGGGTATTGTAGTTTTATGAGGGGAACGAGTTTAGCAGCCGAAACAACGGGTTGGCGGGGAATAGGTTAATTTAGCACGTGACTGCGCTTGTTTTCCCAGTCTGTCTTCGTGTCCTGGGGAACCACTTCCTGCAGACTCGGTTGTCACCGAGCAGCATGGGAGCCTGGCAACAAGCTGTGACCTCGGCCCCTCGGGTGTGATCTCCACAGGATGGATGCTGTGCAACAAGCCGCCTCAGTGCTGCCAGGCCGCAGTGCCTGCTGCTATACCAGCTGTTACTGGTGAGGGTCCCAGTGAGGAGCACCCACCTGTCCCGCAGGCGTAGGGTGGACACCCAGAAACTCAGATTTATTTTTACTTGTCATTTATACGGGGAGCGTGTTGTCACTACGGCTTTCTCAGATACCTGGAACAATGGCGTAAAGTCTGAACGAAGCTTATAAATCCTGTGTCTTAAATATAACTGCTGCTTATTTATTCTGACAGTGAAGAAAATGTGTGGAAGCTTTGTGAGTACATCCGAGACCGAACCCGGCACCCCCTGGAGGAATTCTACGCCGTCTTCTTGTCGAATGAAAATAGGATGGTGAGACCAAGGAATACCCTTCTAGTCAACGTAGCATTGTAAAGAATATAACTATACTACTGCCCCATGTACAAGAATATAACTACTATAATACTGCTCCTATGTACAAGAATATAACTACTATAATACTGCTCCTATGTACAAGAATATAACTACTATAATACTGCCCCATGTACAAGAATATAACTACTATAATACTGCTCCTATGTACAAGAATATAACTACTATAATACTGCTCCTATGTACCAGAATATAACTACTATAATACTGCCTCCTATGTACAAGAATATAACTACTATAATACTGCTCCTATGTACAAGAATATAGCTGCTATAATACTGCCCCATGTACAAGAATATAACTACTATAATACTGCTCCTATGTACAAGAATATAACTACTATAATACTGCTCCTATGTACACGAATATAACTACTATAATACTGCTCCTATGTACAAGAATATAACTACTATAATACTGCCTCCTATGTACAAGAATATAACTACTATAATACTGCCTTCTATGTACAAGAATATAACTACTATAATACTGCTCCTATGTACAAGAATATAATTACTATAATACTGCTCCTATGTACAAGAATATAACTACTATAATACTGCCTCCTATGTACAAGAATATAACTACTATAATACTGCTCCTATGTACAAGAATATAACTACTATAATACTGCTCCTATGTACAAGAATATAACTACTATAATACTGCTCCTATGTACAAGAATATAACTACTATAATACTGCCCCATGTACAAGAATATAACTACTATAATACTGCCTCCTATGTACAAGAATATAACTACTATAATACTGCCTCCTATGTACAAGAATATAACTACTATAATACTGCTCCTATGTACAAGAATATAACTACTATAATACTGCTCCTATGTACAAGAATATAACTACTATAATACTGCTCCTATGTACAAGAATATAACTACTATAATACTGCTCCTATGAACAAGAATATAACTACTATAATACTGCTCCTATGTACAAGAATATAACCACTATAATACTGCTCCTATGTACAAGAATATAACTACTATAATACTGCTCCTATGTACAAGATTATAACTACTATAATACTGCTCCTATGTACAACGAATATAACTACTATAATACTGCTCCTATGTACAAGAATATAAATACTATAATACTGCCCCTATGCTTTAGAACTACCCTACTCATCGTCTCGCTTCTGATTACACTGCTTCGTCTCTACGTGCAGTGTGATTTTAAAGTTGCAGCAACGCTTCGCGCTTTTAACAGCTGATGGGTGGGGTCCGGGTCGGGAGTCAGACTCCCGCTGATCTGATATTGATGACCTAAGGATGCACAAACCCTTTCATTCAGATCCCAGAACAGACAATATGTAGAAATAAGCTCTTCCCGCTCCCAGTTCCCTTTCACTTCCTGCCACGCCGCATATACCCTGATGCTGGCCTGAGCCAGAAACCTGTGTGCCAGGCCCTGGCAGTAGCTTTACTCCTGATGGTAGATTTGACTGGTTTCCACCAGTTAAAGCCCATCTGTCAGCAGGCTTGTCCCTATGACACTGGCTGACCTGTTACATGTGCACTTGGCAGCTGAAGACATCTGTGTTGGTCCCATGTTCATATGTGCCCGCATTGCTGAGAAAAATTATGTTTTTAATATATGCAAATGAGCCTTTAGGAGCAACATCATCAGTCTTGGCCCTGTCAATCAAAGTGCAGAGGGTGTGGCAGTTGCAGAGAGAGCAGAGCCTCTAAGTGTAATGGTAACGCCCCCAGTGCTCTTAGAGGCTCATTTGCATATATTAAAACATCACTTTTCTCAGCAATGCGGGCACATATGGACATGGAACTAACACAGATGCCTTCAGCTGCCAAGCGCACATGTAACAGGTCAGCCGTTGTCATAGGTACAAAACTGCTGATGGATGCCCTTTAAGTTCATAGGACGTACAATCTATACATTGTACATACGATAACTGGTGTGCTGATGTGTCCGCTCAGCACTCGCTCTGATGATTGATTTCTCTTTCATACAGAGATTCTATACGTTGCCTCTTTTTTCCTGATCCCTGATATGTATAAGTAATATGTCCGTCCACACATGGCTGCTCCCCGTCACTAGCTCTCATGCATCCACCATGTTTCTTACTTGCAGATACCTATATGGAAACAACAGTCAGGAAAAGGCAAGGACCCAGTAACATGGGTGAGTACCCTCTGCTCTGACTCCTAGGATGGGCCTTTAATGTGAAGAGTAGCTAGGGGAAGTAATGTATGTACACAGTGACTGCACCAGAAGAATAGTGAGTGCAGCTCTGGAGTATAATACAGGATGTAACTCAGGATCAGTACAGGATAAGTAATGTATGTACACAGTGACTGCACCAGCAGAATAGTGAGTGCAGCTCTGGAGTATAATACAGGATGTAACTCCTGATCAGTACAGGATAAGTAAAGTAATGTATGTACACAGTGACTGCACCAGCAGAATAGTGAGTGCAGCTCTATAGTATAATACAGGATATAACTCAGGATCAGTACAGGATAAGTAATGTAATGTATGTACACAGTGAATGCACCAGCAGAATAGTGAGTGCAGCTCTGGAGTATAATACAGGATGTAACTCAGGATCAGTACAGGATAAGTAATGTATGTAACACAGTGACTGCACCAGCAGAATAGTGAGTGCAGCTCTGGAGTATAATACAGGGTGTAACTCAGGATCAGTACAGGATAAGTAATGTACTGTATGTACACAGTAACTCCACCAGCAGAATAGTGAGTGCAGCTCTGGAGTATAATACAGCATGTAACTCAGGATCAGTACAGGATAAGTAATGTAATGTATGTACACAGTGACTGCACCAGCACAATAGTGAGTGCAGCTCTTTAGTATAAAATAGAATGTAACTCCAGATCGGTACAGGATAAGTAATGTAATGTATGTACAGAGTGACCGCACCAGCAGAATAGTGAGTGCAGCTCTGGAGTATAATACAGGATTAGTAGAAGATATCTGTCGTACGGTATGAACACATTGCCTCCGCTCTTGATGTAGATTATATAAACTGCATTCTTTCACCTACCAGTGACATAGTGGCACACTGTCTGTACTATTGCTGTGATTCAGAATAAGGTAACATGGTTTCCACCTCATCACCATGACAGCCCACAAGGAGATTGACCTCTGTAGGGGCAGGAACAGAGAGAGGGTTTAAAACCCCCCACCCCCCAACACCCGTGTTTCCTGTCCCTACAGAGGACAGGGGCAGAGAGAGGTCTCCCTATCCAGGGAGATGAAGATTGATGATTCCTGACGCCACCACCAGAATTACCTTGGTGTCCCCCCTCCTGCGGTCCCAGTACTAACGCTGGGCAGGGGTGATGTGGGAGGCCTCGCTCCGTTTGATACGAAAGCCTGCTCCCCTGGACACGATCTACCGCTGGGCCTCCTATGGCTGTAGCCGAGCTGCGCGTTGGGCGCTTTGGGCTATGCGGCAACGTCACTTCCGGTGGACGGAAGGAGTAACGTATAAGGCGCGTGTCTCCTGCAAACATCGGCACAGCACATGGAAGTGCCGAGGCAACAGTCGGTGGTTTGTGCCGTCATGTCAGCGGAACCCCGCTCCCCAGGAGACCCGTCTGTGCCGCCTGCCGTAAGTTCCCCAGTGGGGAGAAGTGCCAGTATCCTTAATGGTTTGTCTGCACTTTTGGTCAGGGACCCTGTGTTCCTCTCTCCTCCTCAGTCCTCTCCCCCTATTTTCAGGCTTGGAGCTTAATCTACTATTATTTTATTTATATATATATATATATATATATATAATATATACCAGACTGATTAGGGTTGCTCTCCCCTCCTAGGTCCCTAAGGTTAGGCGCAGAAGAAGGTTAGGAAGCCCGCTAAGTGCATATCCTGTTATAAGCGGCTTCCAGACGATTACCATTAAAGGCTATGTAAGGACTACATCTCAAGTGTTATACGAGAAGAACAACCTTCATTAATTGAAGAATAAATCTAGTGACAGACAATGACGGCAGGGTCGGGGGGAGATTGAAGAATTTTCTAGCCCCATGGGAATCTATTACCCTGAACCCTTGGGCCCGGGAGATCATAAGATCCGGCTACCAGATAGAATTTTATTCATCTCCCCCAAACCGATTCATTGTCACCAGTCCCGGCTCTTTCAATGTACACAAGAGAATTCGCACTATCATAAACTTAAAGACCCTAAACAAGTTTATAGTCTATCGAAAATTCAGGATGGAGTCTCTAAAATCCCTGATACCACTAATAGGAAGAAACGCTCTGATGTGTACAGTAGACCTAAGGGATGCTTACTATCACGTCCCGATCCATCCGAATTTCCAAAAATTTATGAGATTCGCCATTCGAGATCGCAAGGGCGCAATCCTTCCCTTTGGGATATCATCTGCTCCCAGAGTCTTCATAAAACTAGTAGTCGAGATGGTGGCTTCCCTGAGGCACAAGGGCTTGGTAATTTTACAATACCTGGACGACTTCCTCCTGATTGGAAACTCCGAAAGCCAGCTCAAAACAGACCTAAAAACCTTCCTGTCGTTCATTTGGGATCTAGGTTGGTTAATAAATCTGCAGAAATCAAATTTACTCCCATCCAGTACAATCCAGTTTCTGGGGTTCATTCTAAATTCCCAGGTTCAACATACATTCCTCCCGTTGGACAAAATCAGGAACCTTCAACTAAAAATCTGACTGTTTCAGAACAGGAGGTCATGCCCCATAAGAGAAGCCATGAGCCTTCTAGGACTCATCTCGTCCTGCATACCCTCTGTCCACTGGAGCCAGTCGCACTTCTGAACCCTCCAAGCTTGGATCCTCATAGTCTGGAACAGACAGCAGACCTCCTTAAATCACAAGGTGTTCATCCCTCCAACAGTAAAGACCTTCCTAAACTGGTGGGCGAGCTCAGACAACCTCTCCTTAGGAGTTCCTTGGGAGAAAACTCCTTACATTCAAGTCCTAACAGACGCAAGCGGAAATGGATGGGGAGCGAAAGTGGGGTATCGGTACTTTCAGGGTTCCTGGCGACCAACAACTCATTCTCAATCCTCCAACTTTAGAGAGCTGAAGGCAGTTTGGGAAGTGTTAAAGGCAGCGGAAGATCTACTCCAGGGCCTACACGTAAAAGTCCTTTCCGACAACATGACAACAGTAGCGTATCTTTCTCACCAAGGAGGGACAAGATCAGTCCCACGTAAAATCCATCGACGACCTCAGTCGACAGCTGATAGACCACACCGAATGGTCACTGAATCAGGACGTTTTTCAAATGCTGATAGACAGATGGGGCACCCCTCAAATAGATCTGTTCGCCTCAAAGAAGAATGCGAAGGCACCAACATTCTACTCCCTAAGTCCACGGGACAATCCCTAGGCGCTGGACGCGTTCACCATGCAATGGAATTGAAACCTCTGCTACGCATTTCCACATCTGCCTCTACTTCCCAAAATAATCCAGAAGCTCAACCGAGAAGATACGACTCTAATCCTAATAGCCCCTTATTGGTGGAAGAGAAGTTAGTTCCCTTCCCTAAAAAACCTCTCGGTAGAGAACCCGGGGCCTCTCCCATCCAGGATGGATCTACTTCATCAGGGGGCAATCCTACACCACAACCCGAACTTTCTAAAATTGACAGCCTGGATCCTGAGGTCCAGATGCTAAAATCACAGGGTCTCTCCGATCGAGTAATATCTACCCTTAAGGCAAGTAGAAAGACAATCACCTATTTGATCTACCTAAAAATTTGGAAAAGGTTTTGCTCCTGGATTGGGAACCCGTTTTGCTCCTGCATTGGGAACCCCATCCCGAACTCTGAACCTCCTAATATTCATAAAATCCTAGAGTTCCTCCAGCAAGGTCTTGAGCTAGGTCTTAGACCTTCCACCCTAAAGGTACAGATCTCAGCCCTAGCTTGCTTCTTTGATCGAGACCTAGCTAACCACCGGTGGATTAGAAGATTTATGAAAGCAGCTTCTCGACTCCGTCCTTCTCTAAAGTCCTGTATCCCTACTTGGGACCTAAATGTTGTACTCACAGGCCTGACGCTCGCCACTTTCGAGCCTCTATTAGATTGTTCTATTAAACACCTATCTCTAAAAACCACTTTCCTTATTGCTATTACATCCGCAAGGAGGCTGGGCGAGATACAAGCCTTATCCATACGAGAACCATATCTCCGTATTACCGATGATAGAATCATTCTCAGACTAGATCCTGGGTTCCTCCCTAAAATCGTATCTGATTTCCACTGGAACCAAGAAATAATTTTACCTTCCTTCGGTAGCAATCCCTCTAACAGTAAAGAATCTAGCTTTCATTCACTAGATGTTAGACGCTCAGTTTTAAGGGACCTTGAGGTTACAAAAGAATTCCGAAAATCCAAAAACCTGTTAGTCCTCTTCTCAGGTAAGAGTAAGGGTCTGAAGACCTCCCAAGTCCTCTCTAGCACGATGGATTAAGGACACCATCTCTCTTTGTTACGAGATCCAGGGCCTCCCTTGCCCCCCCCCCCCCCAACCTAAGAGCCCACTTGACTAGAGCCATGTCTTCTTCCCAGGCTGAAAGGGCCGGAGCTTCTCTAGAGGATATCTGCTAAGCTGCCACATGGTCTAGCATTCACACTTTTATGAGACACTATAGACTAGACCCTTCAAGTAGTTCAGACTTGTCTTTTGGATGTAAGGTTCTTCAGGCAGTTACTCTCCCCCCCCCCCCACCCAAATTTATAATTTTGTATATCTCCTGGTGGTGAGGTGGAAAGCTGGAATTGGACTTACCGGTAATTCAGTTTCCACGAAATCACCACGACTGCACATATATTCCCTACCCTAAATTTTGTCCTTGTCCGGTCACTCTGGTGCCCTGTACCAGATTGCATCAGTGTGAATGCTTGGGGCACATTCACATTGATGCACCTGGTTTCAGGTCACCCAAGGGACATCATACAAATGGGGCCTATGGAACAGGGGGAATTATTTTATAGGATGGGGGCATAATATAATAAAAAAAAAAAAAATATATATATATATATATATATATATATATATATATATATATTATTTGCAGCAAGGCAAAGGCAGCTCACCCCTAATGATCGCTGAATGGGAGCACGGAATAGTCCTCTGGTGGGCACATCGAAGTAATGCGAAAAAAAAAAGTGTCACTTCTCAGTCCTGTTGTATTGGAATTTTATGAACTACAATAAAGAATCGCTTGGAATTTGGAGAGCTGGATTTTTTTTCGTATATATATATATATATATATATATATATATATACACACACACACTCTCAGGGGGCCACATCTCTATAAAAGGGGACATATTTAAAGGGGACCTCACACATTCCCACAGGGGCAGCAATGAGCCCCTGGGGACTATCTAAGGCAGATGTGCACAGATGATGGGCACATCTGCGCACATTGCCCTATGTCCATCAGTTCAGAAAAACTGCAGTGCACACTGTTCCTTAGGTACCTAGACATCACCCAACCCGACCGACTTCCTCCGACCTGCCCTTCACCGTAACCAACTCCTCCATCCACAGGATACACCGTCGTCTTCTTCTCCCAGGAACTCTCTTGTCATCTTCTGCTTTGATCGTTTCGGTATCAGCCTCTCCTACTGTCGTTTTTTTCTTGACTTCCAGAGCGGCTTGACCGTCGCAGTTTTCGACTGGCCTTTCTTACAGGTACCCTCCTTCCGGTGTCTGTCACCCCTGATGAGTTTGGAGTGACCACACCCTCACTATCTCTCGGTATTGCTGCCGATCTTCAGGTGTAGTCCACCCTCAAGGAATCTGGGGCGGGTTTACCCTCACAATCTCACAACTTTCTTTCTTCAAGCCCGACTTTCATCCAACATCTCTTGTTCCATCTTGATTGAAGGATGGGTGCGGTTCTCCCATGGACAGATGAATAGGTCTTTACAAGGCAGGTCAGATTTTTCATTAAGCAAGGTGATGTCACGGTATCTAAATTCTAAGTGCGGGAACACCTCCGCCACACTAAACATCCAGCCCTACCCTTATGAACCTCACCGTTCCAGGGTTCAAAGTGGTAAATGGCAAACAGAGGGGGCCTGTCCCTATCGTGCCTTAATCCTATCCCCATTCACACAAAATACATCCTATTTACACAGTTCACCTCACCCAACCAACCTAAACTGAAGACCATCTATATACCTAAAAAAGAATATTTACACAATACTATGAACTGAACTTCCATATGAGGTTTTTCAATTTATGGGGTCTCAGGACAATATGGGATTTTTCATCCTGAACCCCTCCATACAAATTGTCCTGTCCTGTGGGTCTTTTTAGGCTTCAGGACTTTAGTGAAATTAAGTCCTGAGCCTCCGGTGGTTGAGTTCGTGAAGTGCCGTCTGGTTCTGGTTTAGTTGGTCCGCTAGTCTCTTGACCCTCTGATACATCCTCCATAGTCCGAGATACATGAGTCCAACCAGAACCAGAAGCACTATCACCGGGTGTATCAATAAATTGAAAAATGAAGTTGCTTTAGGACTGTATCCAAAAAGACTCTCCCACCATGATATCTTTGAGTCCTTGTCCAATGCTGTGGCGACCGCGGTAATTTTCATCCGGTCATGTGTAAGCTGGATGGTTGCCTGCTTCTCCGTCTCCCAAAGATGCTGTATAATTTCTTCCTCTTGGCTAAAGTCCAGCAGGAGATGTTTAAGTTCTTTGCTGAAGCCAAGAGGAATCTTTTGTAGTTTCACAGGAACATCGGGGCGAATGTTGAGTCTTTTCTCCGGGAAATCAGGGTTTTTCCCTGCTGCTCTGCGACGTCCAGACCTAGAACAGGACTAAGGGAACAGTACACTCCGGGGAGGAGTTCTCCTCGTTCAGTGCAATTAAGTCCATAGATTACATACAATCCGTTACCAACACCAATACCCCTGTCCTAAGTATTTTAAGGAGGACGATAATATTGGGTTGGCCTTCATCTCACAGGTCCCCTCGGTGTTCCAACATTGGTGCCTAAGCACCCGATCCTGACTACCCTGACAGAGGATGGCATCCTCTCTCAACCAACATCCCTCAGTGTCAAACAAAGAAGGTTGGCCTTCTTCATAGGTTAGAACGCTCGAGGGGAGCTGGGGATGACGTACCGTCCGATTGTTGATCACTGTACCTAGATTGATGGCACTGTATCCCTGTCTGAGGCGACCGGACACAGGTGCCAAGGATGAAGCGGTGCAGGTTTAATCTCGACATCCATGCCACTGAACCAGCCACCAGTTGGTATGATTGATGGCAAAAGGAGAGATCAGTGGACTTATCCGCTGACAGAGGTTGAGTGGGAAGTGGCCACTGTGTAAAGCTGAGACAATATGTTTAAGGTTGTCTGAGAGTTCGCTTTGGACCTGCGTACACGCCAGAGCGAGCTGAGCTCGATCCTGTTCCTCCAAAAGACCCACAACTAACCCCCCAAATTTCTCACATATAGCAGAAGATAGAGAGGTAGTGGCATCTATGTGCGAATGTTGCAAACCCTCTAGGACGTGGTTTACATCAAGCTGGGTCTTGAATCCATCCCCGTCATGTCGCGCAATCTCCCCAAGCTTACTTCTCAGGACTTCCATATCCATAGTGTTCAGGGCGCCCACTCCCAAAGCACCCCCACCAAGTCCCATAGCCACTAGATCTCTCCTCCCCCTGTTCTTCTTATGTCGGGAGTCATCTTTCCTTACCTCTTGCCCCGCCTCTATCCAGCCTCTTACCATGTCAATTTGGTTCCTAACAAACTCCTCACACCTGTGATCCCAATGGTCAACTCAGAAGTCATCTACAGAAATTCTCCAGGTAAACAGGATGAATTTGGCATCCGTGATGATCTTCCAGGGGTATGACAGTTGAGGAGCTATAGGATCTGCCAATAGATGGATATGGGCGGTGCAAGAGTCCGAATGCGGTTTTAACGGTTGGAGACCTTCTGTATCGTAGGGGACCCTCACCACTGTTACACAGATCTGCCCCCTTTCTTTGAACGGATACCACTGTTCGTTATCTCCACCCTGTAACACTAGCTTCCCTACAGGTTTGGATTGGGACAAATAGACCCACTGAGTAAAGGTCCAACACCCTTCGTCTACTGCCTCTCAAAAAGGCCACTTAAACGAACCATCTATATTGATGTCAAAGTTAATATTCCTGCCCCTGGGGTCTTTCCAATCGGAAGACACATACCATCCATCCATACATCCATCGTAGGGATATCCACCCCATTGCACACCAAATCCCACCTCCAGGGATTAGTGTCCAACATCACCATCTGGGTTTCCTGCTCCCAGTGGGCATAGGTGACGAAATAGTATCCTGTCACCTCAGGAACACAGTTGTGTCTCATCATCGTGATCATGAAAGACCATATGGATGGAGATCCCTTTAACTGAACATACCTAGGGTCCTTGGCATCGGTCCGTACCTTTAAAACTGTGGCTCGATATAAACCTTCCAGTTTTACCGGACCACTTTGGTCGTTCCAAATGGCCTGACCAGAGTCACTGCAGTTTAACTTTAACATCATTATACTGGTTCGTAAGTAATCTGTGGACAAATGTCCCTGTACATAACTGGATTCCCTGGTGATAATCATCCGGGAATCCCTCAACATACAATAAGCCTTCAGGGTGCCTTTTACCAGAATGGGCCTATCAAAATACGTCCTAACCCTCAACCTGTCACGGCTATCCTTCTCTAGGAAGGTAGCTTTCAGGATTTACCAACCGCTGTACTCTGCCCCAGTGACATCCTCAGGAGTCAGGACTCAGCAAACCCTCTTTGGTACACAACACTGTGGTAGTGTTGGCTCTTACTTGCTTGTAAGGGTGCAAGTGTGGGTCCCTAGATTTGATAGGTGTGGGGTCTGAGTCCTGAAAATGCATGTATTCCTTGAGACAGAGGTCGTGTAAGTCATGTTGTATGGCAGACACATTCTCCACTGGGGTATAATGCTGAATTACACCGTTGGCAAAACCCTCTTTCTGGAAACCATACAGATACCACTGACCTGGTGTAAAGGTGAAGTTCTTGTATGGTTCCAGGATTTTGCCACCCAAACATTCCACCATTAAAAGGCCGGGTCCATTAATTGATATGTTGGCCATACCAATGTTAGTCCCCAGGCCCTCCCCTGAAGAGGCTGAGCCCGCCATCAACATGCTTACCACCAGTGTCACAAGCTGGATACGTATCCTGTTCAGAGGACGCCTACTTCTTCTCTGGCAATGTGGTCCCATGGCGTGTCTCCCTCTTGTGGTCTGTAATTATATGGAGTGTGATAAGTGTAGTGGATCCACCAACGACCCACCAAGCCCACCCCCCCCTTTACTTAACTTGGAACGACATGCGTTATTGAGTTGGGGAGGCTCGGGTGGCCTTGGCCTGGTCGATGTGAATCCACAAGACTTCCTGTCGTCTACGGGATTTCTTTTTGTTGGTGGTAGGCCTTTGTACCTTCAGCATGGTGTCTCCCATTACTTCAAGGACCTTGTAGGGTCCTTCCCAGTTTGCATACCATGGACGAGCCCGACGGAACACTTTCACTATCACCATTTCTCCTACAGCGGGCATTGGTGTTACCCCCTGTAGATACGGTTTGTGTAACCGTATTGCTGCATGAGGCAGTAACTCCTTCAGGTTCTGCTGAACCTGTTGGAGAAACATGTCTCTGGCGATGGCGTTCTTTGTGGGGTCCGACACTTGGGGTTCGTTTGGCAGACATAGGGGCATTTTCTGTCTGGTCATAAGTTCGAACGGGGAGATACCAGTACTGGAGGCCTCGGTGGATCGTATACCCATTAGTACGGCTGGAAGAGAGGATAACCCAGGAGGAACCTTTCTCCAGCAGTGACTTGGAAAGCCGGGTTTTGATGGTCCGGTTCTTTCGCTCCACAATGCCCGCTGACTGAGGGTGGTAAGGCACATGAAACCTCTGCTTTATGTCTAAGAGACCACAAAGCGCTTTCATGACCTTACCTGTGAAATGGGTCCCTCTGTCAGATTCTATCACTCTGGGGATCCCCCATCGTGACAGAACCTGTTCCCAGAGAACATGGGCTGTGGTGGTAGCTGAATCGTTGACTGTGGGGATGGCTTCTACCCATTTTGAGAAGACATCCACTACCACCAGTGCGTTACGGCAGTTACGACTCCCGGTTGGCAAAGGTCCGATAAAATCACTTTGTATCGCGGACCATGGACCATCAGCAGGAGGAACTCGCTGCAACACCGGCTTCGGGGCTGACGCCCTTGGGTTGGCCCGAGCACACACCAGGCACTGTTGCGTAACCTCCTCTACTGTGTTGGACATTCCCGACCAGTATAATTTGTCTCTCAAGAGAGGCAAGAGTTTATTCCGGCCAAGGTGTCCGAACAGTTGGTGGTTCAACCGCGTCAGCTCAGTTTGCAGAAGCTGCGGAACCACCGAAAGAGGAAGCTGCTGAGTTCCGGTATCGTAACACAGGATCCCATGTTGTAACAACCAGGGATGCTGTGGTGATTGGATGCGTGTCATTAGAAGAGGATCTTTGGCTTGTTCCTCGTCAAATGACACCGGACCGTCACTCAGATGGGTACGGGCTGCAATCCGGTACGTTGGTAGTGGCTCAGTGCCTGGTTCCCTGAGGATACCAGACACTGCCGCTAGTTTTGCCAGCTCGTCTGCCTTGTTGTTACCCGTTGTCAAAGGTTCGTCCCCTTTTTGATGCGCCAGGATTTTGATAATGGCTGCTTCCACCATGTGTGCCATGCCCCACTCCCACAGCTCCTTCAGGCACATGGGTCAGAGGTTTGTTTTGACTGTCCACAAATCCTCTCCTTTTCCATATGTCAAGATGCAGGGTGAGGGAGCGAACTACATATGAGCTGTCGCTATATATAGTCCGTTTCCCTGGGAGCTGAAGGAGCAGAGCTTCTTTGACAGCCTCCAGCTCTGCCCGCTGTGCCGACATGTGACCCGGTAACCTGACAAGACTCTGGGTACCAGCGGTCTCATCCAGCACAGCAAAATCTGTGACATATTCCCCATCCAGATAGAATCGAGAGCCATCAACAAAGATGACTCTGTCATCTGAATGCCTGTCATCCTGAACATCTGTGGTGAGTCGTCCAGTTCTGGTTGGCCACAGTCATGTTCGGTTCCAGTCAGGTTTAGCAACTGGGACAGAACATATTTGGCCTTGTGGTCCACCTGCAGATTCCGGCCACTGAGATCCATAATCCATCTCCCGAATCTCTGTTGGGAGACTCCAGGGAGAGTATCATGGAGCAAGAAGGCCAATAAAGAATATGGAGTCTGCAAGGTGAGGGACCGGAAGCCTACAATATGCTCAGTGGTCTTAACAGCATAGTGTATGGCTGCCAGTTGCTTGGCACATTCATCGAACCCTCGTTCGACGGGGGAAAGTAACCTGGAGAAATAACCCAGCGGTCTGGTCTCGTACCCTACTTTCTGTAGAAGAACCGCTGAGATAGACTCCATCCCTGCATGCGCCTGTATGGCCATTTCCCCATCTGAAAGTGGGGTGGCTAACACAGGCGCCAAGGAGAGGTCCCTTTTCAAGGTTGAAAAGGCCTCCTCCTGCGCATTAGACCAACCTTTGATTGAGGGTTCTTTTCCTCGAATGAGCTCATAGAGAGGTTTCGCTTTGGCAGCGAAATCCTCTATGAATTCCCTCATGAAGTTGGCCACCCCCAGGAATTTTCTCAAATCCTGAAGAGTGCTGGGCCTGGGTAAGGTCCCCATGGCTTCCACACGGGCCGTCATGATTCCTTTGGTTCCAAAGGAAATTTGGACCCCAAGACCCCTCCGCTTTGGCCAAATTTGCCTTATGGGGACTCAGCTTGAGTCCTGACTTTGCCAGGAGTCCCAGCAGCTCTCTCAACAGAACCAAATGTTCCTCCATGGTTTCTTTATGCAGGAGCAAGTCATCCACGTATTGTAGAAGGCATTCCGGCTGTGAGAACATACTCAGTATGGCCGCCAATGCCTGATGAAAATACGTCGGGCTGCTGTAGAACCCCTGGGGCAGTACAGCAAACAGGTACTGTTTGTCCCCTACCGTAAAGGCAAACTTATACCGGCATGATTCTGTGAGTTCGATGGAGAAGAACCCATTGGCAACATCGAGGGTTGAAAATACACGGCTTTTGCCGCTTATTCTGGCCATGATGTCGGGAGTTTGGGCCACCACTGGAGCGGACATTGGGGTGTACTTGTTAAGGACTATGGTCTATGGTGAGCCTCCATGCATTAGTGTCCTTCTTCTTCACTGGCCAGAGGGCATTGTTGCATTTTGAATTGCCCTCAATGACCACACCCTTAGTCTTCAATTCCTGGACTGTGTCCATAATTGAATGGGTGGCCTCTGGTGGAAATCGGTATTGGCGTTGAGGTGAAGCGTCAGGACCTTGTATGTCCACCTGAGCGCCAATCAGTCTGCCATAGTCGTTCTTACTGTGGGCCCACAGATCGGGATGCTCATACACAATAGGCTCAACGTCTGGATTGTATGAGACCTCAGGCCACTTGTGTTCGAGCACTTCAGTAGAATTCTCCACTGCTGGCAAAGGTGGTCCCAGACTCTGGGACCCTTCCACACAATGCAATTTGCCAGATCCAGAATCCACCCATTTTGTTTCATTACATTGGTTCCGATAATGTTATCAGAACCGGGGTAATACCACATGGGTATCCTGAGGGTCGTGCATCTGGTAATCTGAACGATTACCTCTTCAATTCTGTGGGACATCTGGGCCCCCCCCCCCCCCCCTTGTTGGTGATCAAATCCAATCACCACACACTGAGGGCTGTTGGGGTGTAAATCATGTTTGATATTGGTTATGGAAATTTCCACACCAGTGTCAAGCATGATTTTTGTTTCTTTATCTTTTATGTGGCTTTTATATGGGGTCTCCCTGAAGAATCCAGTATGATAGGACATACTGGTGCCAATTCTTTAGGGACCCCTAACCCTCAGTCGATATCCACCAAACTCCCAGTAGGTACCTGTGCGGTACATACTTCCACTTGTGCGCTTTTGTTCTGATCAAAAGATTCCACACCCCTTGGGACATTCACGACAGCCAAGCATTTTGGGTCTTGACTTGGTGAATGTCCTAGAAGCGATTCCTATAAACCTGTTCCCCCACTGACTTGGCAAAATTAGGTTTCATCCTGAAACCATTGTTATTGCCAGTCTTCTCTGAATTTGTCCGGTTAATCTTTAACCATTGTGGACAATTCCTTTTCATGTGTATATATATTTTTTGCATATATGCCACCCTTCCTCAACACTCTTGAATAATTTTTTTTTCCACCACCTTTATTTATGTCTCTGTAATTTTGGACACACTGGTGTTGGTGGTGGGGGGGGATATAAACCCTCTCTCTGTTTCTGCCCCTTCAGAGGTCAGGGGTCAAACTGAATTACCGGTAAGGCTAATTCCGGCTTTCTCAGTCTGCTGATACTGGTGATGTAGGTCCTCGGTATCAGGTGGGTGGGGGTCCGGCAGCTCCACAGAGCGTCTCTTGGTGTCTAGTGTCGGTGTAGCTGGGAGCAGAAGGCGCAGTCCGCTGTGCAGTGGCCGCGCTGGGGTACTGCAGCTCTGCAGGATTACTAGGGGACGCAGCAGTCAGACGTCCTCCAATCTGACTGCATAAACAACAGCCCAGAAATATATTTAGTGATCATATTTGTCCGTAAAGAAAAGAACTATATTAATCTGGAAAAATGTTCTTTCTTGTTTGGTTTGTCCCTGCAGGATTATCATGTCGTTCTGCTCCATGACGGCGGCGATGGGCGGAGGTTTATCTATGATCTGGATACAGTGCTACCGTTTCCATGTCCTTGTGATACCTACATTAAGGAAGCTCTCCGCTCGGATCACTACATACATAAGGACTTCAGAAGGTAACCTGTCATATGCTGTGTTTTCAGATGGTTGTAGAAAAGTACAAAACACTGAACTTAAACCCCGTCCGGACTAGCGCTCTACATTTACGGCCCTGGTCGGGTCTGTGAAGATGACTACTGACAAGCACCGTGGGTGCCATAGCCGCTGCGTTTCTGCTGTTTTAAACAGCAGACTCCCAGGGCTAATGTCACTAATCTCAAACATTTAACCCCTTAGAGGGCAGAGTAATTTGTGCCTACTGTATCTGGGGTAGCTATCCCCAGGAGCGCTACACTCTTGGGGCCTGAACCACTCCTCTGCACTGAGATCAAGGAAGCCGTTCTGTCTAATAGCCTCTCGGAAGAGTTTCGGGCTAATACAGTGGTAATTCCCATTGAGGCCTGCAGGTGGCAGTGCTCCTTAGGAATATACTGAATATCCCATACACTACTGTATTTAAAGAGGACCTTTCATGGGATTATGGGTGGTTACAGATGGCAGCACTTTTTATTTTTTTTCCCCCCTAAAATACCCCTTCCATTGTTCCGGCCCTGTGCCCCTCTCTGTTTTTGGCACCTTGTATGTTTAATTTAGAGTATCGGTACAGGGAGGAGAAGACGATTCAGTTTTTCAATGGGCCCCTCCTTCTCCCTGGCTGTAGCACGGTCTATTCGCAGCGGAGAGCGTCACAGCCAGGGAGAAAAAACAGCTCACCTTCTCCTTGTACTGATTAGGTGGTACATATAGCCGTGTGGGCTCCCACAGGTAACCTTGATTAGGTGGTACATATAGCCGTGTGGTCCCCCACAGGTAACCTTGATTAGGTGGTACATATAGCCGTGTGGTCCCCCACAGGTAACCTTGATTAGGTGGTACATACAGCCGTGTGGTCCCCCACAGGTAACCTTGATTAGGTGGTACATATAGCCGTGTGGTCCCCCACAGGTAACCTTGATTAGGTGGTACATATAGCCGTGTGGTCCCCCACAGGTAACCTTGATTAGGTGGTACATATAGCCGTGTGGTCCCCCACAGGTAACCTTGATTAGGTGGTACATATAGCCGTGTGGGCTCCCACAGGTAACCTTGATTAGGTGGTACATATAGCCGTGTGGTCCCCCACAGGTAACCTTGATTAGGTGGTACATATAGCCGTGTGGGCTCCCACAGGTAACCTTGATTAGGTGGTACATATAGCCGTGTGGGCTCCCACAGGTAACCTTGATTAGGTGGTACATATAGCCGTGTGGGCTCCCACAGGTAACCTTGATTAGGTGGTACATATAGCCGTGTGGGCTCCCACAGGTAACCTTGATTAGGTGGTACATATAGCCGTGTGGGCTCCCACAGGTAACCTTCATTAGGTGGTACATGTAGCCGTGTGGGCTCCCACATGTAACCTTGATTAGGTGGTATATATAGCCGTGTGGGCTCCCACAGGTAACCTTGATTAGTTGGTACATATAGCCGTGTCTGTTCCCACAGGTAATCTTGATTAGGTGGTACATATAGCTGTTTCGGGTCCCACAGGTAACCTTCTCCCTGTACTGATTAGGTGGTATATATAGCCGTGTGGGCTCCCACAGGTAACCTTGATTAGGTGGTACATATAGCTGTTTCGGCTCCCACAGGTAACCTTGATTAGGTGGTACATATAGCCGTGTGGGCTCCCACAGGTAACCTTGATTAGGTGGTACATATAGCTGTTTCGGCTCCCACAGGTAACCTTGATTAGGTGGTACATATAGCCGTGTGGGCTCCCACAGGTAACCTTGCTTAGGTGGTACATATAGCCGTGTCTGTTCCTCCTCTCATCGGTTGCTTGATGCACACAGAGGTAACTAGGAGCAGCAGAATATATGTGCAGGGTCTGCTCTCCTGAATGTAGATGCCCATACGGCATAGGTAGGTTTAGCGTAGGACCTGCTTGACTGAGACCACCTTGGCGGTGGTAGGTGGGCACAGATGTGTTTTGATCAAAATATATTGGCTGAGAGTCTCAGATTTTATCATATCAGAGTCAGGGCTTAGTCCATATATAATGTCTGCATCCGTTGTGTTAGTGCATTATTTTCCATGATTTTATTTTTGCTATTTACATTCCATCTATGTGTTTATATATTGTTGTATTAAACTTGTATCTTTTTTTATTGATTTTTATTTGCTCTTTGATCAATTCAGCTGATTTTAGGTGCGTCCTCTTTACCCTGTACCCTTTAAATCTCAGCTTCCTGTTTGGTTTCAGTGTATCTGAGGAAGGAGGCCATACGCCTCTGAAACCGCATTCCTATTAGGCCTTTTTAACTATTATTTTGTTTTCCAATAAATTAGTCTATCCACCTGCTTATTTTTTCACCTTACCCTTGTCTGCCTGTCATTATGGCTGGTTTAATAGGGTTGACCCTGCTGATAGATGCCCTGCTTGGTTGGCACACCATCAATACTGTAGATATTGCCATTGAATCGAGAGTCTACAGGGAGCAGCTTGGTTAAAATTCACTAAATAGATAATTGTGCAGTCGGCATTCTGAAGTTGCATATGCTAGTAACCTCATTTCAGTCTATAGGGGGCAGTAGACCACAGTAACTGATTTTTAAAAGTCAGTGATCATGGATAATACTGGTACGAAAATTCATCTTTATTGTATTCCTGAGTCTTGACTGTTCAGGCAAATTTTTAAACTGTTGCAGTTCTCTGTATGTCCACTTGATGTCAGTGTTGTGTTTACCTTTCCCTTCCTAAATGTGCTTTAAAAAAATAATTTCCTTTAGGCCTAATTCACACGTCCGCAAAATGGATCCCTATCCCTTCCGCAATTTTGCGGAAGGGTTGCAGACCCATTCATTTCATAGGGGCAGGAATGGATGTGGACAGCACACTATGTGATGTCCGCATCCGTGTTTCCGCATCCGTGTTTCCGTTTCCGCAAAAAAATAGAACATGTCCTATTCTTGTCCGCAATTGCGGACAAGAAAAGGCATTCTTTCTATAGTGCCAGCAATGTGCGGTCCGCAAAATGCGGAATGCACATTGCAGCCGTCCGTGTTTTGCGGATCCGTGTTTCAGTCAGTTTCCGCAAAACACACTACGGACGTGTGAATAAGGCCTTATGTTGTTGTTTTTTGAATGTTTGTAACTTCACATTTAACGTGTCATATGCAGGTCTCTTTCCAAACTTAGGGTACTTTCACACTAGCGTTTTGGATTCCGTTTGTGAGATCCGTTTCAGGGCTCTCACAAACGGTCCAAAACGGATCAGTTCAGCCCCAATGCATTCTGAATGGATAAGGATCCATTCAGAATGCATCAGTTCGGCTCCGTTCCGCTTCTATTCCGTTTTGGAGGCGGACACCAAAACGCAGCTTGCAGCATTTTGGTGTCCGTCTGAAGAGGCGGAGCCTAACGGATCTGTTTTGTTTTTACAATGTAAGTCAATGGGGACGGTCCGTTTTCAATGACACAATATGGTGCGTTTGAAAACAGATCCGTTCCCCATTGACTTTCAATGTAATTCAAAACGGATCCGTTTTGGACTTTGTCATTTTTCTTTAAAAGTAATGCAAACGGATCCGTTCTGAACGGATACAAACGTTTGCATTATAGGTGCGGATCCGTCTGTGCAAATAAACAGACGTATCCGCACCAACGCTAGTGTGAAAGTAGCCTTAGCTGAAGTAAGATTTATCAAGGGGAAATTTGAAGCATCTTGGGCTGTCTGTGCACCAGAAAATGAAAATCAATGCTTTAAACTTGCCGGATGGTGTCCCCGCCAGCGCAGCCAACCCTGCACACTTTATTGAGGCTTAAAACCAGAAAGTGCTTGCTGCCAGTGAAAGAGAACACTCTTGGTTCTATTCAGAGGCAGGTTACTGTACACAGCTAGTCCTGCTCTTGAATGACAAATGGATGCAATTATACTGAGCATTGTCCAGACTGGATATATCAGCTGCAGCTGAAACAGAGATCTCTGGTAGTTTGCTACAATGTATCAGTCGGGTGTCCAGACTATGTAGCTCACAGAGCATTGTCTACACTGGATACAATTGTATCAACTATTAGGAAGTTTCAGAGCTTTTCATTTATACACTGATTGAAGCCTAAGGGTCCATTCGCACGTCCGTGGTGTGTTGCAGATCCGCAACACCCCCGGCCGGCACCCGCCATAGAACTGCCTATTCTTGTCCACAGCTGCGGACAAGATTAGGACACGTTCTATTCTTTGCGGAGCCGCAGACAGGAAGTTCCGGGCCGCGCTCCGCAAATGCTATAGAGAATGAATGGGTCAGTGCCCGTTCTGCAGAATTGTGGAACTGAAGCGGACCCGTCTGCGGACGTGTGAATGGAGCCTTAATAACCCTAGAAATCTGCTTAGTCCAGCATTGCGGCACTGACCTTGCAGAGCAGTCACACAGCAAACATTAATAGTGTAAATGAGACCGATGATGTAAAACCAAGTCTACACTGGTGTACATGAACAAAAGCTAAGGGTACTTTCACACTAGAGTTTTATTCTTTTCCGGTATTGAGTTCCGTCCTAGGGGCTGATCAGTTCAATCCTAATGCATTCTGAATGGAGAGCATTCCATTCAGAATGCAACAGTTCAGTCCCTCTTACGTTTTCGGGCCGGAGAAAATCCCGCAGCATGCTGCGGTATTTTCTCTGTCAAAAATTCCGGAACACTTGCTGGAATGCCTGATCCGGCATTAATTTCCTAAATACCGCATAGTGGTGCAGTTCTCCTTTGTAATAACTGTATCAAACAATGGAGCCTTTATATGATGTGCTATCTCTGCTTATCCTAGGAAGCTGAGGTTAGTACCAGCAGATGAGTATCTCGGGACCTTCGCTTCTGACCGATCGCATATGAAAGACACAAACAATGAATGGAAGGAACCGCCACCTCCTTATGCGTGTATAAGGACATCAGGTGAGTGATCAGCTTCTCGTCAGGCCGGTGCCTACTGTATAGTCTAAAGCCTATCACCTCCTGATACTGGCCAACAATCAGCGGAGTCTGAATTCTAAGGAGAATCATCTAGGGCAGTGATGGCGAACCTTTTATAGACCGAGTGCCCAAACTGCAACCCAAAACCCACTTATTAATCGCAAAGTGCCAACAGGGAAAATTAACCTGAATACCAATATATCTTCCATGTACTTTATCATTTAGCGATAATATCCGGCCTACATTCAGTGTGCTGCCTGCGCTGTTCATAGTGCACCCTGCGCTGATCAATGGCAGGAAAAGTCTAAGGCATATTGATACACCATAGACTTTTTCCAAGGTGCGGGTGCCCACAGAGAGGGCTCTGAGTGCCGCTGAGGTTCACCACCACTGACTAGGGTGCACATAGATGGGAATCCGCGCCGATCTGCAGTTTGAGAAAGCACAGGCGCTCACAGATGCGTCACAGCTTTAGCGTTGCTCACCTAGCACAGCGCTGTGCTTGGTATTGCAGCTTAGACCCATTCACATCATTGGGGTTGAGCTGCGCTTTGCCCAAATGCCCGAAAAACATTATGTCACATGACCTAGGGAAAGTCGAGAGAAGACCATGGCGCCACTGCGAGCGCCGGTGCCTTCTCAATCAGCTGATAGGCGGGGGTCCCGGGTGTCGGCCCCCACCAATCATATACTGTCCAGCGGATAGGTCATCGGTAGAAAAGTCTTGGAAAAGCCCTCCAAGACCATTGAGGCGCATTTGTGTAAAGGGAAGTGGATTTCCATTGCTCCTTAGTCTGTCCTCTGTTACTGCAGTCCCATGACTTCTACGTCAGGAGTAAGTCCAGCGCTGGATCTCCACCAGTCCTGGAGGCAGCAGTGCCGAGGGAGAGTCCAGAATCTGATAGACGTGATGGATGTGCTTGTATCATGTGAACCCGTGGACATATGTTTACAGCACAAGCATCAGGCTGTGATCAGTATGTCTGCTGCAGATCCGTCCATTATCACGACAAGGAGACATAGAGGTCATAGGAAATATAGAAATATTCTGGTCAAACATTAAAGAACTGTGCCTGGAGAAGCCTGAGCCCCGCAATCTTATTCTGAACGTATGATGAGGTCTTTTCCATGTGGATTATCACAGCTCCTACCTCAAGTTATGGAAAGAGGTGCAATTGTTATAATGAGGATGATAAAAGCAGCAGAAGTGGAATGTACTGAGTTTGTGGGGGAGCAGTGCCTACTTAGTAAAGTAATTCTAGAGGGGGAGGACTACACTGCAGGTGGCAGGGGGTGTAGCAAGGAGTTGGTCTTGATAGAATATCTTATGTTTAATTAAATCGTAAGAATGATGGCAGCAGGACAGGAGTGTGCTGATTTTGTGGGAGAGCAGTGACCAATTAATAAAGTAATTATAGAGGGAGAGGACTACACTGCAGGTGACGGGCTGTAGCAAGAAGTAGGCCGGGATAGAAAATATTAATGCTAATTATATCGTAGGAATGATAGCAGCAGGACAGGAGTGTGCTGATTCTGTGGGGGAGCAGTGACCAATAGGTAAAGAATTTATATAGGATGAGTACTACACTGCAGGTGACAGGCTGTAGCAATACGTAGGCTGGGATAGAAAATGTTATCACTAATTATATCATAGAAGTGATGATAGCCGCAGGATAAGAGTGTACTGATCCCGCGGGAGACAGTGACCCGACCACATGTGATTATCTTAGTAAGGACAGTGCAGCATGTCAAAGGGGCAGTGTCATGATACAGGCAAAGACACAACACATAGGCAACCAGATTATAAGAATGATGAAAGCGGCAGGAGAGGAGTGGTGTGCTGATCTTGTAAGAGGCAGTGACCTGGTCCCTTAATTGTTTCGGACAGGACTGTATGTGATAACGGCATGGTGTGGGAACTATATACTCCTACTGGAATTATTACAGTCCCCCAGCACAGAGTGTTTCAGGAGATAATTGTGTTGAGCAGGGCAGGCTGGGAATTGTCTGTTCAGACAGAAGATGCAATAACTGCAGTCAAGTCTTTTTCCCTTCGGCAGAATCTTCTATGAACCTGGATGACTTCATCAGCATGGACCCTCGAGTAGGTTACGGCACAGTGTACACTTTGGAAGCTTTCACACAGCGTTTCGGTACACCTGTCTGACGTACTGCGCTGCTCTAGTTCATGAGGACAAGCCATTGTGAAACAAGTTTCCACCGTGCATAATTCATTGGAGACAGTGTAAATGTTCCGCTGCTCGGCTGATTCCTACAGTCCAATGCACCGGAGGACACAATGAGGCGCCGACTGGTAATACAGTGCTGTCAAGACCATATTTAAAGGGACACTACACCTGGAAGCTGTCTGCAAGCCCAGCTGGGAAAGAAAATGAGGTTTATCCCCTCCTGGTCCTTTTGGCTGAGCAACAAAAAGGGGTGGGGCTTAGCATATTATAGAGCGGGGATGCTCCACCTGCGGCCCCCAACTGTTGCAAAACTCCAACTACCAGCATGCCCTAATAGCTGTAGGCCAGGGATGCTTAACCTGTGGCTCTCCAGCTGTTGCAAAACTTCAACTCCCAACGTGCCCTAGTAGCTGTAGGCTGTCCTGGCATGCTGGGAGTTGTAGTTCTGCAACACCTGGGGGGCCGCAGGTTGGGCATCACTGCTGTAGGCTGTCCAGGCATGCTGGGAGTTGTAGTTTTGCAACAGCTGAGGGGCCACAGTTTGAGCATCCCTGTCATAAAGCAGTGCCATAGTCTAAGCCCAGCCTATTGTCTTTATATGCAGAAGCACTGGAGGGAGTCAAAGGAGGTGGACCATAAAGAAACCAGTTATCATTCAGTTATATAAATAAATATATATATAGCAACTCTAAAGCACATTTTTGGGGCAGTTTGGTTCCTTTTGACCTTCTTCATGTTCATCGGCCTCATTATTATTTGTTCCATGATATGTTGTGATTGGACACCAGACATCTATTAAATGCACTATTTTTATTCGGTTTCGTCTGTTTCTTTTGTTTCTTGTTGGGTTTAGACCTCCTGAATCATGTCGTTAAATTTTGCAACAAATTTACCGTGTGTGAATTCATCTTTCAAAGGGGCTCTCCAGGATTGACTTATTCCTATGATAAGGTCATCAACATCAGGTCAGCGGGGGCCTTACATGAGGTTTTCAGCAGCAGCTCCAGAACTACACCGCCCCTCAGTCCTCCATATACTTTGCTTTTTCATTCCATTTTGAAATCCGCAACATGTCAATTATTTGTGTGTATTTCACCCTTTTCAATGCACGGGTGAGACCTGCGGCAAAAAGTAACAAACAACTTGAATGGGTCCACGATCCGTCTGTGCCGCAAAAAAATAGAACGTGTTTTTTTTGTTTTGTTTTTTCGTGGTTCGGAAGCACGGACTGAAATGCCACGGAAGCGCTCTGTAGTGCTTCCGTGGCCTTCCATTCTGTGCCTCCACTCCGTATCCGCATCCATGATACTGTGCGCACACGGCTGGTTCCTGTACATTGCAGACCCGCCGTTTACGGGCCGCATTATGGGCACAGCTGGCATGAGCCCTTAGGCTTCGTTCACATGACCGGTGACCTGATCCGGCAGGCTGTTTGAGGTACTACTGTTCACGACCGGACCCATGGACTATACTGTGATCTGGCCATCTCCGACATGCGTGCTGGGTTTCGGCACGACAAAAAACGGCACTTATGCCAGAAAGCCGAATTTCCCCTATAAATGAAGAGTTTCCCAAAAGAATTGTAGTAAAATCTATGGGGCACATTTATTAAGACCAGCCGTTTAGATTCCGGTCTTAATAACCCGCTAAAATGGCGGTGGCGCGGCCTCTTCATAACTTCGGCGTATCCAGCACCGCTTCTAAAAGTAAGGGCTTACATTTCGACCTTTTTCTACTCTTGAAACAGGCATTGAAATGGTAAATGAGACGGGCCTACCGGACAGTCCGCTTCCCCACTACGCCCCCTTTTTTAGGCCTGGCATGAGTAGGGAAAAGTCGTAGATTTCCTAATTTAGGTGTATTTCAGCTTGACAAATGACCCCCTATGTTTTACAGCTCATTTACTATGCCAGTTCACTGTGACATTGAGGCAAGTATCGGTCGTGCCTGTAACTGCTCAGTATTTGGACCTCTGTTGCAGGATTCTTGGATGGGAGCATGTCGTCCTTGCCTTTTATGATTCGGTAACATGATGTACACAAGTTCTGAGAATTCTCAGGTGTGTGCCAGGACTCACAAGAGCCCTCAAGATGCAATCAATCTAATGCTAGAGGAGCTCTCCAGGTTCTGCCTTCAATTCCTTTATCCAGGGCTAAATGGATTATTTGTGGTAGCTTTTCGTGAAGCTTGAACACTTGCCAAAGACACAGTGCTCCTCACATAAGACAGCACGCACGCCGAGAGCAACCCTTACTTCTGAATACAAGTCACTGGCAAGTTTATTTTTGTTAAATGTTTTGCTATGGAAGAGGAACACAAATCTCTCAAATTTAGGACCTATTTTACTGACACGTGGAAGACTTTCTTCCCTTTCTGTGGGAGGGCAGTAGCTCATCAAGTCGCTCCCATACAGCCCCAAAGATACATCTGGTATGTAAGGCCCCAACAGTGCAGATGGTGTTGTGAAAATTGTTTGGGCCACTTAAAGGGGTGATCCGGAAAAATACATTAATGACCTAATTTCAGGATAGGTCATCAATGTCAGATCGGTGGGGGTCAGACACCTGTGGCCCCCGCCAGCTGTTAGAAGAGGCCAGCAACATCACTGTATATCAGTTACATGGCTTAGTTGCAGCTTAGCCCAATTTAAGTCAATAGGGCTGAGCTGCAATACCAAGTACGGCCACTGTACGGCGCTGCTGGGAGGCCACAGCTTCACCAGAGCTGCAGGGAGTGCAGTGTATCCCTAAAACAGCTAATCGATGGGGATGCCAGGACTCGGACTCCCACCAATGTGATAATGATTTATCTTGAGGATAGGTCATCATTATCTTATCCAGGATAAGCCCTTTAACTATGAGATCACTACACCAGCACTGAGGAGAGGGGAACAGGAAAGGGTAGTCCTCCACTTAATGCAGGAGAGGGTGGACCAGAAGGAGAAACCGCTGGCGATGCTACTACTAGAGAGGAAAATGTAATGTACATTTTAAAAAAATGAACAATCTGTCTGCGATGACGCAGATAACCCCTCAGATGCCGCGGCCAAACGTAACCCCGGTATCTGAGAGCCAAAAACCCGGAAGCGCTGTGCTTCCAGGCCTGGAATGGCTCCCCTACGCGGCAGTCGGGGGAGCTGTTCATTCTTGGAGAAAAGCCTGAGCCTAACAGGCCTTTCACATGTGCATTTCAAAGTAGGCCTGCAGGTGGCAGCACTACATTGCTGTATGCTGCATTTTCTATTTAGTAATGTAGTGAATCCCATTGCTAAACAAAAATGGTAATCTGACGATTGGAGACCTAAAACAAAGGAAAAAAAATGTTTTACAAAATTGAAATCGCCTCCCTTTACCCAGAAAAAAGATAAACATCATAGGCATCTCCGTGTGCCCGTACTGTACTGTTAAAATATAAAAATATTTATCCCATGTGGTGAACAGCATAACGGAAAAATAAATGAAAATGACCGATTCGCCATTTTTTTTGTCACTTCACTTCCCAACAAAAATTGAATAAAAGTGATCAAACAGTCATACACGCTGCACATGGTATCAAAAGTTACAGATGATCCGGTGAAAATTGAGCCACCACACAGCTCCATAGACATAACTATAAAAAATTTATGCATACTTCTGTTTTTTTTGCGGACCCATTGAAATGAATGGTTCTGTATACGGTCTGCAAAAAAACAGAACAGACACGGAAAGAAAATAAGTTTGTGTGCATGGAGCCTAAAACTGTGGTGGAATTGCAATTGTTTTTCCAATTTTACCTGATTTGGAATTCTTTTTTCCAGCTTCTCCCTACATCGTATGCATTAGTAAATGATGTCATCAGAAAGTACAACTTTTCCCTTAAAGCGAACCTGTCACCTGGAATTCACATTATAAACCAATAAAAGTACCTTATAGCTGATGACCAGTGTGTTGTCCTCATGTTTTTTTTCCGCTTTTCTGCACCTATAATTCATGAAAAAAACGTCTTTTAAACTGCTCTTTTTCTACAGACAAAGTCATGATAGAAGTCAAGGAGGCAGACACTCCTTGACTCCAGGATGTGCCTCCCCCGCCCTAACCCCGCCTCTCAGCAGTTTGATTGACACTCGGCTCCCTGGCCGGGACCGCGCTTGTACAGGCGGCGCATGCGCCGTCGCCCTCCTTTGCAGCGCGATCCTTTCGCTTATTCACGCATGCGCCGTCCCCCGACGCCGGCCAGTCTTCTGTCGCTCACGCGCGCGTGCCCGGATCCTCAGGCTCCATGCGTCCATAAGCGAAAGGATCGCGCTTGACTCCGCGCTGCAAGGAGGGCGGCGGCACATGTGCCGCCTGTACAGCGCGGTCCCGGCCAGGAGCCGAGTGTCAATTAAACTGCTGAGAGGCGGGGTTAGGGCGGGGGAGGCACATCCTGGAGTCAAGGAGTGTCTGCCTCCTTGACTTCTATCATGACTTTGTCTGTAGAAAAAGAGCAGTTTAAAAGACGTTTTTTTCATGAATTATAGGTGCAGAAAAGCGGAAAAATGAGGACAACACACTGGTCATCAGCTATAAGGTACTTTTATTGGTTTATAATGTGACAGGTGACAGGTTCGCTTTAAAAAACAAGCCCTCCTACTGTTATGTAAACAGAAGAAACAAGAAGTTATGGCTCCAGGAATTCAGGGAGTAAAACACGAAAATGGGAAATCACAAGGTCCGGAAGTGGGTGAAATGTAAAACTTAACGGGACAATAAACCCTGAGAAAACATAAATAACAAATACATTTATTCTATAGTGCGCCCACAACTATGTCTACAAGGTGCTCCCCAAATTGCACTCCCTAGATTCTATGTGGCTGTTGTGACCCATAACAGGTAGGATTTAGCGTTAGGACCACTCATAAAGGCGGCCTTGGCACGGCGAGTGGCTTATTACTTTTTGATCAAAATGTACACTAACGACCTCTGATAGCTTCTAGCATAGAGGCAGGGCAGAGTGCTGGTTGCAGAGTGCTGTTGCATTTCTGCATTTGTATGTATATTTTGCTGTTGCTGCGTGCGCCTGCATACAGGCACATGCTGACTGACCCCAGCCAGAATTACACATGATAAGCTTAGATACAGTAGCTCAGCAGGCAGTATAACACATAAGCTTAGATACAGTAGCTCAGCAAGCAGTATAACACATGATAAGCTTAGATACAGTAGCTCAGCAGGCAGTATAACACATGATAAGCTTAGATACAGTAGCTTAGCAGGCAGTATTACACATTATAAGCTTAGATACAGTAGCTCAGCAGGCAGTATAACACATGATAAGCTTGGATACAGTAACTCAGCAGGCGGTATCACACATGATAAGCTTAGATACAGTAGCTCAGCAGGCAGTATTACACATGATAAGCTTAGATACAGTAGCTCAGCAGCCAGTATTAAACATGATAAGCTTAGATACAGTAGCTCAGCAGGCAGTATAACACATGATAAGCTTGGATACAGTAAATCAGCAGGCGGTATCGCACATGATAAGCTTAGATACAGTAGCTCAACAGTCAGTATAACACATGATAAGCTTGGATACAGTAAATCAGCAGGTGGTATCACACATGATAAGCTTAGATACAGTGGTTCAGCCGGCAGTATTGCACATGATAAGCTCAGATACAGTAGCTCAGCAGGCAGTATTACACATGATAAGCTTAGATACAGTAGCTCAGCAGGCAGTATTACACATGATACGCTTAGATACAGTAGCTCAACAGTCAGTATAACACATGATAAGCTTGGATACAGTAAATCAGCAGGTGGTATCACACATGATAAGCTTAGATACAGTAGCTCAGCAGGCAGTATTGCACATGATAAGCTCAGATACAGTAGCTCAGCAGGCAGTATTACACATGATAAGCTTAGATACAGTAGCTCAGCAGGCAGTATTACACATGATAAGCTCAGATACAGTAGCTCAGCAGGCGGTATCACACATGATAAGCTTAGATACAGTAGCTAAGCAGGCAGTATCACACATGATAAGCTTAGATACAGTAGCTCAGCAGGCAGTATTACACATGAGAAGCTCAGATGCAGTATTACACATGAGAACCTTAGATACAGTAGCTCAGCAGGCAGTATTACACATGAGAAGCTCAGATACAGTAGCTCAGCAGGCAGTATTACACATGAGAAGCTCAGATACAGTAGCTCAGCCGGCAGTATTACACATGATAAGCTCAGATACAGTAGCTCAGCCGGCAGTATTACACATGAGAAGCTCAGATACAGTGGTTCAGCCGGCAGTATTACACATGATAAGTTTAGATACAGTAGCTCAACAGGCAGTATTACACATGATAAGCTTAGATACAGTAGCTCAGCAGGCAGTATTACACATGATAAGCTCAGATACAGTAGCTCAGCAGGCAGTATTGCACATGATAAGCTTAGATACAGTAGCTCAGCAGGCAGTATTGCGCATGATAAGCTCAGATACAGTAGCTCAGCAGGCAGTATTACACATGATAAGCTCAGATACAGTAGCTCAGCAGGCAGTATAACACATGATAAGCTTGGATACAGTAACTCAGCAGGCGGTATCACACATGATAAGCTTAGATACAGTAGCTCAGCAGGCAGTATTACACATGATAAGCTTAGATACAGTAGCTCAGCAGGCAGTATTACACATGAGAAGCTCAGATACAGTGGTTCAGCCGGCAGTATTACACATGAGAAGCTCAGATACAGTAGCTCAGCAGGCAGTATTACACATGATAAGCTCAGATACAGTAGCTCAGCAGGCAGTATTACACATGATAAGCTTAGATACAGTAGCTCAGCAGGCAGTATTACACATGATAAGCTTAGATACAGTAGCTCAGCAGGCAGTATTACACATGATAAGCTTAGATACAGTAGCTCAGCAGGCAGTATTACACATGAGAAGCTCAGATACAGTGGTTCAGCCGGCAGTATTACACATGAGAAGCTCAGATACAGTAGCTCAGCAGGCAGTATTACACATGAGAAGCTCAGATACAGTGGTTCAACCGGCAGTATTACACATGAGAAGCTCAGATACAGTGGTTCAGCAGGCAGTATTACACATGATAAGCTCAGATACAGTGGTTCAGCCGGCAGTATTACACATGAGAAGCTCAGATACAGTGGTTCAGCCGGCAGTATTACACATGATAAGCTCAGATACAGTAGCTCAGCAGGCAGTATTACACATGATAAGCTTAGATACAGTAGCTCAGCAGGCAGTATTACACATGATAAGCTCAGATACAGTAGCTCAGCAGGCAGTATTGCACATGATAAGCTTAGATACAGTAGCTCAGCAGGCAGTATTGCGCATGATAAGCTTAGATACAGTAGCTCAGCAGGCAGTATTACACATGATAAGCTCAGATACAGTAGCTCAGCAGGCAGTATAACACATGATAAGCTTGGATACAGTAACTCAGCAGGCGGTATCACACATGATAAGCTTAGATACAGTAGCTCAGCAGGCAGTATTACACATGATAAGCTTAGATACAGTAGCTCAGCAGGCAGTATTACACATGAGAAGCTCAGATACAGTAGCTCAGCAGGCAGTATAACACATGAGAAGCTCAGATACAGTGGTTCAACCGGCAGTATCATACACAGCCTTTGGCTGCTATCAGTAATATTTTCCTTTCAATCTACCACTGCATTTCCAGCACACGATGACATCACACAGATGTGCTATTTTGACCTTCTCATCATGGCTGATCTTTGCAGACAGGTTTAGCTTGGCAGGAAGTAGCCGCTAAGCCTGCCGGTGTTCTGAGAAAAAACCTTACCTTGAAAAATAAACTTTTCCCACGTGACTTCTGGGGGTGTGTCGGGGGGGGGGAGGGGTGCGCCTCCGCGCTTGCGCAGTACAACGGGCGACCAAGAGCTTAGTGAACTCAAGATACAGTGCGCGCCGATTCCTGGGTGCGCGCCAAAATACCCATGTAGTGTGGAAAATCCGCGCGTGCGCAGTGTCGGGGTAAGGAGATTTTTTTACATGTCGAAAGACTGTGAAATCTGCTTAACCCTGATGCTGCATGCGCGGCTGGGTGCACGCGCGGTATTCTCGCGCGCACTGTATCTTGAGTTCACTAAGTTCCTGGTCGCCCGTTGTACTGCACAAGCGCGGAGGCGCACACCCGCCGACACACCGCCGGAAGTCACATGGGGTAAGTTTTTTTTTCAAGGTAAGGTTTTTTCTCAGAACAACGGTCTATCAACAACCTAGAACCACCTAGAACATGACGTCACTTTTTGCTGCTGCTGTTGAGATGGCGGCCAAGGCGTCCGTGGGTGGGGTGTAGTGGAATGGGTGGAGCTTGTAGTGTACGGTGTCCTGTCTAGGACATTTCGTTTCGCTAGTGTACGCGCACGTCACAACCCGATCCACTCTCCGCCCTGGACCGTAGTGAGGAGAGCGGGGACAGCGGAGAGAGACTCTCACTATATTCTGGGGGAGGGGGGGGGGGAAATTGACCCGTTGACACCCACCCCGGATCCACCAGTGGCTGCAGACTTACCACCTAGGCAAAAGGGGTTCCCCATTCTGGAGATCAGTGGAGGTCCCAGTAGTAGGTCCCTGTTTGATCTAGCATTTATCACCTCTCCATTCAGTCCAAGAATGAAGCGATCATGCGGCCATACTTCCCGCATGATCACATCTCCGCTCTGTACCATTCACACCATGAAGAATCGCTCCATTGATGTCTCCGCTGCACTCAGTTGTTATTCCACAAGTCTGGTTTTGTGTCTCATTCTTACCATTCATTATTGACTTTCTGCATGACCGGCGAGAGTCTGACAACAGGATTATTTTTATTTTTGTGCTGGTTTTTGTTGCTTGTGTTTCTAGTTGTATTCGAAATGGCCGAGAGGCTAGCATTGGCTATCTACTGCATAACTCATCAACTATGTGAGCTGACATACTTTGACAGTGTTACCCCATTAGGACCCTCATGTGTCAGTAGCACTACGAATAGCCTCTCTCGATCTGAAGGACTTGATACCATTTGTCTTTGCACTACATGGACAACCTAGGAAATTGTCTACCTCCACCAGCAGGGGCGCTGAACACTTGCTCCTGAGCCCAGTTAAAAAAAAAAAAGAGATTGTCAAGAGTGGACCGCCACTTTAAATGGAAATTCTAATGAAAGTCTAGCTTAGGTTTATTCACTGTGTTCCATCTCCTTAAAGATTTAATGGAGGGACTTTGGTGGCTGTAACCTCTTATCACCAAGAGATGTACCATGATACCCTAATTGTAGTCTAGGGCAGTGGTCAGCAAACTGCGGCTCTAGAGCCACATGTGGCTCTTTAGCCCCTTGATATTGGCTCTTCCAGGTACAGGCTCACATGCACAGTGCGATTGCATTTTCGTTGCCCGTGGCAAAAATCGGCAGGAGGGGGAGGACCAGGAAGCGGTGAAGGCTCTGTACTCACCGCTTCCTGGTCCTTGGCTGTAGGCTGTGCAGGGCTGCGCACAGTGTGAGGCGCTCTGTGATGTCACGCTATGCGCGAGAGTACACGGCACAGCCGACAGCAGGAGGAACACAGAGCGAGGGTGGTGAGGAGCAGCGGCATCCAGGAGCAGGAGAGGTAAGTGCTTTTTTATTTTATGAAACTTGGGGCTGATCTGAGGCAATGGGATGATGAGAATCATAATGGGGGATATGAGAGGCATTATGGATGATGAGAGGCATTATGTGCGTCTTATAGGGTGAAACGTTGTGGAGTGAAAGATGTAGTGTCGAGGATTGAGAAGGGTATGTTCAGATGGTTAGGAATACCCTTATTAAGTTAATAACAATGTACCTTCCTATATAGTTTACGTTTAAAAAATTTGGCTCTCAGAAAAAATAAAATCGCTTTTTGTTGATATTTGGCTCAGTTGACTAATAACATCCTGACAGTCGTGAAGATACACAAGCCTGTGAGATCACTCCAGAGCCTGGATGTACATGATTAGAGGTCCCCCCAATCCCTCTATGGTTTAACGCCATAGGTTCTGTGTTCAGTTCTGATACTGATCAATCAAGGATTATACAGGCGCATCTCAATAAATTAAAATATCCTCAAAAAGTTAATAATTTCATTAATTTAATTCAAAAAGGGAAACTCATATATTCCATGGATTACACACAGAGGGATCTATTTCAGGCGTTTATTTCTTTTAATGTTAATGATTATGGCTTACAGCTGATGAAAACCCAGAAGTCAATATCTCAGAGAATTCGATCATTGTGAAAAAGTTCAATCTTGTAGATTAATGGTGTCACACTCTAATCAGCTAATCAACACAAAACCCCTTGTAAAGGTTTCCTAAACCTTTAAATAGTCTGGCTCACTAGGCTCCACAATCATGGGGAAGACTGATGACTTGACAGTTGTCCAGAAGATAGTCATTGACATCCTCCACAAGGAGGATAAGCCACAAAAGGTTATTGCTAAAGAAGCTGGCTGTTCACAGGGTGCTGTATCCAAGCCTATAAATGGAAAGCTGAGTGGAAGGAATGAGTATAGTAGAAGAAGGTGCACAAGCAACTGGGATAACCTCAGCCTCGAAAGGATTGTCATTCAAGCATTTGGGGGAAATTTTAATGGCACTGTTTAATATTCCAAATCATGTTTTGAAAAAATCTTGGTGGGGTGAAATTGAAAAATAAAAATCAAGTGAATTACACTGCGGCGCCGGGACTTTTGAGATGATGCGCAGTGTAATCGTGAAGAGGAAGTAGTGCCCGCACTAGTGCCACCTCCTCTTCAAACAGCTGATCGGCAGGGGTGCTGGGTGTTGGACCCCCACCAATCTGATATTGAGGATAGAATCAGACATTGGTGGCAGTGGGTAGGGGTTCAAGTGAAGTAGTAGAGTTGGTGTATAGACAGCACATGCAGGGCTCCACCGAATAATCATGTTTTAGCAGCTGTGTGGCCCTCGATGTTGATTCTGGCTGGTAGAGCTCGTCCCGCTACGTGTTGCCAGATTCTGGTAAGAAGAATATTAGAATTTAAGAGTTATCGAATCTGTCTGTAATGTGATGATCCCTGAAGTTCAGCAGCTTCATGAATTATTGAGATTATGAAATATATGTCACTGATAAAACACGTTAATGTCCTCCTGCCCAGGTTGTCATAAACAGAAACTTGACTGGCGCTGATCATCCAGCAGGAATGAAGCTGCGATCGTGGGAACCTTCCCACCCCACGATAAATGCTAATCTGCTGGGGACTTTGGGAGATGACCGAAGCAATGTCCTTCAGGAGCCAAATGTGTTTCATCATTGAAGTGAAGGAATACATTGTGAACTTTTCTTGTTCAAAAAATGAGATGCAGCAGAGCTGAGTTTGTCATTTGGCATTGTAAAACTGTTAACCTATGAATTTTCCCTTTTTTTTTTTTACACGAGCAGGTTTTCTGTCAGGATGCGAACGGACAGCATTCGGACTGAATCCTGACCCATTCATTTCAATAGGTCTGTGCACATGAGCGTCGTTTCACACCGACCATCTGTGCATTCAGGAAAAATCACCTTATATTCTATATGGTACGTTTTTAACGCAGCCCTAAGTCCATAGAAATCAATGGGTTCAATGCAAGGCTTTTTTCACACAGGCGATACGGATTGTGTCGGGATCTGGAGCAGTTCCCCCTTGAGGTTCAGGAAAGTGACACCACGTTGCTTTGGGCCTCGATCCTTCAGCTGGATCCATGTACTGACGGCAGAAGAGAATCATGGCATTGCCTTTGTAAAGGGACCCGACAGTTCTGGTGAAGCGTCATGCTGGTTGGGATGTCACGGTGGAGGCTGCAGCACCTATCATCAATGGCACCAGCACAATAATGTTGTTTAAATTATGAAAGAAAGCCATGATGCAAATGTGAACATAGTCTTAGGCCCCTTTCACATGGGCGTCACGTTTGACGCCCGGATAAGAGGCGGGTGCGTTGCGGGAAAATGCACAATTTTTCCGCGCGAGTGCAAAGAGTTGTAATGCGTTTTGCACGCGCGTGGGAAAAATCAGCATGTTTGGTACCCAGACCCGAGTCCGGTTTCGGGTTGAGTATTCTGTAGATTTTATTATTTTTCCTTATAACATGGTTATAAGGGAAAATAATAGCGTTCTCAATACAGAATGCAAAGAAAAATGTGGATGGAGGGGTTAAAAATAAAAAAATGAACTCACCATATCCACTTGATCGCGTAGTTGCGATCTCTTCTGTCTTCTTCATTAGCTGTCGGCTAAAGGACCTGTGATGACGTCACCGAGCTCATCACATGGTCCAATACCATGGTGATGGACCGTGTGATTGGACCATGTGATGTGACGTCACCCCAGGTCCTTTAGACGGCAGCTAATGCTTAAAGGAGAGATCGGCAACTACGCGATCAAGTGGATAAGGTGAGTTCATTTTTTTTATTTTTAACCCTTTAATCCACATTTTACTAAGCATTCTGTATTAAGAATGCTATTATTTTCCCTTATAACCATGTTATAAGGGAAAATAATAAAGATCGGGTCCCGTCTCTTAGCAACCTTGCGGGAAAATCGCACCGCATCCGCACTTGCTTGCGGATGCTTGCGATTTTCACGCAGCCCCATTCACTTCTATGGGGCCTGCGTTGCGTGAAAAACGCAGAATATAGAGCATGCTGCGATTTTCACGCAACGCAGAAGTGATGCGGGAAAATCACCGCTCATGTGCACAGCCCCATAGAAATGAATGGGTCCGGATTCAGTGCGGGTGCAATGCGTCCTCCTCACGCATTGCACCCGCGCGGAAAACTCGCCCGTGTGAAAGGGGTCTTAGGGTACGGCCACCCGGTCAGGTGTCTTGGTGCAGTTTTGGAAGCCAAAACCAGAAGTGAATTAAAAAAGGAGAAAAAGTTGTATCTGTCCATTATACTTCCTCTCCTGGTCCACTCCAGACTTTGGCTTCCAAAACTGCATCAGGAAACCTGACCATGTGGCCGTACCCTTATGCAGACTTATGCCTCATTCACACATCAGTGTTTTGTCAGTGATTTCCATCAGTGATTGTGAGCCAAAACCAGGACTGGAGACAGGGGCGTACATAGAAATCAAGGGGCCCCATAGCAAAACTCAGTATTGGGCCCCTCCCTCCCCGCACAAATATAAAGTGCAATTTAAGCAATATATATATACACACCGTATTTTTAACTATATAAGAGGCACCTACGTTTTTGAGGAGGAAAATAAGAAAAGAAAAATTTTGAACGAAAAGGTGTGCTTTTGGTGGGCTTTGAACTAATGGTGGTCTGTGGATGTCACTGTTATGGGGGATCAGTGGATGACACACTATTATGGGGGATCTGTGGATGTCACTGTTATGGGGGATCTGTGGATGACACTGTTATGGGGGATCTGTGGATGACACTGTTATGGGGGATCTGTGGATGACACTGTTATGGGGATCTGTGGATGACACTGTTATGGGGGATCTGTGGATGACACTGTTATGGGGGATCTGTGGATGACACTGTTATGTGGGATCTGTGGATGACACTGTTATGGGGGATCTGTGGATGACACTGTTATGGGGGATCTGTGGATGACGCTGTTATGGAGGATCTGTGGAGGACACTGTTATGAGGGATCTGTGGATGACACACTGTTATGGGGGATCTGTGGATGGCACTGTTATGGGGATCTGTGGATGACACTGTTATGGGGGATCTGTGGATGACACTGTTATAGGGGATCTGTGGATGACACTGTTATGGGGGATCTGTGGATGACACTGTTATGTGGGATCTGTGGATGACACTGTTATGGGGATCTGTGGATGACACTGTTATGGGGATCTGTGGATGGCACTGTTATGGGGGATCTGTGGATGGCACTGTTATGGGGATCTGTGGATGCACTGTTATGGGGGATCTGTGGACTACACTGTTATGGGGGATCTGTGGATGACACTGTTATGGGGATCTGTGGATGACACTGTTATGGGGGATCTGTGGATGGCACTGTTATGGGGGATCTGTGGATGCACTGTTATGGGGGATCTGTGGACTACACTGTTATGGGGGATCTGTGGATGACACTGTTATGGGGGATCTGTGGATGACACTGTTATGGGGTGGTCTGTGGATGACACTGTTATGGGGGATCTGTGGATGACACTGTTATGGGGGATCTGTGGATGACGCACTGTTATGGGGGATCTGTGGATGACACTGTTATGGGGGATCTGTGGATGGCACTGTTATGGGGGCACTGTGGATGACACACTGTTATGGGGCACTGTGGATGACACACTGTTATGGGGGATCTGTGGATGACACTGTTATGAGGGATCTGTGGATTACACTGTTATGGGGGATCTGTGGATGGCACTGTTATGGGGATCTGTGGATGACACTTATGGTGGATCTGTGGATGGCACTGTTATGGGGGATCTGTGGATGTCACTGTTATGGGGCACTGTGGATGACACACTGTTATGGGGATCTGTGGATGACACTGTTATGGGGGATCTGTGGATGGCACTGTTATGGGGGATCTGTGGAGGACACTGTTATGGGGGATCTGTGGATGTCACACTGTTATGGGGGATCTGTGGATGACACTGTTATGGGGGATCTGTGGATGACACTGTTATGGGGATCTGTGGATGACACACTGTTATGGGGGATCTGTGGATGACACTGTTATGGGGGATCTGTGGATGACACTGTTATGGGGGATCTGTGGATGACACTGTTATGGGGATCTGTGGATGACACTGTTATGGGGGATCTGTGGATGACACTGTTATGGGGGATCTGTGGATGACACTGTTATGTGGGATCTGTGGATGACACTGTTATGGGGGATCTGTGGATGACACTGTTATGGGGGATCTGTGGATGACACTGTTATGTGGGATCTGTGGATGACACTGTTATGGGGGATCTGTGGATGACACTGTTATGGGGGATCTGTGGATGACACTGTTATGGGGATCTGTGGATGATACTGTTATGGAGGATCTGTGGATGAGACACTGTTATGGGGATCTGTGGATGACACTGTTATGGGGGATCTGTGGATGACACTGTTATGGGGGATCTGTGGATGACACTGTTATGGGGGATCTGTGGATGACACTGTTATGGGGGATCTGTGGATGACACTGTTATGTGGGATCTGTGGATGACACTGTTATGGGGGATCTGTGGATGGCACTGTTATGGGGATCTGTGGATGGCACTGTTATGTGGGATCTGTGGATGACACTGTTATGGGGGATCTGTGGATGGCACTGTTATGGGGGATCTGTGGATGGCACTGTTATGGGGGATCTGTGGACTACACTGTTATGGGGGATCTGTGGACTACACTGTTATGGGGGATCTGTGGATGACACTGTTATGGGGGATCTGTGGATGGCACTGTTATGGGGATCTGTGGATGGCACTGTTATGGGGGATCTGTGGATGCACTGTTATGGGGGATCTGTGGACTACACTGTTATGGGGATCTGTGGATGACACTGTTATGGGGGATCTGTGGATGACACTGTTATGGGGTGGTCTGTGGATGACACTGTTATGGGGGATCTGTGGATGACACTGTTATGGGGATCTGTGGATGACGCACTGTTATGGGGGATCTGTGGATGACACTGTTATGGGGGATCTGCGGATGGCACTGTTATGGGGGCACTGTGGATGACACACTGTTATGGGGCACTGTGGATGACACTGTTATGAGGGATCTGTGGATTACACTGTTATGGGGGATCTGTGGATGTCACTGTTATGGGGCACTGTGGATGACACACTGTTATGGGGGATCTGTGGATGACACTGTTATGGGGGATCTGTGGATGGCACTGTTATGGGGGATCTGTGGAGGACACTGTAATGGGGGATCTGTGGATGTCACACTGTTATGGGGGATCTGTGGATGACACTGTTATGGGGGATCTGTGGATGACACACTGTTATGGGGGATCTGTGGATGACACTGTTATGGGGGATCTGTGGATGACACTGTTATGGGGGATCTGTGGATGACACTTATGGTGGATCTGTGGATGTCACTGTTATGGGGGGATCTGTGGATGTCACTGTTATGGGGGATCTGTGGATGTCACTGTTGTGGGGGTTCTGTGGATGATACTGTTATGGGGGATCTGTGGGTGACACTGTTATGGGGAACCTATGGGTGACACTTATGTGATTATAACCCCCCCCCTCTATCCTAAAGAATACACTGCTATACTGTACATTGGTGTATTCTCAAGGATAAGGGGGGTGATAGTCATATTTAATATAAACACTGTCCAGCGACTGTTCTGTATTTTACATGTGTTTATAATAAACATGACTATCACCCCCCTCATCCTCAGGAATCCATAGTGATAATTTTTTACAGTGCGGTAACTAGAGTTACTAGAGGGGGAGCAGGGGGTCTAGCAGGGCAGTATACAGAGCAGTAACTAGAGTTACTAGAGGGGGAGCAGGGGGTCTAGCAGGGCAGTATACAGAGCAGTAACTAGAGTTACTAGAGGGGGAGCAGGGGGTCTAGCAGGGCAGTATACAGAGCAGTGACGCTCAGTGCCTGCATCCATGTGTATACATATGACCAGGGAGCAGCAGGGCTGGCAGACACAATGACAGAGGAGCTGCAGCGCACAGTGCGACAGGCAACCAGCACATGGACAAGTAGTGCACACAGGACCTTGGAGCTCCGGTCAGTGCCCGGGCCCCCAAGCAGCAGCTGGAGGAGGATAAGTAACTTGTCACTTACTGGAGCTGCAGGCTCCGGTCCAAACTTGTAGGTGACGCTGGGGCTGGACTCAGTATGGTGGCTGAGTGAGCAGGCAGTCACGGCAGTCAGATGTCCCGCCCGCTCACTTCCTAGCCAATCAGCAGCAGGAGCCTAGCACTGCTAAAAGCTGATTGGCTAGTGCAGTGCCCAGCAGGCAGAGGAGAGCGAGTGGCATGCTCACCTGCCTGCAGACTGTCCGGTCTGTGCACAGTTTGCTGTGCATACAAAAGGAGAGAGGGGCCAGAACAGCGGAGAAGCAGGGCCTGCCCGAGCCCCAGGGAGACAAGCCATAATGCACACATGGTAGGGGGTGGGGCTTTCAATCTACTCCGGGCCCCCTTCTGCCCCGGGCCCCATAGCAGTTGCGTGGTCTGCCGCTATTAGCGGTACGCCACTGACTGGAGATAAGGTATAAGGGAAACATCTGCCCCTGTTCTGTGTTTAGAGCCACACCTGGTTTTGGCTCACAATCACTGATGGAAATCACTGACCAAATACTGACGTGTGAATGAGACATTACTCATGCAATCACAACATTCTTAAAGGGTCAACTTTGAACAGCCCCAGTTCAGTGACTATAATCAGATTGCTGCAGCTTTCACTGCTGGGACCACCAAAGATCAGCCCTTTCTTATACTTTGGCCTCATGCACACGACCGTTGTTTGTTTCCACATCCGTTCCGTCCGCAAATTTTGCGTCCTGCCCAAAAAAAACGGATGACGGACCGTTTTTTTAGGCGGATCCGTATTTATGGCAGATCCATTGTAATAATGCCTATCCTTGTCCGCAAACGTGAAAAAAATAGGACATGCTCTATTTTATAACGGAATGTAAAGACGGACCACGGATGCGGAACAAAAACGGTTGACCATCCGCATTTTTTGACGGACCCATTGAAATGAATGGGGTAGCATCCTATCCGTAAAAAAAAAAAGGAACAGACGCGGAAACAAACAACGGTCGTGTGCATGAGGCCTTTGTAGCACGTCTTCATTAGATTCAGTCCGAGGGACTCATTCTATGACCTCTAGAAACCTGAAAAAGGGTGTCCAAATTAGATGACCCTCCTTTCAAAGCCTTTTTTCATTTATGGCGCTGCCCTGCAAATGTATCCGTGTATGTCCTGAAAAAGGAGCTCTCCTGACATCAGCATCAGCCTTATAAAAACAATTCTGGAACATCTATTCTAATGACTCTACCTTGTGCCATTCCTTTATTATTCCTGCTAGAAGTTATGACTAAATTATCAGTCTACAATGAATCCAAGTGGGTGTTACCGGTTGGGGGTGTGCCCCTGCACAGTCTGAGACCATCCAATCAGTGCTACCAGTGTCAAACTGGGACATGCCCCCAACTGGTAACACCCATCTGGACCTTTTTTTTGCAGACTGCTAGCAATTCATTTATAACTTCTAGAAGGAATAATAAAGGAATGGCACATCATAGTCATAAGAATAGATGCTGCAGAATTGTTATTACATGGGGGATGCAAGTAGTTACTAAAACAGACATGTCAGGAGAGGTGAGAGGTCCTCTTTAAAGTAGTTTCCTCAACCAATATTTATCATTTATCCACAGGATAGTCCTGTGATGGCTGACCTCCAGCTGTGGTAAAACTACAACTCCCATGATGCACACTTGCTTGGCTGTTCTCAGAACTCCATAGAAATGAATGGAGCATGCTGGGAGTCGTAGTTTCACCACAGCGGGATTGCCGGAGGTTAGCCATCAGCAGGGATAGGTGATAAACGTATGATCACTGGAGGTCTGACCACTGGAAATCCAATCAGTCAGGAGAAGGGGCTTCCTGAGCCCTTGTGTGAATGGAGTGGGGGTCCTCATGCATGACCACCAATCCATTCACTGCTGAATACAGTGGTCGCAATCTCCTGGAGTCCCATAGGAGTGAATGGAACGGTGGTCCTTCATGGGCGTCACCTCTACATTCACACGGGGGACTTGGGTGACACCCTGTTCTAGTGATCGGTAGGGGTCCCAGTGGTTGGTTCCCCCAATGATCCTGCTGCTGAAAATTAAGTCAACTATGTCATTTTCTTAAAATACTGACAAGAGGTTAATTCACACGAACGTATGGGTTCCGTTTCCGTATTGCGGACCGCATATGCGGATCCGCAATAAACGGACACCGTTCCGTGTGCATTCCGCATCACGGATGCGAACCCATTCACTTCAATCAGGAGATGTGGAGCGGTGCGGAACGGAACTCCTACGGAAGCACTACAGAGTGCTTCTTTGGGGTTCCGTTTCGCACTTCCAGCATCGCAAAAAGATAGAACATGTCCTATCTTTTCGCGAAACGGAGGGATGAGGGCCCATTCAAGTTGAATGAGTCTTGATCCGTCCAGGAGGCCTCACGAACTTTCTCCGTGCATTGGGGACCGTAAATTGCGTCCCCAGTGCACGGAACACATATGTCCAGGTGAATGAGCCCTAACGCTTCATAAATTTGGCGCAAATCAGCTGTATGGGTGCTAAAACCTGGTATCGGGTGCCACAATATGGACACTATCCAGCCGCCATCTTCCCTTTTTATGGCGAGCTGTTAGTACTGAGGGACCATAGAGCCAAAAAACGGAAATATACAGTAAAATTCCTTCAATCCAGCATCAATCATGTGCTGAATTATTGAATATTCTGGATTATCGGACAGCCGAAGCAGTGGCTGGATCTGCCACTATGAACTTGTGAAATTCCACATCATGCTGCGTTTTTTTTTTTTTTGCCAGATTATCGGATGCCAGATTCAAGACCTCTCACTCTCCGTAGTTACTGGATTTTGATAAATGTGCGCCATACTGGTGAAGGAATGCTGTGAATAATCCTCTAATGTTATTATAAAATGGTTTCAATTCATTTCTTGGATAATATTTGGGATTCGACGCTTAATCCCAACAACTTTAGTTGAAAAATTGATCCTGGGAGAGACACAAACGTGTTGTGAAATCCTGATTTACGCGGCGCTGCGTCCTTAATGGAGCGCTCTGACCTGGCAGAGCTCTCTATGGGAACCTTGGGACGTTCCGGGGCCATTATAGACAGGACACGACCTCGGCGGAGCTGGAAATAGACCTGCTGTCAGGTGTGAATGATGTTTTGTTAATGCGGGCTCATTTTCAGGGGAAATACTGGAATATCTGCGCTTCATGATGGATCGCATGAGCCGAGGTCTTACAGACACCCAGGAGGTGATCCAGCAAATATCCGGCATCTGATCATCCAGAAACCCTGATAGTGTGGCACCTACCACAATCCCAGAAACAGGTGGTAGGGCTTAGACAAGAAGCCTAGAGATCCCTCTTGATATTTCCATACTTACATTTAAATCCTAATTAAGGCCAGTCCCTTCCCATCCCTCCAGATTAGCTGGAAATGCCCCTCTTAAAGGGGTTGTGCCACGAAACATATTCTCAATTTTTCAAACCAGCATCAGCACCTGGTTCTGAATACTTTTGTAATTGCAGGTAATTAAACATTTATTACAGCCTGTGAGCTATTCTTCCTTCACTTTCAGGGCTCTGTTCTCAATATAGGTGCGGGTCCCTTCATTCATTTTCTATGGGGCCGGCGAATATAGCCGAGCGCTGGCTCGACTATTTCTGTCGGTCCCATATAAATGAATGCGAGCATGCGGTGTGCTCCCTTTCACTTCTATGGGAGAGGCGGGGAGCAGCGCTTGGTGGTGGACGGACCGCGGGAAATCTGGGGTCGTTCAGCCACAGCTCTCCCCACTCCGTTCTCAATATAGGTGCGGGTTCCAGCCATGCCATGGGACCCGCACCTATCAGACAATGGGGCCATATCCTAGCGATATGCCTCCATTGTCTGAGATGGGAATACCCCTTTAATATCAGATTAGTGAGGGTCCGACACAGCTGTTTGTAGAAGCCGCCAGCGCTGTAACTAATATAGCACAGCTCCACCTGCCTTGTAGTGGCCGTGCTGGGTTACTGCAGCTCAGCTCCTATCCCAGTCGCTTGTCTACAGTCAGGCCTGTCCCGTTATCAGCAGAAAGTACAAATCTGCATGCTGGGATTATGTGGTAATCAGGCTCGGACTGGCCCACAGCAGTACAGGTAAATCCCCCGGTGGGCCCCTAGTCTCCCACCCCCTGCACAAGTGGCACATAATACCGTAGACTTACTGCACTCCATACATATATTCAATGTACAGCACCTCCACCAGCCTATGTTCATAGAAAAAACTTGATAGATTATTTTAAAAAAAACACCCAGTGTATTATTATAGACACGATCAGAGCTGAGATGACTTCTAGGTAAGAGGAAAGCCACCAGTATCCTCTTCTCCCCAGGACCTACCTTCTCAAAGTCACTGCAGGGACCTCCATATTCAATCATCTGGTAGCATCTTGCTGCTGTGTGAGCAGGTAATATTTGAACGTATCCGTACGGTGGGCCCCCAAAATAAATTTTACTGGTAGGCACCCCAGTCCGACACTGTTGGTAACTGTAAATTAATCTCAGGCCCGTTACCTCTCACCTGTCCTTCCCAGCAGGCCCGAATGCCAGAAGAGCTCTGCTTCTCCCCACAGGCTGCGGCCTGCTTCTTGACAGCATTCCTCTCCTTCATGCAGGATGAGGCCTGGACCTGCATTCTCTGAAGGGCACCAGCTGCTCTCTCCACCTCTAAAGTTGCCAGTGCATGCACCCTAATCTTCACCAGCCAATGGCTTGCCACCTTGGGGTACTTAAGGCACCTTCCTCTGTGGGAGGGTGCCTGAGCAATTGCAGTGTCCAGGTTTGGGGCAGCCCCAAAGCTACGCTGGATCCCGCAGACACCGTCAAGGTGTCACCACTTGTTGCTCTCCGGAAGGGGAGATAAGAAGTGGTGCACCCCAATGGGAAATAAGTCGATAGAGTCAGGGTCTGCAGTAACCAGGGTGCTTCTTAACTGGAGGAATTTAGAAGCAAAACAATACAGGAGAGGCATCGGGCTGGCTTCTCCAGTCTTCTCCCTGGCAGAAGAAGGGTTTGATGTTAAAGCGAACCTGTCACCTGGAATTCACTTTATAAACTATTAAAAGTACCTTATAGATCATCACAAGTGGGTTGTCACACTGTTTTTTCTGCTTTTCTGCGATCATTATTCATGAAAAAATCATCTTGTAAAATCCTCTCTTTCAGCTTCCCAAGTCACGATTTTCAGCTTCCCAAGTCTGGTTTTAGCTCTGTTAGTTCAAGATACTTGTTTTTGTCTGGAAAACCTGCTGTCATTGCCATTGAGTATCATTGAAGCTGTAATGTAAGTCTATGCCAGTCGGGAGTTGTAACTTTGTAACTGTTTGTGCTGAGCTTCTCCACTCCACCCCTCCCACGAGAAGGTTCCAGTCTAGCTAGAGATGGTATATAAGGAGAGCAGTCAGAGCCCCTAGTGGGCTGCAGTTAGTGAGCAGTGCTTGGAGGGGAGACTCATGCCAGTCTGCATGAGTGACCAGAAGAAGAAGCTGAGATGGGGACGCTGAGCCACACACCATGAGTTACTAACCCTGTGACCAAGAAGCCACCTGGACTACTGAGCTACAGACTGTGGGCCTCCAGCCTTCTGAAAGAAAGAGGGACAGCTAGCTCAGGCCTTTCCTTAAAGCGAACCTGTCACCTGGAATTCACTTTATAAACTATTAAAAGTACCTTATAGTTCATCACAAGTGGGTTGTCACACTGTTTTTTCTGCTTTTCTGCGATCATTATTCATGAGAAAATCGTCTTGTAAAATCCTCTCTTTCAGCTTCCCAAGTCACGATAGAAGTCAAGGGGGCAGCGCCTCCTTGACTCCAGGCTGTGCCTCCCCTGCCCTAACCCCGCCTCTCTGCAGTATAATTGACACTCGGCTCATTCGCCGGGACCGCGCTTGTACAGGCGGAGCATGCACCGTCGGCCTCAGCAGCAGCGCGATCCCAGCTATCGCGCGTACACAAGCGCGACTCTGTAACTGATTAGCGCATGCTCCCCATCGATGCCGGACGGCGCCCGTCTCCTCTCCTCGCGCGCGCCCCCATCTGCATGCGCCGCCTGTACAAGCGCGGTCCCGGCGACTGAGCCGAGTGTCAATTATATTGCAGAGAGGCGGGGTTAGGGCAGGGGAGGCACAGCCTGAAGTCAAGGAGGCGCTGCCCCCTTGACTTCTATCGTGACTTGGGAAGCTGAAAGAGAGGATTTTACAAGACGATTTTCTCATGAATAATGATCGCAGAAAAGCAGAAAAAACAGTGTGACAACCCACTTGTGATGATCTATAAGGTACTTTTAATAGTTTATAAAGTGAATTCCAGATGACAGGTTCGCTTTAAGGAAAGGCCTGAGCTAGCTGTCCCTCTTTCTTTCAGAAGGCTGGAGGCCCACAGTCTGTAGCTCAGTAGTCCGGGTGGCTTCTTGGTCATAGGGTTAGTGACTCATGGTGTGTGGCTCAGCGTCCCCATCTCAGCTTCTTCTTCTGGTCACTCATGCAGACTGGCATGAGTCTCCCCTCCAAAAACTGCACACTAACTGCAGCCCACTAGGGGCTCTGACTGCTCTCCTTATATACCATCTCTAGCTAGACTGGAACCTTCTCGTGGGAGGGGTGGAGTGGAGAAGCTCAGCACAAACAGTTACAAAGTTACAACTCCCGACTGGCATAGACTTACATTACAGCTTCAATGATACTCAATGGTAATGACAGCAGGTTTTCCAGACAAAAACAAGTATCTTGAACTAACAACAGAGCTAAAACCAGACATTCAAAAGGCCAGTCTGTCTGGTTTTGGTGGTAAACAAGTCTGACTTTTTCCCTCCAAAACATGCACTTCTTTAAACCCTATGGCAGCAGTGGAAAATTGCCAGCTTCCCATTCAAAGTCCCAAAAGTCTCTCAGTATTCATTAACCCTTTCCACAGAGCATACATATCACAACATACATATAAAATGCAGTTAAACAGTATAAGTTAACCCTCTCAAGTGAAATAAAGTAAGAAGTTTATAACTTTGCATAGGGGAAACAGGGGCAAATGTTTACAAATGTCTAGACTTCGCAGTAGTTCCTTGCTCCAGGGCATTACACTATAGGTTCCAGTTCACTAGAGTCCTGCAAACGTGTGCTGTTTATACATTGTTCTGCACGTGTACCGACTTCTGCCTGCTTCCCATATTTGACCCTTTGCTGCCTGGCCTGACCTCTGCCTGATCTCTGTTCTGACCCTGAGCTGCCTGCCAGGACCTTGGACCGTTTTACCGGATTTCATGTTCACTGCTGACCCTGACCTTGACCTGTTCCTGATTATGGTTTTCCTTTTCCCTCAGTGCTCTGCACCGATGTCTCATGACCATGGGTCAGCAGTCATTTGAACAGAGATTAGTCCAAGAGTTGGTGGCCTGGTGGTTCCCCTGCAGCAGAGTCCACCAGATCCCTGTATGGGAGTTAAAGGGTGAAGACCAGGGGGGACACCCCTACTCCACTCTCTTAAAGGGGGTGTCCTGAGCTTACGCTAGGAAGGTGTTGGTTTGCCATATTGCCTTGAGCTAAATTATAAGGTATCACATGGAACCATTGAAAACTATGGACGCCAATTTAGATAGATCCCCTGGACCAACGTGAATCCGGTTGACCAGTAATTTAAACCATTCCAAATTGGACACCCCCTTAAAATGCAGGGGCTACATTGAGGTTGGGGTGTTATTCTATGAGACATTGAGTTTGAGTCTCGTTGATTCATTCAGTGATAGGATTGTGTCTAGACAGTGGTGAAAGCAGGAAATGCGTATTATTATATGAGAGGCCGAGACCTGACTAAATCCATAGCTGTGCAAATTAGGAGCATGTTTCTTGGCCAAGTTTTTCTTATAGTCACAGCAAAAACATAAAGTGCCTGCCTTCTGTCCATGGGTCATGACTGGTATTGCAGCTCAGCCCTATTCAGTCCGAGCGCTCTCTTGATCGTGGACTATGTTTGCTATAGATGGATATGGTGAATAGGTCCGAGCTGCAATACTAGTCACGGCCCATTGAACAAGAGTGGCGCTGTTTCAGAGGGAAACGAAAACCAAAGATTTTTTTTCCGTACCCGTCAGTGTTAATGAAGACACCACCACAAAGAATGTAAACATGTCATGTTTTATTGCAGTGTATGAGTTCATACAGTAAAAATTTCACAGGTCACAGCGGGTGAACAGCATTATGGTCCGTGTCATTATCGTACCCTCAGAGCAGGAAAGCATCAGTCCCATAGAATAGTCCTGTGCGCTGCAGCAAAAATAAGGTGGATAGTAAATACAATGAAGCCCTATCTCTTGGCTGCTTTAAAATAAAAAGCTAATTTATTAAGGCCGCAGAATATGTATGATATATCTCTCCAACGTCTGACATTATCTGGAGCAATATGTTCTTAAAAGGTGCAAAAAAATAGTACATCACAACTGTGACATGAACCCAACCTACTCAAATGGTGGTCACCCAGACAGGAAGTAGGGTAGTTGCTAGGTAACGTGAGTGTTACTTTCTTAAAGAGAAACTCTAACCTCTCCTGTTTTAGTTACTACTTGCATCCCCCATGTAATAACAATTCTGGAGCATCTGTTCTTATGACGTGCCATCCTTCTAGAAGTTGTGAGTGAATTACTAGCAGTTTGCAATGAAGGTCCATATGGGTGTTAACAGTTGTGGGTGTGTCCCTGCACAATCTGACACTATCCAATCAGTGATGTCAGTGTCAGACTTTAGGGACACACCCCCAACGGCTAACACCCAGCTGGACCTTGATTGCAGACTGCTAGCATACATTTATTACTTCTAGCAGGACTAATAAAGGAATGGCACAACCTAGAGTCATAAGAATAGATGCTCCAGAATTGTTACTACATGATGAGTGCAAGTAGCTACTTAAACAGACATGTCCGGAGAGGGGACAGGACCTCTTTACCTCCAGCTCCAGTAATCAGCACTAGAGTAAGCAGTGGTTTAGGGCCAGCACCTGCTCATTGGCCCTATAACAATAGTGATGCACATAGATGAGTAGATGCCACATATCAAAAATCTAAATGGGTCCTGTGTTATGGTGCCAGGTATTGTCACCTAGGACAGAATGGCCTAGTGTTTGTTTTGCCCCATCCGTGACACTTGGGCCAAAACCCATTACCCAGGTATTTTTACTAGAGAGGGCAGTCCTGAACAGGTTATGGACACCTAACAAGATAGTACCAACCAGGGCTGGGTCCCAATCCAACCAGGGCTGGGCTCCAATCCAACCAGGGCTGGGCTCCAATCCAACCAGCGCTGGGCTCCAATCCAACCAGGGCTGGCTCCCAATCCAACCTGAGCTGGGCTCCAATCCAACCAGAGCTGGGTCCCAGTCCAACCAAGGCTGGGTTCCAATCCAACAAGGACTAAATCTCAATCCAACCAGGACTGGGTCCCAGTCCAACCAAGGCTGGGTCCCAATCCAACCAGGACTGGGTCCCAGTCCAACCAAAGCTGGGTCCCAGTCCAACCAAGGCTGAATCAGAATCCAACCAAGGCTGTGTCCCATTTCAACCAAGGCTGGGCTACAATCCAACCAGGGCTGGGTCCCAGTCCAACCAAGGATGGGACCCAATCCGACCAAGGCTGGATCCAAATCCAACCAGGGCTCGGTCCCAACCAACCAAGGCTGTGTCCCAGTCCAACCAAGGCTAGGTTCAAATCCAACCAGGGCTGGGTCTCAATCCAAACAAGTCTGAATCCCAATCCAATCAGGGATTGGTCCCAATCCAATCAGGGCTGGGTCCCAATCCAATCAGTGCTGGGTACCAGACCAACCAAGGCTGGGTCCCAGTCCAACCAGGGCTGGGTCCACATTCTCCAGGTAGCCACTCTATGGTATGGCCTTATATGCCACTATAGGAACATGATAAAAACACTTTGTAGACATTTCTACATTCAGAATCCACTATACATAGTAATTGCTGAACCAAACGAATCACAGAGCCGCAGTGTCCCAAAATGTAGAAGACGTCATCAGCACACCATAAAACCAGTCTATAGACCTTACACATTGTATTTCCAATTTCACAGAATAAAATGTCCATCACGTGCAAAGTAAAAATTTCAAATCTCCTGGCGGAATATACATATACATGTTCTTCCATTTGTTCTGTACAATAGATTGCACTTCAGGTTTCCATCATCGATGCATCAGCAGGTGAGGACATGTTGAGATACAGCTTTTGCCCAATTCTTGGGCCTATAAGTAAAGTTAAGGAGACTTTCTAGGAAATTATTTGAACCTTCTCCAAAGATCCTTAGAAACAAACCATGACTGATCCCTTCCCCCATCAACCCATCATCCGTACAGCTATAGGGAGACATGTCTTAGGCTTCCATCTCCTTGAGGACCTCTACCACTATCTCCTTGAGGACCTCTGCCACCATCTCCTTGAGGACCTCTGCCACCATCTCCTTGAGGACTGGCTAATGATCTAACGTGTAGGGGGAGCTCCTGACTCTCCACTGTCCGGTGGAGAGAAGGGTCCTGCATCTTGAATTGCAATGCCGCTCCTTTTGTTCTCCTGGAAGATAAGCCACCCCTAGTAATGTCTGGACGCTGCCTACTCCTAGAGTCCTGAATAACTATATTCTGATCTACAATGGGACCATTATTGAAGGTGTCTTGAGGAAGAACTCAGGTCACACCATACTCATGACTATGACATGCAGGAAACAAAGAGCCCCAACATGTCTTCCTGGGGGTGACAAGGGCAAACTAGAGCCTCTGGCCCCGGAACAAAAGCTATACCTGGATTCACAACCCAAGCACTAGATGGAGTTGCTTTGTACATAATCTACTGTATATATATTATAGTAATGTCTGGTGTATTTCACCATTGCAGTATCTTATGTCATTGCACCAATGAAAAGCTTGGGTGAAGCCCCCAGATCCCCTGCCTCACCCAACCTTCAGCCATAGGACCTCTGCTAAATCTATTTACTGATAGGCCCCCCTGGTAAAGTGGATTATTAACCATTTTGTTAAACCATCCTAACTTTAACCCTTCCAAATACTGTATATACATAAACCTGCTATCCTGTGCTTACAGACAAACCAATATAAAAAAGTAAAAAAGTGCATCTTGTGTGAACACATACATATTATTTGTGCTAAAAAAAAAAAGTGCTGTATAACTCTTCTTTATGGAAATCAAAGCTTCCCCTTTAAATAGGTTAAGACACCAAGGAAATGCATACCACTACAACGCTATGCAACAGTCCAAACCACAGAACGTAGTGTGAGAGCAACCATGCAAAAAATACAACGGGCGACGCAAAGTCCAAATTTCTTTCCGGCGACGTTTCTTTGAAAAGTCTCTTGTTGGTCACCTGTTCACACCTGAGCGCTCGGTCCTTTCTAAGAGGGTTGAATTCTGTTGGTTCAAGGAGAAGAAGAGGTAGAAATATCTGTAGTGTAAAAGTTCTCTAGATGGGGGTGCTAGTAGATTACAGTAAAAAAAAAAAAAAAAAAACGGGCCATTTGGAGTAGATCCCATAATGGTATAGTTATGACCTCATTCATGGGGGTCCACATTCTCGGAGGCACTTTGTATAAAGAGTAGCCCCTCCAATTCAGCTTCTTGGATACAGATCCGCCAGGTTCCTCTTTTCTTCACAGACGAGCTCTCACGCTAAATGTCGCCATTTCCAGAGGCAGCGATCAGTGTCCTATTTACACTATGTACAGCTTAAGCTCAGCCCCCGAGGAGTTCAGTCTGTTAAGTCCCGGTCAGTAGGTTCAGAATCGGAACAAGTTGATGAAATCTTGTGGGGACAGGGAAACCAGGCAGCTCTCTGGGTTGTTGGCGGTGCAGGGGTGCTCTGTTCCCTAGGGGGGAGAAAAGGAGGGTAAGTGGCTGTGAATCAAAGATATAACATGGTGGATGAGTCCGGTTTGCCATTAAGGGGGTTTTCTGAGACTTTTCTACTGATCTGATCATTGGGGATCCGGGACCCCCGCTAATCTGCTGTTTGAGAAGGCACTGGCGCTCATGGTTCCACTGCTGCCTTTTCTCAGCCCACCAAGCACAGCGCCGTCCATTGTATAGTGACTGTGCTTGGTATCGCACCTCTGCCCCTAGGCCTCGTGTCCTAGGGAAAGCTGAGAGAAGGGCTGCGAGCACCGGTGCCTTCTCAAACAGCTGATCAGCGGTGTCGGACCCCCACTGATCAGAGTTATAATAAGTTAACCCCTATCCAGAGAACAGGGGATAACTAACTGATTGGTGGGGGAATGACAGCTGGAACCTCACCCATTTTGAGAATGGGAGTCCTGTTCCCCTGGATCTGATGGAGCCAAATTTGTGGTCCCTCAGAATATGAATGGAGCGGCAGGGCACGTGCTCGACCTACTGCTCCATCAGATTAGGGAAATTGGTCCCAGTGATCAGATACCCACCAGTCAGTTAGGCTACTTTCACACTTGCGTTGTTAATTCCGATATTGAGATGCGGCAAAGGATCTCAATACCGGAAGTAAACGGATCCGTTTTTATTTTGCACATCAGGAGGCTTCCGTTCCATTAGGATGTGGTTGTGTGAAATTAAAACAGAAAAAAAAACGTATCCGTCACTAAATACATTGAAAGTCAATGGGCGAAAAAAACAGATCTGTCATCATTGCAGCTTGCAGTGGTTTTGTGTCCGGTCACAAAACGCAATGCTGACAGAACAGAAGACATCCTGATGCATCCTGAACGGATCTCTTTCCATTCAGAATGCATGAGGACTAAACAGACACGTTTTTTTTTCCAGTGTTGAGATCCTCTGCTGGATCTCAATAACGGAAAACAACAACGCAAGTGTGAAAGTAGCCTAAGTTATCCCCAATCCTGTGGATAAGGGATAAGTTAAAACTTGGCACAAACCTCTTTTAATTATCTTCAGCAAAAATGGTAATACCAGAGCTTGGCCAGCAGGGGTCAGTCTTTATGCATTGATATTATAAGGGGCAATATTTCATTCTGTTCATTATAATAGGGATCTGCACTGTACTGAAGAGAGCACTGGTGAGTGATGAGGGTGGAGTAAAACAGCAAAAAGTCACACATTTTGGTGCAAAAGCAGCACTTGCACCAAAATCTGAAACTTTTGTACACCAGCGTGCAAACTTGATTGTGTGAATCACTTAGCGGACATGCACTGAAATCAACAAATCTTGGCAGTCAATATTAATAACGGCATGCTGGCTGACTATGTGACACTCTGACTTTGTTATGGAGGCACTCTGATTATGTTATGGGGCTATTTTGGCTGTGTTTATATAGGAACTCAGACTTGCTGTAGGGGCATTCTAGCTGGTACTGTGTAAGAGCCTCAACTTTTGTCATTTCGGCACTCAGGTTCTGTTATGGGGACATTCTAGCTGGCACTGTTAAATATTACATTTTTTTTTTTTAATTTAGGCTCTCTGGTTCGGGTATGTGCACACTCTGAATAACATTTAAAGGGGTTGTCCCACAAAAAAATATTACCCTTTTTTCAAACACCTGGATCTGAATACTTTTGTAATGGCAAGTAATTAAAAATTTTGTATAGCCACTGAGTTATTCAATAACATGTATCTGTATAGCGCCACTTAATTTCTCATTTCTTTGTCCGGCTCACTGAGAAGGCCGCACATGCTCAGTTTCATCCTTCATCTGCCTCCTGAGCTGTTATAGGGAGAGCATGGACACGCCCCTGAGCTGTGATAGGGAGAGCATGGACACGCCCCTGAGCTGCAGCAGAAAAGACACTCCCCTGAGCTGCAGCAGAAAAGACACGCCCCCTGAGCTGCAGCAGAAAAGACCCTCCCCTGAGCTGCCAGCTTGATATAAATCTAGCAGAGCAATGAATGTGGAGATCTCTGGATCCATGTGAGGTACAGGGCTGGTTCTAGCTTTGTTGGAAAGAGACTGCCATGTTCTATATGACGTCTGATTTTCATTTTTTACATTAGTCATAACATAGTGGGCACTCTTGTTAGTATTGTTTGATAGGCACTCCAGCTTTGTTAGATGGGCACTCTGGCCAGCACTGTTCTGGGAGCACTGGCTGGCACTGCTAGGCGGCATTCTTGCTGGCCCTATTACACAATACTGAGACTTTTGCACTCTGGTTCTTTTATGTTACCAATCTGACCAGCACTGCTATGGTGGCATTCTAGCTGGTAGTATTTCATGACATTCATGCTTTGTCTGGTTCTGCTACCTGTCTGAGTAGGAATGTTATGGAGGCACTCTAGCTGGTACTGTTAGATGGATATCCAGGCATTATCTGGGCACTCTGACTAGCACTGTTTTAGGGGCACTATGGCTGGCACTGTTAGATGGGTATCCTGGCATTATGTATGCACTCTTGCTAGCACTGTTATGGAGGCACTCGGTCTGGTACTGTTATGGGTATCCTGGCATTATGTATGCACTCTTGCTAGCACTGTTATGGAGGCACTCTAGTTGGCACCGTTAAATGGGTATTCTGGCATTATGTGGGCGCTCTGGCTAGAACTGTTAGATGGTGTCTTGGCATTATGTGGGCACTCTGCCTAGCATTGTTATGAAGGCACTCTGGCTTGCACTGTTAAATCAGTATCCTGGCATTATGTGGGCACTCTGGCTAGCACTGTTATGGAGGCACTCTAGCTGGCACTGTTAGATGGGTATCCTGGCATTATGTGGGCACTCTGGCTAGCACTGTTATGAAGGCACTCTAGCTGTCACTGTTAGATGGGTATCCTGGCATTATGTGGGCACTCTGGCTAGCACTGTCATGAAGGCACTCTAGCTGGCACTGTTAGATGGGTATCCTGGCATTTTGTGGGCACTCTGGCTTGCACTGTTAGATGTCTGTCTTGGCATTACATGGGCACTCTGACTTGCACTGTTAGATTAGTATCCTTGTATTATGTTTGCAGTCTGGCTGGCAGTGTTAGAAGCGCACTCTGGCTTTGTTATGGGGGCACTCTACTAACTAGGGTGTGGTCTCCCTGGACGCTTTTCATAAATGTAATTATTCTGATCGTACAATCTGCCATGATGTAATGCAGTGCGCCTATGAAGTTGGGTGGCGGTTGTGGCTGAACTCCTGCGTCCAGACAGCATCACCTCTGCCCCTTACCTTCCAGGACAAGATGTGACAGTGACGGCAGAACTGCAGCGTGTCCCCATACTGCTCTCTTCTGGGGTAACACCGGACCAGTTTGAAGTACATCTTCTTCCAATCAAGGTGCCCCTTATCTGACATGATGAGCCTCTTACGTATCTACAAATAACAGGGCAAAATGTATCAGGAAACATCTTAGAGTAGTATTGTATTATATTAATGTATTATATTTATTATATAGGGTCGGATTCCTCTCTGATCACATTCTATGGGCATAGATTTCATTAAAAGGGTTGTGCCACGAAAAATAGTCTACATTTTTCAAACCAGCCCCTGGATCTGAATACTTTTGTAATTGCATGTAACTAAAAAAAATTGCATAGCCCCTGAGTTATTTAATTTAATCTATCTGTATAGCGCCACCTGCTGTTTGTTCATTTCCATATTTCCATGTCCACCTCAGTAACAGGAGTCAGGTGGTCGCACATGCCCAGTTCCATCTTTCAGCTGCCCCTAGCTCTGTTTACTGTTAGCAGCTGTGACAGTTAGGTCCCTTTCACACGGGCGAGTTTTCCGCGCGGGTGCAATGCGTGATGTGAACGCATTGCACCCGCACTGATTCCTGACCCATTCATTTCAATGGGGCTGTGTACATGAGCGTTTTTTTTCACGCATCACTTGTGCGTTGCGTTAAAATCGCAGCATGTTCTATATTCTGCGTTTTTCACGCAGCCCTAGCCCCATAGAAGTGAATGGGGCTGCGTGAAAAACGCATTGCATCCCCAAGCAAGTGCGGGTGCGTTGCGTTTTTCACTGATGGTTGCTAGGAGATGTTGTTTGTAAACCTTCAGTTTTTTATCACGCGCGTGAAAAACGCATCAAAACGCATTGCACCCGCGCGGAAAAAACTGAACAACTGAACGCAATCGCAGGCAAAACTGAATGGCTTTGCCTGTGAAATCGCACAGTTTTCACTGAACACATCCGCAACGCATCCGGACCTAATCCGGACACGCTCGTGTGAAAGAGGCCTAATGGTTTTGCCTGCAAAATCCCACAGTTTTCACTGAACGCATCGCAACGCATCCGGACCTAATCCGGACATGCTCGTGTGAAAGAGGCCTTATAGGGAGAGAGCTGCAGCAGAGAGGACACACCGCCTGAGCTGTGATAGGGAGAGTGCTGCAGCAAGAAGGACATGTGCTTTGATGGGTACATTTTTTCCGGAGCAGGCGGTGTAAACTGAGCGTTAATGAGGACGCGGTGTCTGGGGAGACTTCATCGTGGATCAGGACACCGCAGCTATTGTAACGAGGGAAGGAACGCTGTGACTGGCGGACAGAAGGTGTTTTGTGCCGGCGGATAGAGTTACCTGCCGCTCGGTAAAGTGATACTGACAGAGCTTTTTCCACAACAGACGGTCCTCGCTGAGAACCTGCAGCTCGGAGGACACTTGGCCCAGGCACACGATATCCCTGCCGTCCGCCAACCTCTGCATGATGTTCAGTTGGAGACACAAGGGCAGATCTGTTAGGGTCATTCCTTTACCCACGGGCTGAAGACGGAAGAGACAATGGATGAGGACACCGCACTGCCATCTCAGATTCTAAGACAAAGCGCTGCTTCTAGTCACATTTCACAGATGAAAGCTACTGAGAAAGTTGGCAGATACTTTGTTATAGGGTTTCTGTGTTGATCTATCTCATATCTATCTATCTATCTATCTATCTATCTCTATCTATCTATCTTATATCTATTATCTTTCTATCTATCTATCTCATATCTATCTATCTATCTAATATATATCTATCTATCTCTCTCATATCTATTTATCTATATATATATCTTCAGTATCTATCTCATGTCTATCTCTCTATCTATCTCATATCTATCTATCTATCTATCTATCTCTCATATATCTCTATCTCATATCTATTATCTATCTATCTTATACCTATCCATCTCATATCTATCTATTATCTACAGTATCTATCTATCTATCTATCTATCTATCTCTCTCATATCTATCTATCTATATATCTATCTACAGTATCTATCTCATATCTATCTATCTCTCTATCTATCTTATATCTATCTATCTATCTATCTAATATCTATCTATGTATCTTATATCTATCTATCTTATATCTATCTATTATCTACAGTATCTATCTATCTCTCCTATCTATCTATCTCTCTATCTATCCCATATCTATCTATCTATCTATCATATCTCTCATATCTATCTATCTATCTATCTATCTATCTCTCTCATATCTATCTACAGTATCTATCTCATATCTATCTATCTCTCTATCTATCTCATATCTATCTATCTATCTATCTATCTATCTATCTATCTATCTATCTATCTATCTATCTCATATCTATCTATATCTATCTCTCTCATATCTATCTATCTATCTATCTATCTACAGTATCTATCTCATATCTATCTATCTCTCTATCTATCTCATATCTATCTATCTCATATCTATCTATCTACCATATTTTAGTATCTCCATCTTACCCGGGTGATCTGGATGTTGTTGAGCAGCTGCTGCCAGTCCAGGATGGCCTCCATTCTGTGAACCCAGAAGTTAATGTTGCCCACCAGGACAGACTTGCCCACCCCCTGCACCAGTGTGCACAGTGACGTGTACAGGGTCTGCAGCAATTCCTTGATAAGACGAATGTTCTGCTGATCTTCAAGAACTGCCATGAAATAAGGGCATAAGATTTAGTATTCGAGGAAATGTAACTTCTTCCTCCAGTAGGAGCTCCTGACGTAATGTAAGTCTCCTACAGGTCAGTCCTGTCACTAGGGGGTAGACCTCCTGTAGGCACCTGGCAAAAGTTTAGGCTAAGAGGAATTGTAGGTAAGCCCATGTGAGCGCCACAGCTTGGACACCAGGCTGATACATTTTACCTGCACTGATACACTGTACCAAACTGTCTACAAAGTCTGTTTGGATTTCCAATGAAAAAATGTTTGCATTCATTGACAGCAAACAGATATCTTAGAATGTTAATTCATGTTGCAGTGATAATGCATTCACCCAGGGTTTCTCTGGGTTAAAAATTCTATATTCAGATTCCGCCCTGTGAAATTCTGAATTAATAGGAAGGGGTCCTGATTCAGGATCTCCACCTTTCAGCCAGCGTAGAGAGCGTCCATCGCACTGGAGGACCCGGCACATCCTTTTTAATGAGCACTACTGTACAGTATGTAATGCTTATTTTCACCTGCGGGGGCACTGCAGGGGAATTGAACACTTGCTGATGGTTTCCCTGAAGATGACGTAAAATCGTCTGCGATCGTTTGCCCGCTTTCAGGCTGATCGACCTGTTATATCATCGTCACCGATCGGCATTCGATGATTGGCTCATTGCATTGTCGATTGGCGCTCGTTTCAGCCCGGCGGGATTCCCGGCAGATATTGTGCCCGTACCTTTCAGCACCACCTTCTCCAGTATGTTCATGTAATTCTTCTGGGCGATGCCGCTCAGGGACGTCAGCTGGGACTTAGCAATCAGTTCTAAGAGCTGAAGAGAGAGAAGAAATATTAAAAAATATCACAAACGTAAAAATTACCATCTAATCAACAGAAATACACCAGTTGCTATGGGTTACAGCTGGGAGAACAGGGTGACAACCAGTGTGACCACCGTTACAGAGCCAACAAGAGTTGTCAGTAGAGATGAACCAAGTTTTGAAAAATTTGTGTTTGTTGAATCTCGACAAGAAATTCAATTTGTTACAAATTACTTCTTCACGAATCGCGTTCTATTGTATGTAGCGGGTGCAATGACGGGGAACGGCGATTGCGTCGCCCCCTGTCATTTAACCCCTCAGATGCCACGTTTAATGCTGATTGCGGCATCTGTGACTCACATTAAGCCTTTCAGGGGTTAAAAAAAAAATTATACTTGCCTCATCCACTTGCTCACCATCTACACCCATCTTGAAGAAAACCAGCCAAAGGATCTGCGTTGAGCATAATGACGTCACCACATGATCACGCTGGGCGCGCGCGGTGATGTCATCACTGATGATGTCACTGCACGCACAGCGTGATCACATGGTGAGATCATCACACTCACTGCAGGTCATTTGGCGGGTTTTCTTCAATCAAGACGGAAGCGGACGGCCTCTCCGCGAGCAAGTGGATGAGGTGAGTATAATTTTTTTTATTTTCAGCCACCATTTTAGGAAAAATTGATTCATTACCATAAAGCGCGACGAAATACAGCTTCTTGACAAATCAAATTTTGCCTGAAATTCGGAGCGAAGTCGACTTTAGATACTTCGATTCGTGCAACACTAGTGGTCACATATGCAGCGATCCATTCCGCATGTTGCGGTACAGCTAGGGAAAGCTAACTGACAACTCATGCAACACTGTAATGGTGGCCAATTTGGTTGTCACCCAGTTTTCCAAGCAAGACATATAAGAAAAAGCGGAAAATACATTTAATAAATTATGTTTTTTATTTTATTTTAGGGGAAAATGCTTTTTAAGAGGGCATTACCATCCACAGGATATGGCGTAAATGCCTGGTAAGTGAAGGTCCTACCTTCGGGACCCTCAATTATCAATAAGACAGAGGATGAAATAGTTTACATTCCCTATCGAAATCAATGCTTGCCTCTCCCCCCCCCCCTTTCCCGAGGTTCAACTGATCTCATTCAAAGAGCACCTTTCAGCAGGATCAACCCCATTGAGACAGACACACTGCCTGGTAGGGTTCATTCTGCTGATAAGAATGATACCTGTCTTGTAACAATCGGTTGTGGCGTTCCTGAGAAAAAAGACTTTGATTCTTTATACAAATGAGGACTTCAGGGCACAGAGGGGTGGAGTCTATCCCCTCAGTGCTCCTCCTCTTTCCAGTGCTGGCCACACCTCTCGGTGCACTGAAGCCCTCGTTGGTATGAAGAATAAAGGTCTTTTTTCTCAGGAACGCTGCCTCCGATTTTTACAAGACAGGTATCATTTTAATCAGCAGGATGAACCCTTCCAGGCAGTATATCTGGTTTATTAGGGTTGATCCTATTGACAAATGCCTTTTAAGGTGGACATAGACAGAGTTTATCTCAATTTTCGGGGTAACATCTTCTTATGATTGCACATTCCACCCCTTGAGTACCCTACCCTTCCTTGTTCCCCAAAGCACAAAGGGCCCTGGCATGGCCCCAAGTTTACCTTTGTGCTAGAAAAAGGCTTCCAACATGTCGGATGATATTAAGCAACTTATTCCCAGTGAACCTTATGCGATCGTGTGGCACAACACTGGGACATGGCACCAGGACTATACACACTGCGGTAGGACACAGGGAGGGACGTGTCGGACTCTATTATTTACTACTGAAAGTCCCTGAGATAACGGCGTGGGTGCCTGGCACGGCCTAAAATCACATGGAAAATAGTTCCGTTACGAGAGGCTCAGCTCCTGTGTGCACCTGGCGCCCCATCACCAAGTGTCGTCCACCTGCAGCCGTCACTCTGCACAGTCACACGCATGTGACTTGTCACTGGGACACCAGCAGCGTGACTCAGTGCACGATCAGGTTCCATTTCCATTGCACAAGCCAGTACAAGTCTTCCCTCCAGGGGCGGTCAGCTGTCCATCCCCCTGGCTACCCACCAGCATGAAATTTAAAAAAAAAAAATGTCTTTGTCTTACAGTTGCGGTGCCCAAACAAGCAAAAAACATTCCCTATGGGTTGTCAGCGACCAGATTTGTGACTGACACCAGAGAACACAAGCACAACCTTGGGGACAACCTGTGGATGTCAGATCTTAGAAGTGGGGCCCGCACCTGTCAGGATCCTGTGGATAAAGAGGAGCTGTGTTTGTCAATAGTTCTGCTGTTCCTCTGTTATACCTACTGGAACTGTATAAATAAATTGACAAATGGGTGTTCCCATTCATCCTTCTGATGAGGGGTGTCCACACAGAGTCTGATACTGTCAAATCAGTGCTGGCAGTCTTGCTGCATAGGGACGTGCCCTATGGACGAGGGGAATGACGTTGCCCAGCTGTCAGGCATCCATTTCCAGGAGGAATAACAGAGGGACGGCACAAAGCAGAGCTCCAAGAGAACCCTGTTAGTTCATGGGGAATACAAGTATTTAATAATGCAGACGGGTTAGGAGAGTGGACAGCGCTCTTCTTGGAGAGGATGATGGCCGTTTTATTATAGCCTGAGGTGCGATGAGATATTGATGGATTCGTTCTGGCTTCTAGATTAATGAGGTGGACAGTGGACAGGCTCGTGGATCGCACTGGATTGATGATTCATCCTCTCAGCTTCGTCAGTCAAAAAAGTACAATTTTTTTTACATTTTTTGCACAGATGTTTTCCCCAGTGCCATGGGGATTAATATGGGGAACTGGCATAGAGTCATGTAGTCAATTCCTGTTTCCTCAGCCTCGGGGTGGACAGAGTGCTGGTATCTCTGCAGTTCAGAAACGGCTTCACCTTAAAGGGGTTGTGCAGGATTAGAAAAATATGGCTGCCTTTCACTTATGACAGCGCCACACCTGTCCACAGGTTGTGTCCGGTACTGCAACTCAGAGACACTGACTTCATTAAGAAAATGTGTGTTTTGCATGATGGTACTTTTTAAAGGGGGTTTTCTGGGAGTAGAATATTGATGGTCTAGCCTCAGGATAGGTCATAAATATCTGATTGGTGGGGGTCCGACTCCCAACACCTCCACCCCTTCGATCAGCTGTTTGAAGAGGCTGCAGTGCTCCGCGCTGCAGCCTCCTCACAGCATATCAAGCACAGTGCCGTACATTTTATAGTGGTTGTGTTTGGTATTGCAGTCTAGGTCCATTCAATTGAGTCACTGGTCTAGAAAGAGGCCGCAGCACTCACTGTAGAACCACAGCGTCTTCAAACCGCTGGGGTGTCAGGTGTCAGACCCCCACAGATCAGATATTGGTAACCTCGCCTGAGGATACGCCATCAAAGTTCTGCTCATGGAAGACCCCTTTAATGTAAGATTATTATCTGCCTCTTAAAGGGGTTATCCAACCCCTATAATGACCCCATCAATGCCCGGCCGCCTCATATAGGTTATAGTTACACCGCTCCGTGGCACCAGCGTCACTCATGATCCCCGCACGGCCTTCGCTGGATGCTAGGGAGGCCCGTCCTCTTCGCAGCCGGCTATTGGCCCCCACCCGCCCCACCGTCACCAGATGTGTGGATCCGCTCGATGGGGAGATGCAGCAGGCGGCCATGTGGGGGTTAAGAGCCAATGCCGGTGCCAGGAAGCAGGGTAAGTATAACCTGTATGAGGTGCCCGGTCATTGGGGGAGTCATTATAGAGGTTGGATAACCCCTTTAAAGGGTTTCTGTCACCTGAATAATGGGTATTAAGCTGGCTGACATTAGCGATGTGCTAATGTCAGCTGAACATAACTATATTAGTGCCATCTCACTGCCTGTTATTGAGAAAAACGAACTTTTATGATTTGCTAATTAGCCTTTAGGAGCGAGGGAGGGGGGGGGGGCTTTGCCCCTGCTCCTAGAGGCTCCATTCTCCCACCTCTGGCAATGCCCTGCTTCACTAGATTGACAGGACCAGGCAGCGTTGGTCTCCTACCTCTGGCCCTGTCTGCAGTGTAAATCTCGCGCCTGCGCCGTATACTGAACGGGACGGTGCAGTGAGCGAAGGGCGCTCACTGGCTGCCAGCTTCCTCCTTGCGCCTGCGCCAAATACTGAACGGCACGAGATCTCCCTAGCGCACAGGTGAACACTGCCTGGCCCTGTCAAACTATTGAAGCAGGGCGTGGCCAGAGGTGGGAGAACGGAGCCTCTAGGAGCAGGGGCAACTCTATGGGTCCTTCTCTACTCTATGTAAACCTCATAGCTCAGCTCTTCCTTAGGTGGATCTTGACTGCTGTTCCTTAAAGGGTTTGTATAAGGGATAGGTACAGTGCATCTGATTGGTGGGGGTCCAAGTGCTGGGGCCAATTGGGGTCCTGAGTTCACCAAATTGAATGGAGAGGGACTCAAGCATTCATTCTCTTAGTGTATATCTCGGGACAACCCCCTTAATCAGAATAGAGCTGCAGTCAAATGACAGCTGTTCCTTCTCCTCACACAAATGGGTCAGTTCATAACGAGACTACCCAGGGAGGACACTAGTAAGTCTCATCTCCTAAAACCAAGCTCTACCCATATCACGGGTTCAGATCTTCCATAGATATAGTATGTTCTCCTCATCTTGGTGTAGATTTCCCCCTGGGTCTTAGGTTTCCTCCCAAAATCCAAAAACAAACTGATAAGGTAATTGGCTCCAGTGCGAGATCAGATGGTGATACTTGACGACATTTTGGAATTTTTTGGGAAGAAGACATATTTTCACTATGGCCGCACACAAAGGGCAGCCAAGGAGACAAAGCAAGTAGGAGAAGGCCTTCTTCTGCCGGCCAGCCAGGGCATGGCGATGTGATTTGTAGCCCGTCCGGCGCGGCTGCCAGGACACATGGGATTCTTGTTATTGAGATGAATACACAAAGCGTCTGGTTACTCAGTGCAATTACACAGATGCTCCTAGGATGGCACACGTGCCACCGTGCCTGCCAAGACCAAGGTAAATATTATTATGGAAAATGCCGGGCAAAATAATGGTCGCCCCTGGTTTATAATGGAGGCTGCTTGGACAATGGAATAGTCAACAAACTCCTCATTTAGTTGATTTTTTGCTAGGGCGACTTCAGGATATGCCCCATCTGCTCCTCAGTCCCCATAATGCATACTGGCAGGCACTGGTGTAACTATACGGGGGCAGAGATTACCCGTTGGACCCAGTTCCTGGTCCCTGAGGTGTCCACCACCTTTCTGCATATAAAGACATCAGTTTTGTAAGTGGAGGTGCCCTGTTATAGATTCTGCACTGGGGCTCAGGTTAGTGACGCCTCTGCTGGCATAAGACATTTTTTATTTATGAATTTTTTTGGATGGATACTTACTCGTACTACATAATTGAACCTCCGGGAATCCAAGATGGCAGTGGAGAAATCCAAGCAGTTGAAAGCTTCACCCAGAGTGCAGTACCCATGACGCTGTAGAAACAGAGAAGACTTTGGAAATTCCTGGACTGTCCCGTATTCCACCATTAGGGCTCATGCACATGAACGTATTTTTTGTCTGTGTCCGTATCGTTTATATTTGCGGTACGTATGTGGAACATTTATTTCAATGGGGCCACAAAAAAAAGGGCTCCATGTGCATTCTGTATCCATATGTCCGCAAGTCCGTCCCGCAAAAAAATAGATCATGTTTGCTTTGTGGACAGGCATTGTTACAATGGATCCGCCCAAAAAAAAATCTGTTATTTTTTCTGATCAGTGCTTTCCGGACCGTAAAATAGATATGGTCGTGTGCATGAGCCCTTAATTTGTAACCTCCGCTTGTCTACTTTCCTTTACATATGTAATGACACTGTCCTGTGTTGTCCAGCACTCAATCATAATCAAAGGGCAGGTCACTGCCTTCCACAAAATCAACATACTCCTCTCTTGTTGGTGCCATCACTCCCATAAGCTTGTTGGCATCATATTTAATTCCCACCTACTTCATGACATTTCTCTTGTCATAGCCTAGCCCTCAATCACATCATTGGGCAGGTCACTGCCTTCCACAAAATCAACACACTCCTCTCCTTTTGAAGTTATGATTCCAATTATCTACTAGGCCAGGAAGGGAACTACTGCTGTAGCAGGGCTGCTATAGGAATGACAGTAGCATGGGGGCCCAGGCATTTAGGTCTGCCCGTACACACACAGTAATAACGATTACCACCATATGGGTGTGTCAAGGTGAGGCCGGGGCCCGGAATGGAAGTCTATCATCCATTATGTCCTGGGTCTCATTCCATGGCCTGTCCTCTCTCCAGCGGGTGCAGTTCAGTGCCATCATCATGCCCGCTCTCTACTGTGAGGGGGCATTAAAGAGGCATAACTACTATGTGAGGACACTAAGAGGGCATTCAAAAATTTGCTATGGGGCCCAGATTTTTCTAGTTAAGGCTACTATATTTGTAAACCCACAATTTAAGATGCTCAAGGTATCCCCTGTAGCCCTCTTCTCTCCAATATAACCAAGTCATTGGATGGGTCACTGCCTCCCACAAAATGAATCTGCAAACTAGTCTTTCCTTAAAGCATTCGCAAAAGTCACTGTCTCCTATATGATCAGCACACTTCTCTCCTGCTGCTTTCATTTTTCTTTTTATCTTGATGGCTATGAATTGTATCTCCGCCTATATCACGACACTGCCCCTTTTACATGCTGCATTGTCCTCACTAGAATAATCATGTGGTCAGGTCACTGCCTCCCATAAGATCAGTACACTCTTCTCCTGCTGCTATCATCACGCCTATGATACAATTAGCCACAGAGTTTTCTATCCACACCAACTTCATGCCATGGTTCCTGCCACCTGCACCATAGTCCTCCTCCTCTCTAATTACTTTAGTAACTAGTCACTGCTCCTTACAAAATCAGCACACTCCACTTCTGCTGTTATCACACATCCTGACTGCAGGGTGCCCTGTCCAGTTCTATGTCTGGTATTACAAGGAGTAGATAAATGGTGAATACCATGATGATCGGGGTCTGTGCAGGTCCAGCAATCCTGTTCTTACCTCTTTGGTGCTACCTTTGTGCACATAGATCCACTTCTCCTGGTAGAAATCTGTTTGAGAAAGAAAATAAAGTCATATAAAGCTGAATGTACATTCTGCATCCTATACACTGCAGTATAATGGTCATGTATCAGTCCTATACACTGCAGTATAATGGTCATGTATCAGTCCTATACACTGCAGTATAATGGTCATGTATCAGTCCTATACACTGCAGTATAATGGTCATGTATCAGTCCTATACACTGCAGTATAATGGTCATGTATCAGTCCTATACACTGCAGTATAATGGTCATGTATCAGTCCTATACACTGCAGTATAATGGTCATGTATCAGTCCTATACACTGCAGTATAATGGTCATGTATCAGTCCTATACACTGCAGTATAATGGTCATGTATCAGTCCTATACACTGCAGTATAATGGTCATGTATCAGTCCTATACACTGCAGTATAATGGTCATGTATCAGTCCTATACACTGCAGTATAATGGTCATGTATCAGTCCTATACACTGCAGTATAATGGTCATGTATCAGTCCTATACACTGCAGTATAATGGTCATGTATCAGTCCTATACACTGCAGTATAATGGTCATGTATCAGTCCTATACACTGCGGTATAATGGTCATGTATCAGTCCTATGCACTGCAGTATAATGGTCATGTATCAGTCCTATACACTGCGGTATAATGGTCATGTATCAGTCCTATACACTGCGGTATAATGGTTATGTATCAGTCACTTACATTGTGTCTTTGTATTGTTGTTGAGGAAGTCTTTCTTTCTCTTCTTGGCGGCGATGTCGTAGTTGTGGTTAGTAATGAGGTTCTCCTTATTGTTCTCCACATTGTTCTCCACATGGCAATAGCTGGAAAGACACAGAGATCATCTGTCAGATCGGACCATATACAAGACAATATGGAGGATGGGGGGGGGGGGGCACATGTTGTAGGTTAATAGAGTATGAAGGCGGTCGTCCCTCCATAATTTCTTAAATGTTTGATTACAGGGATCCCCACTGATCATGAGAACTGGGGCCCCCCCGAGTCCCCCCATGATGTGAAGCTGCTACTTCCTAATCTACCCTTGTACTTGCTTCAAATAGCATGCCGATCCTCACAGTTTTCAAGACTTCTGCTTGCTGTCGGTGAATGGAAACATTCACGTAGGCTGATCTTAGCGTATTTTATATGTTTCTGCGCAGGACCTCCTAGTTTTTAGGGGACTGGAGAGGTGAGAGCACACACAGCGCTTGTTTCCGTAAGCTAAAAAGCACTGTCCCTTTAAATCCTCCGGTATGCTGTGGATCCTGGAGCGCTGGCATAGTGCCAGGGGCGCTCTATGGGTACGAAATACTGCAATCTGTAATAGCTTGCAATGACTCGCAGCACAGGAATGCAGGGCAGTAATAATGCATGGTTATACCAGACAAGCCTCGACCTGCCGGTGTAGCAGAGCTGAGTCAGTGACAGATTGCTGCTTTCTTGCTGATTTAAAGAGACAGTATGACAAATCTAATAGTTGCATCTCCTGCCCAAAATTTGCAAGCTTTTGGGGGGATGCAACCAGATGCTGCTTATCTATCCCCTATAGGGCCTCCTAAAGGGATATGTACCAACAGGCACCAGTACCACTGACTGGGGGCAAACCCAGCGGCATAATGATAGGGGCTGAGGAGCTAGCAATCACATCTTGCTCTTGTGTCTGAGGCGGCTTAGTGTCCCCACTGCCCCTTTGGGGTCCTTGTACAGTTTTTGCATCGGGACCCCAGATAGTTCTAGTTCTCCCGGCAAGTTGTTGCAAAACCCTAAGTATTATTATGTACGATGCCTTTAGATAAATAGAAATAACGTAATAAATATGGAGATTCCCTTTAAATAATAAATAAATAAATAAATAAACAATTACTGCGAATACAGTCCTAAAAAGGATCCTTTCTTTACAGCGGCATGGGGGCCAACAACCGCACTCTTGCCGTGCACATGAATTCTTCTGTTATTCCGAATATTGCCCAACAATAGGTTACATAATAGAGGGAACTATATGTCAGAGCCAGATGGATTCCTGAAAGGATTACACATCCCTCACATAAAGCAAATTCTGTGGTGCGGCCTGAGGGACACCCCTAATTTTCAAATGGTTTATCCCTTCTCTTGTAACAAGGCCAATAGCACTAGGAGGCAGATCCACTACATCACAAAGAATGGGGGGCCACAGACGAAACTGCATCTTTTTTAGGTTTAGTGCATGTATTTAATATGAACCCTGTTGGTAAAACTCCCATTATGCACCCCGCTGCCTTATTCTGCTGTGCCGCCAATGTAAATATGGTAACCAACAGCCAACCTGTAATTCTAGAATTATATTCATGAAACAGTAAGCTCAGGATGAGTAGCATGATAGACCTTTCCTGTATAGGGGAAAGCTCGGCTCTGCGATTTATAGGTGGAAACACATAGGATCAGAGTTGGCATGAAATTAGTTATAAAGTTAAAAAAAAAAACATGGCTCCTTTCTTACAGCGCCACCACTGTCCACAGGCTGTGTCTGGTATTGCAGCTTATTTTCACTTAAAGGGGTTTTCCGAGAGTTTTTTACTTTAGTTTTTTTCCAAAGGATAGGTCATCAGTATCTGGTGTGGGTTTGACACCCGGGACCCCTGCTGAGCAGCTGTTTAATGCTCACAGTAGCACAGCGGCCTCTTCTCAGCAAACCAAGCACAGCGCCCTAGATAGTACAGTGGCCATGCATGGTATTGCAGCTCAGCCCCATTCACTTCAATGGGGTCGAGCTGCGCCTGGGCCATGTGACCGATGAACGTGACGTCACGTGGCCTAGACTGAGCTGCGAGAAAGCGGCAGTGCTGCTGCAAGTGCCGGTGCCTTCTCGGGTGTCGGACCCCCACCAATCAGATACTGATGACCTTTCCAGAGGATAGTATTCAGTATCAGTATTTAGGTCTTGAAAAAACCCGTTTAAGTGAATGAGACGACATCAGGAATGTATCACTGCCTAGGGGAGGGATGGGCAAACTGCGGCTCTCCAGCTGTTGTAAAACTACAACTCCCACCATGCCCTGCTGTAGGCTGATAGCTGTAGCCAGACTGGGCATGCTGGGAGTTGTAGTTTTGCAACAGCTGGAGAGCCGTAGTTTGCCCATCACTAGCCTAGGGTATATATCATTCGGGCACCTAGGAAAGCTGGGTGAGCGCTGGGACGGCAGCCGTAGTGGTTGTCACCCAGCTTTCCTAGTAAAAAGGACTTTTATTAAGCGGAAAGTTTGTCATTGTCACATGTCACCTCCTACACAACACAAAGGCAGGTCACCAGAGGCAAGGACTGCCAGGAGGATCAACCCTAGGCACTGAGGTCTATAGATATCATGTAGTGTGGCCAGAAAGTGACGTATCTAAAGACATTCAGCCGGTCGTAGTCCCGCTGTGCTGGCTGTACAATGATGGGAGTTATGACTGTAGTTTCCCTATGGAAAACTATACCCACTGCTGCAAAAAAAATCAGTCATGGCCAGCTCCATGCTGAGAGTTGTAGTTTTACAACAACTGAATAGCCCACTACTGCTCTCTAATAAAGGGAAGTAAGCAACCAATCAGAGCTCAGCTTTCATTTCTTAAACTGCTGCCAACGCGGCCGGTGTGGGGCAGATTGCATACATGAGGCCCCGTATCCCCTGCCAGAGCCTTCCTCCGTACATGACATGGCGCTAATGATTTACAGGGTGTTTTCTGGCATTATATAACTGTAATAATCACTGCATAAAGAAACATTCCGAAACGTTTTCACATAGTTCATGTTTCAAGATCTCTGCGTTTGTCAGCGAATGGAAACATTCTTGCTTGCATCCACAATCTAAACTGGTACAGATCGAATGTTTTTTTTTAAAGCTGAGGTTTTGTGACCCTTGTATCCAGTCTAGACAATCCTCTGCGATTGGACTCCATGCTAACTGCGCTGACACATTGTAGCAAACTATCAGGACGGGAAGGAGAAGTGTTCTGCTGATGGAGTCAGTTTAGAATATGTACATGTCCATAAAGGATCCTGAGAGCCGCTATAGAGCCACTTCTGCTGCTGTGAAACTACAACTCCCAGCATGCACAATTGCCTGGCTGTACTTGTAACTCCCATAGAAGTGAAAGGAGGGTTCTGGGAGTTGTAGTTCCCGAACAGCTGGAGTGCCAGAGGTTGCTGCTCTATAATACAGTTTACTGTATACCCATTTCTGTGATTTCCCTGACCCCAAGAGCTTGCAATCTAAATGACGTTCCTGTTTTATTTGATCATGGCGGGTTATGGTCGACTCGTTGGGATATAGCATTGTCCTAAATGGGAATACATTGTCATTAAAGGGGTATTCTGGTTATAGAAAGCTAAATAAGACCCCCCCCCCCCCCAAATCTGAGGGGATAGAGGATAAGTTTCTATAAGCGGAATACCCCTTTAATGGGACTTTCACCGTAGTTCTATATATCGCATGGGGATTGTTGGCACAGGGGTCCGGCAGCGTTTCATCATAGACTAAGGTATGTTATGTGAGCCGAGGACACTGTTTATAAAGGATGTCGTAAATTATACGTATATTCTCTTCAATGAAAACATTTGCGCAATGTCAGCGCTGCTCTCATACGTTCCAGAGCCCCCGTCCCTGTGCATCGTCACCGCATACAGCGCGCACACACAGTATACAGGGTGACAACAGCTGCCAACCATTCTGGGCAATGTCACCCTGCGGGCGCTGTGGCGGGCATTCTGCCAGTGGTCGCTCTACCGCCACCTGCAGGGCATCAGTGGGCATTGCAGGTCACATGCTTTTTCTGAAGGGAAACAAAAACAACATAGCCGGGATCACAGGGAAGAAACAGATCTCTAGAAATCTCGGGCGGCCAAGTCACTGTTTACATCGCCTTATTATAGCTCAGCCGCGCTCTGGAGGCGGCCGTCACTACCTGCCCCATCAGCATCCCTCTACAAATAGCAGGGGATGGCGACAACGGCTCGCGTTCCCGAACGTGACCCTGGCTGAGGATGTTGAGACTTGTAGTTGGAAGAGTCGCAGGTCATCCTCATTAGACATTCTGCTGCTGCGCTGATACAATGTAACTGCATTGCACCAAACTAATCTCATCTCCTCTCCAACCTGTGGCTCTCCAGCTGTTGCAAAACTACAACTCCCAGCAGGCTCTATGCCTAATACAGCCCTTCTAGATGACATGCGATGTACTCCAGGCGTTATTTTTGTACAATCTAGATTGTAAGCTCTTAGGAGCGCCATGGAAAGAGCGATCCCTCTGCATGATGTAGGACAATTGATGACTAGACGACTATTAGATGTAGCAGAGCTAAGTAGCGTCATCTTTATCGGATGTCACAGAACGAGGATTACCAGAGGCAGCAGAGCTGTGTGTGTTGTTTGTTGTCTTACGTAATACACGAACAACGCAGCTCGTTAGAGATGGATTACAAATCCAGCTCTGCTACATCTATGCCCTTGACTATCTACAGAGTCCGGCGTAGATAATCCACCTCTTATAGATGGGATTTCTGCATTGGAAGGATCGTATTTGTCATTACTGACCTGTCGATGTCGCCGACAAAGTTACTGTGTTCCTCCAGGAACCGTTTCCAGCCGTCGTCCGTTTTCACCCAGTTCTGGCCGGGAGACCTCCAGTCCTGTCCTAGGAAAGGCATGGTCCTGTGTGCTGGGAGCTATTGTCCTGGGTATCAGCCGCTCTGCTGCGCTGGCACTGTTCTCTCTGCTGTTCCCAGCCTCTTCTATGCTATTTATAGGGCAGGCTTTGTTGCCGGAAGTCCCGGGCCCGGCCTCCGACTCTGACATGTGGCTTTGTTTATACCTCAGCTTTGTTATTGCAAAATTGGAAACTCAATCTGTAGGCTGCATCCTGAGAGCAACAGCTGCAGCTTCGTCACATTGTAGCGGGCACTCTAACCGGCCATCACTCCCCGATGTTCCCCTAATTGTGGGGTTTACATGGAACTGTAACATTAACCCTTGTACGCTGGTAAACAGGAACATAATCGCAGTATCACATGTGTCAGCGCTCGGATTGCTGCGAGGACGGCTGTTTGGAGGACGTAGCAGGGCTCTCATTACGAACAGCACATAATAGTGTTTTCTGTACATGCATTTTCTAATGTTCTTTACGTTTTCATTATTCACCATTTTCAAGATCTCTGCTTGCTGTCAGTAAGGCCCCTTTCACATCTGCGTTTTTGCTTTCCGTCCTAGAGTTCCGTCCTCGAGGCTCTAGGACGGAAAGATACTGATCAGGATTATCCTAATGCATCCTGAATGGAGAGCAATCCGTTCAGGATGCATCAGGATGTCTTCAGTTCAGTATGTGAATGTTTTTTGGACGTTGACAAAACCGCAGCATGCTGCGGATTTGTCTCCGTCCAAAAATCCGGAAGACATGCCGTAACGCCGGATCCGGAATTAATGCCCATTGAAATGCGTTAATCCGGATCCGGAACTAAGCTAAATGTCGTTCTGGCGTATCGCCAGATCCAAAAGATCCGTTTAGCTCTGCGCATGCGCAGCAGCAGTTCAGATCGGGGCCCCAGTGTAAGCTGGGGCTCCGATCGGTTACCATGGCAGCCAGGACGCTAATAAAGTCCTGGCTGCCATGGTAAGTACTCCACAGCAGTGTACTTACCTGCGCTGCGGCCTCCGGGCGCTCCGTCATGACGTCACAGGCCTGGCCGGCGCATTGTAGAGTACCATGGCAACCAGGACTTCAGAAGCGTCCTGGCTGCCATGGTAACCTGAAAGCATTTCGAAAACTGATCAGCATCCTGATAAGTCTTCTAATGCTTTCAGGCGACTTGCGTTCTGACGGATCCTCAGAACGCAAGTGTGAAAGAGGCCTAAACTAGAGCACTCTTTATCCATTCAAAGACAGTAATCAGTCCTACTGTCCACTGAGAAGGTAAGTATATCTTCATTTTCTTCTAAGGGGTGGGAATTAGTTAATTAAATATATTTAGAAAAATCATTAACATATTTAACAGTGATCATTAAGATGGGAATACCCCTTTAATTTTCCTTTTTGAGTGTGCTGCCTTTTTTTTCTATTTTTTTCATTTTTGGGCTATTGTCTTGTCCCTTTGGGCTTGCACCTCACATTGTTACGTTTGGTCCGGTGCTGACGGAGAGCTAGTTACATATAAGATTGAGAGAGAGAGAGAGACAGAGAGAGAAGCTAGATAGATAGATAGATAGATAGATATAAGAGAGAGAGACAGGGAGAGATTGATAGATATAAGAGAGAGACAGATAGAGAGAGAGAGAGAGAGACAGATATAAGAGAGAGAGACAGAGACAGAGAGACAGAGAGAGAGATAGATAGATAGATATAAGAGACAGAGAGAGAGCGAGAGACAGAGAGAGAGCGAGAGAGAGAGAGAGCGAGAGACGGAGACAGAGCGAGAGCAAGAGAGAGAGAGCGAGAGACAGAGAGAGCGAGAGACACAGAGAGAGAAAGACACAGATAGAGAGAGAGACAGATAGATATAAGAGAGAGAGACAGATAGATATAAGAGAGAGAGAGACAGATAGAGATGAGAGACAGATAGATATAAGAGAGAGAGAGAGAGACACAGATAGAGAGACAGATAGATATAAGAGAGACAGAAAGATATGAGAGAGAGACAGATAGATATAAGAGAGATAGACAGATAGATAGATAGATAGATAGATAGATAGATAGATACTGTATGTCGTGTGTGGCCCCCGGATATGTAAAATGAGGAAGAGGTTTAGTCCATGGTATGTGATTACAGATAACGGGTAAATATTAACGGAGTGACTAACCCATGAACTGTGTCATGTGAAGGGAAGCTGGGGGAGGGTTGTTTATTTCTCAATAAATTGTCACAGTCCCTCCTCTCACATCATTGAATATTAACCCAGAATGACAACTGTCTGTGATTGGTGGAGGTCCAACCACGAGGGCCCCAGTGTTTATGAGAACAGGGGTCCCAAGCGTGTGCACTGCCGCTCCATTCACACTATATGGGACTGTATGTAACCCCTCCGGTCAAGAACTAAATCACTGGACACTTTTTTTGTTGCTGTGTGGGTTCTGCATTGTAGCAGCTTGTGTATTCCGTACACAGGCGCCAGTTACGTCACGTGATCTGTCTATCTATGAAGGGAGTTATTTCTTTCAAACATGATTTTTTTATTAGGATTTTTCAGTGTAATTTTACATTTTCAACATTGAATTTATGTTTATACAGAAAGGTAATAAAGAATTCTTGTAAGTATTTTCATTTGCATCAGAGTAATGGTAGCATATAATGCACAGTTCAGATGTAGCAAGAATTTATACATTTTCATATTTCAGTATGCAAAATAATAAGATTTAACAAAGAATATAAAACATCAAACATAATACAATTCAGCATGAGCCAAAAAAAAAAGAAAGTTGTTTTTATTAGCAATGGAATGATCGGCTCATCTAGCATTTACATTTCCTCCCCGGCTTCGTGGATGCTACTTGGAGCATTAAGATACATGTTGTAGTGTTTACAAGCAGATTGGAAAAGGCCATAAATGTATGAGAGGCCGGAGCTGTTGGTTAACCCACTTTCCTAAGAAAACTTAGGAACACGCTAGACTTTTTCACTTACACATTTAAACACTACAACATGTATCTTAATGCTCAAAGTGGCATCCATGAAGGGAGTTCTTTCTGATAACACAACCCCTTTAAAGATAAGGGTTCATGGACATGGCCCTATTACTGCTCAGTATAACTTCCGAATGAGTTTTCTGACTTTTTATCTTACTAATAACTATTTTACTATGACAATTGGTTGGGAAAGCAATGAGGCAGGAAGAAAATGGAGGAGCACATGATCCTAGAAGGAAGTTGGGGGAGGGCCTGATCAGCCAATCCAGGGGCCGGCAGGTCCTTATACTGAGGGAGAAGAATTGCCGGTTTGTCTTGTGGCAGCGCTTGACAGAAAGCTATTACAGACACAAGTTACTCATGTAGTGTGATAGGGACACTATAAGCAGAATAAGAAGATATAATTGGGTTTATTTTAGGGAATTTGGTCAGGGAAATAATATAGTGAGGGATTCGTCACCCAGTTGTGTGTTTAATACACCTGCTAGCAACCATTTTTTTTTCTGTATATGAACAGCTTCATAAAAAAAAAGAAGTTTTGACAGTTCATAGGCCTATTGCCAGCACCCCAATATCATACATTCTGTTCCAAACGCTGAGCAATTGCACATTTTGTTTCAAATAAAAATCAGTTTAAATATATAGTTTGTAATCAGTGTATCAGTGCATTATACCCATGTTACTGAATGCGCTGTATTTCACTGCAAGATAACAGGTAGTTACAGCAAAAGCAATACGGAATGCCATTTTTATATCAGTGTTACCGAATGTACTTTATTTTCATTGCAAAAAACTTGCATTACTGCGAGATACCATGTAGTTCAAAGACATTTTACCGCAACAATTGCAGTTATACTCATGTAAGTGAATGCTTTACTTCATCAGACCATGTATTTCAAAGACATTTTCCTGCAAATACTGCATTTTTGTTAATACTAGTATGGAGTGTGTTTGTAGAAGGGGAGGAACCTCTGTCTTTAAATTACAGAATTTGGCTATCACTTTTTAATAATCTGCATACCAAACCCATAACTCTTCATTTATAGGTAACCTGGCTGTGACCCTTTATTTATAGGCCTCATAAAAAAATGTCTGGAAAATGGAAGAGTGCAAAATGAAAGACCCATGCCTCAGTCTCCCAGGGTCAGAATGTAGCTAGTAGCACTAGTAGCAGCCCCAGCCATCCACCCAGTAGTACCATTACTACTAGTAGGCCACAGGTTTCACTTGCTTCCAAAAGGCACCACATTATTATTGAGGACAAAGCGGATAAGATTGTGGATTGGATGGCTCAGTTCTCCTCTCACTCCGTCACAGCAAAATAATGTAGAGGTCCCTTCGGATTCTGACGCTGTGCCTTGGAGCCAGGGACCACAGCATTTCTCCTGCTCCCCCATCTTGCAACCCCCAAAAAAGCCTTTCAGATGCATTCTCTCTATCTTCACTGCCCCCTCCTAATGAGGCAACTACTTATTTTCTTAAAAAAAGAACCCCCCCCCCTCACGTCAGATCGTCAAGAGAGTCTCCGTGTTGACTTGTGTGAGAGCAGTCAGCGTTTGAAATGCCATGAGAGGGTTGAGGCGGAGGTGGGGACCCCATGCGTAGCTATGGAGGAGGTGCTGGTGGTAGTAGAGGCACCTGTAGCCACAATGGTGTTGGTAGGGGCAGTAGTAGTGACAGTGGCACAAGGGGTGCACCTAGCCTTTCTGCAGCCACTGCCTCCTCTTGTCTTTAGGTCTCGCCACCTGAGGCAGCTGCCTCACCTGGCACTAACAAATCATGAGGAAGCATTAAACATATCAAAGCTTGATAAAAATGGAGTTGAGGGTGAGGATGATGATAGCAATAATTCTGGTGAGGGTGGTGGCAATGGCAGCAATAAAGTGCAGAGGCAAAAAAAAAAAAAAATAAGGCAAAGTGTAAAATAAAAAAAATAATAAAAAAATAGGTTTCACATGTAAAAAAAATAATCCCTAATTAAGTAATTAAAAAAAATATAAAAATAGAAAAAAAATAAAAAAAATAGACATTTTTGGTATTGCCGTGTCCATGACGGCTGGCTCTATAATTATATCACATGATTCACAGGTGAACGCCGTAAAAAAACAAAATAGAAAAAGTGCCACAAAAAAGCCATTTTTTTTTGTCACCTTACATCACAAAAAGTGTAATACCGAGTGATCAAAAAGCCATATGCTCCCTTAAAAAGTACCAATCAAACAATCGTCTTATACCAAAAAAAATTAGCCCCTACATAAGACAGTCACCCAAAGAACAAAAAAACTATGGCTTTCAGAATGTGGAGACACTAAAAAAAATTATTCTTTTTCAAAAATGCTTTATTATGTAAAACTGAAACAAACAACCAAAAAAAGTAGTCATATTTGGTATTGTCACGTCTGTAACAACCTGCTCTATAAAAAAAGCACATAAGGGTACTTTCACACTTGCGTTCGTGTGATCCGGCAGGCAGTTCCGTCGTCGGAGCTGCCAGCCGGATCCGCTGTTCAGTGTGACAACTGACAGCATTTGTAGACGGATCCGGGTGCGGATCAGTCTACAAATGCATTGCAAGAACGGATCCGTCTCTCCGCATGTCATGCGGATGGACGGATCCGTCCTGCAGTCTTTTTTACAGTTTTCCCGGTCTCCCGGTTTCCCCGTCCTTCAGTTGTTTCTCAATGCCGGGTCCGGCACTAATACAAGTCAATGTAAATTAATGCCGGATCCAGCATTCCGGCGACTGATCAGGCATTTTGGACGGACATAATACCGCAGCATGCTGCGGTATTATGTCCGGCCAAAACACCTGACAGTGACTGAACGGAAGGCATACTGATGCAAACTGAACCGATTTCTATCCATTCAGATTGCATAGGGATATGCCTGATCAGTTCTTTTCCGGCATAGAGCCCTCACGACGGAACTCTATGCCGGAAATGAATAACGCAAGTGTAAAAGTACCCTAAGCTAACCTGTCAGATGAACATTGTAAATAACAAAAAATAAAAACGATGCCAAAACAGCTATTATTTGTTACCTTGCCTCACAAAAAGTGTAATATAGAGCAACCAAAAATCATATGTACCATAAAATAGTACCAACAGAACTGCCACTTATCCCGTAGTTTCCAAAAAGGGGTCACTTTTTGGGAGTTTCTACACTAGGGGTGCATCGGGGGGGGGGGGGGGGCTTCAAATGGGACATGGCATCTAAAAACCAGTCCAGCAAAATCTGCCTTCCAAAAATTATGTTGCGTTACTTTACTTCTGTGCCCTGCCGTGTGCCCATACCGCAGTTTACAACCACATATGGGGTGTTTCTGTAAACTAAAGAATCAGGGCAATAAATATTAAGTTTTGTTTGGCTTTTAATCCTTGCTTTGTCACTGGAAAAAATGGATTAAAATGGAAAATCTGCCAAAAAAGTGAAATTCTGAAATTTCATCTCCACTTTCTATTAATTCTTGTGGAACACGTAAAGGGTTAACAATGTTTGTAAAATCAGTTTTGAATACCTTGAAGGGTGTAGTTTCTAAAATGGGGTCAGTTTTGGGTGGTTTCTATTATGTAAGCCTCACAAAGTGACTTCAGGCCTAAACTGGTCCTTAAAAGTGGGTTTTGCTTCTAATCTTCTAAGCCCTCTAAGGTCCCCAAAAATGAAATGACATTCACAAAATTATCCAAACATGAGGTAGACATATGGGGAATGTAAAGTAATAACTATTTTTGGAGGTATTGCTATTATAAAAGTAGAAAAATTGAAATTTGCTAATTTTTCTAAATTTTTGCTAAATTTTGTATTTTTAAATTAATAAAATTAAAAAAATTTGACTCAATTTTACCACTGTCATAAAGTACAATATGTGACGAGAAAACAATCTCAGTATAGTCTGGATAAGTAAAAGCGTTTTAAAGTTATTACCACATAAAGTGACACATGTCAGATTTAAAAAAAATGGCCTGGTCAGGAAGGGGGAATGGCCTGCAAGTGAAGTGATTAAGCCAACCTCGGCTGCCGGTGGCTCTGTGCGAGTGTCTCCCATCTGGCAGTTTTTCTGCACAGTGTAGGAAGACAAAAGCATTGCCATGTGCAAGATCTGCAGGATTATAGGGGTTTTCTGGGATTTTAATATTGACGACCCCAGGTCATCAATATCAAATCGGCGCTGCAGCGACCGGACACCCTAGGGGATGATGTGCGTGAGCGTACTAGTGATGAGGTGCCTAGGATAGTAGTGCTCACAGTTGTCCCTTCGGGCCAGCGTGCAGTAGATGGGAGACAGCACGAAATCCTCCGGGGATCTCTGTTGCAAGGAACACCAGCCAGATGTTGGTTGAGGTGCCCTTGATGGTACTTAGTGTTTTGGTGGCTGGGCCCCTGTGTTCGTGACGCCAGCACCGTAAGGTGCAATTAAGAGATGGAGCAGAAGAATGAGCAGTGAGGCAATGGTTAAACCAAACAGGAACTTTACTTATCAGATGTAGTAAGGCATCCAATCTCATCACTTTGTCTTTCATACAGATGGCAAAAATAGTAATGCTGCAAATCTAAATTAGCAGGCTCCTTGAGGTGAATTATATAGGTTATCTCCAGCTCACTTTAGTGGGGGAAGCGTGCTTAGTTGTACTTAGTTTCTGATGTTGATCTGTTCACTCAACCTTGTAATAGTAGTTTAGATCCTCTGTAAATAAGTATTCCGACAGATGGCCTCACAGCAGGCAAACACTCGCTTCATTATTTGTATAAGTTGTGGTCTTCAGAGTAATAATCCACTTGGTACCCCGCAAGGGTAATCTACAGTGTAGGATTACATAGTCCTAATCCCTGACTCAATGGTTGAGGTAAATTGGTTCCCCTGGGCTAGGCCCAGGAGGACAGAAACAAGCCTGTCTCCTCTCCTTCCTCCTAATCTCCTAACCTTCTTTTCACTTCCTGTAACAGCTGTATATAACTGGTGTGATAGAGACCTCTAGTGGGGAAAATGTGTAGTGCGTGTTACCAGCCTTAAAGGGGTTGTCCAAGTTATATTTATTGATGACCTATCCTCAGGATAGGTCATCAATATCAGATCGGCGGGGGTCCGACAGCCGGCACCCCCGCCGATCAGCTGTTTGAAGAGAAGGCGAGCGCCGTGCCAGCGCTGCCTCCTCTTCATTGTTTACATGCTGGCCGTTGCATCTGCAGCGGTGAGCATGTGTAATTACACCCAAGCCGCTCCATTCATTTCAATGGGACGGCTCTGTAGTATACACTTGTATAGAAGCAGCGGTGCACAGGAAGAGAGAAGGGAAACAGCATGTGTGCACTGCGTGGGCTGTCTCCACATACAGCTGATTGGGGGGGGGGGTTGCAGGGTGTCGGAACCCTGCCGGTCATCATTATTAAAAGCCCGAAAAACCCCTTAAATTGTCAACTGGCAAAGTTGCTGGTGGTATAGTCTCTGCTGTACCATTTAGAAGAGTCTGCTGTCTGCATCCGCTCAGCCTCACTGGAAGATACCTAGCCATTATTTCTCCAAAAAATCCATCTCTCCCTTGTACTTTCACGTGGCCACTCCTTGCAATTCTCACTCTGCGGCAAGGTGCCCGCCTATCACGGATGTAGTAGGGGAGAACACCAATAAGACAACAAGAAGGAAGAGCAAAGACACTAGGCCTCACTGCTAGGGAAGGAAAAGGGTCACCACTTATAAAACCCTGCTCCTGGCCCTAACTCCTATCCGTATGGGCACCTCTCGATGGTAGAGATGCCCATACACAGGAACCTAGAAAACTCTGGTGACCCTCGGATGCCCTAAAGGTAATGACAGGGCAGAGTCAACCCGTTCTTTCCCAGGTGAAGGAACCAGCGACTCGCTGAGGCCTAGTAAGCAACCAGGGGGGAAAATACAAAACACAACAAGCGGAACACCGAACTTCTGAGGATGATGGATGAACAGGACTTCAACAAGAACCACACTCCAGCTCTTCCAAAACCAAATAAAGCTTTCCAGAGCAAGGAGTGATGGGTAAAGTCAGACTAAATATTAAGAGGTAAAGCTCACATGATCCACACCTGAACAGGATCATGTTTAGCAACACACAGACAAAGTGAAACCAAAATAGGCTGTCAGATCACTCGTGTGTAATGAGTCTTTCAGACCTTCTAACACCAGTCAAAGGTGTGACACTGCCCCATGGTCACCTGGAGCAAGTGTTTTGGGCAGGGACAGTACACATCTTCCATAGGCCACTGGGTCAATATTTTTCACGGCAGCGATGTGGCAGCAGAGCAGCAAGAAGGCCTGGTCCTATTGACACATCCACATTTATGTTGGTCTAGTTCCCACACCAGGAGCTTATCCGCCTGCTCCAACTCCTCCTCCATGGACATCCTCCTGTCCCCAACAGCAGCAGGACACAGCGTCGCTCCCAATCCCTCCTATGTGTAAAGTACAGCGTTGCCATGTGGTGTTAGAGCTGATCAACCTGGGTGAGAGTAGCCACACAGCCTATCAGTTGCATCAAGCAGCAAACATCCTGCTGGCTGTCACCCCGCCAACTCCAACTGGGCAAGGTGGTCAGCGACGGTGGCAGGAACATTGTGGCAGCCCAAAACCTAGGGGAAATAACACATGCCCTGTATATGTGCACATCATTAACCTAGTTGTGCAACTCTTTTTAAAAAGGACAATGGCTTGCATAGGATGCTGGCCATGTCCAGGAGACTGTATTCACATTTCAGCCATTCTTAGGGTCCTTTCACACTCTCGTTATTCTTTTCCAGGATAGAGTTCCATCAAAAGGGCTCTATGCCGGAAATGAACTGATCAGGCATATCCCAATGCATTCTGAATGGATAGAAATCTGTTCAGTTTGCATCAGTATGCCTTCCGTTCAGTCACTGTCAGGCGTTTTGGGAGGACATAATACGTCCAAAATGCCTGATCAGTCACCGGAATGCTGGATCCGGCATTAATTCCCATTGACTTGCATTAGTGACGGATCCGGCATTAATTCCCATTGACTTGCATTAGTGACGGATCCGGCATTAATTCCCATTGACTTGCATTAGTGACGGATCCGGCATTGCGAAACAACTGAAGTACGGATCGGTCCTTCCGGTCTGCGATGATGGAACTACCTGCCGGATCACACTAACGCAAGTGTGAAAGTACCCTTACGTGGCAAGGAACGCTCTCCTGGACTTTTAGCGACAGAATAATTGACTATTGCACTGACTTTCCCACCCGCTGATTCCACCTTGCATATGCTAAAGCTTCTGTAAAGAGTAGCTTTAGGGCACCTTCACACTAGCGTTTTTGTTTTCCGGCATAGAGTTCCGTCGTGGGTAGGGGTGCTTTAAGTATTTTTTAACATTGTCAAAACTGATCCGTTTTGAACACCATTGAAAGTTAATGAAGGACGGATCCGTTTTCTATTGTGGCAGATTGTGCCAGAGAAAATTGATCCGTCCCCATTGACTTACATTGGGGGTCATGACGGATCCGTTTTGCTCCGCATCCCAGGACAGAAAGAAAACCGCAGCATGCTGCAGTATTTTCTCAGTCCAAAGAACGTTCACATACTGAACAGAAGACATCCTGATGCATCCTGAACGGATTTATCTCCATTTAGAATGCATGGGGATTATTCTGATCAGTTTTTTTCCGGCACAGAGCCCCGAGGACGGAACTCTATGCCGGAAAAGAAAAACACCAGTGTGAAGGTACCCTAAAGCAGCTAATCATTTTGCCATGCACCAGACCGCCTCAGCAGGGAGCCTGTGTTGTTTTGAGGTCAGGCAGTGGCAGCTCATTAGAGACTCGTGTTGCGTACTCAGGCCCTTTAAAAAGGCCCTGCAGTAATTCCAGAAACAGACGTAGGATCCAGCGAATAAAATGGAAAAAATTCTTTATTTCTTCCATTAAAAGCAAAGGTACAAAGGTCACTCCTGTACATAAGAACTGACGCGTTTCGACCTGTACAGGTCTTAATCATAGATTAAGTAAAATGAAATGAGAAGCATGGCTAGGAATGGATAGCAATTAGGGATGACGGACCCGTGGATGTTCGGGTTCGCCAGGTTTAACCGAACTTTGGGTCAAAGTTTGGGTTCCATACCAGAACTCGAACCCGAACCCCTTGAAGTCAATGGGGACCTGAACTTTGGTGCACTGAAATGGCTGTAAAATAGTCATAGTAAGGGCTAGAGGGCTGCAAAAGAAAGAAAAATGGGGGTAAGAGCAGGACAATTGCCCTGCAAACAAATGTGGATAGGGAAATGACTTAAAATAACATAGAATAGTAAAAAATTCTAATTTTGAACTAGGAGGCGGAGGTCACAGTGGAGTAGGAGGCTGAGGAGGCATTGGACGTGGCGGTGGAGGAGGTAGCCAACACTGTTTTTGTTGTTTTTTTATTTGGTGGTGAAGTGGTGCTGTTCCGTAGTGCGACTGACCCGTGCGTGCTGCAGCTGAAACTTCACTATCGACTGCTGCTGCTTGCACAGTCTCTCCAGCATGTGCAAGGTGGAGTTCCACCGGGTGGGCACGTCGCATATGAGGCGGTGAGCGGGAAGGCCGAAGTTCCGCTGTAGCGCTGACAGGCGAGCAGCAGCAGGGTGAGAAAGCTGAAAGCGCACAGACGGCCCGCACTTTCTGCAGCATCTCTGACATATCGGGGTAATTTTTCAGGAACCTCTGCACCACCAAATTCAGCACATGCGCCAGACAAGGGATGTTCGTCAAACCGACTAGCCCCAGAGCTGCTACGAGATCTCGCCCATTATCGCACACCACCAGGCCGGGCTTGAGGCTCACCGGCAGCAACCACTCATCGGTCTGTTGTTCCATGCCCGTCCACAGCTCCTGCACGGTGTGGGGTTTTTCCCCCAAACAGATGAGTTTCAAAACAGAGTTGCGCAGCACACACCTGATTTTGTCCGCCACTTGGTTGTGCAGGTAAGGGATGGTTCGCTTGGAAAAGTAGTGCCGGCTGGGAACTACATACTGTGGGACAGCCACCACCATAAGGTCTTCGTCTCCACCAGACGGAATGATAGCATATCAAAGGCCAGGAATTTTGAAATGCTGGCATTCAGGGCCAGGGATCGAGGGTGGGTATGGGGGTACTTCCTCTTTCTCTCCACTGTTTGGGGGCTAGACAGCTGAACGCTTCCATGGGATAGTGTGGACATACTGGGTGACGGTGGTGGAGGTGGTGGTGTTGCTGCCACATCCTCTGTTTGCGGGGTGGCAGGTGCAACTGTCACTCCAGAGGTAGAGGAAGAGGCCGAGACTGCAGCAGAAGAGGGAGCAGGAGGAGCCTGAGATCTTTTGTGGTTTTTGAGGTGTTTACTCCACTGCAGCTCGTGCTTTGCATGTAGACGCCTGGTTATGCAGGTGGTGCTCAGGTTCAGAACGTTAATGCCTCGCTTCAGGCTCTGAATCCACAGCGTGCAAACCACTCGGGTCTTGTCGTCAGCACATTGTCTGAAGAACTGCCACGCCAGGAAACTCTTTGGAGCTGGCTTTGGTGTGCTCAGTCCAGGGCCGGACTGGCCTACCGGGATTCCGGGAAATTTCCTGGTAGGCCGCCGGCCCTGGGGCGGCTGGGGCTGTTTTAACATGTGCCCTGCAGGCTGTGGATTTGACTATTGGTGGCCGTGTAACCCTCTCCATGGCGACAAGCTACCGCCCGGCCACTCAGCTCATCTATGGGTTAGGCAGGCTTTCCACTGCGCGTCCTGTGCAGCGCAACCTCTCAGCCTGCTTTCGGCGATCTCCCTCGTTTACTGCCGCAGTGAACAAGGGAGATTGCCAAGCACAGGCTGCACAGGACGCGCAGTGGAAAGCCTGATGGCTGCGAGCAGACTGGATTTAAGGAAGGGATACCTCCAGGCAGTGCCGGGAAGCGAGCTGGCCGGTGTACAGGATCAGCGACACAAGTACGGGGGGGGCAATAATGGAGGGCTGTCTAGGGACAAAATTAACTTGTGGGGGGGGGGCAAATTACTTGGGGGGGCAGCTTGGCGGGCAAACTACATGGAGTGCCATGTGGGGGCAAAATTACTTAGTGGGGGGCAACTTACTTAATGGAGGGCTGTCTAGAGGCAAAATTAACTTGTGTGGGGGCAAATTACTTAATGGGGGGGCAAATTACTCAGTGGGGGTCAGTGTGTCGGCAAACTACATAATGGAGGGCCGTGTGGGGCCAAAATAACTTAGTGTGGGGGCAAATTACGTAGTGAGGGCAAATTACATAATGGAGGGCTGTCTGGGGGCAACATTAACTTGTGTGGGGGCAAAATTAACTTGTGTGGGGGCAAAATTACTTAGTGGGGGGCAGTGTGGCGGGAAAATTACATAATGGAGGGCCGTGTGGGGGGCAAACAACATAATGTGGGGCAGTGTGGGGGCAAATTACATAATGTGGGGCAGTGTGGGGGGCATATTACTTAATGTGGGGCAGTATTACTAATGAAGGCATTCTAGAAGGGAATTACTATTGATGGGACTATGAGGAGCACTATCACTATGGGGGGCACAATTATTTCTTCAGGACAGTATTTGGGGGTATTGCGGAGCCCAGCGAGCAGCAGGATAACACTGTGGGGACTCCAGCTTGGGAGATGATAGAAAGGTGAGGAAGCTAAGATATCTGTGTGTCACACTCTGCAGAGACAAGGCGGCTGAGAGAATTGTCCGGGCCAAATGGAGAAGATGATGAGAAGATCTACATCGGAGGAGGCCCTGGATGTGAGAGGTAGGTGCTGCTTTATAGCAAGTACAGCAAAATGCGGGGGGAGGAGCGGACTTAGAGAATTGGGCCGTATTCATTGGGACTGTATATATAGTGTATTTATGTATGCGTAACATGTATATGGTGTATTTATGTGTATGTGTGTTGGATATACATGTGTTGTGACGCAGAGCATCCGCCGTTGAGTAGGGAACCCGTTCTTAAAAATTTGAAATGACGTTGTGCTGGTGTAATTACGCAATGCTACGGGGCTGGTATGTAATTTTTTCCAGGGCTGGTTTTCATACCCAGTCCGGCCCTGGCTCAGTCCCTGGGTGCGGTGAGCAGTAGCAGGAGTACTGACTAGGGGACGGTCACTCCCGGCAAGGGGGCTTTTGCACCCTGCTCCCTCTTTTGCTGTGCGGCTGGCGCTGTGTGACCACCACCTCTTCCTCCGAACTGCACACGTCAGTCGCATGACCTTGATTCCATGTGGGGTCTAGGACCTCCTCATCCTCCACATTATCTTCCACCCACTCTTCACCCCTGCCCTCCTTGCCGGTCTGCACATGGCAGAAAGCCGCAGCAGTTGGCGCCTGTGTTTCGTCCTCATCATCAGAGACGTGCTGCAGTGGTCCTCCCATGTCCACATCCTGAAACATAAGTGGTTGGGTATCAGTGCCCTCAATCTCTTCCACTTCTGGGTCAGGGCTATGTGGATGGCCGACGGAAACCCCATTTAACTCTAAAGGGGCCACTAGATTTGTCAATGGGGACAACTGTGGCATCAACAAGATCACCCCCCTCATATTTACCTTAGAGCAGATGCTTACGCTGATCCAAAAAGGGATGGTGCAAGAAGAACAGCAAGATGCGCCCTGTAGCTGTTGGCGATCCAAACGAAGAATATCTCATAGAGGAAGAAATGGAGGATGAAGATGATGATGAGTAGCTGACAGTGGAGGAATAGGAGCAGAAGGAGGAGGAGGCGCTTGTGCAGGAAGACCAGGTTGCTGCTGCTGATGACGACTCAATCCATGATGATCAAACATCTCTGTGGGGCTGTAGCCGGAAAGAACTAGGTCCTCAGGTATTCTGGTAAGAATGACAAGCAGTACTCTTGCTTTCGCAGTAACACGCACTTCCTTACTATCAAGCAGTCTGATGATTACTGGATAGCTTTTAGACCCTCGCTATCAAAGCAAAACTGGGCAATGTTGCCGAAAGGGAGGCCAAATTAGTTTCTTACCAGGATACATTGTGTATAAAGCTTGTCAGAGCTTTTGTCTAGCAGATACCTGCCGTTTGGGTGGTCACTTGCTTCACCCCAAAAAAGAGGACACTGGGAAATACCTTACTCTTTCCACACTGCGCTGCTGCTGCTCCCAATTAAAAGGAAGAATTCTTCCAAGCTTGTTCAACTTCAGAACAAGCCACTCTTTCTTCTGACAATTAACACTTGCGCGTGTCGTATGGGCAGCGCAGCATCCTGACCCGTGAAGGCATCGTTTTTGGATACTTTATGCCAACATGCCACTGTTTTTTGCCGCCATAACACCGTGTGTTTAAACACCATCTGCCCCTGATAAGGAACGTTTTTTGCAAGCTTTGGAATATGAAAAAGCATAACATACGTGAGGGCACAGTGAATTTTTTAACACGCTGTTTGTTAACACTGTCAACCATGTGTGTACAAATAGCTATGTGTGTCAGTGTCATGCTGACATTATTTGCTATTGCTGTCATTACGTTTAAGACCTTAAAAGGTGTAGGGGTGGGGGAGCAACATTTTGTAAATACATTTTTAAACATAGATAAAAAGATATAAAAAATAATAATCCGAAGAGTCCGAAGAGCCCTGAGTGTTATACCAATTTTCAGGTAAATTGGAGCATAGATGATTTGTGTAGAACCCATTCGGACACAAATCATAATTTTTAAAAACTTTGCAGAATCAGACACAAAACAGATTTCAAGAAATTTGCTCATCTCTAATCCTGTATTATACTCCAGATCTGCGCTCACCATTCTGCTGGTGGAGTCACTGTGTACAGACATTACATTACTTATCCTGTACTGATCCTGAGTTACATCCTGTATTATACTCCAGAGCTGCACTCACCATTCTGCTGGTGGAGTCACTGTGTACAGACATCACATTACTTATCCTGTACTGATCCTGAGTTACATCCTGTATTATACTCCAGAGCTGCACTCACTATTCTGCTGGTGCAGTCACTGTGTACATACATTACTTATCCTGTACTGATCCGGAGTTACATCCTGTATTATTCTCCAGAGCTGCACTCACTATTCTGCTGGTGCAGTCACTGTGTACATACATTACTTATCCTGTACTGATCCTGAGTTACATTCTGTACTATACTCCAGAGCTGCACTCACTATTCTGCTGGTGCCGGCACTGTGTACATACATTACATTACTTATCCTGTACTGATCCTGAGTTACATCCTGTATTATACTCCAGAGCTGCACTCATTATTCTGCTGGTGGGCTCACTGTGTACACACAGTATATTACATGATATATCCTGTACCGAGGAATATATAAGCATTGTATCTATCTAATGATTGTACTTATTGGTGCTGGATTATTGTGTCTGCACTAGAGAAGAGATAGTCCACGATATATGGACACTATATCTCCCTAGATATGTAATTGAGCACACTGTTGTGAAAAATCCATTGCACGTTTTTGATTGGTCAAATACCCAGTGCCCATGTTTATCCATTAACACCTAGCGTCCTGATTAGGGACAGAAGTAGGGGCAGTGAGCCTTAGGCACGAGGACAGGGAGTCCCCACCACCAGGGGATATCCCTGGGCACAGGTGTATCCTAGGACCCACATTGGGGATAATTTACCCCACTCCAACTCTGACTTTAACGCAGTGTGTGGTGGATCATTGGCACTGAGCGACCAACAATGTATATTTTGTATAGACCTGTGATGAATTATCGATGGACTTAGAGTATGAATTTACCGTATCTCTTTACTCTGAATATCCTCATTTAAATGTATTTTGGTCTGTTATGGGGAAGTAGGGGTGTTTCCTTTTTTCTAATAATTTATTAAATGTTACGTTTTAAAATAGGGTTATTGTACTAGCTGGATTATATATATCCTGTACTGATCCTGAGTTTCATCCTGTATTATACTCCAGAGCTGCACTCACTATTCTGCTGGTGGAGTCACTGTGTACATGCAGTACATTACTTATCCTGTACTGATCCTGAGTTTAATCCTGTATTATACTCCAGAGCTGCACTCACTATTCTGCTGGTGCAGTCACTGTGTACATACATTATATTACTTATCCTGTACTGACCCTGAGTTACATCCTGTATTATACTCCAGAGCTGCACTCACTATTCTGCTGGTGCAGTCACTGTGTACATACATTACTTATCCTGTACTGATCCTTAGTTTAATCCTGTATTATACTCCAGAGCTGCACTCACTATTCTGCTGGTGGAGTCACTGTGTACATACATTATATTACTTATCCTGTACTGACCCTGAGTTACATCCTGTATTATACTCCAAAACTGCACTCACTATTCTGCTGGTGGAGTCACTGTGTACATACATTACATTACTTATCCTGTACTGATCCTGAGTTACATCCTGTATTATACTCCAGAGCTGCACTCACCATTCTGCTGGTGCAGTCACTGTGTACATACATTATATTACTTATCCTGTACTGATCAGGAGTTACTTTCTGTATTATACCCCAGAGCTGCACTCACTATTCTGCTGGTGGAGTCACTGTGTACACTACATTACTTATCTTGTACTGTCCTGGATTATAGTCTGCATTATACTCAAGAGCAGCATTCACAGTGTCTGTAGGTTTCAGAGCTGAACTCTTCCAGAATTCCCTACTGGCTCAGTGATTTGCATTCTGGAGGGTTGCACACCGGCTGTACAGTAATCTGATGTAGGAAGAAATAAAGTTGTCCGTACACATTAGATTAATGTCGGCCGATTCTGGTGTGAGTGGCTGATTATCATATGTGTATGAAAGTGTTCTGTCTTCACCCTGATGGCAGATGTTGGGGAAAGAAGGGATGGACATGCTGAATTTCAACATGTGCAATCCTTTTGTTTTTGGGAAATGTCACCACCATAGATGTCTGGCAGCAGCTTACCCCCCGCTCCCCAACACATGCACATTGGGAGGGATAGTTGTCCGCCGCTAACTAAAGTATACCACACTGTGGGTGTCACTGGTATAAGGGTTCTGTCCAGCTGCTTCTGTGTATCTGTGACACTGCACACAGCTCCTGAGGTGCCTTCATATGTTGTGCAATTTTCCGCAACAAAATCCGCAGGTGCGGTTTTCATTCAGGAATATGTTGCGGATTTTGTGTGTGAATAATGTTGCGGATTTCATCTCCGTCTAAATCAATGGAGAAATTCAGCCACAGGAAATCCGCAACAAAACTTCATTTGCGTCCTGTTCCGCTGCGGAACGTTAATTCTGCAGCAGGACAGCATGTAGGTATTGATACTTTTCCCATAGGTTCACATTGGGGATGTCTTAATGGTGGGGATTTTGTTGTGGAAAATTCCGCAATGCGTGAAGGCACCCTCAGAGCTATATACATAATAAATTCATGAATCACCCTTAGTGTGAATAAACACCAACCAGCCAGCTGATGGTATACCTTAACTGTGCCATGTTCAGACATAGCACGGACTTGCACAGGCTCAGATTAATCCGCTTCAGTAAAAAACAGGTTACAAAAATGTTATGAACCATGTGCTCTACCACCGGTCACATGAGGGCTCTGTTCTTACAGTCACTTTACTGCAGCCAAAATATGTTCTGCACCGTCACTGGGGCGCTGCTGTGGAGTAATACGGCAGGACACAAATCAACGAAATGGAAACACATGTGGGAGTGGATGCCAACATGCCAACACTAAAATAGTTTCCAAGGACTCTTTGCTGCTGAGCTGGTGCATCGGGGCACATCACACATCCTACTGTTCCTGCTGACCTCCATCATGGCAGTCACAGTCAACTGAAGTCAAAGACTACGGACGCCTTGTCACCGAATTTTTTTTTATTGTTCATTTGCTTCCTAAATGCAAAATTAACAGTCTGAACAGTATCCATTAAAAATGTCCTACCATTTGGCTTCTGCATAGTTGTGTGTAAGTCCTTCACTTAGCTGGTTGTGCTGCAGAATATGACATAAATACATCAGAGCTCTGCTCCTGTTTCTGATGTCTTTCTCTGCTCTCCCCTTCCCTTCTCTCATAGCAGCAGGATGTTGCACATGGCAAATGCATGGATAGGTAGGAGAGGATCCAAGGTGGACAGCACACATAGGCTGTTGATAGGGAGAAACGCACACACACAAGGCAGTTTACAGGGGAAGACAGCAGCATCCTGGACACACAGATCCAGCATCTATAAAAAGCCTAAAAATAGGAGCAGATTGTAAAATGAATATCAGGGAGTTTGAACATGAATGAAGAAATGAAGACTACAGCCTAAAACTTACTGTAACTTTTAGTTTTTTTTACTAAAGGTATTTACCATGTAAAATTTAAGGTGTCCATAGGCTTTAAAGTGAATATCCATCCTAGATCATTAATTTGCTTATTATTCTTTTAATGGTCGGAGCTTTCTGTTTCTACTGCAGTGATAGATATAAAGTAGTCTATCAGAGCCATTCACACCATATAACTAATTATAGCATCAGGTAGGGGTATGAAGGACATAACATACATACTGCACCTTTATTGATGTGCACTGTGGTCTACTTAGGCTGGGCCTTCACATTTCCGGTAAAGGGCAGCAGTGGGGCACACAGCTGAGAACTGCACAGCAAAACGGCAACAGTTTACCTGAATAATTGCATTTGTTTTCAAGAAATTTGCTCATCTCTAATCCTACATTAACTATCTAAGCTTAACTGCAGCAGTAAGGATTGGATAGTTAATGCAGGTGGGCCAATGTGATTGGAGGATCGTTATGAGGAGGGTGGTGGTTACACTATTTAAGGTCTGTATGTGTCACTTTTTATTATGCTTGACAAAGCCTGGTAACAGCCGAAACTTTGCAAAACCGGAGGTGCTGCTGCGACTCTTCTGTTTCTACTGTTCTGCTGGCGCAGTCACTGTGTACATACATTACTTATCCTGTACTGATCAGGAGTTACATCCTGTATTATACTCCAGAGCTGCACTCACTATTCTGCTGGTGCAGTCACTGTGTACATACATTACTTATCCTGTACTGATCCTGAGTTACATCCTGTATTATACTCCAGAGCTGCATTCACTATTCTGCTGGTGGAGTCACTGTGCACATACATTACATTACTTATCGTGTACTGATCCTGGGTTACATCCTGTATTATACTCCAGAGCTGCACTCACTGTTCTGCTGGTGCAGTCACTTTGTGTACATACATTACCTTACTTATCCTGTACTGATCCTGAGTTCCATCCTGTATTATACTCCAGTGCAGCATTCACAGTGTCTGTAGGTTTCAGAGCTGAACTCTTCCAGAATTCCCTACTGGCTCAGTGATTTCCATTCCGGAGGGTTGCACACCGGCTGTACAGTAATCTGATGTAGGAAGAAATAAAGTTGTCCGTACACATTAGATTAATGTCGGCCGATTCTGGTGTGAGTGGCTGATTATCAAATGTGTATGAAAGTGTTCTGTCTTCACCCTGATGGCAGATGTTGGGGAAAGAAGGGATGGGCATGCTGAATTTCAACATGTGCAATCCTTTTGTTTTTGGGAAATGTCACCACCATAGATGTCTGGCAGCAGCTTACCCCCCGCTCCCCAACACATGCACATTGGGAGGGATAGTTGTCCACCGCTAACTAAAGTATACCACACTGTGGGTGTCACTGGTATAAGGGAACCATGGTTGCCATCGCTATGAGGGCACTGTGGTTGTCACTGATATAAAGACACTATGGTTGTCATTGTTATGAGGGCATTGTAGTTGTCAGTTTTATTAGGACAATGTAGATGTCACTGTTATGGGGCACCATGGTTGTCACTGTTATGAGGGCACTGTGGTTGTCACTGTTATGAGGACACTGTGGTTGTCACAGTTATGAGGACACTGTGGTTGTCACTGATATAAAGACACTATGGTTGTCACTGTTATGAGTGCATTGTTGTTGTCAGTTTTATAAGGACACTGCAGTTGTCACTGTTATAAAGACACTGTAGATGTCATTGTTATGGGGGCACCGTGGTTGTCACTGTTATGGGGACACTGTAGATGTCACTGTTATGGGGGCACTGTGGATGTCACTGTTATGGGGGCACCGTGGTTGTCACGGTTATGGGGGCACCGTGGTTGTCACTGTTATGAGGACACTGTAGATGTCACTGTTATGGGGGCACCGTGGTTGTCACTGTTATGAGGACACTGTGGATGTCACGGTTATGGGGGCACCGTGGTTGTCACAGTTATGGGAGCACCGTGGTTGTCACTGTTATGAGGACACTGTGGATGTCACTGTTATGGGGGCACTGTGGATGTCACTGTTATGGGGGCACCGTGTTTGTCACGGTTATGAGGACACTGTGGATGTCACGGTTATGGGGGCACCGTGGTTGTCACTGTTATGAGGACACTGTGGTTGTCACTGTTATGAGGACATTGTGGATGTCACGGTTATGGGGGCACCGTGGTTGTCACTGTTATGAGGACACTGTGGATGTCACGGTTATGGGGGCACTGTGGATGTCACTGTTATGAGGACACTGTGGATGTCACGGTTATGGGGGCACAGTGGTTGTCACTGTTATGGGGGCACCGTGGTTGTCACTGTTATGAGGACACTGTGGATGTCACGGTTATGGGGGCACCGTGGTTGTCACTGTTATGGGGGCACCGTGGTTGTCACTGTTATGAGGACACTGTGGATGTCACGGTTATGGGGGCACCGTGGTTGTCACTGTTATGAGGACACTGTGGATGTCACGGTTATGGGGGCACTGTGGATGTCACTGTTATGGGGGCACTGTGGATGTCACTGTTATGGGGGCACTGTGGATGTCACTGTTATGGGGGCACCGTGGTTGTCACTGTTATGAGGACACTGTGGATGTCACGGTTATGGGGGCACTGTGGATGTCACTGTTATGGGGGCACTGTGGATGTCACTGTTATGGGGGCACCGTGGTTGTCACTGTTATGAGGACACTGTGGATGTCACGGTTATGGGGGCACCGTGGTTGTCACTGTTATGAGGACACTGTGTTTGTCACTGTTATGGGGCAACTTTTTCTCACATCCTCAAGGGCCACGAGAAGGGGTAGGTGCATGAACACGTCTAGGGCTCATTTTTGCTTGCTTTGTATTTTGGTTTGTCTTTTGCTAAAAATAACAGCAAATCTGAGCAGAGTGAAACGGGAAAACATTTACTTTGGAGAAGGGCTTTCTTTTTTCTTCTGCTTAGATCTAATCCTGTTCTTGGCCAAAAATATCTCCAAATCTGCACAAATAACTTTTCCTCATTATCCTGATAGGCAGGATTACAATCACCTATATATAGATAACACAGTATCCACCATTCACCAGAGGTGATATCACAGCTTTTCTCCTCCCTCCTGACCTCTGCACAGGTCACAGAGCAGCCTAGAAACCTCTCCCATAGAAGTCAATGAGTCCGCTCCTGTCTATTGTGTCTATGGCCTATGGGGTGCTGTAAAGCATATCTCTAAATGCTGTTAAGAACAGATCAGGCAAGATGAAAGCTCCATAATCATAATCAGGAAATCGAATAAAAAATTAGCAATCATAAAATAAAAACAGATTAGAAAAAAAAGGCTATTTGTTACTATCTGGCTTTAACCGGCATAAAAAAATAAAGGTGACACATTTCCTTTCGGCCTCATGCACACGACCGTATGTATTTTGCAGTCCGCAAAAAACGGATCCTCAAAAAACGGATGACGTCCGTGTGCATTTCGTATTTTGTGGAACGGAACAGCTGGCCCCTTATATAAAAGTCCTATCCTTGTCCGTAATACAGACAATAATTGGACATGTTCGATTTTTTTGCGGAACAGAAATTCGGACATACGGAAACGGAATGTACACGGAGTAACTTCGTTTTTTTTTTGCGGACCCATTGAAATGAATGGTTCTGCATACGGTCTTCAAAAAAACATGGAATGGATACGGAAAGAAAATATGTTTGTGTGTATGAGCCCTTAAGGGCACAATGTATGCTTCAGGGTATAGTACATTTTATGGATTTTGCATCATTCACATCCTAAACCAATAACTGTTTTTTTTTCCTCCCCCTTCAACGTATGAGAACTTCCTTTTTGAATAGTGTTAGGGCTAATTCAGACGGCTGTATTTTTTTTTGCGGTCCGTAAAAATGTGTTCCGTATGCATTCCGTTTTTTACGGATCCATAGACTGGAATGGGGCCATGGAGCCGAGTTTTACTGACAAACATAGGACATGCTCTATCTTTTTTGTGGCGCCGCGGAACGGAACAACGGATGCTAAGTACACTTGTGACATTCAGAGGCAGTAAACCTATACTACCTCTGAGCTGAGAAGTGGATGCACAGATTTAGTGGCAGCAGCAAAAATCTCTCAACAATCTCGCTACAATGCATCAGTCTGTTTCATTGTCCAGATTATACAGTATGCCATTGTATCCTCCTCTCAGCTGAGAGCAGGACTGTTTATTTATTTATTTATTTTTATATTGATACTTTGGATACTTCTTTTTCAATACACTTTATTTAAAGGGGTTTATTAGGGGTGAAGAAAAACGTACCTGCTTTATTAAAGGAATCTCACCCAAAAGTCCAGGGGTTGTGGGCGGCTGGTTTTGCAGACCAGCTCCAGTGAAGTGAATAGAGATAAACTACAATACCACACACCCCCTTTGGACAGATATGGTGCTTTTTTTGAAGGGGGGAAAAAAATAATTTTTTTTTTTAAATTGTGTACAATCCCATTATCTTTTATTAGGGTTCGGTCCAGCTGCTTCTGTGTATCTGTGACACTGCACACAGCTCCTGAGGTGCCTTCATATGTTGTGCAATTTTCCGCACAAAATCCGCAGGTGCGGCTTTCATTGAGGAATATGCTGCGGATTTTGTGTGTGAATAATGTTGCGGATTTCATCTCCGTCGAAATCAATGGAGAAATTCAACAAAACTTTATTTGCGTCCTGTTCCGCTGCGAAACGTTAATTCTGCAGCAGAACAAAATGCAAGTATTGACACTTTTCCCATAGGTTCACATTGGGGATGTCTTAAAGGTGCTAATTTTGTTGTGGAAAATTCCACAATGCGTGAAGGCACCCTTAGAGCTATATACATAATAAATTCATGAATCACCCACAGTGTGAATAAACACTAACCAGCCAGCTGATGGTATACCTTAGTTGTGCCATGTTCAGACATAGCACGGACTTGCACAGGCTCAGATTAATCCGCTTCAGTAAAAAACAGGTTACAAAAATGTTATGAACCATGTGCTCTACCACCGGTCACATGAGGGCTCTGTTCTTACAGTCACTTTACTGCAGCCAAAATATGTTCTGCACCGTCACTGGGGCGCTGCTGTAGAGTAATACGGCAGGACACAAATCAACGAAATGGAAACACATGTGGGAGTGGATGCCAACATGCCAACACTAAAATAGTTTCCAAGGACTCTTTGCTGCTGAGCTGGTGCATCGGGGCACATCACACATCCTACTGTTCCTGCTGACCTCCATCATAGCAGTCACAGTCAACTGAAGTCAAAGACTACGGACGCCTTTTCACAGAATTTTTTTTTATTGTTCATTTGCTTCCTAAATGCAAAATTAACAGTCTGAATTGTCTTCATTAAAAATGTCCTACCATTTGGCTTCTGCATAGTGTGTGTAAGTCCTTCACTTAGCTGGTGGTGCTGCAGAATATGACATAAATCCATCAGAGTCCTGCTCCTGTTTCTGATGTCATTCTCTGCTCTCCCCTTCCCTTCTCTCATAGCAGCAGGATGTTGCACATGGCAAATGCGTAGATAGGTAGGAGAGGATCCAAGGTGGGCAGCACACAAGGCAGTTTACAAAGGAAGACAGCAGCATCCTGGACACACAGATCCAGAATCTATGACTTGGAGGGAAGGATCCACCTGAAAAAAGCCTAAAACTAGGAGCAGATTGTAAACTGAATATTAGGGAGTCTGAACATTATTGAAGAAATGAAGACTACAGCCGAAAACTTAGTGTGACCTTTTTTATTTTATTTTTTTATACTGAAGGTAATCACCATGTAAAAATCAAGTTGTCCACAGGCTTTCAATGTCTACCCTAGATAATTAATGTTCTTATTGTTCTCTTAATGGTCGGAGATTTGTGTTTCACCTGCAGTGATAGATATAAAGGTAGTCTATCACACCATATAACTAATTATAGCATCAGGTAGGGGTATGAAGGACATAACATACATACTGTACCTTTAATTATGTGCACTGTGGTCTACTTAGGCTGGGCCTCCACATTTCAGGTAAAAGGCAGTAGTGGGGCACACAGCTGAGAACTGCCCAGCAAAACGGCAAAAGTTTACCTGAAATTGCATTTTGTTTCTCAGGAATTACATGTGAAGCACATGATTTTTATGTGTTTGACCTGTACTTTCAGAGAAACTAAGTTATATTCATGCATGTACAGTAGGCAAATACTTTCTACTAGTCATCTGTGTGTGACTGGTCAGATGACTTGTATGAGATCATTTGCAGGTACCGGAGGCACGTGTGAGCATTACCCCTGTGAAGAGGGCACATATAAGGCATAACTACTGTGAGGGGGCACATTTCTGGGCATAACTACTGTGAGGGGCATGTGAACATTACAGCTGTGAAGAGGGCACATATCTGGGCATAACTACTGTGAGAGGGCACATATCAGGGCATGACTACTGTGAAAAGGGTACATATCAGGGCATAACTACTATGAGGGGGCACGTGTGAGCATTACTGCTGTGAAGGGGCATATATCTGGGCATTATTACTGTGAGGGGGCACGTGTGAACATTACAGCTGTGAAGAGGGCATATATCTGGCATAACCACTGTGAAGAGGGCACATATCAGGGCACAACTACTGTGAGGGGGCACGTGTGAGCATTATGGCTGTGAAGAGGGCATATATCTGGGCATTATTGCTGTGAAGGGGCACATGTGAGCATTACAGCTGTGAAGAGGGCACATATCTGGACATTATTACTGTGAGGGGAACGGGCTGTGAAGAGGGCAAATATCTTGGCATTATTACTGTGATTGGGCATGTGATGTATACAGGTGTGCAATGTATGTAGTGCAGTATGTGATGATCACACACTGCCCTACATACATTACACATATGTATACATCACATACTGCGCTGTCACCTTCTTCTGCAGGTCTACCTTGATGTCTGGTCTTTAGGCTTCAGTCAGATCCTCCACCGCCATGCTTGCGCACTGTGCCCGACATCACCAGGAGCTGGCCCCTCCTCCTCTCATCTCCCGCCGGCTTCTCCTACTGCAGGGCGCTCTATCGCTCCAGCGCCCGCCCAATCTTACCAATAGCAAAGCTCCTTGCTGTCTGGAGCTTTGCTATTGGTTATTGCAGGCACAGGCAGCGTTGCTTTGCTGCCTGTGCTGTTCGCAGCACGCCCTGCACTGATAAAGTCCCGTTACTGTGCGGGCCGCATGATACGGCTTCGCGGGCCGCATTTGGCCCGCGGGCCGTAGGTTGGGCATCACTGCTTTAAAACATACCTTCTGACTACCTGCAGCCACCACTAGGGGGAGCTCAGAAGCTTACTGCATACAGTTTACACATTGAATTCAATTTAGGACAGTATATTGTAAGCTCCTAAAGTCCCCCAAGTGTTAGCTGTAGGCTGTAGGCAGACTAAATATTATGGGGGACATTTTTCAAATCTGGTATGCCAGTTTTTTGGCTTAATAATGTCACAAATCCTGACGCATGCATGATTTTGCTCAAAATCTTGCAACAAATTGTGCCTTCACGCAACTCTTTCAGTAGTGGAGTGAGAAGTTGGTCAGGTTTTCAGAGTAGATCACTTTTAAGTCACATTTACGAAGTGTAACTTTTTTGAAAAAGTCACAAAAAAGTCTCAACCGGTCACAACTCCACACCAGGCAACCTCCAGGCATACTTTCACTGAAATGGGTGCAAAAGAATTGCACTGGATCCAAATTTGTAAAACTGTGCCCCATGTTCATAAATTTGGAGAAGATGAGCAAAGCAAAATTAAAAAATCCAGTGTGACCAATTGCCTTCAGAAGTCCCCTAATTAGCAAATAGAGTCCACCTATGTGTAATTTATTCTCAGTATAACTACAGCTGTTCTGTGAAGGCCTCAGAGGTTTGTTAGAGAATATTAGCGATACAACTGCATCATGAAAATTAAGGAACACACTAGACAGGTCAAGGATAAAGTTGTGGAGAAGTGTAAAGCAGGGTTAGGTTATAACAAATATCCCAAGCTCTGAACATCTCACAGAGCACCATTCAATCCATTGTCCAAAAATGGAAGGAGTATGGCACAACTGCAAACTTACCAAGACATGGCCGTCCACCTAAACAGACAGCCCAGGGAAGGAGAGCACTAATTAGAGAAGCAGCCAAGAAGCCCATGGTCACTCTGGAGGAGATGCAGAGATCCACAGCTCAGGTGGGAGAATCTGTCCACAGGACAACTATTAGTTGTGGCCTTTATGGAAGTGGCAAGAAAAAAGCCATTTTTGAAAACAAGCCATAAGAAGCTGGTCAGAGTTGATGGGAAGCCATGTAGGATTACAGCTAACATGCAGAGCAAGGTGATCTGGACAGCTATGAGGCCAGAGCCGAATCCATGTGGGCTATCTGCAAATGCTATCTGCTGTAAAACTACGGCCTTCTGACATGCCGGTCACCTTTGGACCGTTGCATGTGTCAGCGAAACTATGCGTTTCTGGTAAAGCTATTCAGTTTGCCCGCCTGATGCAGTACCCAGGTTTCGGGGGCAAGCGCTGTCGAGCGTTTTTCGTTTATAAAGTATCTGCATATAACACTATTAGCAACCGTCAGTGAATCGCATATGCTTGCACGGGTGCTGATGTCTACGCAGCCATTCGGACTAGCTATAGGGCTGAGGCTAGTGTAAGGCATATAGGACATGCTGGGTTTCCACGCATCAAGTGATGCGTTAAGCGCTCATGTACACGACCCATTGAAATGAATGGGTCAGGATTCAGTCGGATGTTATGCGTTGAGGGACAGCTTTGAGCTTGGGACCCTACCTCACCCATACGGTCCAGTATTGCCTTTCCTCCTGAACACACTTATCCCATTGTGGAATATGATGGGGTTTGTTTAAACACAAATGGGTGCTTTTCTATCAGTAGATTAATAAGAAGCTGATTTTAGGAGTTGACTTGCAGATGAATTATTGATAGCAATTCTAGAGGAAAACCTGGTAAAGGCTGCAAAAGACTTGAGACTGGGGCGGAGGTTCACCTTCCAGCAGGACAACAACCCTAAACATCTAGCCAGCTACAATGGAATGGTTTAGATCAAAGCATATTTATTGGTTAGAATAGCCTAATCACAGTCCAGACATAAATCCCATTGAGAATCTGGGGCAAGACTTGAAAAATGCTGCTCACAGACACCCTCCATCCAATCTGAAAACTATTTTGCAAGGAAGAATGGGCAAACATTTGAACCTCTAGATGTGCAAAGCTGGTAGAGACATACCCCAAAAGACTTGAAGCTGTAATTGCAGCGAAAGGTGGTCCTACAAAGTATTGACTCCGTATTGGAAAAAAAAAAAACATCTATCATTTTATTTTGACTTCACACATGCAGGGTATTTTGTGTTGGTCTATCACATAAAATCCCAATAAAAAACATTTAAGTTTGTGGGTGTAACGTGAAAGAATGTGGAAAAGTTCAAGGGGTATGAATACTTTCTAAGGTACTGTATATTAAGACATTAAGCAGCACAGAATGTTCAACCTATGATAATAAAGCCTGGGCATACACTGCATGTCTTTTTCCTGCAATTTCTTTACTGCAGTAAACAAAAATCCCCTTAAAGTCCTGGGAAATAAAAACCTGGAGTAAAAGTGAGGTTTATGTTATGATGGCCAGACTGGCCTTCACGTATCTTCCCCATTCAGAGGTGATGGAGAAGGGCCAGGTCAAGGGGAAACCTAAGAGGCAGCTGTCCTCCCTCTGTATCACATGATGGATAGGGGCATCCAAACTGAGGGCTCATGCACACACTTATTTTTTCCCCTTTTTGTGCTGTTTTTAGGCAGCCGATATGTGGATCCATTCACTTTTATGGGTCTGCATAAAAAAAACGAATAGCTGTGTGCATTCCGTTTCCATCTGTCCGCATGGACATTTCCCAAAAACGGACAAGGATAGGAGTGTTCTATTATGGGCCAGACGTACTATTCTGCAAAGTGCGGAATGCACATGGCCCGTATCAGTTTTTTTACAGAATCGCAATTTGCGGACTGCAAAAGAGGTAACGGTCGTGTGCTTGAGCCCTAACAGGCACCAAGGTTTGTTTGATCTCTCGCATTATAGTGGGGCGCCAGCTGTGGCTGAGCCCATATGATCAGCGTGCTAAAATAGTGTGGCAAAGGTTATCTTAGCGATCCTGCTCATCCTGTACCAATATGATCTTGGTCTTTCATATAACAGAGGGGTTCACTTTTTAGACTGTCATCATGCCCGGTTATTCAGACCTGGATAAGAGCAATAGGATGCCACCTGATTATTCAGGTTTGTCACCAGCATACCTATAACTGATCGCTACTCCATCACATCGGTTCTACTCTGCTACCTCAGACAACTCTGTTCCACTGGTTTTCAGGTTATCCCTGCTACAAATCTGCTACACCAGTCCCCAGTTTACTCTGCTACATCTCTGATAAACTGGTCTCTAGTAAGCTCTACTTCATCAACTCTGTGTACAAGTCCGCAACAGTGGGTCACCCGCTCTGCTACACTGGTTCTCCAACTCTGCCACATTGGTTCTCCAGCTCTGCTACAGCTATCCTCCAGCTTTGTTGTACCAGTACCACCTATCCGTGTTGCCTCAAGAACTGATCTACCAGACAAGTGGCTTAGTGGATCAACCTCCCCAGGGGAGAACATAACAGCAAGAACAGGAGCGGACTAGAAAAACCGTGGCACCTGGAATTGGGAGTTGAAATTTGTAAGGCACCAAAGTAGCTTGTCCCACCTCTGAGGAGAGTATTGTTCCAGACCATGGTGCATGGGCCAACCAGGTGAGGAGATATTAGAATTTCTCACTTTGTTGAATTGTATCATGGTCTTTAGTTGGGGTTTAGTTAGGCCTCAAGTGTTTCATGAGCGTCTCATGCCGATCTTATATAATAGCACTTAACCTCATGTTCTCTTCTGTGATCACAGGAAGGAAGTATAGACTGGCATTACTTCATACCTCCTTCATCGCATCACATTTGACTCCAAGCATTCCAGACTCCAGTTAATGCATGCAAATATTTTCATCACATTTCTTCATTCTCAACAGAGATTCATTTCTGGAACAAGATGTCAATATATAACTCTTCACTTGACTGCAGTGCTTCAGTAGAAGGTTTCAGTGGTTGCTTAGGGTAGGGATCATGTGTTCCTCAGAAGGAATTGTTTTGGATAAACTGTACCTAGAAATGATATTATCAATTAAGATTGATTGGAAATTTGGCCCTCAACCTGTGCTCTATATAGGTTAATTATCCTTAAGGTGCACTTATCATTACATTTTTAAACCATAAATTAATAATGCATTCTAAGATAGCGCCCCTGTAATGTTTATAATTGCTCAGAATCTGTGCACTCACTGAGAAAACACAATGATAAATTTGATCTAGGAGGTATGAAAGTCTGCGCAAATGATTATCAGTTTTGAGGTTGAAAGAACAGGTGGAGCTCACTCAAAATATTTCTCAGAACCTTCTGCTGGTTCATTAGAAGCAGAAACAGAATTATGGTCTAGGTCTGTGATGGCTAACCTCCGGCACTCCAGCTGTGGTAAAACTACAACTCCCACGATGCACACTTGCTTGGCTGTTCTCAGAACTCCACAGAAATGAATGGAGCATGCTGGGAGTCGTAGTTTCAACACAGCTGGAGTGCTAGAGGTTAGCCATTACTGGTCTAGGGGATAGGCTGCAGTGCTTCTGAGTGTGGGAGAAAATGATAGCAGTTCCCCTGTTATGGAGCTGAACTAGGGACAAATATACAATTACAGATAGAGCACTCAGATGACTTTGTGAGAAAATAGTAGAAACACTGGTATTACTCAACTCATGATGCTTATTTTGAAAATTCATCTGGTAAGCTTTACCAGCCATGTTATAAGATGACATATTTTGTGGTCTTCTTACAGAATATAAATGGGTGGTACCCGTTACTCCAATAGTATTTCTGGCTCACAGAAAGATTAGGTACTGTACTTGTGAAAACCCTCTACTCTTTGTGACGATCTGTGTTTAATCATAAACCAAGACAGAGACCTCCATCTGGATCATAAGCCAAGAAAGGAACCTTCACCTTGGTCTTAAGCCAAGATAGAGGACTCCCTCATGACCATAAGCAAAGATGGAGTCCTCCACTTTGATCATAAACCAAGAGAGAGACCTCCACCTTGATCATAAGCCAAGATTGAGACCTCCACCATAATCATAAGCCAAGACAGAGAACTCCATCTGGATCATAAGCCATGATAGGGACCTCCACCTTGACCATAAGCCAAGATAGAGCCTTCCACCTTGATCAAAAGTCAAGATAGTGGCCTCACTGTTAATTATAGGCCAAGATAAAGCCCTCTACCTTAATCATAAACCAAGACAGAGACCTCCACCTTGATCATAAGCCAAAATAGAGACCTCCACCTGGATCATAAACCAAGATATAGACTTCAAACATGATCATAAGCCAAGATGGAGACATGGGTCATTACCAGCCATTTTATAAGGTGACATATTTTGTGGTCTTCTTATAGAATATAAATGGGTGGTACCCATTACTCCAATAGTATTTCTGGCTTACAGAAAGATTAGGTACTGTACTTGTGAAAACCCTCTACTCTTTGTGACGATCTGTGTTTAATCATAAACCAAGACAGAGACCTCCACCTGGATGTGTTGGAAGTGGGCCCCTTAAATCTCATGTATGTCATTTTATGCCATTGTATTTTCTATGTATTAAGCTGAAAATTCCCTACAACAGGCTGGTAGTTGCATTACATCCATTCTCTCCTAGGTTGTGCTGGCCCCACATATATATATATATATACCTTAGGGTGTGTCAGTTCTGTGTAGATGTAGAAGGAAGGAAGTTAGTTGAGGAGTAAGGAGAGAGGTAGTGATGTGTGAGGAGCAGGAGAAGCAAAGTCCAATATGTAGCTGCTATCTTAGCCCTTGGTCCTGGCCAAGCTGAGTGAGTAGGGAGAACATCCTTACAGCTACCTAGCGCAGACCAGAGTAAACTGTGGATATAGAGAACGTCTAGCGGAGATAGAAGCAGTCACAAATTGCCCCTGCTGCCCGGTCGCTGCAATAGTCTACATGGAGAGATGTCATACAGTCTAGTATGTGTAGTCTTCTAAAGAACATATTTGAGGCTGCAGGACCATAAATATATCCGGCCACAGTGTTTTCCTTAATGTTTCGTCTGCTCACTGTATGAATCATCTTTGGAGAGGAAGGAGTGGGGGTTTCATTTCTCTGACCTCACATTACAGATCTTATTCTGGTCTTAAAGCTCTACTTGGCTGTCTTCCTCAGTCCCACAGAGATTGATAGACCACCTCTCCATTCAAAAAGGGAACATGGACCTTCTTGTGATTAGCGGTGGACTCAGTAGTCAGACCCCCAACAAGTATACATTTATCACCTATCCTCTGAACAGCTAAGAAATGTTTCCCCTGGGCCAAACCATTTAACAGAAAAACTGTAACGGCCCCCACCTAACGTGTCCTGTATGGTACTGGTGGAGAGACCATTGGGACCATCTAAGTCCAGTATCTTGCAGTATAGCCCCTATAGTCACGACTCTGTGCTCTTACTGATGGTTAGAGTACATAATGTAAGCAGGCTGTGCCTGGCAGCCATTTTATTCCTGTGCGGGGGACCACCTTATATCTGCTCTACGTAGTGAAATGACCCCAGGAAGTTCTTTCTGATCATACAGCAGACTACCTCTCCATGCTGCACAGACTTGTTTTAAGAAAAAAGGAATTTTGAGGAAATGACACAACAAATCGAGGGGGAACATGGGCAGGGCCATGAAATATTATAAATGATATGATACTGAAGGGGAAGCTTGATAGATACAGATTTAGCATGGGCCATCCTTACAGGCGGCAAATATCTTCACATGCTGTGGGAGGGTGCCGTTTGTAAGGGTGGTGCTTTCTACATCAGTGTATTGTACAGCAGAAGTCAATAAGTAGCATACCTATCATGGAGGGAGGGTAGGCAATTGCTAGGGGGCCCGCCCGTGGGGTAGGGGGCTCAGCGCCTAGTTGTGGACTGATAATGAAAGGGAGAGACAAGGATAGGACACCTCATGCAGTTCCTTGAAGGCTGCACTTGCAGAGCCAAGCACTGATTGGAAGAAGAGAAGCTCTATACCTGTACCTTTAAGGGTGGGTTCACATCATGTTTTTGCCACCTGTTTAACATATACATTGGGGGGAAAAAAGGGATACAAAAGCATAGCACACCACACATCCCGCCGCGTCCGGTAAAAAAAAAAAATATGTTTAGAATTTTTTTTTTACAATGGAACTCCATGGTGATGGATGCCACAGTATGACATCTGTCTGTGGCATCCTTATACATTTTTGTATCTGTTAAATGGATGGCAAAAACATGATGTGAACCCAGTCTAAACTCTATGTTGTTCTGCTCCTCTGTTATTCCTACTAGAAGTGCATTAATTAATCTGTAACTGTTACCGGTTTAGCGCAAGGTGTCACTGTACAGTTTGACACTATCCGATTAGTGCTGCCAGTTTCAGACTGTGCAGGGACACACCCCCAACTGGTAATCATTTTATCAGTAAACCTCTAGTAACAACAACTGAGGAACAGAACAACATACAGTTATATGAAAAGTGATTGTAATTGCTTGGGGAATAGAATAATGTACTAGACAGACATGTCAGGAGAGGTGTCGGGTCCTCTTTAATAAGCTGCGTAATATTACTACAGTCTGTATGTGGATTAACATTGCAAGAAATCAGAGATGGTCTGGTCCCAAGGGTCTAAATACTCATTACTCCTGGGCCCTGGCATGCTCTCCGGTTTATTATTCTGATTCTCCACACAGACGGACCATTATAGGGTTAACATTCGGAACGCTGCGTTTATTTCTGGTCGGTTTCTCCTTAATGGCGTCGTCTCCTCACTGATACATGAAGTTACCTCTGTGCTTTCTGAAGTAACCTCTGCCATTTGCGGATTATTATTTTGCTTGGCCTCAATCCCCTGAGTGACTCAGTAAGAGACTTGTTGATGGCATCTCACAGCGGCTCATGTATCATCGCACTCGGGTCCTGACTCTGGAGTTCAAAACTGGACCAGGACCTGGTCTACATAGCTGTTCTGGAGGTTCTCATGTCGTCTCACGACCAGGGCCACCATTCCCAATATCTTAGGCCCATACAATGTAATGCTGTGTCTCACAGTCCCTCTTGTATCCCATCATATACCTTTGGTGCAGAGATGGTAGCTATAGGGGGTTCAGAGGTAGCAGTCGCTACCGGGCCTAGGAGTCTGAGGGGGCCCAAAGACCCTTGTGCCGCATAAGAAGACACTGGTATTATAGAAAGTGCATGGTGGTCAAGTTACACCTCTGGCTGGAGGGAAGGGGTTAGGTCAAGAATTTGGCATGGGGGGGGGGGGTTTGGTGCCATTTCAATTTTTGCCTCAGGCAGCGCAAAGGCTATGTACTTCCCTGGCCACAAAGCGCTGAGGGAAGGGGGGCCCAAGCTGAACTTCAGGGCCCATGAGCCTTTAGCTACCCCATGATTTGGTGGACATCTTGGGAATTGTTTGTGGGGGAGTAACATGACCATAAGACAACATATAGATCACATTATCTACCTCCCCATCCTCAGTGACTGATGTTGTGATCTATGGACCTTTCTAGGAAGACCTCTATTAAATTCGGTGGGGTCATGAGGAGAGGAGCAAATATTGCCTGGGACCTGTTAAATAACGAGCCCCATGTTTGCCATTGTTACTGTACATTCATTCAGTACAAGTGTAATGGTGCGGGTCCTACACAGTGACCCTTGTGCGGTGGGTGACAACCTACTGCCATAAGAACTGTCATGGCTGCTATATTTGGGTCTGGCTCCTCAAGCAGCAGATCGATCCTGGCATCCCTAAAATCCAAGTTTACCCTTTGTACTCCTAACTGGTGAAGGCCTTCTTCTTCAGAGTCAACACTTGGCACGGCACATGGCACTGTCATCCTTGTGTTGGCTTCCTGGCCATGGTGGAAATCATCCTGGATATCTCCTGATGTTGCTTCCAGGGGTAACATGGTTCCTAGTCTTTGGAAACCTTCACTTGCTGTTTAGGTGACATCTTTATGGGGTATTTCCAAGATCACATTGGTGACTGTGTGCATTCCATTCTAAACCCCAATTGTCAATACAGGTGGGGTTCTGGAATATTGGGCTTGAAAAGTGACATCCAGTTTTCTAACTGACCAGAAATGTGCTTAGAGCAGTTGTCGTTCCCCTTCCCCCACTCCTTTAATCACACTGAATTACTCAGTGGGGGGTGATGTTGAGCACAGGAGAAACAGGGTAAAGAGAGTATGATACCTATGCTCAATCCTGACTCTCGACAGAACTTTGTTTTCCGTCCAGCATAACGGAAACCAGACGGATCCGTTATGCTGCCCATAGACTTCTATTATGATGGATCAAAACTGAATGCCTCTAAAGGCTTCTGTTTTGCATTCTGTCTTATGGATTCCGTTATTTTTCGTTATAACGGAAAGCCATAACGGAATACATAACGTTGATGTGAACAAGCCCTTACCTGCTTCCCCACGCCAGCGCCTTACACCTTCTCTTTCAGGCCTACAATGCTCCGCTGGGCCCCATCGATGTCAACATCCAGTTTGACATCACCGCAGCCAATCACTGGCAGTGACGGGAACCCCTTGTGTCATGTGACAATTTGTAATGACATAAGGGGAGTCGGTCAGTAATTGGCTGCGGTGATGTCAAACTGGATGTTGACCATCGATGGAGCCCAGCGGAGCATCGTAGGCCTGAAGGAAAAGAAACGAGGAGCCGGAGCGGGGAAGCAGGTAAGTCATCTTTTCTCTACAACCCCCCTTCATTCTTTCACAACCCCTTTAAGCCACTGGATTTCTTCTAGTTTGTGGTACAGGCAGACGACTTGATGAAGAAGAAAAAACTGTTGGAGGCCCCAATATGGTGCAGGGCTATTGCCCCTTTTACCCTCCATCTTACCCAGCCTTGACCACATTTAGGCCTACATTTACTAATGTAAGTGCGCCTAGACCTTGTTGTAAATTTGTTGTAAATTACGCCAAAATCTGCTGCAAATTGGGGTATTTAGTTTTAGAAAAATCCACTCAACCTAGCATCTCCTAAGGTGCAGCATTTGGCGCCAAAATTGCACCTTAATTCTGATGTTAAATATCTGTTGCAAAAGTAACCAACCAGTAGTTGGTATAGAGTCAGAACAGAGTCAAATAGTGAGCCCCTATGATAAATCCAGGGGTGGATTGGCCATTGACCCTACAGGGAAATTTCCAGGTAGGCTGATGCCCGGGGCTTTACACCTATACCTATAGCATTAGTAAATCTGCGCCCATACTATCCATACCATAAATGTGTGTAATTCTGAAACGTTCTATTTCCCAGTATAATTTAGTACTGGTGTCTGTATTCTGAAGGAGATTGTGACTATACAGATCTAGTTTAGGACCCAGGGGGAATATATTGTGAATAAGCGCAATAAACTGAAGCCAAGATCAGGCAATGGAGATCACTCTGGATCCCCGGACACCGGGAACCTCGTATCATGATCTCTCCATCCAACCCTTCCACCGCCTTGCAGAACCGTAGCTTGGAGCTCTGCTGCCATTACCAGCCAAGTACTCCATTATTATAATACCCAGTGATACAATGTAACAGTGACACCCCGCAACAATACCGTCATCAGGTTTATGTGTTTCCAATGATTATAATCAAAGGGCATTTCAAAGGGCATTTATCCCTAAAAACAGTGACGTCATGTCCTTGAATCATCTTCCAGGGGCCCCATAGCAGAAATCAGGATTGAGCTCCCATGTTCCTGCCATCTTGGTGCCCCACCTCCGGGCCAAGCTTTATAGAAGAGCGGCATTCCCGACCAGATGATATTGTGAGTGTCGGCGGGGCCCCTCCTGCCATGGGCCCCTGAGAAGCTGTAGGAGCTTCATCTATGGTATGCGAGCCCTGGTAGTACTTTGTTGTGAGTAGGTCCTCAAGTAAGTGGTAAAGGCTGTCGCATTTATGGTAGTGGACTGTCACTGTTATGGAGGCTCTCTGGTTGTCACTGTTATGAGGGGCTATGTGGTTGTCACTGTTATGGCGGTAGGTTGTGTTGTCACTATTATGGGAGCACTCTGGTTGTTACTGTTATGGAGTTTATGTGGTTGTAATTGTTATGGGGCACTGTAATTGTAAATTGATATGGGGGTAATGTAGCCAGTGTTTCAGCTATTTTTGATATGGGTGTTCTGTGTCTGTCATTGTAATGGAGGCGCTATGGCTATCATTGTTATGGGGGCACTATGGCTATCATTGTAATGGAGGCACTATGGCTATCATTGTTATGGGGGCACTATGGCTATCATTGTTATGGGGGCACTATGGCTATCATTGTTATGGGGGCACTATGGCTATCATTGTTATGGGGGCACTATGGCTATCATTGTTATGGGGGCACTATGGATATCATTGTTATGGGGGCACTATGACTATCATTGTTATGGGGTCACTATGGCTATCATTGTTATGGGGGCACTGCGGATGCCATTGTTATGGGGGCACGATGGCTGTCATTGTTATGGGGGCACTTTGGCTATCATTGTTATGGGGGCACGATGGCTGTCATTGTTATGGGGGCACTATGGCTATCATTGTTATGGGGGCCTTATGGATATCATTGTTATGGGGGCACGATGGCTGTCATTGTTATGGGGACACTATGGCTATCATTGTTATGGGGGCACTATGGCTATCATTGTTATGGGGTCACTGTGGCTGCCATTGTTATGGGAGCACTGTGGCTATCATTGTTTTGGGGGCACTATGGCTATCATTGTTTTGGGGGCACTATGGCTATCATTGTTATGGGGGCACTATGGCTGTCATTGTTATGGGGGCACTATGGCTGTCATAATTATGGGGGCACTATGGCTTTCATTGTTATGGGGGCACCGTGCCTATCATTGTTATCAGGGCACTGTGGCTATCATTGTTATGGGGGCACTATGGCTATCATTGTTATGGGGGCACTATGGCTGTCATTGTTATGGGGGCACTATGGCTATCATTGTTATGGGGGCACTATGGCTATCATTATTATGGGGGCACTATGGCTATCATTGTTATGGGGGCACTATGGCTATCATTGTTATGGGGGCACTATGGCTATCATTATTATGGGGGCACTATGGCTATCATTGTTATGGGAGGTACTATGGCTGTCATTGTTATGGGGGCACTATGGCTATCATTGTTATGGGGCACTATGGCTATCATTATTATGGGGCACTATGGCTATCATTGTTATGGGGCACTATGGCTATCATTGTTATGGGGGCACTATGGCTATCATTGTTATGGGGCCTGCATGCATTGTTATGGGGCACTGGCATCATTGTTATGGGGCACTACGGCTGTCATTGTTATGGGGGCACTATGGCTATCATTGTTATGGGGCACTATGGCTATCATTGTTATGGGGGCACTATGGCTGTCATTGTTATGGGGGCACTATGGCTATCATTGTTATGGGGGCACTAAGCCTATCATTATTATGGGGGCACTATGGCTATCATTATTATGGGGGCACTATGGCTATCATTGTTATGGGAGCACTATGGCTATCATTGTTATGGGGGCACTATGCCTATCATTATTATGGGGGCACTATGGCTGTCATTGTTATGGGGGCACTATGGCTATCATTGTTATAGGGGCACTATGGCTATCATTATTATGGGGGCACTATGGCTATCATTATTATGGGAGCACTATGGCTATCATTGTTATGGGGGCACTAAGCCTATCATTATTATGGGGGCACTATGGCTATGATATATGGGGCACTATGGCTATCATTATGGGAGCACTATGGCTATCATTGTTATGGGAGCACTATGGCTATCATTGTTATGGGGGCACTATGCCTATCATTATTATGGGGGCACTATGGCTATCATTGTTATGGGGGCACTATGGCTATCATTGTTATAGGGGCACTATGGCTATCATTATTATGGGGGCACTATGGCTATCATTGTTATGGGGGCACTAAGCCTATCATTATTATGGGGGCACTATGGCTATGATTATTATGGGGGCACTATGGCTATCATTGTTATGGGAGCACTATGGCTATCATTGTTATGGGGGCACTATGCCTATCATTATTATGGGGGCACTATGGCTATGATTATTATGGGGGCACTATGGCTATCATTGTTATGGGGGCACTATGGCTGTCATTGTTATGGGGGCACTATGGCTGTCATTGTTATGGGGGCACTATGGCTATCATTATTATTGGGGCACTATGGCTATCATTATTATGGGGGCACTATGGCTATCATTATTATTGGGGCACTATGGCTATCATTATTATGGGGGCACTGTGGCTGTCTTTGTTATGGGGGCACTATGGCTATCATTGTTATGGGGGCACTATGGCTATCATTGTAATAGAGGCGCTATGGCTATCATTGTTATGGGGGCACTGTGGCTATCATTGTTATGGGGGCACTATGGCTGTCATTGTTATGGGGGCACTATGGCTATCATTGTTATGGGGGCACTATGCCTATCATTATTATGGGGCCACTATGGCTATCATTATTATGGGGGCTGTCTTTAATAACAGGGAGCAATAAAGATACTTGAAGTAAAATTGATGGGATGGAAACATGGCTTTATTTCGTGTATCTGGAGGGTTGGCCCTTCCATGAGCCCGGGTTAACCCAGTCCAGTCCTATAACTAGTTGTATGATTGCATAACTAGGCAGTTCTGCCAGAGGAATCTCAGAAGACTGGTTGGCAGCCTGTGTGAGAGCTGTGATGGAGGCCATATTGGAGGTCACCCCGCTCTATAAGAAATAGAGCTGAGGACTCAAGGACTTGAGGCTAATTCAGGAATCTGCCCCTTTATCTATATAACCTTTCAGACTGACACAATGACTGACACAATGTAACAGAACTATGCTGTTCCCGGCGTGCGTCCAGAGGACATGTGACCCGTTATTGGCCAATAGTCCTGACTGGATGTATTTGTGGAAAGCTGGTGACAGCACAGACTGTAACTTCTGAGGAGCGCGGCCCTATGAATAGATCCTGCAGCTGACCCAACAGCTGAATTATTAAACCACAATCCTCCGTAACTCGATCCTGCAGCCAAACCTTGGAAATGGAGAGTCCAAGATACACAAAGAAAACGACATTTCTTCCAAGGACTTTTTTATTTGTCGTCCTGCTGGAAGATCTGACAACGATGTTACTCAACGTGCAACCAACCATAGAAAACCATAGAGAATGTAACTCCTTAAAGGGATTGTTCGGTTATAGCAAATAAAGGTTATTCTTTGTATAATAAAAAGTTCTACAATTTTCCATTATACGGTCTGTATCCATTCCTCACGATTCTTCACGATCCCTGCTTGCTTTCATGTAATACAGGGATGCCCAACCTGCAGCCCTCCAGCTGTTGCAAAACTACAATTCCCAGCCTGCCCTAACAGCTGTAGGCTGTCCGGCAATACTGGGATTTGTAGTTTTGCAGCAGCTGGAGGGCCGCAGGTTGGGCATCCCTGATGTAACTGAAATCTTAAAGGGGTTGTCCAGGATTTTGATATCAAAGACCAATCGTAGTATACAACATCAGATCGGCGATGGTCTAAGATCCCGCGACCCCACCGATCAGCTGTTACCTTGCAGCTTTGGCGCTGTACCCACACAGCTCCCATCATTGTGGGCGGAGCCGATAACTGCAGCGCTGCCCCTCCGTAGTGTTGCGGTAACCAGCTTGTTTCAGTACACAATGAACTACAAGGTAACAGCTGATCGTTGGGGGTTCGAGGTCTCGGACCCCCTCTGGTCTGAAAGGCCATCAGTATTAAAATTCTGGACAACCCCTTGAAGGCAAAGTTGCCAACAGTTCCAAATGAGCAAGGACTGTCCTTAACTTTCAAAGACAGACACCACAAATTTGGGAAGTTCTACGCCAGAAATGGGCGGTACTTACATAAGCACCACCTATAAGTAGGCATTCCTTGGTGGGTTTGGGGTGTTTCTTGTGGAGTAGGTCTTAAAAGGTAACTGTCATATATTTTTTTATTATTTGCTAGTTTATTAGAGCTAGGCATGTATACCTGAGTTAGTCTGTCAATTATTGTCAAAAGATCTGTAATTACCTTATAATAACAGCTTTCATTAATGTCCCCTGTCCCTTTCCATATGACCGTTGCTAGGGCTTATCTGTCTTCTCTTTAGTGTAAACAGAAGACAGAGGGGCGGTCCTTCACACTGCATGGCTGCATTAGGCTTCAGAGTGAGGAGGCGTGTCTCTCAGTAATCCAATCTGATTGGCTGGCAGGGAGCTGCTGGCTACAGAAAGTGTGTATGGGAAGTGAGGGAAAGCAGTTTTGGCCTCAGAGAACTGGCAGAGGAGCCATTTTGAGAAGATCCTCATATTGTAAATGTTTAATCAGCCGTAACTAAGGGAGAAACTCAAGGAAAACAGTGGTATGTGAAGAAACTAAAGATTGCTTTATGCATAATGCTGCTGCAGCAGTAACATATGCTAAAATAGATTTTTTGATGAAAACATGACAGTTACCCTTTAAATGTCCTGAATTTACCAACTACAATGTTTGGTCAGTATGCTCTAAGGCAGGCATCCTTAAACTGCGGCCCTCCAGCTGTTGTAAAACTACAACTCCCACAATGCCCTGCTGTAGGATGATACCTGTAGGCTGTTTGGGCATGCTGGGAGTTGTAGTTTTGCAACAGCTGGAGGGCCGCAGTTTGAGGATGCCTGCTCTAAGGCCTCGTTCACATTTCCATGTCAGTGTCACGCCCACGAAAAAAGCATATGTGTTTCCTCCGTGAAGATGTCCATGAAGGATCTGTGGTTGGTCCATGTGTCCGTTTTTACCATTCGTGTGTCATTCGTAATTCACTAATGTTGCTCAGCTGAAAATTAATTTCCAAAGAATCTCCTATTAGTCTTTAGTTAAAAACGGACACAACACGGATGTGTGTCAGTGATTTTCACGGACCCATAGACTTCAATGGGAGTGCCTTGTCCGCATAACAGATCAAATTAGTGCATGTCCCCGTAATTTTTTACGTACAGCACACGTCAGTGAAAAACGGAAATGTGAATGAGGCCCAAGGCATGGGATGCTCAACTTGCGGCCCTCCAGCTGTTGCAAAACTACCATTCCCAGCATGTCCTAATAGCTGTGGACTGTCCAGGCTTCCTGGGAGTTGTAGTTTTGCAACAGCTGGAGGGCCACAGGTTGGGCATCCCTGCTCTAAGGGTCCATTCACACGTCCGCAAAATGGGTCCGCATCCGTTCCGCAATTTTGCAAAACGGGTGCAGACCCATTAATTTTCAATCGGCTGGAATGGATGCAGATAGCACACTATGTGCTGTCCGCATCCGCATTTCCGGATCCGCACTTCCGCATCCGCACTTCCGTTTCCCGCAAAAAAATAGAAAATGTCCTATTCTTGTCCGCAATAGCGGACAAGAATAGGCATTTTCTATTATAGTGCAGGCCATGTGCACATGGCCGGTGTCGGTGTTTTGCGGATCCCCAATTTGCAGATACGCACAACACTTACGGATGTGTGAATGAAGCCTAAGGCGTGGGATCAGCAACCTCCGCCACTCCAGCTGTTCGGGAACTACAACTCCAGGAAGTGAACCTCCTTTCACTTCTATGGGAGTTAAAAGAACAGCCAAGCAAGTGTACATGCTGGGAGTTGTAGTTTCACAGCAGCTGGACCGCTGCTCTAAGGGCATGTTCAGATGACAGATTCTTCATACTGAAAAATCTTCAGCCCCATATTTCTGACACGGATCTGCATGCAGCTAATGGGGCTCATACGTGTGGTTACCCGTGTCAGTTTCTGTACGGTCAAGAATTTACGTCATTTTTTTTTAAAATTTTTTTTACTATGATGCATATTCCCATTGAAAACAATGGAGGGTGGAATAAACTGTTTTCCCACAGATTTTACACCGAAATTACATTGAAAATAATTTTTAAGTAATCTGAGCGAGCCCTAAATGTTTACTTCTGCGCCGCTCGTTACAGGTACAGAGCGGTTATCAGAGCTGAATAATTGGCGAGAACCTGTGGCCACTCAAAGTAAGCATCAAAGGGTCCTTTCCATTGACAGCAAGCAGAGATCTTGAAAACTACAAATTAGTACAGTGCCTTGCAAAAGTATTCACCCCCCACTTTTTTGTGTGTTTTGTTACATTACAGCCTTAAAGGGAACCTGTGGATTTTGGGTACAGAGCTGAGGACATGGGCTGCTAGATGGCCGCTAGCACATCCACAATATCCAGTCCCCATAGCTCTGTGTGCTTTTATTTTGTAAAAAAAACTGATTTGATACATATGCAAATTAACCTGAGATGAGTCCTGTCCATGACTCATCTCCAGGACAGGACTCATCTCAGGTTCATTTGCATATGCTTAAAATCTGTTTTTTTTACACAATAAAAACTCACAGGCTATGAGAGCTGAATATTACAGGCTGTGCTAGCGGCCATCTAGCAGCCCTTGTCCTCAGCTCTATATCCAAAATCCCGGTGACAGGTTCCCTTTAAATTCAATGTTTTGTTAATCTGAATTTTATGTGATGGGTCAGAACACAATAGTCTAAGTTGGTGAAGTGAAATGAGAAAAATATATAAATAAAACTATTGTTTAGAAATAGAAAACAGAAAATTGCCATGTGCGCATGTATTCACCCCCTTTGTTAGGAAGCCCATAAAATGCTCTGGTTCAACCAATTACCTTCAGAAGTCACATGATTAGTGACATGATGTCACCTGTGTGCAATCTAAGTGTCACATCATCTGTCGTTACAAATACACACCTTTTTTGAAAGGCCCCAGAGGCTGCAACACCTAAGCAAGAGGCATCACTAACCAAACACTGCCATGAAGACCAAGGAGCTCTCCAAACAAGTAAGGGACAATGTTGTTGAGAAGTACAGGGTTAGGTTATAAAAAAATATCCAAATCTTTGATGATCCCCAGGAGCGCCATCAAATCTATCATAACCAAATGGAAAGAACATGGCACAACAGCAAACCTGCCAAGAGACGGCCGCTCACCAAAACTCACGGACCGGGCAAGAAGGGTATTAATCAGAGAGGCGGCACAGAAACCTAAGGTAACCCTGGAGGAGCTGCAGAGTTCCACAGCAGAGACTGGTATCTGTACATAGGACGACAATGAGCCGTACGCTCCATAGAGTTGGTCTTTATGGCAGAGCGGCCAGAAGAAGCCATTACTTTCAGCTAAAAACAAAAAGGCACGTTGTGAGTTTGCGAAAAGGCATGTGGGAGACTCCCAAAATGTATGGAGGAAGGTGCTCTGGTCTCATGAGACTAAAATTCAACCTTTCGGCCATCAAAGAAAACGCTATGTCTGGCGCAAACCCAACACATCACATCACCCAAAGAACACCATGATTGCTCCGCTCCCCGTCATTGTACCCCTCAGATGCCGCGTTCATTGCTGATCGCGGCATCTGACATTAATATGCAGGTCTATAATAAAAATAAAAAATAAATCATACTTACCTCATCCACTTGATGGCCGCCATCTTGATTGAAGATCCAATGCGAAATTTAAAGTGGCCCATGATGACATAATCATGTCAGCCAGCGTGGGGCTGTCATAGATCATCGTGCACAAAACTGTGCGCAGGGCTCTTTGCGCTCAAACGGATGTGGTGAGTATCATTTTTTGGGATGTTTTTCAGCAGCCGGGACTGGGAAACTGGTCAGAGTTGAGGGTAAGGATGGTGCTAAATACAGGGATATTCTGGAGCAGAACCTGTACCACTCTGTGAGTGATCTGAGGCGAGGACGGAGGTTCACCTTCCAGCAGGACTGACCCCAAACACACTGCTAAAGCAACACTTGAGCGGTTTAAGAGAAAACATGTAAATGTGTTGGAATGGCTGAGTCACAGCCCAGATCTCAATCCAATAGAAAATCTGTGGTCAGACTTAAAGGGTTTCTGTCACCAACTTTTGACATTATAGGCTGTCTGACATTAGCTATGTGCTAATGTCAGACCAGCTTGATAATGTCTTTTTTATAAAAATCCGCTGTATATTTAGTCTGAAAAACTTACTTTTATATTATGTAAATTAGCCTCTAGGAGCAGGGGGGGCGTTGCCCTGCTCCTAGCGGCTCCGTCCGGCAACCTGCTGGCACGCCCCTTCACACTTTGATTGACAGTGCAGGGCAGCGATCCTCCTGCACTGTCTCGTTCTGAAATCGCGCGCCCGCGCCGCCGCTCTGTATTCGGCGCAGGCGCGGTGAGCAGAGGACAGCAGGCACCAGCGTCCTCTGCTCACCGCGCCTGCGCCGAATACAGAGCGGCGGCGGCGGCATTTCAGAAGCAGACAGTGCAGGAGGATCGCTGCCTGCAATCAAGTGTAGGCGTGCCAGCAGTTGCCGGACGAGCCGCTAGAGCAGGCACGCCTGCTCCTAGAGGCTAATTTACATAATATAAAAGTAAGTTTTTCAGACTAAATATACAGCGGATTTTTATAAAAAAGACATTATCAAGCTGGTCTGACATTAGCACATAGCTAATGTCAGACAGCTTATAATGTCAAAAGTTGGTGACAGAAACCCTTTAAAGATCGCTCTTCACAAGAGTAAACCGTCCAACCTGAAGGAGCCGGAGCAGTTCTGCAAGGAGGAATAGGCAAAAATCCCAGTGGTAAGATGTGGCAGCTCCTAGAGACTTATCCAAAGCGACTTGGAGCTGTGATTGCTGCAAAAGGGGCTCTACAGTATTGACTTTAGGGGGGTGAAGAGTTATGCACATTGACTTCAATGGGTCTGTATACATGAGCGTTTTTTTTCACGCATCACTTGTGCGTTGCGTGAAAATCGCAGCATGTTCTATATTCAGCGTTTTTCACGCAGCCCTAGCCCCATAGAAGTGAATGGGGCTGCGTGAGAAACGCATTGCATCTGGAAGCAAATGCGGGTGCGTTGCGTTTTTCACTGATGGTTGCTAGGAGATGTTATTTGTAAACCTTCAGTTTTTTATCACGCGCGTGAAAAACGCATCAAAACGCATTGCACCCGCGCGGAAAAAACTGAACAACTGAACGCAATCGCAGGCAAAACTGAATGGCTTTGCCTGTGAAATCGCACAGTTTTCACTGAACGCATCCGCAACGCATCCGGACCTTATCCGGACACGCTCGTGTGAAAGAGGCCTTAATGAGCCCAAGACTAATAACTCAATTTAACAATTAAGTATCTCCTTAAAAGGAGGAAGTCAACCCCCAGCCCACTGTGTTTTTTTCTGTCCTCCCGGACAGGTGGACTAGGAGGTTTGTTCCCCCCTTTTTTATGGAAGGTGCGGGGAGCCTTCTTTTCGTTTGGGTAACGGCGTTGCCCTTTCCTAGGTACCTTGTCAGTTTGGCCGCAGCTTATCTGCTGCCGGCCCCGCGCAGTTGCGCCTGGCTGGGGTTTTTTGGCGACGTCCTCGGTCCAGGATTCTCGGTCCCTGGGCGCCGCCATCTTCCGGAGGTGATGCGGGGATTCTCCTTTTGCGTCACTTCCGGGTAATCCGGCCGCGATTTTTTCACGGGCACGATTTTTTTCATAGATGCGATTTTTTATCGCGGATGCTCCAGTTCGGTCTCTGGCTGCATATGCTTTTTCAGCTAGCTCCCAGTGTCCCAAAATTGGTGTTGTTCCACTTGTGGTGTTTTTTTCCTCCGGTCTGTTTTTCTACCTTTCCTGCGTAGATAGGTGGTTTACAAATGTTTTACTTGTCCCTTTTTTCCCGCACTGATGTCTTCTCTGCGGGATTCGGAAGGCAGGAAAGTGGATTCCAGGAGGAAGCATCTATCCTGCTACCATTGCAGCGGTCAACGGTTATTGTAAGCTGATTATACCTGCACTCGTGAGATCGCAGAAGGTAAACAGCTTAAGACTGGGCATATACCAGCTTGGGAGACCTCTGTCCCGGTAGAGGGACCTTCTTGGTCTCCTTAGTTTCTTCCTCCTCGGATGAGGAGGAGCTGACGTCATGTTTTTTCCCCCCTGAAAAGACACAGAAATTGCTCAAGTCCATCAGGTCGGGGGACCATGATGTTGACCATGGGGAGCCTTCGGATCCCGCTAGTCGGGCACCTCGTGTCTTCAAAGCGGATGAGACCCTCCTCTCTGTCATGTTTACAGAGTGGAAAAAACCTGGAGGGTCCGGTTTTAACAAAGAAGTTTAAATCCATGTTCCCGATGGCTAAACCCTTGGTGGATTCATGGGGATCCATTCCCAAGGTGGACATGGCTATTGCCAAGTTGTCCAAGCGCACTCTGGTTCCTGCAGACGATGGGTCTAGCCTGCAGGACCCCCTTGCAGAGTGCACACTAAAACTGGGTCATACGGCAGCTGCGGCTTCCTCTTCCACAGCCGTAGTGGTTTATGAAGTCTCTACATTCCTCCGGTCTCAGAGGGTTTTTCCAGGACGACATACTGGCTGCCTTCAAGACCATCAACCTGGCTACGGACTTCTTGTGCGATACCGCACAGCTCCAGTTGAAGCTAGCAAGGGAGCCACCCGCTAGCAAAGCCGCCCTGGGAACGAGGCCAAACACAGATCCTTGCTCCTGAAGCAAAGCAGCAGGTCAGTGGCTGATGGGAAACCAAGTGCGCCTTTGGCACCCAGTGACAATACTATCAAATGTCATGGGCCTATATTTAGCATGGCCCTGGGGTCGGCGGCCCATATGCATTTTTGGCTTAATCCTTGGGTCGCTGACAATTCCTCAAAATACAGCTTATGTGGCCTTCCATTCGAGCCCAACCGTTTGGTCGGTTCGGAGCTGGATAAGATCATGGAGGGCCTTTCAGACAAGACGGTGAAGAGCCTTCCCCAGCAGTCATTTCGAGGGCAGGGCAGACAAGACCGCGGTGGTCTGGCCAGCAAACAAGCTCTCGAAGTGACTGGAGAGAGTAGCAAAAGGGTTTGAGGCACTCTCGTGAAGGAGCCAAAGATGGAAAATCCACCTCCTGACTACGGGCCTCTTCGAGGCTCTTGGTTAATTCCCGTTACTCCTGCCGACCTGCCAATAAGCTTCCCCATTCCTATGTTTCATGTACCCGTCGGGGGTCGTCTCTCCCACTTCTGAGAAGAGTGGATCCGAGAGATCTCGGATCCCTGGTCCTGAACATCATTTCCGAAGGTTATTTAGTCAACCTTACCTCACCTCTATTCCTCTGGACAGGTTTGTCAAGACCAACCTTCTACAAGCTGCCAGGCAGGCGATCCTGGAGGCCTACATTCAGGACTACATTTGCAAGGGGGTTCTCCGGCAGGGGCCTAGGGATCTATTCACCAGTTTTTCTGGTTCCCAAAGCTTCAGGAGATCTCCGGATGATTATCGATCTGAGATATTTCAATCGGTTTATAAGGAAGGTGAAGTTTCGTATAGAAACCATCAGGTCAGTAGTTCACGTCCTCAATCCTGGAGACGTGATGGCAACCCTGGACCTCAAGGATGCATATCTGCACATCCCAATCCATCCTGCTTCCAGGAAGTATCTCAGGATCACGGTCCAGGTGTCCGGTGTCGTCAGGCATCTTCTGTTTGTTGCCCTTCCCTTTGGCATTTCTTCTGCCCCTCACACTTTTACCAAGGTGGTGGTTTCTGTGGTGGCGGCTTTGAGGCTTCAAGGACTGACCTTCATTCCTTATATGGACGACTGGCTTTGAAAGCCTCTGCTCTAGCGGTCCTAACCCAACTTCTTCAGGTAACAATCTCCTTTCTGTTCCGCCTAGGTTGGATCATCAGCTGGCAGAAGTCGAACGTGAGCCCGTCGACTTCAGTAAGATATCTAGGCTTCATAATCGACTCCACTGGGATGTCGCTCCAGTTGACTCCAGAAAGAAGATCCCGGGTTCAGAACACGGCAAGTTCCTTTCCATTCCCCAGCGAGTTTCAATCCGGACTCTCATGAAGATGTTGGGGCTCATGTCAGCGTCTGCGGAAGCAGTCCCTCGGGCTCTATGGCACCTCCGCCCTCTACAGTCGGAGGTCCTCTCCAAATGGAATTGCAGCCTTCTGGGCTAAACTCCCTGTGCTCCCTGTCTTGGCGAACTCGGTATTCCCTCAGATGGTGGTGCCATCTTTTAGACAGAAAGTCTATGACCCAGCCAACCTGGATCATATTGACTACGGATGCGTCACAAGTAGGCTGGGACGCTCACCTAGACGACACTCCAGTTCACGGGACCTGGTTTCCTCAGGAGTGGCTTCTTACATCCAATCTCTGCGAGATTCGAGCTATTCGGCTAGCCCTCCTTCACTTAGCCCCACAGATCTGGGGCAAAGTGGTGAAAGTCCAGTCAGACAATATGACTGCGGTACTTTACATCAACAAGCAGGGAGGCATGAGATCACTTCCCCTCCTGTCAGAGATCGGGGTGATTCTGGATTAGGCAGAGTTGTACCTTTCCCACTTATCTGCGATCCACATCCAAGGCTCCCTCAATATGATAGCGGCTGAGCCACGGTCTTCCGTCGGTGAAGTGGTCTTTACATCCGGAGATATTCAAGCAGATAGTCCTCAAGTGGGGTATGCCAGAGGTGGATCTCATGGCAACAAGGTTCAATGCCAAGGTGGAGAGGTTCTGCTCCCTTTACAGGGAGGACAACCCCCTGGCGTTAGACACTCTGTCAATATCGTGGAGGTTCAGGCTGGCATACATCTTCCCTCCATTTTCCATGATTCCAAGGGTATTGATGAAAATCCGTCAGGATCAGACCTCAGTGATAGTCATCGAACAGTTTTGGCCGAAGAGATCCTGGTTTACCTAGCTCACCCAGTTGAGTCGAGGACAATATTGGAGGCTCCCCCCACAGCAGACCCTGCTGTCGTGGGACACTCACCTCTGCTCAGATCTGCACAGATTCAATCTGACAGCCTGGAGGTTGATCAGTCCCTTCCCAGAATAGAAGGGCTTTCAGAGTCGGTCCTGAGAACGCTGTCTCATTCTAGAGCGGACTCTACCAAGAGAGCCTACTCTCGTATTATGAGGATATTCTCATCCTGTTGTACCTCAACTGAGGTGGCGTCTGCAGATCCGCCCCTCTCTGCTATCCTTCAGTTCCTGCAAGACGGCCTTGATAGAAGCCTTGCCCTTCTACTCTAAAGTTTCAGCCATCTCAGCTTGCCTTAACAGGCTTTTTTCTCAGGACCCGCTGATCAAATGGTTCCTTAAAGGAGCTGAAAGATTAAAGCCTACAGTACTGAGACCCATTTTTCAATGGGATTTTTCAGTAGTTCTCAGGGGGTTAGCATCTCCCCGTTTTGAACCGTTAGTGGAGGTGGACATCAAGTTCGTAACTTGGAAGATTGTGTTTCTCCTTGCAGTGACTTTGGCCAAGAGGGTCTCTGAGCTTCAAGCTCTCTCAGCACATGAGCCCTATACCATTTTCTTACATGACCGGGACCTTCTTAGATTCCTTCCGTATTGTAGGCCTAAAGTTCCTTCCTTCCAGAACATCAACCAGGTGATATCCCTCCCGGTTCTGTTGACATCTACCACCTCCTCCTAGGAACCTGCTAGACATCCTCTGGACGTCTCGAGATGTCTCCGGATCTATGTGGATAGATCAAGAAGTTCAGGAAAGATGAGAATCTGCTAATCCTGTTGCCGGTAAGTTTAAAGGCTGTAAGGCATCCAAACCTTCCATCAGTCGGTGGATTGAGGAGTCCATTAAGGAATCCATTGTTTCCCAATCTCTGGACCCTCCGGGATTCGTGAAAGCCCACTCTACTAGAGCTGTGGCTACTTCTTTTGCCGAGAGGAGTATTCTGCCTCTCAACCGGATTTGCAAAGCTGCCTCCTGGAGCTCTGAATCGACATTCATCTCCCATTATAGACTAGATGCCAGTCTAGCTGAGTTTCCGGCCTTTGGGCAGACTATTCTTAGTTCTGCCAGGCAGGAAGGCCCTCCCTAGGGGATTCTTCTTGCTATCTCCTCATCTGTGCTGCTGGCAGAACGTAAGGGAATCGTTAATTTCTAACGATAATTTGTTTTCCCTTAGTCCTAACAGCAGCACACAAATTTCCCACCCTAGTAAGTCTAGTTTTTTTCTTACTATAAACACAGTGGGCTGGGGGTTGACTTCCTTCTTTTTAAGGAGATACTTAATTGTTGAATTGAGTTATTAGTCTTGGGCTCATTAAACATTCCGCCGGTCCTGCCAGTCCACGGGGTAGGTTAACCCCATCTGTGCTGCTGTTAGGACTAAGGGAAAACAAATTTTCGCTAGAAATTAACGATTGTGAGGCACCAAAATACGAAAAAAGTCAAGAGGAGTGAATACTTTCACAAGGCACTGTATGTTGCATAATTGCATAGCATTTCATTGCACAATGCATGCATGTTATTCGCAGAAATTGCTAGATGGGGTCTCAGCAATGCTCCCTGCCCAAACATGATGGAGGCTGAAGCTGGATCTCCAGAACAACGACAACAGCTTCCAGGGAAGTATCCAGGGGTGACAGGAGAGGTTTTCTTTAAATTACTGCTAAAGTTGTTTAAAGGGATTTTTATTTATATACATTTTATTCTTTGTAGATTATAAAGTTCTGCAATATTCTAATATACTTTGGGAACCAATTTCTCTCCATTTTCAAGACCTCTGTTTGCTGTCAAATCCATATAGTCCCAGAAGAGAGATCTTGAATATGGGGAAGAAATAATATGAACTCTAATAAAAAACAAATTCAGTGGCATGGCAGGGATGAGGCAAGGGTTGGATGAGTAGGCAGTGGCCTAGGGCTCCGTTGAGACAGGGGCACAAACACTTTGCATTCAGTGCTGCAATCTGCCTAGTCCCTGACAGTGATCCACTTGTTCCAATATGTAACCATATTAAAATGTTCTTATAGTTGCAGGATGACACAATGGTTTTATATAAGCCGGCGCTGGCATGTAAGGAATGTCCTACATCTGGCAGTCATATAACGGGTGGATCCTGCATTGATTACATAACACGGCTGCGGTATGCTGAGAATAATGGCGGCACTCAGGTGCCATCAGAATAACAGGAGGGCACGAGCACCAAGCCTTGATCAAAACCCAACCTCAAAGACCATTTCCCGCCATAGGGCTCATGCACACGACCGTATGTATTTTACGGTCCGCAAAAAATACGAATAACGTCCGTGTGCATTCCATATTTTGCGGAACGGAACAGCTGACCCCTAATAGAACAGTTCTGTCCTTCTTTTTGCGGACCCATTGAAAAGAATTACTCTGCATATAGTCCGCCAAAAAAATAAAAAATGTTACGAACACACAAAGAAAATATGTTCGTGTGCATGAGCCCTTAGAGACATCATCTGTACAAAGAGCGTCGCTCTGGAGGACCCAGCATGTCCATGAATTCCATACACAGGAAACTGAATTCAACGTGACTTGTGTAATGCTTCATTTCCCCTGTGGGGGCACTGTGGGGAAGCTGAATACATGATGGTGGGTTCCCATATTAACTTTGTTTGCTAAAGGTTGAGATTGTTAAAAGTGGACAAGCCCTTTAAGTATTATAACCTTGTAAATCCATTGTTTCCTGTGGCCACACCCCTTGCCTCCAGGGGTTGCTTATGTGGTCATTTAACCTTCCTTATTTATAGTTGCTTCGGTTTATAGCTTCTGTGCCTGTGGATTGTTTGTGGTTGGATCTCGGCTGAGTTCCTGGTGCTCTTTGAAGTTAAAGAGGACCTTTCACCAATATAATACTCCCCAAATAACCCTCCTACCGGATAGTGCGTCATCCACTGATGTTCCCCTTTCTTTTTTTTTTTTAAATCGACCCCCTAATTCCTTCCTAATCGCCCCGTTTCTTCTGCCGCCTCATATGCAAATGAGGCGGACTTTTGTACAGGGCGTTGCTAAACATCCTGGTTGGGGGCGTGTGTGCTGGCTTCCCCGGGAGTCGATTTAAAAATGAAATGAGGAACATCAGTGGATGACGCACTATCCGGTAGGAGGGTTATTTGGGGGGTATAATATTGATAAAAGGTCCTCTTTAAGTCTTTCCTTTCCCTTTTGTATTTTGTTTGGGTTTTGTGTATTGCATTTCTCTATTGTTTATATTAGGATATTAGGCATGAGGGAGACTCCTGTTCGTCCTTCCTTTTGGAGGAACAGGTAGTCTCGTCCCTGCCATTAGTACCAGGGTCCTATAGGGTGAGTTAGGACACTAGGTATTCCGGTGTATGAACTCACCTACCTCTGGGGTCTGTTCATACTGGTAGTCAGTCAGGATTTTGGTTAGGGTTTTCACTAGGAGGTGTCCATCTTCCTTCCCTAGTTCTCAGGCCTGATTCCCTCTTCCCGTCTATGCTCGGTGTGGTGTTTCCCTCCCACACCGAAGAGTGACAGTAGGTCACACATCTGACGCTGGAGCCGGGTTAACCCGTTGTCTTGTTTCCAATGACAACCAGCAGAATTTTGAAAACATCTATTGTTGCCAATGCAGAAAAAAACAGAAAATCAACATTGGTAGAAAGAAAAAGACAGGAAAGCGAAGCATATCTAATACACCATAACCCATATATAGACAGACCTGCTCTCAGCTGAGGGTTTGTTACAATTGAGCAGTGAGCAGCAGCTGCCCAAATCTCTCTGCTATGTTTGATACAATGTATGAGTCCATGCTGAGAATTGTCTGGACTGGATACAGTTGTATCCACTTCTTACTCTGGAACAATGCATTACATTATTACTCTGTTATTCCTCCTGGAAATGCACAAATACGTTGACAACTGGGTGTTGCCATTCCTTTTGCCGACAGGACTTGATTCTACACATTTTGACATTGCCCAGTCCATGCTGATCGTGTCAGACTGTAGGGACGCACTATAGACAAGGGGACTGGTAACACCCAGTTGTCTATTTATTAACACGTTTACGGGAGGAATAACAGAGGAACATCAAACAAAGAATTAAAGAAACAATGCTCCAGGATTGTTATTTCATGGGGAATACAACTGTTTGCTCAGGCAGACATGTCGGGCGGCCAGGCTGGTGGATGGGTTTTGCTTTAGCATTAGTAATTACAGTCAGGACGCAGTTCCTGGAAATGTTCCTTGTTATTCTCCCACATCAACAGTTCCCCGTCTGTACAGCTAAAGGAATACACTCACTTCATAAATACAGCGAGCCGTCAAACCCATGCGCTATACCATTTCGGTCAATTAAGGATTCAGCTCTCAGCCCTGTGCAGCGTTGTGTAGAGCCCATTGCTGCTTCATGATGCATGGCTCTGCATAGGGGCTGTATATATTAAACGGTAGGAAATTTGTCATCAAGACAATCTGCAAAGCTGTTTAATTTTCATAGATGCCATGGAATAATTACAGCGGGCGTAAGGGTGGCATAGTCTCTGATTGACATATTTCTGTAATTCTTGCACCCATAAAAGTGTTATCCAATGGGGGCCACCTCCTTTTCAAATATAAGTGGTGATCATGGGTGGTCCAGCTCCTGAAACCACCAGCCCTAAGCCACTGTGTAGGCACTCTTCACTCTGATTGATAAGGGGGTCCAAGGGCCCCTTATAATCCTTATGGAAAGGGGATGTCCTACGTAAACAACCACCTTAAAGGAATCCTGACGGTTGGATTTTTTGCCCACCACCGAGCTATACTGTAGCCAGTGGCGTACACACAATCCATGGGGCCCCGGTGCGAAACTGATCCATGGGCCCCCCCCCCCCCGCCATCTGGGGCCCCCTACTTTAACAAACTCAATGCAGCCAATACCCCCCCCCCCCACACACACACACTTTAACAAACTCAATGCAGCCAATACCCCCCCACCCCCCCGTCGTCTGCAAGGGGCCCACCTACTTTAACAAACTCAATGCAGCCAATACCCCCCCACTTTAACAAACTCAATGCAGCCAATGCAACCCATCACCCCCCATCTTCAGGGGCCCTCTACTTTACCAAACTCAATGCAGCCAATAACCCCCCTCCCACTTTAACAAAATCAATGCAGCCAATACAACCCATCACCCCCCGCCCCCGTCTGCAGGGGCCCCCTTCTTTACCAAACTCAATGCAGCCAATAACCCCCCCACTTTAACAAACTCAATGCAGCCAATAAACCCCCCACTTTAACAAACTCAGTGCAGCCAATAACCAGCCCCCTACTTTAACAGACTCAATGCAGCCACATTAGCCAATACACTAAACCCCCTCCATGCCAGGGCCCCCACTGTCTCCAAGTCTCCAACTCAGTGCAGCTTTTTCTTACTTACCGGCGCTGCTCAGCCTCTAGGGGAAGTGAACTGCTCTCTCTCCCGTCCGGGTCCCGTCTGCTGCGTGAGTTCAGGCGCGCGCATGTTCCCGCGAGACCTGCCACAGGAGTTTACAGGTCTCGCGGGATTGACGCCGTGCTCGCTCCTGCCCGGGCCCGGCGCTGACAGCAAGTCTCGCTTCCAAACAACTTTTAGTGCAGCCGGAGGGGCCAGGCGTCCGCAGCCGGCCGGGCCCCCTGGGGTGCCGGGCCCGGTCGCAGCTGCGACCCCTATATGTACGCCACTGACTGTAGCTATTATTTCCTTTTTTCATGGCAAAAGTTGAGTTCACTGCCCTCTATCTAAATAACCTGGTCCAGGCAAAGTGGCTTGTCGGCGCCACCTCCTGGCACATGCCTCGGTTGCCCCCCCATTATGCTCCTGCACCACTGCTACCTGAAGCTTCATCTCTTATGATGCTTCTGATTGTGTTCTGGAAGTAAATCCCGGCAGACGCTGTAATTCTTAGGAAATATTCTTTTTATTCTTCAAGTATATGTGCTTCAAATTAACGCGTTTCGGCAAGTAGCCTTTGTCAGACAAGTACATCATAGGTATATTGCATGCAATTTATACAGGTTAGTACAATGACTGTGGTGACGTCACCCGCCCACAGCAGGCGGGATGATGTCAGTGACCAATAAGCGAGTTAGTTTCACTCCACTACGTAAACAAAAGAACGTCAAAGGTAAAGTAACAATATAGCCAACATACTATACCCAATCTAGGTCAGCGGATCTGATGGCTCTATAAAAAGGAATGGGACACATATCAGTACAATATATGAATATATGTAAAGCGATCTTATAGGCGAGCAATCTCATATTCACGATTGAGACCATTGGGTGCAGTGTATTTAAAGTGTGTATCCAATAGGCCTCACGCTGTAAGAGGAGTTTTTTCATATCTCCACCCCTCCTAGGCCTAGTAACCTGCTCAAGAATTTGAAACCTCAATTGGGCAATCGAATGTCTGAATCTATCAAAGTGAAATGGTAACGGCAACAGTAGATTTTTTGTTCTAATTGTGGACTTATGTTTGCAGATTCTGTCTCTCACCGTCTGCATTGTTTCTCCCACATAACCAAGGCCACATGGACATTTAATCAAATAAATGACATTTCTTGATTCACAAGTAAAATATCCTTTTACTTTATATGCTTGACCTGAGTGGGGATGGAAAAATTCCGGGCCCTTGATAATGTGGGAGCACTGCAGACAGTGGAGACAGGGGAACGTACCATTCCTTATACTGCGTAATGTGGTCTGTTTGAGCTCAGTCTTAGTACTTCCAATATCAGCACGTACCAGTTTGTCCCTGAGATTGGGGTTTCTTTTATTACATATAAGAGGAGCATTCTTAAATTCTTCCACCCTGGGGTACGCCTTCCTCAAGATGTGCCAATATTTTCTAACAGAATTGTCAAAAATGACATTATAGGGATGATATTTGTGTATAAAGGCGATCCTAGGATCTTCCTTCCTATTGGCACTCCGTGAGGTTAGGTCTCCCATGGCTTTGTCCAGTGTAGATCTAGGGTAACCCCTCTCTCCAAATCTCTTAGTCATCTCCTGAAACCTTTGTTCACGTTTTTCTGGGTCGGACACAATACGTTGGATCCTCTGGTACTGTGCTTTCGGTATTGCCCTCTTAAGAGATGGTGGATGGGCACTTAGAAAGTGTAAGATGCTATTCTTATCCGTCGTTTTTCTAAATAGGTCAGTTGATAGATTTCCTTGGTCGTCCTTAACGATTACCACATCCAAGAAACTGACTTTGTGCTCATCGTAGGTCATAGTAAAATTCAGACCCTTACAAGCTCTGTTCAAATGATCAAAGAACATGGATAGGGTCTCACGAGGCCCCGCCCACACGCAAAAAATGTCGTCTATAAACCTTTTCCATATTGGAACATTTTCAAGGAATAGAGGATTATTGTATACATGTAGATTTTCAAAAGACGACATGAAAGCATTTGCGTAGGGCGGGGCCACGTTAGACCCCATCGCGGTACCCCTTCGCTGCAAATAGTAAGTATCTTCAAACAAAAAATAATTTTTATAAAGCACTAGATGTAACATCTGTAAAAAGAACTCTTGTTGTAAATCAGAATAAGTGCTTTCTCGCAATAGATCAGCTGATTGTGTTCTGACCTGACATGTAAAAATAGAAGAGGGAATTTGTTTTAAAAAGAAGGCTTTTGGCCCATATGTAAATTAGCTTTCTGGAGTCAAGGAGGTGGGCCTACTTGGGAGAAGAGTCAAGGATGAACAGTATAAGCCCAAAACCTTCCCAATCAGTTTGATTGACAACCCTGTGGACAAGATACATTATCTCCAAAATCCTCTATTGTCCTCTGCATCTGGCTAGTTTACACTAAAGTGCAATCCTCTGCTGACAAAATGTTGGAATTCAGCGCATGCGCAGTGAAGTTTGGGTGTTTCTGCCCTGACTTCAGCGGCGCACTGTGCAAGCGCTAAAATCCAGTGATCTTCAAGAGGAGGGAAGATCTGGATTTTCGACACTTAAGATGACATACCCAGTTCCCATTGAAGCCAGACTGGTTGAATTTTGGGCATGGACCTATTCCCAAGAAAGGTCATCAATATCAGACTATCAGGGGCCAGACGCCTCCACCAATCAGCTGTTTCGGGCATGCCGCAGGTGTCTTGTCGGTGGAGGGTTAGACGCATTCTGTTCCCTTTGGAGAGGGGGGGGGGCCAGGGTACAGGCTCTGAGCAATGTGAAGGAGCAGAGGTTGGTTGTAGCTTCTGGTATCCAGTGGAGGATGAGGATGGTAGGTCGTAGGAAGTGATTTAAGGTGAGCACCGCAGCCTCTTCACAGTCTACCAAGTACAGTGCCACCCATTGTATAGTGGCTGTGCTTGGTATTGCAGCCCAGGTCCAGTCACTTGAATGGGACTGAGGCCATGTGACCAATGAATGTGATGTTACAGGCCGAGGCAAAGTCCACAGCGCTTTCCTGAGCCACCATGGCTGCTTCCAACAGCTTATTGCTGGGGTACCTCAGGTCGAACAGCCATTTTTCAGATATTGATGACCTATACGGTGGACTGGTCATCAACATTTTAAAGCTATGGACACCTTTGGGTGCAGTATTTTTAATCATAGTATTCTAATCATTTCAACAGTTTTTTCTCTGTAGCTTTCACTTTCAGTGCACGTGCAGACTATTGCTTCACCTTCTCAATGAATCGGTCAGGGAGCTGCAGTGATGGCTCAATCTGTAGCCCTTATGTCTGAACTCCTGACGGCTCACGAGCACTTATTATAGCTAAATTCTTATCAAGTGTTTATGAGCTGTTAGGAAAGTACAGATAAGGGCTACAGACCGAGTTGTCAGAGCAGCTCCCTGATGGATTCAATGAGAAGGTAGAGTCAACAGTCTGGAAATGCACTGAAAGTGAAAGCAAAGTGACAAATTTTATGATTTTTAGGCCAAAATGAGAATGCAGTGATTGATAAAAATTGCCATAGCGTTTAAGTCTTGGACAACACTTTTAATTGCAGTCCATGGACCTTAGCCCTCGTTCACATTTCCATGTCAGTGACACGTTCGTGAAAAAAAGCGTATGTGTTTCATCCGCGAAGATGTCCGTGAAGGATTCGTGGCGGGTCCATGTGTCCATTTTTACCACCCATTTGTCATCCGTAATTCACTGACGTTGCTCAGCTGAAAATCAATTTCCAAAGAATCTCCTATTAGTCTTCAGCGAAAAATACATGCAACAATCAGCGAAAAATGGATGCAACACGGATGCTATCCGTGTTGTGTCAGTGATTTTCACGGACCCATAGGCTTTAATTGGCGTGCTTGGAATATGTGTAATGAAGAAGGAATAGCCGGGACGGCACTCACCACACGAAACTTGTTTTAGCGATGCGTTCTTTATTGATTATTCATGGTCATCCGACCTAACTTCGGCAGCGGGGCAGACAGCCTTGGCGTGGACGTCCGCAGCAGGCGACGGCCGTTTCGCGCAAATGCGCTTCCTCAGGCACTGACTTTAATTGGCGTGCTTGGTCCGCATCACGGATCGAAGTAGTGCACGTCCCCGTGATTTTTCTACTGACCCACGGTGAGTAAAAAAACATGATGTGTGAACAGACACATTTAAATCAATGGGTAGGTGTGCCGTCCACGGGAAATGCGGACGCAACATGTCAGTGAAAAACGGAAATGCGAATGAGGCCTTATTGGTGCAGATTATTGTTATAAATTGTTCCCACTTTGATCTTTGTTCATTGGATTCATCTTCTGACATTGATGGTTGTGCCTCCGTCTACACTGCTGTGCCCGTCTCTCTGCCCTTGGCATCATGCTGCAGCGTGACTGCAATCTGCTCACCTGCTGCTGTTCATCTGCCGGAGTTACACCATCGCCTGCTCTCTGCAAAACACTTCGGGAATGATATGCTGGCCCAGAATTGTGTAAACTTGCTCCATCAGATAGAAAGCACGAGGCTTCTTAAAGGCAACCTGAGCCCAATTCAAGGTTAAAAGCTAAAAATCTAACTGGATCTCTTCTTCTTTGATGGGATCTACTGATATATAAGAAACCTTGGTAATCAGTCAACATTCTTAATATCTGTATCTGCAACTTTGGCAAAACTACAACTCCCAACATGCAGGGTTGTAGGTTTGGATCAGCTGGAGAGCCACAAATTGGAGACCACTGGTAGAGGGAGACCACTGTATCTGCAACTTTGGCAAAACTACAACTCCCAACATGCAGCTGCAATACCGCACACTACCTGTGGACAGGGGTGGTGCTGCTTTTAGAAGAAAGCAGCCATGTTTTTGTAACCCAGGACAACCGCTTTAAAAAAAGGCGGCTTCTGTCAGATGTGGATGAAACGTGGCTGCTCGCAGCTAGTTCTATAGATTTCAGTGGAGAGAACTGCACACATTGGGGTGGATTAACTATTGGAAATAGACGAGAATTCTGGTGCTAAGGGAGTGCCGAGCTGGATGGTGCATGCTGGGATCATCTCTGTTGGTCTGTGCAGAACATGGCACATGTGAACTGGACCGTTGACTTCTATGGGTCAGTGTTCAGTCTGCGACTCCGCATTCTGCACTCGGATGTGCACATTGCTGGTCTGAACAAGCCCTTAGATCTAGAGTAAAGGTTCCAGGGAATCTGGCATCATCAGATGCATTAAGTACTGCACGTCTTGTGGTTTCAGCATCTAAAAATAGATAAAAGGAGCCTTAATGAATTCAGTGCTGAACAGAGAGTTGATGTAATAGCAGACACCTGGAGATCACCGGAGTATCTGGCAATAAGAATAAGAATAATAGGTCCGACTGTAGACCATAACTACTATTAATAGTGAATTATGTCATTCAGGTCAGAACTTGCAGGTGTCATTAAGACGCTGAATCACTGTAATTTGCTGTAGAGGATGCAGCTGACGGCAGAGTTATTACATCCAAGACTGAATGGAGAGGTAAGTTGCCCTTTATGCAGAATAGGTCATTGGATATAGATGTAATTGTATACGCTTCATCCTTGCTTGTGATTGAGCTGATAATATTCCAAGCAGAAACTCCACTGTCCAGGACCTTGTCCTCTCCCCTATTCTGCTTCTCGCCTTTCTTCTCCTCTCCCCTATTCTGCTTCTCGCCTTTCTTCTCCTCTCCCCTATTCTACTTCTCGCCTTTCTTCTCCTCTCCCCTATTCTACTTCTCGCCTTTCGTCTCTGCTCCTCAATTCTCCTTCTCTCCTTTCTTCTCCTCTCCTCAGTTCTTCTCTCATCTCTTCTCCTCAGTTCTCCTCTCATTACTTCTCCTCTCCTCAGTTCTCCTCAAATTTCTTCTCCTCTCCTCTGTTCTCCTTTCTTGTCCTCTCCAGTATACTCATTTTCTCCTTTCTTCTTATCTTATCTATTCTCCTTCTCTCATTTCTCTTCCTCTTTGGTCCTTCTCTCCTTTCTTCTCCTCTCCTCTATTCTCCTCCCCCTTCTTTCCCTTTCCTATCCTCTGCTGTCTTCTCCTTCATTCCTTTCTTGTCCTGTCCTTTGTTCTCCTTCTCTCCTGTCTTCTCCTATTCTCTACTATTGTCCTTCTCTCCTTTCTTCTCGTCACATTATTTAAAGGGGTTTGGCAAAGATTGACGGTTTAGTCAGTGAGGGTCCGACTGCTGGGACCCCACCAACAGGGATACCATGTCCCCACCAACAGGGATACCATGTTCCCGTCTTGATGAAGCGGCAGGGCAAAAAAGACTGGTCTTAAGTGATCATCCTCCCAAATTAACCCAAGATTGTGAATCAGGTTTCATAACTGTTTGTGGATTCTTGCATCCCTAGCCTGTTCTCTCCATAGGTGGAGCCTCACTGCTATGTTGTCTTTATGGGCGGAGCTTCCATTCCTTTTTCTCTCCATAGGTGGAGCCTCACTGCTCTGTTCTCTGCATGGGCGGAGCTTCCATTCCTTTTTCTCTCCATAGGTGGAGCCTTGCTGCTCTGTTCTCTGCATGGGCGGAGCTTCCATTCCTTTTTCTCTCCATAGGTGGAGCCTTGCTGCTCTGTTCTCTGCATGGGCGGAGCTTCCATTCCTTTTTCTCTCCATGGGTGGAGCCTCACTGCTCTGTTCTCTGCATGGGAGGAGCTTCCCTGCCCTGTTCTTTCCCAGACCTCTATATCAGTTACTGTCTGTGACTACCGCATATACCATAGATCTGGTCACTAAGACAGGAATTGATGTGATTGATGACCACAATCATGTTGCGTGTCATGGTATACCGTTCACATAACGTTATGTCATTGAACCTTGGATTTAAATAAAGCTACAATAAACATCTTAAGGCTGGATGGTGGCGGTAGTCATCTTGTTGTTATGACCTTTCCTGCATCTTATCAAACCTCTAATTTTTGACTTTGTTGACAGCTTCTTCCAATGCTTTCAGACATCTTTACGCTCCACATAAAAATGTGCCAGTGACATTCAAGGTTTACTTCAGATCGCAGTTATAAATACGGTGCCAGCTTCTTGCATAACCTCTGAGAGAACACAACAATCATCAGGTCTTATAAACAGAGCAACTTACTCCCGGCGTCTCAACTAAACATCTCCTGGTGCACGCTGTGATGTATTATTATACACAGGAGACGCGGTGACCACTGCTGACCCCAGCCTGTGTGAGGAGCTGGTATAACCATCATCATCATCATCATTAACTTCTGATGGGAACTGGGATACAAGGCTCTGAAGTTCCCAATAAAACATCACACAAAGTCCATTGGCATAAAATGCTGCAAATGTGCTGACTTTTTCCAATAGACAGCAGAATAGTGAGTGCAGCTCTGGAGTATAGTACAGACTGTAACTCAGGATCAGTATAGGATAAGTAATGTCCTGTAGTGATTCAACTATTTCTACAGATTGTATATAGACTATAAAGCTATGCTTTAGCGACACATGACACATTTCAGTAATTTAAAGAGTTATTTTGGGAACTGATATAACTAACACAGAGTCTTGGAGCTAACCCTTTCTGCAGATCCCGGGCTGAGGGGTGCAGAGTTCAGATCAGATGGAGTGTGGTAGGTGCTGTGGCAAAGTCTTAGCAGCAAAGTCTTTCTACCATAAGAAAGAAAAAAAAAAGCACAATACCTTGCTGTCTGAATCCCATGCACAGCCTTGTCGGTTCTGGACCTTGTAAGGTGTCTGATCTCAGGGGTAATCTGCTGATGAAGTAGCTTCTCTGGCAGCTGTAGTCTCTGAGATGAAGGTTCTCTGAGCTTTGGCCTAGTTCTGAAGAAACTCTCACACACACGTCCTTCCTGTAGCTCAGCTCGGACTAGACTCTTGAACTAACTAACCAGGGGGGACCCATCCATCACCCTGGAAACCTAATTAGGCTGCCAATTAACCATATGTTGTCCATACATTGCCATTTGCTATGCAGAGTGCATAGAAACATAAATCATTTAAGATTAAATCTCAACATTTCACTTAGCAGCACTAAATTAACCCTTTGCAGTGGTCCACTGGGGCACTGCACCATCATGTTGTGGACTCAGGACTGTGCGGGCATGCACCAATTTGTAGGCCGGTTGATGTTATCAACTCTTACTATATACACCCCTGACCTTTTATATTTTATTTGCCTTCTGTTAGCTCAGAAGCTTTCCCCGTAGCTTGAGTAAGCAGTTATGTTCTGGGGTACAGTATGTATCTTCTACTTGGTTTTTTGGGGGTGCTACCATCTACACCCACTCGTTGCTTTTTTTAGGCCATGTCTACACTTAACAATTGACCCTCATGCTCTTTGGGTGGCTGTGGGGTTAGAATGACTGAAAATATACATTTCACGTAGGCCTCTGCAGCGTTCTCTGAGGCCATTTAGGTAAAGTACAGACGATTCCCTTTTCAAAGTGGAAATCGGAACAGCAGCCAAGCTCCTCGGAGAATGGATATGTTTAGAAAGTCCAGGACTGATCTGTTCTAGGAAAGCTTCCAGCTCTTTAATCAGTCTGTTTTCCTAATAAATCTAACTTCTTAAACAATATAAGAAAGGAGCGGCGCACAAGAAACCGGAGAAAACAGCCCTGAAGAAGGGGGAAACATGGGATTACAGAGAAGATAAAGAGTAATGCATGGTACTGTGGTATGTGCATTATACATTTCTAATAATCTACAGTAGTGTGTGCTTTTATATATTCACAGCCGAGTCCCATTATTACGACCACTTTCTAGTTTCAAAGTCGGCAGCTTGTAGCTCATGAAGGACGTCACTTATGCTGAGCAGGCTCGGTGGGTATATAAGGTGTGCTGAGCAGGCTCGGTGGGTATATAAGGTGTGCTGAGCAGGCTCGGTGGGTATATAAGGTGTGCTGAGCAGGCTCGGTGGGCATATAAGGTGTGCTGAGCAGGCTCGGTGGGTATATAAGGTGTGCTGAGCAGGCTCGGTGGGTATATAAGGTGTGCTGAGCAGGTTTGGTGGGTATATAAGGTGTGCTGAGCAGGCTCTGTGGGTATATAAGGTGTGCTGAGCAGGCTCGGTGGGTATATAAGGTGTGCTGAGCAGGCTCGGTGGGTATATAAGGTGTGCTGAGCAGGCTCTGTGGGTATATAAGGTGTGCTGAGCAGGCTCGGTGGGTATATAAGCTGTGCTGAGCAGGCTCGTTGGGTATATAAGGTGTGCTGAGCAGGCTCGGTGGGTATATAAGCTGTGCTGAGCAGGCTCGGTGGGTATATAAGGTGTGCTGAGCAGGCTCGGTGGGTATATAAGGTGTGTGATGAACTGTCTGCACACGTATCCCTTGTTGCTGTCATGGGTAAAAGGGCGATTTATCAGGGTTGGAAAAAGGATGATTATTGACTTTCAGGTCAAGGGCAGTACTATGCAAAAAGTTAGACCACCCCCTCCAAAAATGTAAAAAAAAGGTGTTGCATTCTACCATGGCTGCAACATAAACGCATACAAGGACTACAAGTAGCATACTGCCATACAAAAAAAAACATATGGCTAAATGGAAATTGCATTACTGCTATAGTTACCATATGAAAATGAGAAACTCTTTGCACACATTTTTTTAATCAAAATTGTGTCCAGCTACCAACAGTAAGGTGGCTTCCAACGTATGGGACCTAGACTATCAGACTTGCCTCTCCAGGTACATAGACTGCTGGGACACAGCTCCTGGGGTTCTGACAATCAAATCTATAAAAAAAAAAAAAAAAAAAAGAGACAGAACATTTGTGGGAGACAGCCACAGCTTTATGGAGAACTCCGTTCAACTCAAAAACAGGTGAGCAAAGTCTTTCTACCATAAGAAAGAAAAAAAAAAGCACAATACCTTGCTGTCTGAATCCCATGCACAGCCTTGTCGGTTCTGGACCTTGTAAGGTGTCTGATCTCAGGGGTAATCTGCTGATGAAGTAGCTTCTCTGGCAGCTGTAGTCTCTGAGATGAAGGTTCTCTGAGCTTTGGCCTAGTTCTGAAGAAACTCTCACACACACGTCCTTCCTGTAGCTCAGCTCGGACTAGACTCTTGAACTAACTAACCAGGGGGGACCCATCCATCACCCTGGAAACCTAATTAGGCTGCCAATTAACCATATGTTGTCCATACATTGCCATTTGCTATGCAGAGTGCATAGAAACATAAATCATTTAAGATTAAATCTCAACATTTCACTTAGCAGCACTAAATTAACCCTTTGCAGTGGTCCACTGGGGCACTGCACCATCATGTTGTGGACTCAGGACTGTGCGGGCATGCACCAATTTGTAGGCCGGTTGATGTTATCAACTCTTACTATATACACCCCTGACCTTTTATATTTTATTTGCCTTCTGTTAGCTCAGAAGCTTTCCCCGTAGCTTGAGAGTAAGCAGTTATGTTCTGGGGTACAGTATGTATCTTCTACTTGGTTTTTTGGGGGTGCTACCATCTACACCCACTCGTTGCTTTTTTTAGGCCATGTCTACACTTAACAATTGACCCTCATGCTCTTTGGGTGGCTGTGGGGTTAGAATGACTGAAAATATACATTTCACGTAGGCCTTCGCAGCGTTCTCTGAGGCCATTTAGGTAAAGTACAGACGATTCCCTTTTCAAAGTGGAAATCGGAACAGCAGCCAAGCTCCTCGGAGAATGGATATGTTTAGAAAGTCCAGGACTGATCTGTTCTAGGAAAGCTTCCAGCTCTTTAATCAGTCTGTTTTCCTAATAAATCTAACTTCTTAAACAATATAAGAAAGGAGCGGCGCACAAGAAACCGGAGAAAACAGCCCTGAAGAAGGGAAACATGGGATTACAGAGAAGATAAAGAGTAATGCATGGTACTGTGGTATGTGCATTATACATTTCTAATAATCTACAGTAGTGTGTGCTTTTATATATTCACAGCCGAGTCCCATTATTACGACCACTTTCTAGTTTCAAAGTCGGCAGCTTGTAGCTCATGAAGGACGTCACTTATGCTGAGCAGGCTCGGTGGGTATATAAGGTGTGCTGAGCAGGCTCGGTGGGCATATAAGGTGTGCTGAGCAGGCTCGGTGGGCATATAAGGTGTGCTGAGCAGGCTCGGTGGGTATATAAGGTGTGCTGAGCAGGCTCGGTGGGTATATAAGGTGTGCTAAGCAGGCTCGGTGGGTATATAAGGTGTGCTGAGCAGGTTTGGTGGGTATATAAGGTGTGCTGAGCAGGCTCTGTGGGTATATAAGGTGTGCTGAGCAGGCTCGGTGGGTATATAAGGTGTGCTGAGCAGGCTCGGTGGGTATATAAGGTGTGCTGAGCAGGCTCTGTGGGTATATAAGGTGTGCTGAGCAGGCTCGGTGGGTATATAAGCTGTGCTGAGCAGGCTCGTTGGGTATATAAGGTGTGCTGAGCAGGCTCGGTGGGTATATAAGCTGTGCTGAGCAGGCTCGGTGGGTATATAAGGTGTGCTGAGCAGGCTCGGTGGGTATATAAGGTGTGTGATGAACTGTCTGCACACGTATCCCTTGTTGCTGTCATGGGTAAAAGGGGCGATTTATCAGGGTTGGAAAAAAGGATGATTATTGACTTTCAGGTCAAGGGCAGTACTATGCAAAAAAGTTAGACCACCCCCTCCAAAAAATGTAAAAAAAAAAAAGGCGTTGCATTCTACCATGACTGCAACATAAACACATACATGGACTACAAGTAGCATACTGCCATACACAAAGACATATGACTAAATGGAAATTGCATTACTGCTATAGTTACCATATGAAAATGAGAAACTCTTTGCACACATTTTTTTAATCAAAATTGTGTCCAGCTACCAACAGTAAGGTGGCTTCCAACGTATGGGACCTAGACTATCAGACTTGCCTCTCCAGGTACATAGACTGCTGGGACACAGCTCCTGGGGTTCTGACAATCAAATCTATAAAAAAAAAAAAAAAAAAGAGACAGAACATTTGTGGGAGACAGCCACAGCTTTATGGAGAACTCCGTTCAACTCAAAAACAGGTGATCTTGCCACCGCAGCGGCCACATAGGTAAGTAAGGTGACGTGATATCCTAGCATTCATTGAAACAGAGCCTATGTATTCCTTCCACGCAGCCAGCTGTGACATCTAGACAGAACACAGAGGAAAGTATAAGAATATAAAATAAATATTTTATTATAGCATACCATAAATAAGGTGTATAATTCTAGTCCACACCCAGTAGCCCACAAGGGAGGGAGAGCAGGGCTTGTTTTATTTGGCTAGGAGATGATCTGAAGAGAAAGAACATCCTTCCCTAGCTTATGGCCAATACAGGTCCTGCAAAATCCTGTTAAAGGTACATTGCCTGGCAGTCAGTGGCTCACAGGCCTAAAACGACCATAAAATTATATGCATGTGCAGCAAGTCCTCAAGGAGCCAGTGCAGTGGAACGGTGATTTGAAGACTCAGGCCAGAAGTAAAAGAAAAAAAGTATCTCTTTACTCAGTAAAAAATATTACTTGTCATACATCCAGCAGCAGTTGGTACAATGTGCGATTTCTGTCCTCAGATGATGGCGTATGTTGGGCGACAAATTGGCAGTTTATGGCACTTCTGATGTGCTGTTTTGATGCTCCCTTGAATCTCTTGCTAACAGCTGGAAACTGGCACTTGTTGCTGTAGGTGTCCACTGTGTAATGCAGGCCTCTATGTACAAAAATATAACTACTATAATACTTCCTCTATGTACAAAAATATAACTACTATAATACTGCTCCTATGTACAAGAATATAACTACTATAATACTGCTCCTATGTACAAGAATATAACTACTATAATACTGCTCCTATGTACAAGAATATAACTACTATGGGGGGGCGGAGTCTGAGCGTCCACCGGGTCAGTCGCATGTGAGAGAGCTCCTCTCTGTGCTGCCTCTTCACCCCGTCTATTTTGCACCATAACTGACCTAAACTCATCCAAGATGGGTAAAATAGACAAAGCTATGCCTAGGGACAAGCCTGATCCCGTCAAACCTGACAAGGGCCCGACGGAGATGGAGAAATATCTCCACAAAACTCTCCTAGGGGAGCAAAGCAAGATGGCGCCGAGAGGAAGGGAGAAACCGCTCGAGGAAGATGCCACCACCCTGCCTGCTGCTACCCCCCCGGCCTCGGGGGAAGCCTCCGAGGACCCGACTCAGCTGACAAGGGGATTCCTACAGCAAGCCCTCTCAGCTGCCCTGCAACCGGTTCTGCAAGAGCTGTCGGAGATCAGGAAAGATATCCAACAGGTGAACCACCGGGCGGATCACCTCGAACAAACGCAAGACGCCATGTTGACTCATGCTCATGCTCTCGGCTCCAACCTAAGCGCCTTTGTAGGCTCCCTTGATTATGCCTTCGCTCTTATTGAAGACCAAGAAAATAGGAGCCGACGCAAAAACATTCGCATCCGGGGTCTTTCAGAGAATATTCCCCATGAGGAGCTACCTGAAGCGGCGATAGCCATTTTTGCCACGTTGCTTGGGGAGCAGAGAGCCTCTGAAGTAGCCATTGAGCGGATCCATAGAGCTCTCCGACCAAAGCCTAAGGCGGATGAGAATCCCAGGGACGTTGTCTGTGGCCTCCTCCGGTACACTGATACCGCCAGCATTCTCAAGGCCTCTAGGGAAATGAAAGAATGCCTATATGAAGGGTCCCGAATCCTCCTGTTCCAAGACTTAGCTCCTTCCACCCTAAACAAACGCCGGGCGCTACGGCCACTAACTGACCAATTAAAACATGATAAAATTCTCTACAAATGGCTGTTCCCTTTCGGCCTCACTTTTTCCAAGGATGGCAGGAGGTGTACCATTCGGAGGCCTGAGGACCTACCGTCGGCATGGGAACTGCTCCAGGCCACACCACTGGATATTCCATCATGGCTACCTTCAGCGGACCTGGGCACACCGCTTCCAGATCTCCCAACAGTCCATCGTTGGAGCAAAGTCCCCGGCAAAAAGAAGAAAATGGCCTCTACTTTGAGGGACACTTGAAGAGGGGCCCCCTCCTTAACTCCAGCTGAACTTCCAAGAGGCCTGGAGGCCTGCTTTCTTTGGGCCCACACGCCGGTCCTGGACTGGTTGCCTTTACTGCAAGTATAACCCAGCCCAGTCCCTGTTTACATCCCCATACTTGCTCCCAATGTTTAGCTCACCGAGTTTTACAAGAGTGCCCTGCTTTAACCTATTTTATCCTATTACTGTCTCATTCGGTTATGGTTTAAATATGTTAGTTACTATATATATCTCTCCCTGACGGGGTGATGGGGTAGACAGGAATGTTAACCCTCTCTACCCACCCCGTCTTCACTACCCCACCAAGGGTTGTCTTGATACCTTTTGGGTGTCACTACTTGGGGAGCACCCTGGTTCGCTTTCTGACCCTCTCCGTTTTCCTGTTTGGAGACGGCGAATCATGGTACCATGCCATTTTGTGTTTTTTTTTTTTGTTTTGTTTTTTGTTCACGGGTTTTTCCTCCCCCGTGGGTTTTGTGTTTCCCTGGTACCGCACGCACCTCCTTGTTCTATGCATGCTCGACAATTGCCTTATGATTAGTCATGTCTAAGATTAAATGTACTACCTTTAATGTGCGCGGCTTCAATACCCCACAGAAAAGGTCGCAGGTGATCCGTTTGTTAAAAACTTATCGTACCGATATTTGCTTCCTCCAGGAATTACATCTCAAAGTGGGGCGTGTCCCCGCACTCCCTAGACACTACTATCAGCATTGGTTTATTAGTTCCCACACTCAGGCGTCTAGGGGTGCGGGGATCGCCACAGTCGGATCCAGAAGGCCGTTTTATGTTTGTAAAAGGGATGCTGGGCTCACAAATGGTGACGCTGGCGTGCCTCTACAGCCCCAATAGGGGGCAGCATAGGTGGATCACTTCTGTCCTTAAACTACTGGCCTCGTTTGCTGAGGGGTTGTGGATTGTAGGAGGGGACATGAACATCACTCTGCACCCGGCCTTAGATGCCTCTGAGGGCTCCTCGCTCCTCACTCAAAGGGCATTAGGTAATATCAACTCCCAGCTTTCCAAATACAGTTTGTCTGATACGTGGAGACTGCTACACCCGACCGAACGAGACTACTCGTTCTACTCTGCGTCCCACGATACTTTTAAAAGGTTAGACTACATATTTATATCTGGTGCTTACATCGACAGTGTAGACAGCTCTGTTATTGAGGCCACTACGGTCTCTGATCACTCTCCGGTGTCGACTACGCTTCATTTTGCTAATCTTCCTCCACGCACAAGACAATGGAGGCTGAATGAAACATTACTTGACAGGGAGAGTGATGTTAAGACTCTAGATCAGAAACTCAAAGACTTCTTTACAGACAACACTACTCCAGATATGCCTTTCACGACAGTATGGGAGACGCATAAGTCGGTCATCAGGGGGGACTTTATTGCCCTGGGTAGTAGAAGAAAGAAAGACAGGCAAAAATCCCTTGACTCCCTACTCCAGCAAATTGCTAGTATAGAATCTCTGCATAAGAGATCTCAAGCCCTACAGGCTAAAAATGAGCTAATCCGCTTGAGGTCAGAACTCAAAGATTTGCTCAATAAAGCCCATGCAAAGGCCTATCAATACTCCCAGTTTCAATTTTATGCCCATGGTGATAAGGGTACGAAGCTTATGTCCAGGCTGATCAAGCAGAGGCAAGAGCAGACTTTCATAACTGGTATCAGGAAAAAAGGGGGGGCAGTTGTTTCCAGAACTATAGATATTGCCCAGGAATTCCAGAAGTTCTACCAATCCCTCTATGGGTTAGGGGATCCCCTTAATTCCGTAGGTGCACCTGCTGACGAGGAAGTTGATGAGTTCTTAGCCTCAATCCAATTACCCCATCTAGCCTCTGAGGAGCGTGCCCAACTGTTGAACCCAATTACTGAACAGGAGGTCCACTCTATTCTTAGCTCCATTCCTTCCGGTAAGAGCCCGGGTCCGGATGGTCTCCCAGCCGGATATTTTAAAAAATTCTCCTCCACACTAGTCCCACATTTAGTTACCTGGTGTAACTCTTTGCTCACAGGCGCCCACCTCCCCAAGCAGGCACTGGAGGCAACCGTCACTGTACTGCCAAAGGCAGGGAAAGATCCTTTAGAGTGTGGCAGCTATAGGCCTATTTCCCTTTTAAATGTTGACGTAAAAATTTGGGCCAAACTTCTTGCCAATCGTCTGAAAACCCTTCTCCCGAAGCTAGTCCATGCGGATCAGGCGGGTTTTGTCCCCGGCAGAGAAGGGAATCACAACTCCTGTAGAGTTTTAACATCAATTCAGTGGGCATCTACCAGAGGTCTCCCCCTTGTGTTACTGGGATTAGATGCGGAGAAGGCCTTCGACAGGGTCAGCTGGCTGTATATGAGAAAATCCCTGCAGAGGTTTGGGATTCCTGAGCAATTTCAGCAGGCCATTATGACTCTGTATGACAATCCCAGCGCAAGGATCCGGGTGAAAGGGACTCTCTCCCAGTCATTTTCGATGAAAAATGCCACTAGACAGGGGTGCCCCCTTTCCCCCACTATTTACATTTTAGTAATGGAATCATTGCTCCAAGCTATCAGGGAGCATCCCGCTATTAGAGGAGTTAGTGCCGGGAGTAATCATCCCCAATATATTAATGCAGCCTTCGCGGATGATCTATTGCTTATGGTGTCTAACCCTGTCGAGGCCTTCCCGCATCTTTTAGGCCTCTTAGATAGATACAGTCGAGTGTCTAATTTTAAAGTAAATCACACCAAAACTGAGGCTATGAACATTTCGGCCCCTCGTTCAGTCATCTCAGCCTTGAAGGCTATGACCCCTTTCAAATGGCAAGAATCCCACCTAACTTACCTGGGCGTGAAAATCCCCCCTAAACTTAACCAGCTGTTCCTGCTTAACTTTACGCCCCTTCTTAAAGATATTCAACTCCAGCTTCAATCCCTTAAAGGGTTTCTGTCACCAACTTTTGACATTATAAGCTGTCTGACATTAGCTATGTGCTAATGTCAGACCAGCTTGATAATGTCTTTTTTATAAAAATCCGCTGTATATATAGTCTGAAAAACTTACTTTTATATTATGTAAATTAGCCTCTAGGAGCAGGGGGGGCGTTGCCCTGCTCCTAGCGGCTCCGTCCGGCAACCTGCTGGCACGCCCCTTCACACTTTGATTGACAGTGCAGGGCAGCGATCCTCCTGCACTGTCTCGTTCTGAAATCGCGCGCCCGCGCCGCCGCTCTGTATTCGGCGCAGGCGCGGTGAGCAGAGGACAGCAGGCACCTGCTCCTCTCACAGTGACCCTGCAAATCAGTAAATATCGCAACGAAACTGGACAAATGATGACAAGATAGGTAAATGTCCACCAAGAGACAAAACTGACCCCAACAGACCTGATTGGGGATTGTCCGACATGGAGAAGTACTTGATCAAAAAAGCACCGGCTGCGCCTGAGGGATCGGAGGCCTGACTCGCCTGAGGGATCGGAGGCCTCGGGTGGCACTTCATTGGACTTTGCAACAGAGGAAAGGCAGGAGGCCCCTGGGCCTATATCACGCCAATTTCTCCAGCAGGTTCTATCCAGGGCCCTGGCCCCTGTAATGCAAGAGCTCGCTGAGATTAGAAGTGAGATTAGGCAAATCGGGACCCGAGTGGACACGCTGGAAAGTACACAAGCCGCCATTCTTAACTACTCCCAGACTCTAGGAGACAACAGTACGGCCTATATGTCTGCTCTGGACACTGCGTATGCCCTTATTGAGGACCAAGAGAGCCAGCGCAAAATCATAAGGCTAAGAGGCCTACCCGAAAATGTACCACACGAGGAGCTACCGGTAGTGGCGGGAACTATATTTGCCTCTCTCCTGGGCGAGCAAAGAGTGGCTGAAATCAGTATAGAGCGCGTCCATAGGGCCCTTAAGCCTAAACCAAAAGAGGGAGACAATCCGAGGGATGTGTTGTGCGGCCTCCTGAGATATGTGGATACGGCCGCCGTCCTCAGAGCGGCGAGAGAAAGGAAAGAGCTTATGGGCTGCGATTCTAATGTTCCAGGACTTGGCGCCTTCTACTTTGAATAAGAGGAGAGCCCTAAGACCACTCACCGACCTACTGCGGGCTAACAAGACGCCCTTCAAATGGCTTTACCCGTTCAGGCTCACTTTCTCTGTTGGAGCCAAGAGGTGCACGATCAGGATCCCAGGCGATCTAGCTGCAGCGTGGGACCTACTACAAGCGACTCCTCTGGATATTCCATTGTGGCTTCCATCAGTGGATATTGGAACGCCACTCCCCGAGTTTCCGGCCGGGCAGGGCTGGTCAAGAGTCTCACGGAAGCAAAGAGGCACCGCAAGACTTAAAAATGCCTGAATATATCATGTGAGGATTAGTTAAATGACTTTCTCCTCAGAGACCTCGGAGTTTAGTCGCGATGGAGGAGCTTGACCCCAGCTGTACTCCCGGTCCGCAAGTATCATAGCCTACGGACTTCTCCGTGTCGATCACATGTTCTTTTCCGTTATTTATGTTGACAGTTTTATGCCTTTATGCCCTCTTGACTTGCTATATTGAAGTCTAAGGTGGAGAGTAGAGTTCAGCCTTGTTTATGTTATAGTGACCTACGTCTGATAAGGGTTGCTGGAGGCGTTGGGCTTATGCTTCGTCATGGTCAAACGTTTCCCTCCCACCCCGAAGAGTGTCAGGGGATTTGTTGCGCAACCCTGGCGCAAGCGCACCTGCGTGGGACCCTGGATCTGGCCGGCCTGGGCCCCCCCTTTTTTTGGGGCCCCGGCTGCCCGGACTGGGAGATCCCATGTCACTATGTCTGTACGTATTGTTTTGACTGTAGTTGTTTCCCTTTAAGTTCCCAATCCGTTCCCCAGTCACCGGTGCACACTAACGAAATCCAGCTTCTTCGTTCTACCAAGTTAGTCAAATGATGACTCAGATCAAGTGTACTTCCTTTAACGTTAGGGGATTTAACACCCCACAGAAGAGGTCACAGGTGATCCGTTTGCTAAAGAAATCTCGCTCTGATATTTGCTTTTTTCAGGAACTGCATTTCAAATTAGGCCGGATCCCTACGCTTCCGAAGGCATATTTCAAGCACTGTTTTTTTAGCGCACACGAGAAGGCTTCCAGAGGCGTGGGGATAGGCATCTCTAAACATCTACCATTTACTATGATCTTGACCCAATCAGATCCAAATGGTCAATATATTTTTGTTAAGGGGCAGATAGGCACCCAAACAGTCACCCTGGCCAGTCTTTATAGCCCCAATAGAGGGCAGCAACATTGGATTACTAGAACCTTGAAAAATTGTCCACGTTCACCAAAGGTCTGTGGATTGTGGGGGGGGCTGAATGTCACACTGGTGCCACAGTTAGACGCCTCAAGGGTTCCTCATTGTTGACCCAGACATCTTTGGGACATATCAATGGATGCCTCTCTGATGCCAGCCTGGTGGATACCTGGCGATTGGTTCATCCTGATGAAAGGGATTATACGTTTTTTTTCAGCGTCCCACAACTCCCACAAACAGCTAGACTACATTTTCATCTCTAGTGCTCACGTGGACATGGTGGAACAGTCTGTCATAGAGCCCACCACGGTCTCAGACTACGCCCCAGTAGCAACCACTCTTCAATTATCTAATCTGACCCCCCCGCACCCCACAATGGAGACTGAATGAAACACTGCTAGATAGGGAGGAAGATGTTAAAGCCATTAGACTCCACCTTACTAACTTCTCTAAAGAAAACATGACAGATGGTATGCCAATAGCAATGGTATGGGAAACCCACAAAACAGTGATCAGACGGGAGTTGATTGCACTTGGGTGTAGGACTAAGCGAGAAAGGCAAAAAACCCTAAATTCACTGCTTAGTCAACAATTGCAACAATTGAATCCCTCCACAAACGCTCCAAAGCCAGGGACTCGTTTGCTGAATTGGTACGGCTCAGGAAACTATTAAAGGACCACCTTAACATCACACATGCTAAGGCATATCCATTTGCGAAATTTCGCTTTTATTCCCATGGCGATAAAGGTTCGAAACTTATGTCCAAACTGCTTAAACAACAGAAAGAGTCCACCTTTATCCACAGTATTACTACCAGAGAGGGTGCAACAATTACCAAGACTTCTGACATTTCTAGGGAATTCCAACTGTTTTATAGGGACCTATATGGGTTGAGAGACGAAGGAACGGGGTCTACTACATCTAGGGAGGATTTTATAGACGATTTCCTGAGGGACCTACAGCTACCACACCTGACAGCAGCGGACACGGAGACCCTAATAGCCCCGTTCACTAATGAGCAGGTGGGTAACATATCTTGGCTTCTATGCTCTTGGGTAAAAGCCCAGGACCCGATGGCTTCCCAACAAGATACTTAAAAAAATTTGGGGATGTTCTTAACCCTCACCTCACCACATGGTGCAATTCCCTCCTAGCTGGTGACCCACTTCCTAAACAATCTATGGAAGCCACACTCACCATCCTCCCCAAAGCAGGGAAGGATCCTAAGCTTTGCAGGAGCTATAGGCCGATCTCGTTGTTAAACGTTGACGTCAAGGTATGGGCAAAATTGTTGGCGAACAGAATTAGACCATTTCGGACACGTCTGATCCACCCTGATCAGGCAGGGTTCGTCCCGGGGAGGGAGGGTAACAACAATTCCTGCAGATTGATAACGGCCATGAAATGGGCTACGGAGAAGCGTATTCCCTTAATGGTGGTAAGTATTGACGCGGAGAAGGCCTTTGACAGGGTGAGCTGAGAATATATGAAGAAGACACTTCATAAATTTGTCACCCCCTTGCAGTTTCAAAGGGCAGTCATGACTCTACATACAGACCCCAGTGCCCGTATTCGGGTCAATGGGACATTATCCCCATCTTTCCCTATCAAAAATGGCACGCACCAGGGCTGCCCCCTGTCACCCACCCTATACATTCTGGTCATGGAGACCCTACTTCAGGCCATCAGACGACATCCTGACATAAAAGGGGTCAAGAACCCAGAGGGCACAACAGAATACATTAACGCTGCGTTTGCTGACGACTTGTTAGTCATGACCACCAACCCTTTCGAGGCGTTCCCGCATCTACTGAACCTGTTTGATAGATATAGCAAGGTCTCTAACTTCAAAGTCAACCACACAAAATCTGAAGCCATGAATGTCTCGGCACCTCAGAAGGTGGTTGAGACCCTCCGGTCTGCGACCCCATTCTGTTGGCAGACATCCCACATCTCCTATCTAGGAGTTAAAATCCCCTCCAAACTAGACTGTTCCACCTGAATTACACTCCGCTACTAGATGACATTCAGACCCAACTTCAGACGTTGAAGATCCCATATGTCTCCTGGTTCGGGAGAAAGAACCTCCTGAAAGCATTTATCATGCCCAAAATCCTATACATATTACAGATGCTCCCCATCTTTGTAACGGATCAACGGCTGTGGACCCGCTGTGCCACTTACCGGTTTGACTTTGGGCCAAACTTGGGAGCAGAGTCTAAGTGTCCCCCTGGTTTTCACCCTTTATCCCGCTCCAGGATGCTGAAGCTGGACTCAGCTGCAGGGGAGACACCAGGTCGCTACCGCAAGAGTGGTCCCGGTTAAGTGGCAGCTGGCCGGGCAGGCCAGAAAGCCCCGATGCTAGCACTGGGGAACAGGCAATATAACAGACAGCCGCAGGAATCATGCTGAACAAGCGGTATAGCAGAGCTAGTGCTGTGAGAACAGCATAGCTCAGTTAGTCCAGGTGGAGCTGGTGGAACGATCTGCACAGCAGACAGAGGCTTGGTCGACAGTCCGGGTCTTTAACTTGAGAGCAGCGAGGTACAAGAGGATCAAGCAGAGACGAGGTCAGGATACAGGCAGAGGTCATAAGCAGGATATCGAATGCAGGAACAGCAAGAGCCTTAGCTGTAGGAAGTACAAAATTGCTCAGGCATTGCAGGAGGGGGAAGCACCCTTATAAAGGTGGTGCCTGGCCAGGATTGGACAGAGGGCGGAATCAGGGGCGTGCATAAACCCTTAAGGTACCAGGAGGCCTGCGGCTCCTACAACATATAACAGAAGCTGTCGTAGCCTGCGACAGCGCAGGAAAGCGGGTCCGGAGCCTGCAGCGAAGAGGAGGAGCCCCGCGTGCAGCTCGACTGAGGTACGTAGTCGGACGCACTGCACGCTGGCGACTGCCAACTACCATTGTTACAATCTTCATCCCCAATGCCTATTTTACGAAGATGAAGAGACTGTTTAGCACGTTCCTGTGGGGAGGAAGGAGGGCCAGGGTGGCACATCATAGGCTCCGCATGAGGAGGAGCTGTGGGGGTTGCGGTATTCCTGATGCCCATCTTTATTATAAGGCCGTCCACTTGAAGCGTTGGGCCCAAATTCATGTACCTACTTTTCAGACGCTGGGGAACTCTCTAGAACTGGCCCAGCTCACCAAAATTCAGAGCGGGACTGTGGGGTCTGAACGCATCCTCACTGAGGTCTCAGCCCTTACTGAGAGGCACGGCCTCTGTTATGCAACAACTCAATGTGGATAATGCCTTGCTAAGTAAGCCCTCTCTGGTTATGCCGGCGGACTTGGCCCCATTTATAAACCGACCTAGTAATCCCACGGTGTCTCCGGCGTGGGACAGGCTCCGCAGTTACACCTTATCTGAGTTCCTTAAAGGGGCTTCGGGGCACCTACCTGAACAGCACCCGCTGACTACAGTCCTGGCTAATAGCCATTTCCTCAACACCATAGAATATAATTCTGTCAGTACGACATTGGTTAAGGATCAGTCAGTTAGCGCGGGGACCACGTGGTTTAAGAAATTGTTGGGTCATGAAACCCTCCCAAAGAGGTTGATATCTTTATTTTATCTTACCCTGACCTTGCCTAGATCTAACGTGACCCCGCATTACCTAAAGACCTGGGAGTCGGAACTAGGGAGAGTATTCTCAGAAATAGATGTTCTTCGTATCCACTCACACTCACATGGGTGATAAAAGATAATTGACAAAGAATGCAACTACTATAATAATACTGCCTCCTATGTTCAAGAATATAACTACTATAATACTGCTCCTATGTACAAGAATATAACCACTATAATAATGCTCCTATGTACAAGAATATAACTACTATTGGACAGGGCCGAGTGTAGATCGGTGGGCAAGAGCCTAATATCTAGGAATCAACAAGTTGTTACCCACACTTGGTTTGAAAAATTACTGTCCTCACAATCTCCACGTAGGAAACTGATCTCATTGCTATACTTAGCTCTAAACGCTCCTAAGCCTAATGATAGGCCCCAATACTTGAAAGTGTGGGAGTCAGAACTTAATAAGTCATTTACTGAAACTGACATTCTGCGCATGAACTCACACTCACATGGTTTCTCGCGCTGTGTGAAAGTACAAGAACACTCGTATAAAGTCCTGACCCAGTGGTACAGAACCCCCAAACAACTCTTCCTGTGTGGCCTTAGCGCTAATGATAAATGTTGGAGGTGTAAGGAGGCAGAGGGAACGCTTTCACATATATTTTGGTATTGCCCTAAAATTCCAGCCATATTGGGCTGAGATCTCGAAGGCCATTTCCAATGTCACCAGCTCTGATATCAAATTGACCCCTGAGTTGGTCCTTCTCTGGCTTCCCTCCACGGCCTTTTCCCCTCCAAAGGAAACCTGGCCACTCATCTGATTCAGGCCGCAAGGTTACTTATTCCACAAAGGTGGCTCAGTCCTGACCCTCCCACCCTGCTTCATTGGTGGCACAAAGTGGATCAATTATACCGTCTAGAGGAGCTGGCCAGTTGGGAAGCCAGATCACATGCCAAGTTTGTGAGCTTGTGGTCCCCTTGGAAATTATATAGGTCACGAACACCTACTCCTGCCTCTGACGTTGCTGACACCTCGTCACCGACGCCTAGTTAACCTTGTCCACTAGCGCATGCTGCAATCATACACCTAGCCAGCCCTGCATGTGTCACCTAGAGACCAAGTTCGATTTGCATATCTTTTCTGTTCACTAGTTAATTGGTTTGTATTGTTTATGTAACTACCTCAAGCACTATCAGTATTTCAAGGACTGTAACTGCATGGCTCGCTGAGAAAACAATACCACAGCACAGTCTCTTCTATATGGGACTCCTTCCTGGACTGCAGATATGCCATGTCTTCTGTTTTATCGTCCTGACTGCTTTCACTACTTGGGCCTGCGAGCCCTTTATTGCTGCACTGATGTATGTGCATTACTTTCTTTTTGCTCAATAAAAAGATGATTGACAAAGAATATAACTACTATAATACTGCCTCCTATGTACAAGAATATAACTACTATAATACAGTCATAAAGGCATAGAGAAACATCATAAATAAAGCAGAAATCCTTCTCTCTTCACAGATGGCTACATTGTGATTTTTCTGTTCATTGTTACGCAGTGTGCTGTGCTGTGGATACTGATGCAGATGACTCTCGGGGACAGAACTTTCTGGCTGTGTTTCATTACACACTATGTACAGGACACAGATGTCACCGCCGTACAGTAGTAAAATTAATGGCGCCTGTGATTCAGCTGTATCATCCCTGGCTGATCTCTGTGTGCAATTATTTTAATGACCTTGTAAAACTAATTGAAATGACGGCAGAGCTGTGAATAGAAACGTCACATGGCTCAAAGCTTACGCAACTGCAGATCAGGGCTGTAGTAGAGCCCGGGCAATCTAGGGCCCTGGCCCGTTTTCTTTAGCTACCATGATGCTGTAGGACCCTCTGAAAAAGCTTACACTGCACCTTGAATGTGTTTTTGCAGCTAGACCATGGCATTTTTGCATTTTTTAAATATTTTTTTTGCAAATCATAGCAAAACTACAACTATAATCAGGTGCAGGACTTTTGGTGACTTTGGAGTGACATGACAAAGGTCCTACACTGCAGGGGAGGTGAGTGTAAAGGGTCCTCTCTAGAATAGAGGTCACATATTCCCAATGCAGCTCCATGGAAGGGAAAATGGAGAGGAAGAATTCAGCTGCAAGCTACTGCTGGAGGAACGTAATGAAAGGATAGACAACAAGAGGAGAGCAGTCTATAAGGAGACAAGGGCATGGAGGGTGCTCTGTGAGAAAGGAAATGGGAATAGGAAGCATAGTATGGGGGCAGGCTCGGACTGGCCCACAGGGGTACAGGTGAATCCCTGGTGGGCCCCTGTGCAAGGTGGGCACCTAGTCTACTACCCCCTGCACAAGTGGCAGAGTAGACTGACATATAATTAGGCTAGCTAAGATGCTATACAGTACATTGCCTATGTCCATATAAAAACTGGGTAGTGTGGGCAGGTAGCATATGCATGTAGCTTTATAGTGGGCTCCCAGAACTTCACTGGTGGGCCCTAGGCACCTGAGTCCGACAGGGTATGGGGACATAGGGAGCAGCCTGTGAAGAGAACAGTTTATGTGGAAGATGAGGCAGTCTCTTTCAGGGCTGTGGTCTTGAGGACAGTCATTGCGCGCAACCTTTGTGAGAGAGAAGCAGTCTGCATGAGAAAGAGGGGAGCATGGAGAGAAGTCTGTGTGTGAAAGAGGAGGGATGTGAGGAGCAGTCTGCATGAGAAAGAGGAGGCAGGAGAACCTGTGTGTGCGAGGAAGAGGGGGCATAAAATCTGTGTAAGAGAGGGGTGGCATGGAGGAACAGTCTGTGAGTGAAAGGGGTGGCATGGGGTAGGAGTGAACCCACTGTGCCAGGTGTCCTACCTCTTCTAAGAGCGTTGTCTAAGTGAACCCCTCATTCTACGCAGTGACCTTGATGGTGGGGATAGCCTTTCCTGAGGGGAACACCAGGTCGCTACCTCTTGAGAGGGATTGGCACACGAGGCAGCTGATCCAGACGGACCCGGGGATACCAGTACAAGATACCAGAGGTAAAGTCGTAGTTACCAGGATGAGTCGTAATCAGGAGCGACAGTGCAGGACCCAAGGATGAGGCAGAGGCAAAGTCAAACAAGCAACGGGTCCGGGCAGGCCGCACAGGTACAGGTCAGGCAATCTGGGTCAGCAACAGGAGAGCTGAGGCAAAGCAGGCAAAGATCAAACAGGTAGCAGAGTTCAGAAACACAAGCACGGGTCAGGTACACAGGAACACAAGCAGAGATAACAGCAACCTTTTCAGGACACACCGACCTTGATGCTCAGGCACCTGGGAAGGGTGCTGAGCCACTTATATAGGTGAAGGAGGGCTAGGATTGGTCAGCACCATCATATGTGGTAACCCATAAATCACAGGAAGTGACGGAAGTGCTACAGCGAACAAGCTGAAAGCATGCTGTGTCCAGGGCTGGAAGGAATCCATGGAGCAGATTCCAGGACTGGCGATGTCTGCAGAGACAGGGTCCAGGCCTGTGGTAGTGGATAGGGAAACACCGGAAGCAGATCACCGCTGAACACGGTGCCCAGGAACGCAGCAGTAACCAGAGGAATATCGGCGGACAGCAACCGCTGTTACAACCCAGTAGCCATGGGCGTAGCTATAGGGGGTGCAGAGGTAGCAGTCGCTACCGGGCCCAGGAGCCTAAGGGGGCCCAAAGACCCTTGTGCCGCATAAGAAGACACACAAAGCACTGAGGGAAGGGGGCCCAAGCTGAACTCTTGCACCAGGGCCCATGAGCCGCTAGCTACTCCCCTGCCAGTAGCCTCTTGGCATTAGAATATGTCTTATTTGGCAAATAGAAATTGGATTCCTCAGCAGTAAATTCTGCAGTCAGGAGATGTATTCATGGTGGTGTGGGACAGATGGAGAACAAAAGGATGAAGAAAGCTGACTACAAACAGAAGATCTAATGTCCATACATTTACATTTTAACCACTTTAGGATCAGACACTGTTTACATAGCAAAGATTTTAAAAAATCTACTTGACACCACTATAATTTTGACCACCCAATAGAAGATACTGATGACCTTATCCGTTTGCATATCTACTAGTTGTTTTTAACTTGCTGACTAATTCTGAGCATTTACAAAACTTTAATTTATTGATCAACATTTGTTCATTTGTTTAGGGAAAAGAGGATGAAAAAATCCATTCCAATGTTGTTTTTTGGGGGATTTTATTATTCACTATGGGTATAATTGACATCTTAAATTACCATGATATAAAATGTATCTTTTTTTATTTTTGCTACTGTTGCACAATAAAAAATACTATTCCTAGAAAAAAAAATCTTTTTTGTGTTGCCTTGTTGACATTTATTAATTATTTTCATCAACTTAGTGTCACGGCCTCTGTTGTGTGCGCAGTGACACGGTTGCCGTGCATGCTGTTGCCAGCGGCAACTTGTTGTTGCAGCATATAGGTGGCTCCTCTTTTCCCCTGGGAACTTCCCTATCTGGTGCCGGAGGGATTAATTATCTGGCTGGTGTGGAATTAGTTGTGCCTGCGGAAGTGGGCTCCATGGTTTCCCGGAGGGGTGAACCTCTAGTCAGTAGCAGTTGTTGTTCCTCCTAGTCGTCATGGCAGGTAAGTGCTGTTTTTACAGTGTGTGTTGCTTGCACTGGGTGCTTACCTGCCACTCTGGTTTATGCTACTGTCTGCTCCTTCTTTTGCTAGGCCTGTTGGAGACTCTGGTTCATCTGTGGTAGAGATGAATCGGTCGTCTCTCATTTCTGACCATATTGCAGGGACTGATAGGGTCTGTAGGGCCCAGGTTAATGAATATGAGCCCCCCTACTAGAGATAGGTTGAGGGAAGCCTAGGAGGTTACCTGCTCCCTTTTCCTGGTGTTCAGGCCTAGCTGCTTCCTTGTTTTCCTACGCTATACAGTGGGGAGTTCTCCCCATTCCCCACTGTGACACATAGCTATTAAATGGTCATTAACATTTCAATATACTTTTAATATGTCATAGAGACATATCAAAAGCTTAGATCAGTGGCGGTATGAGCACTGAGACCTCCACTAATCCCCTATGGATACTTCTTTGGAGCCCGTCTCGTGCTACGAGGAGAGAGAGTGCGATATGCTCACGCTTCTCTTCCTTCGCTCTAGGGATCGGTAGGCATGTCAATGCTCAGACCCCTACCGATTAAATTTTAATATATCTCTATGACATATCAAAAGTTTTTTGAACAGTTAGTGACCCTTTAAGTCTTTTTATTTCCTTGCAGGACAAGTTGTACTTTTGAAATGTACAAAACATGTACTTTTGTGGAAAGGGAAAGAAATACCCTGAGCTATACTTACTTGTGTCATGCTCCGCTCCCTCGGGCCCTGTACTAGACATAACACGGTGGTCTAGATTTACTATTAGATTGAATAGACACGTTGACTGGGAGTCTTCTGCTAGAATTATCACTGTGGCTAAAAACAAAACCACTAAATGCAATTTTTTTTGCCCCAAATTGTGTCACTTTTTTGCCAAAGTCAACAATTAAACACAGTAACAAATCTGTCCCAGTGTATCCGTTGTGTGGGAAGTGTTCATTTAATGTGATTATTTATACTTGAGCCAGAGTAGAGGATGAGAGTGGTAGTGGCCCTGATGATGTGTCACAGTGCACTCCGTCAGGCCGTGGCACTCTGGGTTCAGTGCAGCAAAGGAGAGACACTCCCTGTAGACAGGGCTCCTGCCTAATGGTAGTTTGTGGGTGCCCTTGATGTTAAATGTCCATGTGGGTGCAAGGCAGGGCTTGAAATAATGTACTGGCCACCATGTGGTGCTAGGAGAGTCAGTAACCAGGCCAGATGGAACAAAAGTCTCTCTTTACGGTACACAAAATAGTACTTCCAGCAATTATCTGTACACAGTGCAAATTCTCCCTAGATGTCCAAGCATGAGATAACAAGTAGTTGGAAACAATGACTCCCACCCCAGATTACTATTTCTTTTGCTACAGTCTTTAGTACTGGGATCACCCTTCCAATGTCTGCAATTCACACAATTTAATTGAAACAACGTGCGGTTACAATAATAGGACTGGCCAAATCATATCTGCAGTGTGCAGGGTGTCTTAACTCGTTATCTCTCCACTGCAGCAGTGTTTAAAAATGCTGATTAAAATATTGTAGACCTTGAATCAACAAATCAAGGGTGCGTGGGGTCTCTTAACTTGCTTCCCCTATGCAGTAGCAAAGTCTGTAATGCTTCATTCTCGTTACCTTGCTGACTGGAACACTCTAGCTTTTCAGAATATCTGTAGTTTTGTCTTTGCAGTATCTCCAGAGTAGTGAAGAACACACAGAGATCTGTTAGTCTCTGGAAGCATTAAGGTTGAATGCCTGAGAAGAGGAGCACATACTGTCTGCTCCTGGCCTCCTCTAGGCTCGTTCTCACACTCTTACTCCTAGAACAACTAGAATCTTCTGGAACTAAGGGGAGGGACTGCGTCAGAATGGTTAACTCTGTACATGCCTGTCTCATGCTTAAGCATAGTGGTTGAGTCACATTATATGGCAGTGTATAAGATAACATTACAGTACAGTTACAGTACATGACCAAACAATTGCAGTTACCCCTTTCCACTAAGTTACCATTGCTGAGTTTTTTTTTATGTCAGCTGCTCGGAAAATGTCAGCAGTTTGTCTGTTAGACATGCACTGTTAGACCAGACTCATCAACTTTTTCTCAGTGGAGCGCAGTAGACAAGGGAATGTTCAGGTTGCTAGTCACACCACTTCTCCCTAAACTACACCCCCTTTAAATTTTTATATTCCATTAACCCTCTTCCATTCTGTATTTGACCCCACAGCCACACATAATCAGAGCTAATCACTTGGTGGTGCTGACACCCAAGAGATTTGCCAACTCTACAGCAGAGGCGCCCATAAGAATTACATTTTATTAAAGGGGTATTCCAATATCAGACAATGGGGGCATATTGCTAGAATATGCCCCCATTGTCTGATGTTGCGGGTCACAACTATCTCGTAAAAGCAGCCGGCAAAATCCAGGGGGGTGCACCGCGCATGTGCGGCTGCCCTCGATTCATTCCTATGGGGCCATCGAAAATAGCCGACCACTGGCTCGGCTATTTCCATTGGCCCCATAAAAATAAATGGAAGCAGGAGTGCTCCCATTCTTTTCTATGGGGAGAGCGCTTATTGGTGGCCAGACCCGGGGAAACCCCGCCTCCAGCCACCACTTTCCGTTCTTCGACCTGCACCTATCAGACAATGGGAACATGCCCCTATTGTCTTAGATGGGAATACCCCTTTAATGTAGGTGGTATAGTCTAAAATCTGTATGATCTTGATATATTCGATTATTCCTATCCAAGGACTACACCCGCATTTGGTGAATGTACCTTACTGTGTGGGCACCAGATGTTCTTGAAAGGTGCACATACTTTACATTCAGGCCTAATTGCGGCAAGGACTCAACCACTGAGAGTATGAAGATCCAATAAAACATGACATATACTAATAAAATGAGGCGATCTATTATAAGTTCATTATGTAACTGATATTTCAGACATGACTAGGTGGAACCAGGTTGTTATCAAACCCTGCGGTCTACTATGAGAATGATGCGTCCTCAGAGACAGGTGTCATATGGACATCTATTTCTACTATGTTCTGCCAATGCCTCATTGTAAAAATGTCCATAATATTAAATCATGGCTGCCTCCAGTCCTACATCTATAATATATTACCGTAGTGTTCCTGTACCTCAATTATATGACCAGTTCTATGCGGTGTTAAACCAGTGGGCTGACCTAATGCTAACTAAAAAGGCGGTTCAGCAGCAGCGACAGAGAAAAATTCTCTAAGGGGTTGGAGCAACTTAAAGGCTATGTACACCTTTGGGAGCATTTTTTAATATTATTGCATTATACTCATTTTAAACTAAAAATATTTTTTTTTAATTGGTCTTTATTAAGAATATGGAATCCTTTTTTTGTACAGAGCTTAGATTCTCTAGTTAGCAGCTTGTGGATTTTCTGTCTTTTCCGTCATTTGGGGAGTTGATGGACTCCTTATCTCTGTTTTCTGACATTATAAACACTCATTATAGCTCAGTTCATATCTTAGGTCTGAACTGATCAGTTTAATCCTAATGCATTCTGAATGGAGAGCATTCCATTCAGGATGCATCAGGATGCATCAGTTCAGTCCCTCTTATGTTTTTTGGCCGGAGAAAATACCGCAGCATGCTGCGGTATTTTCTCCGTCCAAAAACCTGGAACACTTGCCGGAATGCTGGATCCGGCATTCATTTTCATTGAACTGTATTAGTGCCAGGATCTGGCATTAAAATTACCGCATTGAAGGAACCGGTTTTCCAGTCTGCGCATGCGTAGACCTTTAAAAATGTGAAAAAGATAAATACCGGATCCGTTTTTGCGGATGACAACCGCAGATATAGATCCGGTATTGCAATGCATTTGTGAGACGGATCCGCATCCGGATCCATCTACAAATGGTATCCGTTTGCATACAGATTTCCGGATCCAGCAGGCAGTTCCGGCGACGGAACTGCCTGCCGGAATCCAGCAACGCAAGTGTGAAAGTGCCCTTACTGATAAGGCCCCTTTCACATCAGCGTTTTTGCTTTCCGTCCTAGAGTTCCGACCTCGGGGCTCTAGGACGGAAAGATACTGATCAGGATTATCCTAATGCATCCTGAATGGAGAGAAATCCGTTCAGGATGCATCAGGATGTCTTCCGTTCAGTATGTGAATGTTTTTTGGACGTTGACAAAAGCGCAGCATGCTGCGGATTTGTCTCCGTCCAAAAATCCGGAAGACATGCCATAACGCCGGATCCGGAATTAATGCCTATTGAAGTGCATTAATCCGGATCCGGCCTTAAGCTAAACGTCGTTTCGGCGCATCGCCGGATCTGACGTTTAGCTTTTCTCAATGGTTACCATGGCAGCCAGGACGCTAAAGTCCTGGTTGCCATGGTAAATGTAGTGGGGAGCGGGGAGCAGTATACTTACCATCCGTGCGGCTCCCGGGCGCCCAGAGTGACGTCAGGGCGCCCTACACGCATGGATCACGTGATCGCATGGATCACGTAATCCATGCGCATGGGGTGCTCTGACGTCATTCTGGAGCGCCCCAGGAGCCACACGGATGGTAAGTATACCGCTTCCCCGCTCCCCACTACTACTATGGCAACCAGGACTTTAATAGCATCCTGGCTGCCATAGTAACCTGACAGCATTTCGAAGACTGATCAGGATCCTGATCAGTCTTCTAATGCTTTCAGGCGACTTGCGTTCTGACGGATCCGGCGGGACGGAAGTGCCTGCCGGATCCTCAGAACGCAAGTGTGAAAGAGGCCTAAGAATGTTTCTTAAATAAGTGTTTATGACCTCTTAGTAGTTTAGAGATAAGGTTTATTAGATGACTGGCACAAAGTGAATGTACCAGTCACACAGCTAGAAAAACAGTTAACCCTTTGTGACAGAATGGCTCAATATTTTTAATAAAAGCCAACTGAAAATATGATTTTTAGCCAAAAATGAGTAAAATACAATCATAAACGAAAATTGCCTCTGAAGGTGTACATAGCCTTTAACAGAAAAAAAACCTATACTTTACTCACTGATCCCTCAATACTCACTGGTTCTCCCATGGTCTCTGCTTCCTGGTCCCTTCCTGATACACAGGCAATGCCCGATCAGCCAGTCACTGATTGCCACTAAAAGCAGCCGTTGTCCATGGTCTGTATCTGGTATTAAACCTCCCTTGAATGGGCCTGAGCTACAATACCAGGTACTTTCTGTGGACACGTTTGACATTGAGGGGGATTGATTTAAGGGGTTGTCCCATGAAAAATAGTCTACATTTTTCAAATCAGCCCCTGGATCTGAATACTTTTGTAATTTCATGTAATTAAAAATTTTGTATAACTACTGAGTTATTCAATAAAATGTAACTGTATAGCGCCACCTGCTGTTTGTTCTTTTCCTTATTGTTCTGTCCAACTTACTAACATCACTGAGGTGGCCACACATGCCCATTTCCATCCTTCAACTGTTACCAGACCGGATCATCTGTTAGAAGCTGTGACAGTTACAGAGAAAGAGCTGCAGCAGAAAGGACACACACTCCTGAGAAAGGACAGCCCCCCACCTGAACTGTGATAGGGAGAGAGCTGCAGCAGAAAGATCACACCCCTGAGCTACTGAATCTAGCAGAGCAACTGGAGCAATGGATGTAGAGATCTCTGGATCCATGTGAGGTGCAGGGCTGGTTCTAGCTTTGTTAGAAAGAGATTGTCATGGACTCTATGATGTCTGATTTTTATTTTTTTACATCAATTATGGGATAACCCCTTTAAAGGCCATTTACCGGTATACAAAATTTGCACCACTAGCCCCTTATGTACACAAATTATCAACTTTTTGCTGATTTACACTACGTTCTTCATTTTTCTACAAAGTTGGTGGGGCATGGGAATGGGGCTATGCAAAGCAAATATTACTTTTGTGGAAAAGTGACAAATTCTTTATGAAATGTACACCAGCTCCTAAAGTACGCCTCTTAATAAATCGGATGCATCTTACACAAACATTTATTTTTATTAAGACTGATGTAAGAAATGGCAGTCTTCACAAATAGGGGCAAATACATAAAAAACACGAAGTATAAGAAGTATAAGTCAACAAATCATATAGTCATTCATTATATTATATCACTGACTTATTTTGGAGGGATCTTCTGAGAAACTATTTAGGTGGTGGCTGAAAATACATTCTACCAGAAAAAAAGGACAATTTCCGATCCGTTTCTGATTTCTAAATGCGTTGATCCAGAATAAGGAAAGTCAAACAATATAAATTGGCATAAATGCAGATCCTGGCTACTCAAAGGAATTGGAATTATCCCATCATATAGTCCATGACAATCTCTTTCTAACAAAGCCAGAACCAGCCCTGGACCTCACAGGGATCCAGAGATCTCCCCATTATTTTCCCAATTGCTATGCTCGATTAGCTTTAGCCTGGCAGGTAAGGGGCGTGTCCTTTCTGCTATAGCTCTCTCAGTGTAACTGCCACAGCTGCTAACAAAACATATGGCTGGTGGCAGTTGAAGATTTAGGGTACGTTCACACAACGACATTTGTCGTGCGAAAATTAAGTCGCAGTATTGTCGCGTGACAATTTTTATAATGGGAGTCTATGGTGTTGCATTGCAACATGCGACATGCTGCGACAGTCGCAAAAAATCAATCGACAATGCGACACCATAGACTCCCACTCTAAAAATTGTCGCTCGACATTAGTGCGACAAAATGTCGCGCGACAAATGTTGCAGTGAAGTTGTGCCATATTTCGCGCGACAAATGTCGTTGTGTGAACGTACCCTTAAATTGAGCATGTTCGACCAGCTCAGTGAGACGGACAAAAAAATAAGGATAAACGGCAGGTGGCGCTATACAGATAATTGACATTTAATTACAGAAATGTTCAGATCTAGGTGCCGGGCAAAAAATGTAAAATATGTTTCATGATGTAACCCCTTAAATTTCTATTCTTAATAATAAGGTCAACATTGTACTAATGGTAGGAGGTCAAATAATTCTTATATTAACAACAGTTGTATAACTCGCAAAAAAAAAAAAGATCCCGATCCTAAACACACAGAATACTTGTTTAGTTCTGTTTCCCTCCTCCTCGGTGCTGTCTGGGTGACCACCTGTTCAGTTCATATAGCTATGTTTTTCAAAATGGTCACAAGAAGTTTTGACGCTCCATACTTTTGATCCCTCCCACTCAGACAAAAGAAAGCACAAAAAATGATATAATGTACACTGTAGCATCAAAATAGAAAACAATCAAGGCACGGAAAAAAGGTCCACGATTAAAAAACACCGGGGGAAACTTAACCAAATGTAAATATTTAAACCAGACAGCCTAAAGCTGCAGCAAACACAGTGGGGTAGTGTCTCAATATTTTTGGCTACAAATTTACAAAATTGGCACGTCATTTGTTACATTTGTTGTACAAAATACTTGTATATTTTTTACAGTTTGTACACCACCAGTGGACTGGAGTACGCTTGGAACTTTTTCTGTAACTCCCCCCCCCCCTCCCCTCATCAATATCAGATGTTCGGGGGTCCAACACCCGGCACCCCCGCCGATTAGCTTGTTGCTGCTATGTCTGTGGTGAGCAGGGGAAGAGAGATGGGAGATGGCACATGCACACCTTCCCTTCATACAGCTGATTGGCGGGGGTCCTGGGTGTCGGACCCCCTACAATCCGATAGGATAGGTCATCAATATAGAAGAGTCCGGAGAACTCCTTTAATAATCGTGGTTTAAAAGATGTGAACCAGTCTTTTGGGGCAAATTCAGCCAGTAGTAAATCCCTTAGTAAATCCCCCGTTGTTTTTCAACTTTATAGATAGTCTTAAAAATATTTTGTTTTGTGTATACAGCTCCTATGCAGAAAGCGTCCCCTCGGTTACAGACAAATACACCCAGTGTCATGTGATATTTACCCCTATTTCTACTGTCTATAGGTTACCAAGAAGGGGAGGTAGAGAATCAACACATGACGCCAGGATCAGACTACATGCAGGATTGTTTTGTAGTCTGTAACCATGGAAACAATAGTCTCTTCATCCCTTTCCAGGGTTGCCTACTGTCCAGAAACTTCTGGACAGTCTGTAAAAATAGGCGCTTTTTAAATGTGTTAATGTTACTGTGAGCTAGCCGTATTTATTCATTTATCAGCTTTTTTCCACTGTCCATGAGAACAAGTAGATATGTCCGTGATTTTTCGGAGGCTGGTGGCACTTGAGCAGGTCACTTTGATTTTAATTCTCAGCATTTTAGAGCTTCACTAATAGTATCTGACCGATAGACATGTATTCATTATAATCTTTATGGTTCATCATAGTTTTTTCAATTTCTGTAAAAAAATAAATGTTGGCTGTCCATGATTTTTGGATAAATTGTCCAGAAAAAAATAAAAATTGTAGGTTGGCAACCCCGTCCCTTCCAGGTGGTGAAAACCTTTGTAGGACTTTACTCTGTAGGAGAACTGCAAAAAAGTGGGAGTTGAATGCATGCGTCCACAGTTTCTGAGGGACTCTTGGACCATACCACTTGACAGTACGCCATCTTGGCCACAGTGTCAGTGTAATTGGGCAGGGATGCACTGCAGCGTGAGACAGCCATGGTCATATAATGTATGAGGCAGTTTCCCCTTGGAAGTCCATGTATCGGTGTCTGGGTCATAGCAGTCAAACGAATCTGAGTCCTCAATGGTGTTGTCCACCGTCAGACACCGGCCGCCCGTTACGTAAATTTTATTCTGTATGACGGTGGCCCCGTGGTGCATTCTTCTGTCCTTCATGTCGGCACATTTGACAAATGTATTTTGTGTCATGTCATAGGCGATTATCCTTCTGGTGTAACCTGGGACAACAAAAGTTATGGAAGATTGCATTATGATTAGTTTTTATGGGAAAGTTCACTGCATCGAGTTACATAGAGCAGAATAGCCAAACGATTAACCCACGAGCCGCTGGGCAGTGCAGCTTTCCCGTCCACAGCAGCTCCGGTATACTCCAGTCACAGCTAGAGCTGCGTTTATTATGTCCCATACTTAGACTTGCAACCCAAGTGCAGCTAAGGATGTCAGTGCCGAACATAAGGCGTAACTTAAAATAAGTGCAACATAGGCTTGTATATTCTATAGAGGCAGGACTTGTGGCTCTTCTGGGGCCCATGAGAAGAAGGGGCCCTAATCATAATGCTTTATCAGACTGTCTGAGTGTCAAAATTGAGGAGCATCCCAGGCAGAGCAGACAAGTATTCTGCAAAAGGCTCCCGCAGCCGCCATTAGGGGAAGCTAGTTGTATGTGTATTGGTATTGTTACCATTGACTTCTGTGGTAGCTGTATAAATATATACATACATACTGTATGCAGTAAGCTCCCCCTAGTGGCAGTGACAGGCACCAGAAGTTGACTACAATGGCTGTGTGAAGGGAAGCATTTTGCTGACACCATTTGTGAGGTGGTGCCCCTCTGGCTGGATTGTTTATTGAGGGCACTTCGCTGACACTGCATGGGAAGCACTCTACTGCACTGTATATGAGAAGCACTCTACTGCACTGTATATGAGAAGCACTCTACTGCACTGCATATGAGAAGCACTCTACTGCACTGTATATGGGAAGCACTCTACTGCACTGTATATGAGAAGCACTCTACTTAGCTGTTTATGGAAAGCATTCTGCTGCACTGTATATGGGAAGCACTCTACTTAGCTGTTTATGGAAAGCATTCTGCTGCACTGTATATGGGAAGCACTCTACTTAGCTGTTTATGGAAAGCATTCTGCTGCACTGTATATGGGAAGCACTCTACAATGCTGTATATGTGAAGCACTCTACTGCACTGTATATGAGAAGCACTCTACTGCATTGTATATGAGAAGCACTCTACTGTACTGTATATGGAAAGCACTCTACTGAACTGTATATGGGAAGTACACTACTGCACTGTATATGAGAAGCACTCTACTGTACTGTATATGGAAAGCACTCTACTGCACTGTATATGGGAAGCACTCTACTGCACTGTATATGGGAAGCACTCTACTGCACTGTATACGGTAAGCACTCTACTGCACTGTATATGAGAAGCACTCTACTGTACTGTATATGGAAAGCACTCTACTGCACTGTATACGGTAAGCACTCTACTGCACTGTATATGGGAAGCACTCCACTGCACTGTATATGGGAAGCACTCTACTGCACTGTATATGAGAAGCACTCTACTGTACTGTATATGGAAAGCACTCTACTGCACTGTATACAGGAAGCACTCTACTGCACTGTATATGGGAAGCACTCTACTGCACTGTATATGGGAAGCACACTACTGCACTGTATATGGGAAGCACCTTACTATGCTGTATACCGGAAGCACTCTACTGCACTGTATATGGGAAGCACTCTGCTGAACTGTATATGGGAAGCACTCTACTGCATTGTATATGGGAAGCACTCTACTGCATTGTATATGGAAGCACTCTACTGCACTGTATATGAGAAGCACTCTACTGAGCTGTTTTATGGAAAGCATTCTGCTGCACTGTATATGAGAAGCACTCTACTTAGCTGTTTATGTAAAGCATTCTGCTGTGCTGTATATGAGAACCACTCTACTTAGCTGTTTATGGAAAGCATTCTGCTGCACTGTATATAGGAAGCACTCTACAATGCTGTATATGTGAAGCACTTTACTGTGCTGTATATGCAAAGCATTCTGCTTCACTGTATATGGGAAGCACTCTACTGCAGTGTATATGGGAAGAAGTCTACTGCACTCTATATGGGAAGCACTCTACCATGCTGTATATGGGAAGCACTTTACTGTGCTGTATATGGCAAGTACTCTGCTGCACTGTATATAGGAAGCACTCTACCATGCTGTATATTACTGTACCATGCTGTATATGGGAAGCACTCTACCATGCTGTATATGGGAAGCACTCTGCTGACACTGCATATGGAAAGCACACTACTGTGCTGTATATGGAAAGCATTCTGCTGCAATGTATATGGGAACTACTCTACCATGATGTATATGGGAAACATTCTACAATGCTGTATATGGGAAGCACTCTACTGTGAGACATTGTGCTGACACAGCATATGGGGAGCACTTCACTGGCACTGTATCTACTGTGCTACATATGGAAGGCACTCTGCTGTGGTGTATATAGGAAGCACCCTACTGCAGTCTACAGTATATTGCAGGCACTTTGCTGGCAGTGTATATGGAAGTACTCTATTGTGCTGCATGTGGAAGGTACTCTGCTATGGTGTATACAGGAAGCACTCTATACAGGAGACACTCTGCTGTGCTGTATATAGACATAGGAAGCACTCTACTGAACTCTATATGGGAGGCACTCTGCTGTGGTGTATATAGGAAGCACTCTACTGCATTCTATATGGGAGACACTCTGCTGTGCTGTATATAGGAAGCACTCTATTGCGTTCTACTGCTGTGCTGTATATCGGAGGCATTCGGCTGACACTGTATATGGAAGTTCTCTATTCTGCTGCATGTGGAAGACACTCTGTTGTGCTTTATATAGGAAGCACTCTCCTGCACTCTATATGGGAGACACTCTTCTGGCACTGTATATGAGAAGTGCTATTCTGGGGATGCAACCTGGTGATCTCCAGCAGTGACGTCAGATCCTTATACAGGGGTTAAGGAGTGAAATCTTGGGGATCTCTTAGTCTCCTCACCCCAGTCTGTGCGCTGACATTCTGCTTTAAGAACTCACCTCCGATGATTATAATCTTCTCCCCAACAACAACTGCCGGGGCGCAGACATTTTTTACCATTCTGGTCTCCATCCTGAACCACATGTTTCTGAAAACATGATAAACCTAGAAGAGAAAAAGGACAAGAATTTATATTTTCCTCTGATATTACTTCTGATCATCCATCACTCATTTCAGGTTGTGCCCCTTTGTTCCTGCATTAAAGCGGTTCTCCGGTTATTAAGAAAATGAAAATACTTAAATATTACTTTCATTAGTTATAATGGTTTGTTTTGTCTGGGGATCAATCATTAGGAGAAAAAAAGTGGCCGCTGTCCTATTAGTCCACACAAAACCTGTCCTAATCACACAGAACTGAGCTAAAGAGCTGCCTCAGTCTTCTCTCTGCTGGCCAGGGATTATTCTCTGTAGAAATTAAGTTCATGAGGAGACATGAAGTACAGAGAGGAGGATGGCGATGTGGCTGATGAGCAGCAGCTCTTGTATGCAGTCTCCATTACCACAGTCTGTCCTGCCCGTCCTCTCTTTAATACAGCTGTCTCCTTATTAACTCTATTCCTACAGAGATTCAGCTGAAGATCTTATTAAACTGTTTTCAGGATCATAATCCCTGACAAGCAGAGCAGAGAGGAGGACGAGGCAGCTTTTTAGATCAGTGTGGTGAAGTAACTTGTCCTGCTGTGTGATTAGGACAGGTTTTTTGTGTACTAATAGGACGGCAGCCATTTTATTTCTCCTGATGATTGCTCCCTAGACAAAACGAGCCATTATAACTAACAAAGGGTATTTGGGAATATATTTATAATAAAGTAATATTTAAGTATTTTTATTTTCTTCATTCCCGGAGAACCCCCTTTACGCTTCTTATTAAAACACTTCCCTCTTGAACCTTATTTAAAGAGGACCTCTCCCCTCTCCTGACATGTCAGTATTAGTAACTACTTAGATTCCCCATGTAATAACATTTCTGGAGCCTGTAATATTCCTGCCAGAAGTTTACAAATTGCAAGTTGTTAGCAGTCTGCAGTAAAGGTACTGCTGGGTGTTACCAGTAGTGGGTGTGTCTGACACAGTCCAATCAATGCTGCTGGTCTCAGACTGTGCAGGGACACACCCCAACTAGTAATCTGTATGCTTACTGCAGACTGCTGGCAATTGATTCATAAGCATATGGGCCTGGATCTGTTGAATGCATTTCAAGATCTCAGACAATACCAGAATCACAGCACTATATCAATTACATTGTAAGATATAGCTGTTAGAAATCGGGATGGCAGAGAATGCAGTTGAAAGTTAAAAGTAAAAACAGGTTTCGCTGATTTCAATCCTGACTTGATTTCTAAAATGGCTATATCTTCCAATGTAATGGATATAATGCTGTGATTCTGGTATTGTCACAAAGTACACACAGGTATGTTTGGAACGTCTGACCTATTTTCACCATGTAAACCAATCCCTCTGGTTTGTTTCCGTCCCATATATTGCCCTTCCTGTTGTTGTATCTAACCAATCCCATGATGCACTTCTCCTTTCTCCACCACACCTCCAGCACCCCCTCTAACAGCACCCAGCTAGTTTATAGCCCCTCCCACCCAGCTAGTTACATAGACACTCCCCTCTCACTGCCCCGCCCATGGACATAACATCATATAAGAAAGAGCTGCATGGACATGGTCATGTGACCACAGCCCAGAACGGGAGATTTGAGCAATAAAGGTAAAATAAATACATTTAAAAATGACAGCTGCCTTCATAAATGATTATTTTAAAGGATGTAAACTGGAAACCACCCTTTAAATTTTTCTTGACATTTTTTTTGCTTAATACCTTCCACCATTTTTGTGATCAGTTTTTGGACCTTTTCTATTTTAAAGGGTGAGGTCTCCAGAACTGACCACTGAACTCCTGATGTGGTCTAACTAGAGCTCACAGAACGGCTCCTTCACCCCAGGTTAGTCATTTTACATTTGGAGAATCACTGAACCGCAGTTTCCACTGTCATGACCATTTACAACTTATCTTCCAAACCTAGTCAGCGACTAAGACTCTCATCATATAGTCTAAGGCAGGGGTAGGCAACACCAGCTGTTGTGAAACTACGACTCCCAGCATGCATACTCACTCTGTTCTTCTCAGAACTCTCACAGAAATGAATGGAGCATGCTGGGAATTGTAGTTTCAGAACAGCTGGAGTGCCGAAGGTTGCTGACCCTTGGTCTAAGGCCTGATGCATATGATTGCATTACGGCTCCTTTGTCTAATAAAGATAAGGCTGTAACATGGGCCATACTATACCTCCATATCCCTCTGATTTAATAGGGAAGAATCTACAGAGGAAGCGCTGTACAGCAGCACACAAAGTGCATAAGGAACCCACATGGACAGGCTATGTGCCATGTGCAAGAGTCCTAAAAGGGATTCTGCCACAAAAAATATTCTACATTTTGCAAACAAGCATCTGGATCTGAATACTTTTGTAATTGCATGTTATTAAAAATGTAGCATAGTCACTGAGTTATTAAATAAAATGTATCTGCATAGCGCCACCTGCTGCTTGTTATTTTCCTTATTTCTTGTCCACCTCACTGAGATGGTCGCACGCGCTCAGATTAAATCTTCAACTGTCACCAGCCATATCTTCTGTTAGAAGCTGTGGCAGTTACAGAGAAAGAACTACCCAGGACAAAAGGACACGCCCCTGGAGCTGCCAGACTGAAATGAATGTAGCAGAACAATTGGAGCAATTAATTGGGAGATCTCTGGATCCATGTGAGGCACAGGGCTGGTTCTAGCTTTGTTAGAAAGAGAGTGTTATGTACTATATGATGGCTGATTCTCATTTTTTAAGTCAGTCATAACATAATGGGGTTCTCCTGGTAGAAAAACTTAAGACCCTCAATGATCGTGAAAATGGGGGTTATCATTTGAATGGAGCAGCCAAGATGTCTGGGAGACCGCTGAAGAAAGCCAAGTACAACATCTGGCCCTCTCCTGCAGTCCAAGAGACTTTAAATGGAGTGTAAACGCCCTTGCTTGTTTGTCTGCCGTTCCACTCAAATGGGTTACATGAAATCTGCATGAGTTTAAAAATAAAAAGTAAGCATTATTCAACTCACCGACTTCTTGACTCTGCTCAGCCTCCATTGCTCCCGACTTCCTGGTCCAAGCACAACACACAGGAAACGGTTTGGAATGCCCGCTCGGCCAATTACTGGCTGAGGCAGGTCACTACTGCAGCCACTGATTGGCTGAGTCAAGCCATTTCCTGTGTGTTGAGCTGGGACCAGGAAGTGGAGAGCAGTGGGGATCAGAGCAGCCGCAGAGGAAGCGCTGATTAGTGATGTCTTAATTTTTTTTTTTAACTACTTCTGTCCTTCAAAAAAAAATTTCCCCAGAAAAGCTCTTTAATGAATTGTGGTGAATTGGAGGCTGGTGTAGGCAATAGGTTTTTCAGTCTGGGCTACATTGTATGTATTCCATGGATTACCTGTATAAGTCGGACGGGATTCTGCATCACATCCTCTCCACCAAAAAGGTATATCCTTTCATCTTTGGTGGCTACCGCTGGATGAAGAACAGCCACTGGCATACTGGCCATTGCCTCCCATGAGTTATAAATACTATCAAACCTCTCCACCGAGCTCAGAATTTGTTGTTTTGCTCCAATTCCTCCCAATGAGAAGATATAGTTTCGGTACCCGATACTCTTGTGGGAATATCGAGGGACAAGCATGGGTTCTCCTTTGTGCCATTGATTTAATTTGAGAGACAGAATGTAAACGCTTGAGGTGACAATATTTTCTTTGTCGCCAATGGATAACCCACCTAGAACATACACATTTCCATGTAACCCAACTGCCGAAGCCTTGTGTAGACGTGTTGGCAGCTTGGCAAGCCTTAACCACTGGTTGGTTTTCTCATTATACAACAAGACGTCTCTGGTGGTTTGCTGGTTGTCTTTCCGACCTCCCACGTTGATGAGGAACTCTTGATGAGAAAATCGACGTGGGACATGACACATTGGCTTTATATTGGGGGAGATGGATGTGTTATGAGCAAACAATACTCTGCATGCTGATTCTAACATTCTCCTGCAAGACACCGAAGACTGAACAAGAGGGTCATTGGCAATGAAACGGAATAGGAAAGTTGGATGGACATACTGTAGTCTGACTTTTTGAAATAAGTCTTGTATGTAGCACCTTCGACCTTGTTCATCGTGTCTGATCCAGGTCATCAGAGCCTCAAAAACTTGTTCTTCTTCACCACAAAGGTCATCATCACCTATATAATCCAACAGTTCTGAGACACCAAGGTCCTTTAGGTCTTCAGAAATGGACACGTCTTTAAAATATTGCAAAGCCATTTGTCTAGCTTTCTTTTTAAGGTTCTTACAGCTAAAGAATTCAGAAAGTCGGATTATACTTAAACAATTTTGAGGATTCATTTGGGCCTGGAGGAATTTCGAACAAGCTCCCAACAGTTTTTCATACTGTAGTAGTGAAGCACCTTGAATGAGACTAAAGACGTTCTCCAAAGTTATGAGGATCTCCCCGGTGTAGACATAGACAATAATCCGGTGAAGTGTGTCTGAGTCAATGCCTATCAAAGGCACCTTGTCCTGGCTACTTTCCTTAAAATCATGGCAGAACATAGCCTTGAAGTATGGGCTACTGGAGGCCAGGACGTTCCTATGACATGGAAATTCACAGTCATCGCTACAAATGGTGACATCAGTAAGTAATTTGGATTCTCTCAACTTGTTCAGCTGCCTCATCAAGTCACCGGAGAAGTCTTCATCATGGAAGAGTAAGGCTTCAGTGGATTTGCCATCCATGATGACCGGATTATTTCGATTAGTTAAGTCCCCAATCAATAAAACCCATTAACTTGTGTGGTAGACAGACCAAGTCAAAAGCCATACAAGAGCAGAAGTCTTCTTATCTTTTTCCAGCCTATAAAAAAATTAAGATTTATAAGATCTCTTTAAACAGTTCAAGACAGGGACATTTTTGTTGTTTTAGTACATGCAGTAGCATTTTTTTGTTCAGCTATTCAAATCATGTTAACATTTTGTTTTCAGTGATACATGGAGATTCATTTTATGGCATTTTTATATTATAGTCAGCTTGGTGTTTATTTTTTATACCTGTGAAAATGTTTTAGAAAAAAAGGTTATTTATCAGATTTATTTTTAACCATTTTTTCATAGTACAAAGTGCTATTTTCATTTTTATATAAGGGGAATATCTTGTTTTCAGCCCCCGGGTATGGGGCTAGAAGCTAGGGGCAAGTTGCAGGGTAATTTTTAGTTTTTATTTTAGTTTTTGTCTATATTCTTTTTTTTAGTTTGCACTCCATAAGGTCGTACATATTTTTTATTGTTGATTTCTTCTTTAACTGGGGCTGAAGCTTTTGGTTTTTTTTCCTTTTTGCCTTTCAAGAACCTTTTCTATTCACATAGTCATACGAGGTCTTTTTTTTTTTGAGGGACAAGTTGTATTTTGTATTGGCACCATTTAATTACCCATAACTTGTGTTGGAAAAAGAGATAAAAATCTTTGTGGGATGAAACTGAAAACAAAACAAAATTCCGCCATTTTTTGGTTGCTTTAGTGTTTACCGTTCACAAAAAATTACATCACAGCCTTATTCTGCACAATTACGGCAATACTAAATTTATATAATTTCTGTTGTTTTACTACTGTAAAAACTGTTTTCTTTCCATCGCCATATACTGACAGCCATAAATGTTATTTTTTTGTCTACACAGCTGTGTGACGGCTCCTTTTTTTTTGCAAGGCAAGCCTTAGTTTTAATTAGTATCATTTGGAGTACATCTGACTTTTTGATCACTTTTTATTCAATATTTTGTAGGGGTAATGTGACCACAAAACAGCAATTTTTGCTAGTTTCTTTTTCTGTTACTGTGTACGATAGATATTATATATTTTAAAGGGAGTCTGTCACCTACTTGATACATTTAAACTGCTTACATTGCTCTGTGGGACACATATACATGACCTTGATGTTACCTTTGTTTAGTTTGTGAGAGTCTCCAAAGCACCAAAAACAAAGTTTGAAAGTTATACAAATGAGCGATCGCAAGTGCTCGGCGTGGCAGCTTTGCTGCAATTGCCCAGGTCCCCCGCCATTACTCGTGGCTAACTCCTCCCCTGTGTATCTTCTGGCCAGCCCTGTTTGCTTCTGATGTCATTCTATCCTACAGCCGAAATCCTGCGCCTGCACACATCACCGGCACATGCGCACTATTTATCATTATGCCTCTTCCCACAGTGGGCAGTGTACTGTCCATGTCCAGACAAAGCGGTGATGGGCGCAGGCGCGGGATTTTGGCTGCAGAGAGAATGATGGGCTGGCCGGAGTAACGCCAGGGGAGCCTGGACACTTGCAGCAAAGTCACCACCCCTGTGCACTTGCGATCACTCATTCGAATAGCTTTCAAACTACTCTTTTGAGGCTTTGGAGACTCTCACAAACTACACAAAAATAACATCAGGGTCATGTATTTGTGTCCCACAGGGCTATATGATCAGTTTAAGGGCTCATGCACATGACCATATATTTTTCCATGTCCGTTCCGCTTTTTGTTTTTTTTGCAGCTCGTATGCGGAACCATTCACTTCAAAGGGTCCACAAAAGAAAACGGTAATGACTCTGTGTGCATTCCATTTCCATATGTCGACAAGTCAGTTCCACAAAAAAATAGAACATGTCCTATTCTTATCCGACATGCATTGTTACAATGGATGTAACACGGACGTCACATGGATTTCATCTGTTTTTGCAGATCCGTGTTTTGCGGATGGAAAAATACATACGGTCGTGTGTATGAGCTTTAAAACATATCAAGTTGGTGACAGATCCCTTTAATGGTTCAGGCATTTTTGGATGTGGTGATACTTGTTACCGTATGTTTATTTTTTTATTGTTTATTTATTTTTATGTGTAACATTGGTAAAAGAGGTTAGTTGAATTTTTCATACGGCTCAGTATGACAGCACTAGAAGCCTTTAGAAGGCCCCAGGCTGTCATAGCACTGGATCGAAGCCCTGCATTTTCGCAATAGAGCCTCCAATTGGAGGACAGAGGGAGCCTACTCCCTCTGTCCAACCTCAGAGATGCTACAGTCACTATTGACTGCGACATTGAAGGAGTTTAATGACGTTGATCGGCATTATTTTTGTTCCCGGTTACTGCTGGCAAGTGGAAGCTGCATTGTACAGCCAGCACCCACTGTGCACGGAGGGAGCTTAGCACATGAGCCTTCTCCATACCCCTTTACGCCAATCACTTATATGTGCAGGACTATGCATTAAGGGGTTAATATATGTTTATAACAGTCAAAACTTTTTTGTGATACAGAGCTCAAAATCACCTTCACAGACATACAGGTAAATTATCAAATTCCGTCTGCCTCTACCCACCAATAGGAGCTTACTGTATACTATTTATTCTCTGAGCTCAGTAACAAAGCTGTATGCAGCATACTCCCCCTAGTGGTGGTTTCAGGAAGCCGATATTTTATCTTTTCCACTATGTCAATGCAGGGAACTTTAAACACGGTATGAGAAAACCAAAGCTCTGACCATTTTAAAGATTGATTCTTGATTTCTCCTAGCTCTATTTGTGAACCCCTTTTATTATTGGAACCTGGTCATGTGATCCCAAGTCTGACCACCATTCCAGAGCATGCTCTTCTGCATAGCTGAGGAGCAGTCTCTCCTGCGCCAGTGTCCTCCTGAAAACTATGTGATTACATCATCACCTATCAAATCCCTCCTACCAACTCTCAGACCCCTCCTCACCTAGATAAGCCCTCCTTGTTCCTCTATGTGTCACCTATGTCTAAAAAGCATCTAAATATATCATCTCTGCCTTGTCTAAGGGACCAGAATATCTATATAATAGGTGAGTCCTTATAATGATTATCTGCTGAGTTATGAAATGCCTCTAAATCACACTGCAGGTCTGTAATAACGGTGAGCACTTTGTGCAGAATCTACAGTGTTTCATATGATATGTAGCTTCACACTGCTTTTCCTAACCTCCAGTTTGTAAGAGGTGACAAGAAACCTATGACAAGCAGGAGGCAGGGAAGACAGGCTGAAGCTGTATCACATATCACTGATCTATCACTTGCTGCACTTAGATAGGACTCAGACTAGAGCAAGGGCAGTGTGATGAGACCCCACCCCTACTGTTTCTACAAAGGCAGAGGCTTGATGGGAAATGTAGGCTGCATAATACTATTCTGAAGAGCCGACATAATATTGCCATAGTTTTGAAATAATATTGCGATATTCAGCTTACATAATACAAGCATGTGCTGCCTAAGTAATATGCAGTATTCTAAAAAAGAGCCCAAAGAATACTGTCATTGGCGTAGCTATAGGGGGTGCAGAGGTAGCAGTCGCTACTGGGCCCAGGAGCCTGAGGGGGCCCAAAGACCCTTGTGCTGCATAAGAAGACACACAAAGCACTGAAGGAAGGGGGCCCGAGGTGAACTCTTGCACCAGGGCCCATGAGCCGTTAGCTACTCCCCTGAATACTGTCACAATAATACTGCCATATGCAGCCTACCTCTAACATCATATAAAGCCCTAATAGTTTTTTTTTATGCACTTATATAGCGCTACTATATTCCGCAGCGCTTTACAGACAGACATTAGGGTCCAACTGTCCCCAATGGGGCTCACAATCTAAGGTCCTTGTCAGTATGACTTTGGAGTGAATATATACTGTATCCAATAATACTACTCTAAAAAGCCCTCATAATAGCGCCATATACAACTCACATAATACCAGCATATAATGCCCAAATAATGTACCCTATCCAATAATACTACCCTAAAGAGCCCTCATAATGTTGCCATATACACACCATATAATACCAGCATATGGTGCCCAAATAATGTACACTATCCAATAATACTATCCTACACAGCCCAAATACTGTAATGATGCCATATAGTGCCAAAATAATGTTGTCGTGTACAGACCAACTGCTAAATTAAGATAGTTTTCTAATAATACACCCTTAAAGAGCCCAGGTAATGCTGCTATATAGCTTACATATAGCATTGCAACTAAATTCCCAAAACAATACTTAGGGGTTTAATTATGCTCCTGATGTTCGCATCTTTGGGGCTGTTTTGAAAATAGGGTTCCTGGGCAATTGCCCAGCTCTAGATAGATAGATAGATAGATAGATAGATAGATAGATAGATAGATAGATAGATTTACCTGTATAGGGCATTTTCTTGCCTGCAGTCCAGTGCTTGTCTTTTAGGTCCTGCTTTGTAACCTAGTTTACTGTGGAGGCGACTTCTGAACCTTTCTGGGCAGGCATGACAGCAGAGGAGATGCTAATATTAGCTGCATGCTGGCCTCCTGGTGTTGGGACATGTGACCTGACGTTGGGTCTGCGGAGTTACACATCATGTCCCGGCCTTGTTTTTCCAGCAAATGTTTATATATAAAGCTTATCCAGATACAAGGATTTAGCGGCTGCTCTAGAAGCTTCTCCAGTTCCTTGTCTTACAATAACTGCAGTAGGAGACGTCTGTAAACAGAGAGGAAGATTTGTGGCGATGGTTGAAACTCTGTTTTCTACTGTTTCTGCAAACTCTGGCAACTGACTAGAAGGAAGAACTTTAACTATATCTGTAATCTGTATAGTTATGGCTGATGCAACCAGAGGAAATCTGGATAGGGCCACACAGCAACATTCCAAGGGGGCCCTATTGTAGTGTCTTGGATCAAGGGTACTTTGGACTATGGACGTCTGTGGAAATTTGCCCTCATTACTACTATGCAAAGCCATCAACTCCCTACTTTATTGAACTTTGACTATGATTTCACTATGATTTATGCTGCTGAACTGCATTTACATGTTTACTGTAATATATCCTGTTCATTTGCACTGTTATTACACTATAGCTGCACTGCACTGTGGAAAGGGTTAATGCACAGCAGTCTAAGGCCTGTTTCACATCTGTGCTTTACTTTTCCGGTAAATTCATTGTCAATGGGGACAAAATTGAACTGAAGAGAACAGAATACTCCAAAATGCATTCCGTTTTGTTTGGTTACGTTCCCATACCGTAGAGCAAACCGCAGCAAGCAGCGTTTTTCTGTCTGGTGTGGGATGCGGAGCAATGACGGATCCGGCATGACACACAATGCAAGTCAATGGTGGCGGGTCATGGCTATTTTAAAGATAATACAACCGGATCCGTTCTTAACGGATGCAGTTGGTTGTATTATCAATAACGGAAATGTTTTTGCTGATTCCTGCCGGATCTGGCAAAAATGCAAGTGTGAAAGTAGCCTAATACTGAATGACTTTGGAACTTTCTACCTGTGCAAAGATTTGGAGGAAAAAAGATTAAACACACTGACCTTCTGGTTTAGCTCTGTTGTTTATGTCTGAAGACTTGTTTATGTATTGAAAAACCGCTTATTCATCCCCATAGACTTGCGTTAAAGCTCTATGATAGACACTCAACAGAAATCGTAGCAATGTTTCTGTTTAGGCTGTGATTCTCCACTCCACCCACTAGAAGGGTCTAGTTCATCTAGAAACTGTATCTAAGTAGAGCAGTCAGAGCCCTTGGTTGTCTGCAGATATGAACCAGTGTTTATAAAGAGAAACTCTGTGAGTCTGCAGATTGGGACCAGTGCTTAGTAGGAGACACTCTGCCAGACTGCATGAGTGACCAGAAGGAGACGCTGAGATGGGGACTCTGAGCCACAGGCCTCAGGTTACCCCATGGGGGCCAGCCGGACAACTGAGCCACAGACCCTGGGCCACCAGCCTTTGGCCAGGGTTCCAGCCTTCTGAAAGAGAGGGACAGCGAGCTCAGGTCTTTACTCAGCATGAAACCTTCTTCTGCCCCAGAGGAGACTGGAGAAGACAGCTCAGTGCATTGCCTGCATTGTTTTGCACTTGAGTTCCTCCAGTAAAGATGCACACTGGTTCACTGCAGACCCTGACTCTCTGGACTTATTTCCCATTGGGGTACACCACTTCTTATCTCCCCTTCCGGAGAGCAGCAACAAGTGGTGACACCTTGACGGTGTCTGGGGGACCCAGCGTATCATGCTGCCACTGCACAATGCTAACCAAATCCCTATTCAAAAGATACAATATTTATGACAATTATTTTTTACAAATTATAAGCTCAGGAACTGGGGCGAAAAACCAATGGAGACCAAGTACACTAAACCACATAGTGACTGTTGCAAGCAACAGGGATTTGAAGCCTGTTACTCATCTGTGTACTAACATTGTTTGGGGCAGCTTTGCATCTGAATCTGGGTCATGGTATCTCCTAGCTTGGCCTGGTGAAATTTGTGAAATGCTGTTGATTGGTTAAGCCTTTAAAAGTCCAGGCCTTTTACTTCCAGGGTGTAAGTTCTGTGCTTTTTTTTCCATACTCTTAATATTATGCTTTAATCTATTGTTTTGTGTCAGTGTATCCTGTGACCTGTTGTACTTATGCATTTCATTGCTGTCAGTCTGTTTTTCAATGTGTCATAATTAGAGATGAGCGAACGTTAAAAAAAAGTTCAGCGTTCGGGTTGTGGTAACTCGCGCATCCCATTATGGATTCCACTATCGCGGCATATGGAATCCATAAGGGGCGGCTGCCACCAACCCGAACTGTTGAACAGCCAAAGGACCTGGGGTGACGTCACCGTCATGTGATCAGTGCAGGGGGCGTGGCTCAGCACTGGGTTTGATCCCATAACGGGATGCGCGAGTTACCACAACCCGAACGCCGAACTCTATTTTAAAGTTCACTCATCTCTAGTCATAATATAATGGCCGACATCCCAGAGGAAGGGTAGTACTGGTGTATGGTGCTACATGTCCAAATCCAGATAAGTGAGTGGATCTTTGTGAAAACATACCAGAAACTAGAATGCCAAACTTCCAGTTGAAGACTGTGGTGGTCTAGGGTGGCAAAAGGGGTACATGAAGACATCCTTGGTGTTTAGACATTCTTGTTGGCCAGGGGTGTTGAATGGGTTAATGGGAACATCCTTGGTGGGTTATACAGGGATCAGTTCCCTCATCCATAATAGTTTAGGGCAGTGGAGAGGTTAACGATAAAATCACAGGTGGTGTAGGGTAGTGACGGGACTTATGTTCCTCATTTAAAGTGTATGCCAGGAAAAACTCCTGCTGTATGCATTAAATGGAGGCTGCAATAGATGTCTAACAGTGGCGTAAATCACCTTTAGTCTATGGTGGTGTATACATATGGATGATGTATATGCTTAACGGATGTCTGTGACGGATGGAGTAAGTTCCTGGTGGTCTAGGGTAGTGGCAGGATTAACAGTCCCTGGTGGTCAAGGATAGTGAAGCGGTTGATAATAGTCCTTGGTGGTGTAAAACAGTTAGCGAGTTGATGGATAAATTCTTGGAGGTCTACGGGCATAAACACCTTGCACCATGGGAATTATTGAGCTCTTCAGGATTTTGTGATGTCCTGTAATGGCCGGGAGGTGAGTGGTCGCTCTCAGGCTGAGGATCTGCCACATATAAACAACGAAAATAAAGACAAAATGTAGCAACCAATGACTCCAGACTCGAATTTATTTCAGTTTCCCATGTGTTAACATTGCAGATGACATGTGGAGAAAACATTGAGATTGATAGAGATCGAGGGCTCGTCATCTACCGGGAGGACAACGTGACTCAGTGCAGAAGAGCAACCAGAAGCTTGCCGAAATCTCCCGACGTGTCTGACTTAATGGCGTCCGCTAGACTCTTCTTGTACAACTCCTGGTATTTTTGCTTGATTGTTTCAAGGTCAATCTGTAAAAAAGGAGAAAATCATCTTCATCAGAAACTATATACAGTGCAGTAACCTATAATACTATATACAGTGCAGTAACCTATAGGTACTATATACAGTGCAGTAACCTATAATACTATATACAGTGCAGTAACCTATAATACTATATACAGTGCAGTAACCTATAATACTATATACAGTGCAGTAACCTATAATACTATATACAGTGCAGTAACCTATAATACTATATACAGTGCAGTAACCTATAATACTATATACAGTGCAGTAACCTATAATACTATATACAGTGCAGTAACCTATAATACTATATACAGTGCAGTAACCTAAGGAACTATATACAGTGCAGTAACCTATGGTACTATATACAGTGCAGTAACCTATGGTACTATATACAGTTATACAGTGCAGTAACCTATGGTACTATATACAGTTATACAGTGCAGTAACCTATGGTACTATATACAGTTATACAGTGCAGTAACCTAAGGTACTATATACAGTGCAGTAACTTATAAAACTATATACAGTGCAGTAACCTATAATACTATATACAGTGCAGTAACCTATAATACTATATACAGTGCACAAACCTATAATACTATATACAGTGCAGTAACCTATATACTATATACAGTGCAGTAACCTATGGTACTATATACAGTGCAGTAACCTATTGTACCATATACAGTGCAGTAACCTATGGTACTATATACAGTTATACAGTGCAGTAACCTAAGGTACTATATACAGTGCAGTAACCTATAATACTATATACAGTGCTTTAACCCATGGTACCATATACAGTGCAGTAACCTATAATACTATATACAGTGCACAAACCTATAATACTATATACAGTGCAGTAACCTATTGTACCATATACAGTGCAGTAACCTATAATACTATATACAGTGCAGTAACCTATTGTACCATATACAGTGCAGTAACCTATAATACTATATACAGTGCAGTAACCTATGGTACTATATATAGTGGTGTAACCTATAGTACTATATACAGTGCAGTAACCTATTGTACCATATACAGTGCAGTAACCTATAATACTATATACAGTGCAGTAACCTATGGTACTATATACAGTGCAGTAACCTATGGTACTATATACAGTGCAGTAACTTATAGTACTATATACAGTGCAGTAACCTATGGTACTATATACAGTGCAGTAACCTATAGTACTATGTATACAGTGCAGTAACTTATACTACGAAATACAGTGCAGTAACCTATAATACTATATACAGTGCAGTAACCTATAATACTATATACAGTGCAGTAACTTATACTACGAAATACAGTGCAGTAACCTATAGTACTATATACAGTGCAGTAACCTATGGTACCATATACAGTGCAGTCACCTATGGTACCATATACAGTGCAGTAACCTAAGGTACTATATACAGTGCAGTAACCTATGGTACTATATACAGTTATACAGTGCAGTAACCTATAGTACTATATACAAGTGCAGTAACCTATAGTACTATATACAGTGCAGTAACCTATGGTACTATATACAGTGCAGTAACCTATGGTACCATATACAGTGCAGTCACCTATGGTACCATATACAGTGCAGTAACCTAAGGTACTATATACAGTGCAGTAACCTATGGTACTATATACAGTGCAGTAACCTATGGTACCAAATACAAGTGCAGTAACCTAAAGTACTATATACAGTGCAGTAACCTATAGTACTATATACAGTGCAGTAACCTATGGTACTATATACAGTGCAGTAACTTATGGTACTATATACAGTGCAGTAACCTATGGTACTATATACAGTGCAGTAACCTATGGTACTATATACAGTGCAGTAACCTATGGTACTATATACAGTGCAGTAACCTATGGTACTATATACAGTGCAGTAACCTATGGTACTATATACAGTGCAGTAACCTATGGTACTATATACAGTGCAGTAACCTAAGGTACTATATACAGTGCAGTAACCTAAGGTACTATATATAGTGGTGTAACCTACGGTACTATATACAGTGCCGTAACCTATTGTATGGTATATACAGCGCAGTAACTTATGGTAGTATATACAGTAGTGTAAACTATGGTACTATATGCAGGAATGGAACATATGGGACAGTACACAGTGCAGTAACCTATGGTACTATATACAGTTATACAGTGCAGTAACCTATGGTACTATATACAGTGCGGTCAACTATGGTACCATATACAGTGCAGTAACCTAAGGTACTATATACAGTTATACAGTGCAGTAACCTATGGTACCATATACAGTGCAGTAACCTATGGTACTATATACAGTACAGTAACCTATGGTACTATATACAGTGCAGTAACCTAAGGTACTATATATAGTGGTGTAACCTACGGTACTATATACAGTGCCGTAACCTATTGTATGGTATATACAGCGCAGTAACTTATGGTAGTATATACAGTAGTGTAAACTATGGTACTATATGCAGGAATGGAACATATGGGACAGTACACAGTAGTTTAACCTACAATACACAGTAGTGTGGTCATATACACGGTAGTATGATATATGATACTATACACCACAATGAAACCTATGGTGCTATATACAGTAATGGAACATATCTTACTATATACAGTGGTGTGGTTTATGGTTCTATACACCATAGTATGATATATAATACTATACACAGCAGTGTGATCTATGGTACTATACACTGTAGTATAATATATAATACTATATGCAGTAGTATGATATATAATACTATACACAGTAGTAAGATATGTAATACTATACAGCGTAGTATGTACAATACTATACACAGTAGTATGATAAATAATACTATACACTGCAGTATGATATATAATACTATGCACAGTAATGTGCAGTACAGCGGTATCACATAGCCGGTATCTACTGGACATAGATGAAGACTTTTCCATAGAATACAATGCACATCCCGGCGTTCCCTCTCCTGTATGTCCTCATCACGTCGTGTCTTTTCCCAAGACTTTCCTAATTTCTGGATGAAGTCTTTATCAAACAACACAAGGGGCCACATCTCTACATCTGTACGGCGGGTATTGTATGTTTTGGACATAATATCTCTGCTGCCCTCTAGTGTGTAAAAGAGGTACTGAGACTAAAAGAAGATCTATTTACATAGGGTTTTTTCTTTTACTTTGAACATTTCTGTTGTTTTTTTAATTAATTTTTTACTGTTATTTTTTTATTAACCTCCTTTTAACCCTACAATAGGATTTGTATTAATTATTCATAATTTACTACTAACTTCTAATGTACTAATAAGTACACAGTCAGTTTTTAGGCAATAGTATACTACAGACATCATGGACAGACAGCCCTAGGGTTTATTAACGGACCCTGTACTGTCCACCTACAGTATATAAGGTATGGGTATTGCTACTTAGTACAGTTCTTTTAACTCTAGATAACCACTAAGATACGTCAAAATAACTTTTCAAATCAGAATGATGGATATAAAAAGAGATTGTGTTAGAAGGCGGACATTCACAGACGTATATGTCTACCGTAGATTCTAGAAGTCTCTTACCTCCGACCTGGTGACAAGAATTCGGATTAATGTGTCTTCGTCTGTTCCAGCTCCCTTCATGGCTTTGTTAAGTTTCTTGGCAAAATATCCTTGACAATCCTTTGTGCATTGTACTAAAAAATAGGAAAAAAAATGGAATATGATTTATTCAAAGAGTATTAATGCTGAAAGTGCACATGACTGGTCCCGTTGTATTAAATAGGTACCGAATGCTGAAAAATTCTTTGCTTGTAATTTGATAAAATATCTTTACAGCGATCAAAGGTCCATTTTCCTGATACAGAGCTCCAAATCCCCTGCATAGACACAGAAGTTATAATTCTGCCTGCAGTCACCACTAGGGGGAGCTCAGGAGCTTACTGCATACAATTTATATTTCGATTCGGGTTTTCCGGCAATAGAATACTAATGGTCCTATTGCAGTGCCCCTGAGGACCACTGCTAAAAGGGTTATTATTGTGGATCACTGCTAAAAGGGTTAATGTTTACTGTGATGATGATGTGTGTACTGTGAATCCCAAAGGGTTATATATAGGTTGCAGTCTTCAGTTAGTTGCCAGAAGACAGGCTGGCTCTGCTCCCCTGGTTTGTACAGGAGAGAGTTTGCTGCTAACAAGACTTGCTTTGATGTGCTCTGTCAAGTAGGCCCTAAAGAGAAACTTATCCAGAAAAACACCATTCCTGAGAGTGGAAAATTGCTAGAAAGCAACTTTATTAAGGATCTCTCCCAGGGAGAAAGAAACCATGGAATATATTTACAGATGGTTGAGGACCAATTTAAGGCAGTGCTGGACTGGGACAATAAGGTAAACACATGTTTGTGAACATAGACTTTACTGCTTGTGGTAAGGGTTATTTGCTTCTGGCAGCCACCACACTTCTGAGACGGACTGGCTATCTGAATCTTAAGGACTCAAGGAGGCCTACAACCATCATTGCTACCTCCTATATACAGCCTTTGGGAGAATCCTGAGAACTGTGCCTGCTGTTTGCATTTCTACTCTAACTCCCATCATCTGCTCAGTAAAGAGAAAGACTTTATTCTAACCAAACGGTTCTGGTCATTGACCATGTGTCCTGTAGCTGCTCTTCTGCCTTGCACCCTGCTCCACGGTCCCCAGCCACCACCAGGAAGGAGGCCCCCAAAAGTCCAAGGTGTGCCCCAAAGGGAAGAAAGGTTGCGCCTGCTCCCATCACTGGGAGTGCCAGGGTGAGGACTGCCACCATGGGTACTGCTACTCCTATCCTCGCCACCGCAACCACTCCCATCCTCCCTGCTCTCGCCTCCCCTGTGGGCTCACAGGATAGGTCATCAGTATCTGACCAGGGGGAACCAACTCCCAGAACCGCCGGCAATCGCCTGTCAGCCGCTGATAGGGGGACTCACTATGCAAGAAGGTGTCGCCCAATTTAGACAGTCCCTATAGTACAGCGGATAACATTTTAGTCAGGAGCAGCGGAGACGTGAATTCCCTTCACATGAATAATCTTGTTTATAAGATAATAAGCTATTTCCTCACAGTACAAGCAGCGGGGGGGCGGCGGGCAGAGACCACTTATACCCGCTGACATATAACTCATACATAGACAGTTGCCAGGAATTCCATTTTGGGAACATGTCAATGCAGTCTCACGCATGTCCTGCCCCGATCCTGACCCGGATCCTTCTCCCAGCGGAGCTCTTCTAGTGTCTGACCCTAGTGACCTTGCCTAATCACATTAAGGGAAATGTACAAATCATTCTGCTTGATACTTGGGGCCCAATCATTAGCAGCAGCAGCTATGAGTCCAAGCATGCTGGGAATAGTAGTCAATATATAACTCGAGAGTAATTTCATAACTGAAAAATGCTCTGCAGAATTTCTTCTGCAGAAACACCTTTAGAAGAGTACTCTACATGTGTTGCAGAATTTTATCACAGACTTAAATGGGTTATCCAAGATCTATCATGCCCTCCATATGCCCTGGCCCCTTACAGAAGTTGTACTTACCTCTTTCCCCGTCACCCACGTCGCTCCTGATGCTGCCGCTGCATCTCCCCTAAGCACGGATGAAAACCCCCGTTGTCGGGGGGGGGGGGGGGGAGGCGTAGTTTGCGGTGGGTGATACTAGGGAGGCTTGTTCCCATCGTGGCCTGCTATTGGCTGCCCCCCCGAAGCTGGATGTTTTTATCCGCGCAATGGAGAGAGGCAGCGGCAGACTATGCGGGCATCAGGACCGACGCCAGGGAGCAAGGTAAGTACAACCTCTGTGAGGGGCCTGGGCATATGGTGGGGCATTATAGATCTTTGATAACCCCTTCAAGTACTATTTGAAATCCTGCACTAAAATCCACAACAGTAATTCTGCAGCAAAAGATATGAGCACAATTTAAAGAGCACCAAATAGAGCGGCTGCACAGGCTGGTACAGTGGTCATAATGGGAGATTTTAACTTCCCAGACATTGACTCAGGTCATGGTTCTGCCTCACGCAGGTCGCGGTTCTGCCGAAACGCGCGTCGGGGTTGACGCCATCCTGGTCCCTCACTTCTATTTACTTATTGGTGAGTACCCTTTGGGTTCTGTTTTAGCACTGCTGATATCATTTTCTTTTGCCTTGCACCATCCACATTACCTATGTATAAAGACACTTGTATTTACTATTGCTTTTTTGCGGATTTTTTGAAGGCTGCAGCAAGGCCTAGACACACTATATTTATATAATAGTGTAGCGGTTGGCTTTCTTTTACAATATCATCCAGCGGTGCTAGATATATTTTGTATATCTCGCTACAGGGTCCAGGGTGGCGTCTGTGTTCTCCTGTCACCTCCTTCTATGATTTGTAATTTTTAATATATGACTAATAAAAACTTTTTGATCATTTTCTAATACCGTTGCATGTTGCTCTTTGTCTCCCTTTTGATGTAATTTCTAATGATGCAGAGCTTGTTGGAAATGCTACTGTTCGAGAAACACTAGTTAATAGTGACCACAATATAATTATATTCCCCCTAAACTATAAGAAGCAAACTCTGTCAGGCAGAGCAAAGACACTGAATTTTAAAAAGGCTAATTTCCCTGGGTTGAGGGCAGCATTTCAGGGCATAGACTGGGAGCAGCTACTGTCACATAAAAATACTGAGGATAAATGGGAGAGCTTTAAATCCACATTGAGTAATTGCACTAAAAAATGTATTCCTTCAGGTAACAAGTATAAACGGCTAAAATTAGGCCCCCCCCAATAAAAAAAAAAAAAGGCATTTAAAAAAACAAATCTGTGCGGTCAGCTGTAGCATTTGAAGTTTACAAAGGGCTCAATAAAATCGGTAAAATTAGCAAAAATACAAAACGAACAGCAGGAGGCAAAAGAGAGCAAAACAAATTCACAAAAATTCTTTAAATATATAAATGCTAAAAAACCTAGGTCCGAGCAGTTAGGTCCCCTAAATAATGGTAAGGGCAGGGGGGGGGGGTTAGTCACTGAAGATAAGGAAAAGGAAGAGTTACTAAATGGGTTTTTTGGCTCTGTATATAAAAAAGAAGAGAAAGGAGCTGATATCTGTGGTGCGGGGGCTGTTAGTACATCCAGTAATATACTCAATTGGGTAACTGTAGATATGATCCAAGATATGTTAAATAAGGTAAATGTGAACAAGGCTCCGGGTCCAGATGGATTACACCCAAGAGTGCTTGAAGAGCTCAGTCCAGTCATTGCTGTGCCCCTGTTTGTAACTTTTAAAGATTCTCTAGGTACTGGTACAGTGCCAAGTGATTGGTGCAAGGCAAATGTGGTGTCCATATTCAAAAAAGGATCTAGGTCCTCCACAGGTAATTATAGACCAGTTAGTTTAACTTCTGTTGTGGGAAAAATGTTTGAAGGACTCTTAAGGGACTATATACAGGATTATGTAACTGTAAGGCTACATTCACACGACCGTAGTGTATTGCGGATCAGAACTTGGCAAATGAGGTTCAATGTGGATAAATGTAAAGTTATGCATCCTGGTAGTAATAATTTCTGTGCTTCATATGTCCTAGGTGATGTAACACTGGGAGAGTCACTTATAGAGAAGGATTTGGGTGTCCTTGTAGATCATAGATTAAATAACAGCATACAATGTCAATCAGCTGCTTCTAAGGCCACCAGGATATTGTCATGTATTAGAAGAGGCATGGATGTAATATTATCATTATACAAGGCATTGGTGCGGCTTTATCTGGAATATGCAGTTCAGTTCTGGACACCAGTCCATAGAAAGGACGCTCGGCAGCTGGAAAAAGTACAGAGGAGAGCGACTAAACTGATAAGGGGCATGGAGGGTCTTAGTTATGAAGAAAGATTAAAAGAATTGAATTTATTTAAAATTAAGAAGAGACGTCTAAGGGGGGACATGAATAACCTATACAAATATATAAATGGGCCATACAAAAATACGGTGAAAAACTGTTCCATGTAAAATACTCTCAAAAGACAAGGGGGCACTGCCTCCGAATGGAGAAGAAAAAGTTCAGTCTCCAGAAGCGTCAAAGCTTCTTTACTGTAAGAACTGTGAAGCTGTGGAATAGACTTCCTCAGGACGTGGTCACAGCAGGAACAGTGGACAGGTTTATAAAGGGTTTAGTTGAATTCTTAAAATTAAAGGACATTAATGCTTATGAAAACATGTAGAAATCTGAGTCTCACTTCCTTCTGGGATTCGCGTCCCCACCTATCCCTTGGTTGAACTTGTTGGACTTATGTCTTTTTTCAACCGTATTATCTATGTGACTATGTAACTATTAGCAGGAGCAACCCTATTAAACCAGGCATAATGGTAGGGCAGACCTTTCTTTAGCAGATCCGTTGCGAGGTTACCATTTAGATGACTGTCCGATCCTGCTGAAATCGGGTTTAACCGACATTAATCTAATGCATATGGCCACCTTTAGGCTTCCTGCACCTGTTGTGAATTTGTATGCAGAAAATCCTCACGAAATCCACATAAAGTGAATTTTGTCAACTAAACTACTGCATATGAAGGCACCAAGAAAAAAAACATACTGTGTGGTGCTGGGAGCTCCTTCAAAGAGCAGCAGATCCAGAGAGTCAATGATCTTTTTGTCTGTATATCACTCCCGCAGGAATAAAGAGGCATTACAGGGTATACAAAGAATTCCATGGGTGTCTAGTATTTTGTATGGATCTCCACGGTCCTCCAGAGACCAGGACTACACTTTATCTTCACACTAATCCAGATGTGTGAACATACAGTATGATTCTTTTTAGCCCATTCACATCTAGAGCTGCATTCTTAATTCTTGAGGTGGCTATACACATTAGAAGAATGTCATCCAAACTCCATTTTGGCAAGACTGGACAACCATCGAATTTCTATGCGGGTGTCCCAACTCTACCATGACAAGAGAAAGAAGGGCCAGACATGTTGCCCAGTCGATGAGCCAACAGTGCATGTTTACAGGGAAGTCAGAAGGAATAGCACTCACCTGAAGGAGCATTTGACCGTCACCATTATATGGTATATGGCCATGGCAGTGGCTGTGGAACCACTGTATTAACAGATTTGGTTTAGGACTAGCCCTAATGGCGTTATCCTGACAGTCCCCTGTTATTCACCCTTTAACCCCTGTACAGAGATCTGGACTTCAGTGCAGGGGAACTACCAGGCTAATACCTGCTGAAATAGCCTCTGTGTGATTGACAGCTGACCCAAGGCAGTCAGAGACATCGGTGTGGGGCGCCGAGGGGTCAGGTAAGAGCATGGGTGGATTAGGAACTTAAAGTAGCCCTAAAAGTGGACCCATATTGTAGGCGGGTTCAAATTTACAGAAGCTGGGGCAATACAAGTAGGCAGGGACAAAATAATTAGGCGGGGCCTGCAATACTGTAGTGCAGCACAATATACTGCCCCAGCATAACCAAATACCACAGTGCAGAACAAAATACTGCCTCTACAGAAGCAAGTGCCACAGTGCCGCACAAAATTACTGCTGCTCTAAGCACAGTATTCAACTGTATTACTGTCCTGAGAACGGTGATACAGTTGAGTTCAGGAGGGCACTTGCAGCCATTGGACCGGTGCATATGTACCAGATGCCCTTAGCATTAATTAATGCTAAAAGCATCAGATCATTATGCACCCATCCGGCAGCCATGAGGAGGGTTCGGGCGGCCCAATTGGCATCGACCCACCGGGAAATTTACCTGTAGGGTCTATGGCCAGTTTGCCCCTGGGCAAAATCATAGTCATGGACAGGCTGAGGTCAGGGCTGGCGGAGTACATGCTATACGGTAATCTGTACGAGCTCAGGACAGGCAGTAAAAGGTCAATATGGAGGTCAGGCAGTGGAGGGTCAGAACAAAGTAAATGGGCAGAGGTCAGTACACAGGCAGACAAGAGAATACAGCACACCTTTGCAGGAGCTTAGCAAGCTAAGGAACCTATTGCTCAGGTATTCTTCCACATGGGAAGGTGCCTTAAGGGGCAGAGGAGGTGCCCTAGGGGCGGAAGGAGTAGATGCCTTGCGAACAAGCAGGCTTCAGCACCAGGAGGTGGGTCTGGACTGCTGCGCAAGGTAAGCAGGACAGCAGTGGCTCGCAGCCGGCGATGTATCTGCCACTTTTATCTTTCAAGCTGTAAGGTATCACCTGCTGGCTGGTCTAGTGTTGCAGGAGATGTAGTGTTTAAACCAGCGTTCTATGGTGACATCGCCCTGTTTTCCAGCATGGAGGTTTTCAGTATATGGGCCAGGACCTCTAGAAGTTTCCCAAATTATCTGCATATCTCCGACAGACATTAAATATTCATGGAATCACTGGGATCCATGTCTGAACATGTCAGTGCAGATGGGTTACGCGTTTGGTTCCTGGCTCACTGCATCCCGAGCCAGCTGGGAGAATTTCACTACGTACCTCTCATGCCAGAATAAAACAAAAGCCCTCACATAAGCTCCGCGACCACATCCTTCCAGACACATCTACTTACAGTCCACCGCATTCCTGGATGCACACATCTCCTGGGATCTGGAACAGATTATTAACCCCTGACTTATCTCCCTGAGCTCTATGTACAGGTGACATCTCTCTGGGTGTCGTGTGTGCGTAAATCGTAGATTGTGACCCTCTTCCGAATAAAGGCACCTAACAGGGCATATTTAATAGGAGCGCCATACAGTGCCCATGTAGCTTAGGTAGATGGTGTCCAAATATTACCACCATTCAGTGCCAAAACAAAACCATCCAGTGCTCTGGTAATATTGTCATGGAGTGTCTACGTAACCCATACTATAGACATGACAGCCAAATTATGCTCCTATAAAATACCGAAATGTTACCACAAGCCAGCAAGAAAGTTATGGAAATGAGTCAGTATGGCCGCTGGATTCAGAGCTTGGGGAATACTTCTATACAAAGGGACTAGGTATTTGCGCACACATCTCTGCAAACTACAGACAATGTAGAAGCCCACATTAAAGGGGTTGCAGAATTTGTTCTTCAGTTATAAAATTCTCATGACTACCCATCCGCCACTGACTACAGACTGCGAGTCCTACTGGCTCATTGGACTATCAGCTGCAGCATAAAATCAAATGTTTAGAAAAACATTGGATGGATCCAGCGAGTAAAATCAGTGAATTCTTTTATTCCATATAGAAAATATTAAAATTAAAATATTAAATAGACTGACGCGTTTCGACCCAAGACCTTATCGGTCGAAACGCGTCAGTCTATCACTATGTGTGTGCATTTTAACATTCACTGATTTTACTCGCTGGATCTATCCGATTTTGTTTGAAGGATTATCCTTGGGTGTGGGCACACCTCGAGGATCCGTGCTTGAGAAGGCTAATTAATGATATACCACCTGAGAGCTGGACTTTATCTACTACTTCCAGAAATAATCAAAAGTGCCTTGCAGCCGAGAGGATGGGCAACTATGTGGCTTAAAGATGATCATACACAGCTAGGCATCCTGACCACAGCCAAGCATGCATGTTATCGAGGCGGAGAGGTGAATGAGCTGCTGCCGGCACCACTGACAGCAGCTTATCTGCCTTGAGAACACAGGATCGGGCAGGTTAAATCCAACACTCCCCATCCTTGTTTTCCTCAACATCTGCCGAAACGAATGTTGACTGAAGATCTAAATGCTGCCTAAACATCATGGACCCCCACTATCTTTAATGTGTGATCCTGTGTCATCTCTCATATTTAATGTCACTTCCTGCAATGTGTATATGCATTTCCTCGCAAATGTAATGTTATACATGTAATGTGCCTGGTTACCAGCAGGTGGCAGCAAATCTGAGCAGAGATAGTATCTCTGGAAAGGAACCTTCTAATTCCTTTCCAGCCCTCTCTAGAGAGGGAGGAGTTTAATTAGTCAAGGTCAGTCTAGCTTATCCCCTCCTGGGGAAAGGTTGTGTGTTAGCTAGCAGAGCACTGCCTGCTCTGCTAGGCCCCAGAGGCCCTGCCTCTGAAGTCTACTTGGTTGCATGTCCCCTTCTGGGCTTGTATTGCCTCCCAACCTAACCGAGCTTGATGCCAGGACAATAAGTTCCTAGGATTAATGTAAGAGACAGACTACAGCTAAGCTAAGTTCCAGCAGAAGAGGAAGAGTTTCCTATTTACCCAGCCAAGCATAGCTGAGTAAGAGAGCTACCGCATAGCGGAGCTGAGATTGTTGCAGAAGTGTTTGCCTGCACAGATTAATGCCAATACCTGCTGATGACCTAGATAAAGTTTGGAAACTGTTTGGATTACCGTTTATGCCAAGTAAAGCTGTGTTCAACGTTACTACAAAGTCTGGACTCCATTTATTCTACCTATCCATCATCCAAGTTCAACTACCCTTTTTGCACTGCTTCGGACCACATCACGTCTGGAATCCAACCGTATCCAGGTAGGAACACCGTGACACGTGTGTATATAACATGTACTGAGATTGTAGGCCACCCTGCACCACTCTGGCAATCCTACCCCTGGGTACCAACATTACCATCTACAAAGGGGACTCACTGCTTAACCGCAGCTGGCGTCACGATTACTTGCTCTATAAGAGGGACATATTTCGTAGATACCTCCTAAGGGGAAAAGAATACCCCAGGTGTGCGTAGTGGGCTCGCTGCATAAAGACCAATTGAAAAAATTATTTTTTTTTAGCCCAAAATGAATAAAATGCAACTATAAAAAAATCCCCCTGAAGGTGTACATAGCCTTAAAGAAACCTTGAAGAGGAGAATGAAGATGCCCTGTAAGTGAATATTCCAATCACACGTACCAATTGTAAGATAAGCTTTCTTCAGGTCTCCGGATGTTTCACTTTTAATTGCATCTTCAATGTTTTTCCCGTGTAGCTGCAAAAAAGCAGAAATGTACTTTATTAAAGGGTTTTTCTGGAATTGATGACTTGTCCTCAGCATAGCAATAATAATGTTCGAGCAGCACTCAATATCGTGAAGACATAAACTGGAATGCATCAGCCCATCATGACCTCAGATCCACCTTGGTCCTCAAGCTTGATAAAGACTTCTTGTTAGCCGAAACGTTGCACTTTATTGGAAAATTTTGCACATGTTTTTCATGGACGCACTGTGAATAAATTTCACTTATGGAGATGCTGCAGTCAATTTGTTTTCCTTCATTGTCCTCAGCATAGGTCATCACTATTGGATCAGTGGGGGCCGTCTCTGTATATCTAGTTATTCATCTTAAAGGGTATTCCCATCTGGGACAATGGGGACATATCGCTACATCAAAAACCGGAAGAGCCCGGGTCTCCCATAGTACTGAATGGGAGCCCACCATGCTTGCGCGGCCACCGCTACTATTCATTTCTATGGGGCCAACGGAATTAGCCGAGCCAGCGCTCGCCTATTTTCGGCGGCCCCACAGAAATGAATGAAGGGGCTCTGTGTGGTATAGGTTTGGGTCCCAGTGGTGGGACCCACACCTATCAGACAAAAGGGTCATATCCTAGCGATTTTTTCTGTCTTCTTTAAAATATCTCGCAGACTACAAAATTACCCTTTAGTCATGTTAAATATTTTTGGGCACAATGTGCAACATAATTTTGGCACATTTATCATATTTTATAGCAGTCTTTACATTCAGGACCCAGCGTAGCATATCAATGTTCATACCACGTACAATTTCATATGCTTTAAATGTGGCTCGCAGCTGCATGTAGTTCCTCGTTGCCAAGATAACATTAAACTCCGACTCATCTGTGCCCCATCGACTTGTACCGGCCTAGGGGAAAATAATGAAGAAATAAGCAAAATATATATTGGTGGAGACCATCATGTGTGATGCATTATGGAGATTATACTCATCCCATAGTAAACGTCTCTGTGCTCTTCAGTACAACGGTCACATAGATGGTACATTTCTACCCACCCTGAGACCCTTTCTGCCTCCGCTTTTGCACAGAAATGTAAAAATTCTATATTACTTACAGTAGAGTTCATTAACGCCTTCATACATGAGGCAATTTTTGGATTCTTGGATCTAGCATAAAATTGGGCTCTAAAGTAACCTGTTAGGGTACTTTCACACTTGCGTTATTCTTTTCCGGCATAGAGGTCCGTCGTGAGGGCTCTATGCCGGAAAAGAACTGATCAGGCATATCCCCATGCAATCTGAATGGATAGAAATCGGTTCAGTTTGCATCAGTATGCCTTCCGTTCAGTCACTGTCAGGCGTTTTGGCCGGACATAATACCGCAGCATGCTGCGGTATTATGTCCGTCCAAAATGCCTGATCAGTCGCCGGAATGCTGGATCCGGCATTAATTTACATTGACTTGTATTAGTGCCGGATCCAGCATTGCGAAACAATTGAAGGACGGAGCCGTCTTTCCTGTCTGTGCATGCGCAGACCGGGAAAACTGTGAAAAAGACTGCAGGACGGATCCGTCCATCCGCATGACAAGCGGAGGGATGGATCCGTTCTTGCAATGCATTTGTAGACTGATCCGCACCCGGATCCGTCTACAAATGCTGTCAGTTGTGACACTAAACGGCGGGGACGGCAGGCAGCTCCGACAACGGAACTGCCTGCCGGATCACACGAACGCAAGTGTGAAAGTAGCCTTAGAATGCTTATTCTCGTAATTCACGTATTTGCAGGAAAGTTTTTTGTATCCCCTCTAGAAGACAATTGGCAACTAATACATGGAGGTTCTGTTGTTGTCTTTCTCTGGATCAACACAAGCCACACAGTCCAGCTGCCGCACGGGACCATACCCTTGCCCATGCCGCCCAATGTCTGCACGATCTTGCAGTAAAATTGTGTGGCCATTGACCACTGTGGATGCACTGTATTAAGGCCGTGTGTGACTGCCGGACCATGTGGCCTTACCCAAAAAGGATGAACAGGAAACACGTGTGTGTAATGATGAAGGGCCAGGTCAATATCCGTGGAGGCAAAAATCCGTGGTACTGTGGTTCCCTCCTAAAACTGTGCAAATAAGAGTACCATACAGGTTCCAGATAATAATCCATATTACACACAACCCTTTTAATTCGACATATTTTAAAGAAATACAATTACTTTTTATGTCATCTATGGAATATATAAACACCTGATTGTTTTCCCATTGATATCTCTCCAGATCTGCAATATATCAAGATTACTCACTTCATATAATCTCTTGGCATCCTGACCGGCTAGGTCCTCATTAATTTCTAGACCTTCATCTCGGTTTGCCTAAAAAAATAAATGTATAGTATATATCGTGAGGTCCAGATTCTCATAGTTTCTATATTACCACATCAGTAATCCGTGATTACAAAATTACCCCCCGCACCACCACCACATTCAGGCCATTATATCCAATGCTGGTGGTGTCCAGTGTCTGATGATATTTGTACTCCTACTTGTCTAAAGTTCATCACCCATAGTTAGGTTTCCAGGCTTGGATCTTCAAAATTCTGGACCAAGAAGTTCTGATTTAGAGGAGTTTTGCTGTACCGACTGAACCACTTAGGATCTCCCATTCCCAATAACGTTCACCTTGGCTACATGGGGACCTTATTAGATGAGTGGAAATTAAAAAATTACCCATAGGGATGAGCGAACCCGTGGAAGTTTCGGTTCGGCCAAACTTCAGGTCAAAGTTCGGGTTTCGGTACCCGAACTTGACCCCGAACCTGGACCCCATTAAAGTCAATAAGGACCCGAACTTCACTTTATTATTTTCCATTATAACATGGTTATGAATGGAAATAATAGCATTCTTAAGACAATGTTTAATAAAATGGCCATTGAGGGGTTAAAAATAACAAAAAATACACACCTCATCCACTTGATCGCACAGCTGGTATCCTCTTCTTTCTCCTTTCTGCAGGACCTGCAAAAGGACCTGCGATGACGTCACTGCACTCACCATGTGGTGATCGCGGTGATGTTACCGCAGGTCCTTCTATCTCTATTCAGCATAACCTGTGATGACATCATCACAGGTTCTTTTGCAGGTCCTGCAGAAAAATGAAAGAAGAGGATACCGGCTGAACGATCAAGTGGACGAGGTGAGTTTTTAAAAAAATGATTTTTAACCCTTCAATGGCGATTTTATTTAGCATTCTGTCTTAAGAATGCTATTATTTTCCATTATAACCATGTTATAATGGAAAATAATAAAATCACCCGAACACCAAACCCTAACTTCAGTGAAAAAGTCTGGGTTCAGATCCGGGTAACCGAATTCGCAAAGTTCGGTACGAGCCCGAACTTTGCCGTTCGGGTTCGCTCAACCCTAATTAACCAGTATACATCCCTAAAGTCCTGTCCAATTTTCCCCATTACATCAGATATCAGGCAAAACTGTGGAGGATCCGTCAGCAATTATCTATCGTTTATGGACAAAGTTAACCTCTCTTCCATGTATTAAAAGGGCTGTCTGCCCTGGACAACCCCTACTTGTTAAATACATCACAGGATAATGAGCTGATGATCACAAATTGCCTCCGTTCTGGCACCTCCAGCGATCAGCTGTAATTTGTCAGGGAAACCTGGCAGTAGGTGTTTAGTTTTCCTGCAGTGCCACCGCAGGACAGACCAAGAATTACACAGTGCTCATTTATATCAATAGGTTGTCTGCATAATACAGGACAGGACAGGTCCTCCAGAGCGAGAGACGCTCTTTGAAAGTGTTCTCCTCTCTGGCCAAGAGGTGAAGATCCTGAACAGAGTTCAGAATTCTCTAATAGGGTGTAATAAAAGGGATTTACTAAATCAGACAACCCCTTTAAATGATGGCACCAAAAATTCTAAGATTGTCACAGTTCAGCCTCTTATAAATGGACGCCCT